>OX336401.1:138438151-139638151 GCA_946902985.2 Meconema thalassinum
AAGAATTAGTGCTGGTTCGTAGACCACCGATCTCCGACCCTAAGAACAAAGTCTTCGCCAAGTTCTGTCCAAGGTTCATTGGTCCGTTCCGGGTAATTAAGAATCTGGGTAACAATGCCTACAGATTAGAAGAAGTGAGCACTGGTGCAAAATCTGTTTTTAATAGTGCCAATTTGAAACCGTACTACAGAAGGGAACCATTTGATGATTAAGGAAAGATGACATGTGCAGAATCTGTATTGCAAAATTTATTTTGAGAGCAAACACTCAAATCCACGGGGAGCACCTGAGTACGCCCTTTGTTTGTAAACAACGAGCAGCTGAGACGACGGGAGTGGCAACTACTTGAGGAGAAGGGGAGACCTAGTGAAAATATGAATGACATTCCAGCGAGAAGGGAGCACACTAATTGAGTCAGAGGGGCATACACTCGAGCAGCTGAGTGAGATTTAAAGAGATGTGTTGTTACTACAGTGGATTTTGTTTTTGAAATCCAAACCAATAAATTGTTTCGAATTTCAAAACCTTGCTGAGGACAAATGAACCCTTATTGATCTTCGATAAATAAGTATTCATATTTATTATTATTATTACTACGGCCCAGGCAGCACGTAAGGAAGTCGACTTGGATATTAGGGAGGCCAGCATTTTAAATGGGGTCCAATCTGTCACCTGCATAGCATATTGAAAATTCAAAACTTTCCCAGGTACGGTGTCAAAAGCTTCTTTATGTAGTCTTAAGATTTCTTCCAGTCTTCTTCTATCAGATTCCCCTACGTTGGGCGCCATTTTTGTTTTATGAACCCTTGCAAAGAAGCATATGAGACTCAGATTCGGGGCGTAACGGGTCATATTCGTAAGTTGCTGTCAGGGGCGCTTCATCAATTTGCAGGGTAACATATAACAAAATGACATGCAGGAAAGAGTGAAGCCAGGGTTAAAAAAACAACTGAATTTAATAACAAATCACCATATTTACACATAAACAATTAACAACAAAATCTCCCAACTGACTCCCATTTAATAAAAATGCCAAAAACTAGGCGATATCTCTGGAGAGATTAATTACTTGGACCAAGTGTCCTTAAATAAAAGATACAAAAGTGACCCTATAAGTGACCATATAAATGCGTATGCCGTTCTACATGCATCGCGATGTGTACTTTGAATGCATGATTCGTTATCATCCGGGATGACCCTTCAAACACCGAATCCGCATTTCCTAGAGCTAGACCGACACGGGGGAACACAACTACACTACTTAAATTAAACCGACACTTCCTAAATCTACTATAAACAAACACAAAATTTCCGTGTGAAATTGGGACATAGATTGCCGTAGCAACATTTACTGCCTAAAAACTTAGGACTTCACACACAAATCAACACAAGTACATTAACACGTGACCAATAGAAAAATACTCAAATGACCGCTGTCAAAATTTACAAATACTCTACAACTACACCACACGGGTGTGACACACAAAATTACATGAATTGAGTCATCAACAAAGCAATAGGCAAACAGCCAACATTTACGTTAATCACAATATTTTATCCATACAAGGTACAACAATCCGTTACAAACATGGCGAACTCCCCAATTAATTATGGCTTAAAATTTAACCATCACAATGAACAGGTTTGCTATATGAAAGCTTACAGGGTTCAGTCGGACACAAGGACTGCCTATCAAAAATAAGTCACTGGCAAAACGGGCGGTTTGTGGAACTCTGCATGTCTGTCAACCCATGTGTCAAATACGTCGACCTCCCAGAACATGGGGTCGAACCTCGAAGAAATGTGCCCCAAAGCACAATAATACATGTGTGTGTCAGAACAACCATATGGACAAGAATCAGCAGTCTCCCAAGAGCACTCTGTCTTTCCATCTCAAAAAATACAATAGCAGCAAAAATATATAAGGGCGGTAGGACAACTACCCCCTCCTCACGTAGAATACACACACACTAGACACATCAATACACACTGAATCACACGTATGGGTTTTGACAGACCCTGAAATAAAAGACACAAATAATATCCACATGCTGGCGCCATCGTTCTATGCCGTGACTAATCACCTGAAAAGGACTCAAGAAAATCTATCAAAATTAGAACGAAGGTGTTCTACAATTACTTTTAAGTTGGTGCACTCGGCTACCCTAACATGAATAATAACCTGTTCAGCAAAATGTTTTACACTCATTTCCTCCCATTCCTATTTCAAATATTAACGTTAATAAAGCACCATTTATCGAATGTAACGGGTTCCGCAAATTGCAAGGGTAAAAATTACGCACGCACGCCGCGTACATTACACTTGACTCAAGAAAGAAAAATAAAATATCAACAAACACTTTGGCCACGCGCCAACGGACATTTAAACACATAGTGTCGGTACAAGAAAAACTCTAAAACAACAAGAAAGAAAAACATGACTATATACAAAGTTCCCCGGCCAAATCTAACTACATAATTGAAATAAATCCAATTTTAGTACATCACCGCTTCTGCATGTAGACCAAGGACATTCTCCTCAACCCATTGCCCTATGGACAATTTAGCTCTCCATAGTAGTCGTCTGTGCTGATTTCTTGAAGCTCATCCCAACTTCACACCACGTGCTGTTCATCTTGGTCTGGACTCCTCGGCAGAAAAGTTCAATATTAAATATTTGCCTATCTATAATCGCTTGCAGGCTACTCAGTTCACCCACAATTGTCCTAGTGCGATTAATAGCGAAGACTGGCCCTACTTATATCAGACACACGCACTATAAAAACATACATAAAATACACACAATTTATACAGAAATATACATGTCGAGTCCGCGCCACTGGCTCGTTAACAAGTTCACAATCCCGGCTGCACTAGCAGTCGCTATCTCGTCTGGTATTTCCGTCTGTACTATGGACTCCGGTTCTGGTAAGCGCTAATTAGGGTGGTACGATACTTCCCTCTTAAAGTTGAACTAGTCGTCTTGAAATGAATGTTACTGTTTAGTTCACACAACAAAGTTGATTTTATAATAAAATGTATTACAGCCTTTAAAATTTGATACTGCGATCGCTGCGACTTCAGTTCCTCAAAGCTCACAAAATAAATTAGCTTTACTGATTCAGAGCGTAAAAATCACGTTTTACACCAAATAATGACTTAGATAAATTCGAGCGTCAAAATCACAGTCCAAACTGACGTGGAGTATGCCTCTCAAGGCTCCAAACATTAAGACTTTAATTGGCAAAACAAAAATGGCGCCCAACGTGGGGCCATTTTTGTTTTATGAACCCTTGCAAAGAAGCATATGAGACTCAGATTCGGGGCGTAACAGGTCATATTCGTAAGTTGCTGTCAGGGCGCTTCATTAACTTGCAGGGTAACATATAACAAAATTAACATGCAGGAAAGAGTGAAGCCAGGGTTAAAAAACAACTGAATTTAATAACAAATCACCATATTTACACATAAACAATTAACAACAAAATCTCCCAACTGACTCCCATTTAATAAAAATGCCAAAAAAAACTAGGCGGTATCTCTGGAGAGATTAATTACCTGGACCAAGTGTCCTTAAATGAAAGATACAAAAGTGACCATATAAGTGACCATATAAGTGCGTATGCCGTTCTACATGCATCACGATGTGTACTTTGAATGCGTGATTCGTTATCATCCGGGATGACCCTTCAAACACCGAATCCGCATTTCCTAGAGCTAGACCGACACGGGGAAACACAACTACACTACTTAAATTAAACCGACACTTCCTAAATCTACTATAAACAAACACAAAATTTCCGAGTGAAATTGGACTTAAATTGCCGTAGCAACATTTACTGCCTAAAAACTTAGGACTTCTCACACAAATCAACACAAGTACATTAACACGTGACCAATAGAAAAATACTCAAATGACCGCTGTCAAAATTTACAAATACTCTACAACTACACCACACGGGTGTGACACACAAAATTACATGAATTGAGTCATCAACAAAGCAATAGGCAAACAGCCAACATTTACGTTAATCACAATATTTTATCCATACAAGGTACAACAATCCGTTACAAACATGGCGAACTCCCCAATTAATTATGGCTTAAAATTTAACCATCACAATGAACAGGTTTGCTATATGAAAGCTTACAGGGTTCAGTCGGACACAAGGACTGCCTATCAAAAATAAGTCACTGGCAAAACGGGCGGTTTGTGGAACTCTGCATGTCTGTCAACAAAAACAAAAACAAAAATGGCTGCCCAAGTGGGGATTGTTGTTGTTGTTGCTTCGCTGATCTCATATTTATTTCGTTGAGAAATGATGCCAGGTCAAGCGGACATGTAAATTCAGTAAATGGAGGCGATGTTGTACCGCCATGTGCATTAGTAAAATCACTGAGTTCCTAAGGTTAGAAATATTGAACAAGGTTAGAATTTGATTTATATTTGTTATAAACTTGTTCTGGCGCCCACATTAAAATTAGAAATTTGCATTATTAATGAACTCAGTCAAGCAGGAAGATGTTGCCTTATATTTGACATTTAATTGACTTCGGTTAATTGGTGTTTCGTAAATTCTATTGGTTAGGAATTTAAAAGCAGATCACTAGGGGTTATTTTATTGTTTGGGAATAAGTGTCATTGTATTCAGTAAATTTTGTTACTGAAATTTCATTAAATTAGAGCCAGTAATATTTAAATGTGTGACATGTATGTGCGTATAGGGCTGAAACCTTAGCCCATAACCCTGTTTTTCTCTGAATATATTTTTGTGTGTGATATGGCGCTTGTTGATGAGATAAAGGCATTGTTAGAACAGATGTCGATCCAAATGTCCGCGAAAACGGAAGAACAATTAGAACAGATGTCGATCCAAATGTCCGTAAAGACGGAAGAACAATTAAAAGAACAATTAGAAGCTCAGCGGGAGCATAACGATAAACAATTAAAGAACTGTGAAAAACAATTACTTGATATGAGCGATAATATTTCGGTACAGTTACAAGCGCAGAAGATAGATAGTGAAAAACAATTACTTGATATGAGCGGTAACATTTCGGTCCAGTTAGAAGTCCAGAAATTAGACACTGACAAACAACTCAATGAATTAAACCACAAATTGTCACAACAGGCGGTAACACAAACCGAACAGTTAGGGAAAATCACAAATGATATCAATCAGAGCGTTCAAAAAGTAGAGAAACTGGCAGGCGAGGTTGCGGAAAACAACATCAGACAGTTAGGCGAAATGAAGAAATTAGAGGCAAAATTTGATAACAAATTAATACAATTTGACGAGATGGTGGCGGATAAACTCAAGCAGATAGAGGCAGCATGTGTCAGTAACACCGCGGGAGTGAAGAAGACCCAAGAGAAACTACAACAGCAAATTAATTCGGTAGATAACAACGTGCTGGAATTAATAAAGGAAATAGATAAAGTCGAAATTAAGGCTGAAACTGAGCGGATACACTTGCGGGAAAATTTAGAGGAGCAATTAGGCAGAACACAAGAGATCATAAGGAAAGAGATGGAAGGCCAGCTAATAAACACACGAGAGGTCATAAGACAAGAAGTAGGGGAGCAGCTCGTCAAAACTCAAGATAATTTGGAAGGTCAGCTAATCAAAACACAAGAGGTCATAAGAGAAGAGGTGGGGGAACAACTAGTGAAAACGCAGGAACAGATACGTGAAGAGCTAGAGAAAAATCAGGAGAGGAACGAGGAGAAAATAAACAGCTTAAAAAGTAGGATCCGGCGAGATTGGGACCAGCAGGCTCAGGCGAATAAGGAAGACCGCTTGACAATTTTAAAACGCTTGGGGGAACACAGTTCAAGAATGCAGGCACTGGAGGAAAGTATGAAGTCGAAATTACAGGAACACTCAGAATTAATCATAAAGAACGAGATTAGATCGTTAGAGAATGCGACATTATTTTCAAATGAAAATATACAGGAAAAGCAAACAAGTATTGGAAGTCCGGCAGGTTCGAAGTTGGCTGAGGACACGAGTCGGGGTCAAAGTCCTAGACTAACGACTAATGCATTCCAGCAGTACAGGGGGGAGACTTCAACTCCGCAACCGAACTTGGCACCAGCCCAAGTCATCCAAGTCATTCGGGGTAATGATTTTAAGCCCGATAAGTTCAAAGAAAATTCAGGAACCACTCCCAAAACATTCTTACGGCAATTAACGGATTACTTTAATGACCAACACATCGGCCCAGAGAAACAATTAAGACTGGTGGAGAAATTTTTGGAAGGACCTAGCCTGACCTGGTTCTTAAGTTTCAAGTACACATTTACAGACATGGATCAATTCCGCGAGGCGTTTTTGAAGAAGTTTTGGAGTCCTTCGTTACAACAGGGGTTAAGAATGGACCTGTACACACGCAAATACCATAGTACCCATCCAACCCGTTTTTCAGAATTCTTTAGTCAGCAATTGGTAAAATTCAGGGATTTTGATGACCCGCCTAGCGAGCCGAATATGGTTCTAACCATCGGAAAACAACTCCCAATGCATATCCAACAATTGTTAGTCGCAGGAAACATTCAGACCGCAGTCCAAGCAGAAGAATTACTTAGACACTTAGATGAGACGAGTATGGTGAGCCCACAGACAGGAAGAAGGAATTTGGAATGTGTAAACACGGCAGAGGTAGTTCAGGGACCCCAAAATAACCACGGCCAGGGAAACCAAAGTAAGACACAGTCCACAGGGACACAGTTCACGCCAAGAAGACAAGATTTTGACGGCCGAAACCAGTTCCATCACAACAATCATAACTATCAGAATAACCGCGGGAGATATCATCAGAATAACCAACATCAAAATAATCAGTGGACGTACCAGCGGGAGTACACGAATTGGAGGGGAAACCAGAGACAAGGTAGACCCTACCAAAGAAATGGAGATGGTAGATGGAGTAACGGCAGGGACTATCGCCAAGAAAACAGAGGAGATTATAGGAACAACTGGGACGAGCGATATATTGAATCCCGTAAATACCTGGATCAATTAAGTGAAGAAGCGGAGAAGGAAAAGTGGGGGCGTGCCATGGCGAACAGACAGAGCCCAGACAATCATCAAGGAGAGGGGGCAGAGAGTTTACTGAGGCAACAGGAGCGACAGAATGATAACCGGCGAAACACATCTAATGGGGCCCGGGATAAAAAAAAAACCCAAATGAATTGAAAGGAGATAGGCTAGAAACGGAGATCGCCAGGGAGCAAGAAGAGATGATAGTGGCCAACATAGAAGAGTGGGTAGCATTCCCAGACGACTGCCTGGAGGAAGTGGTGAAGAACCGTGAAAACGTTATCAGACAGCTACCAATTATTTACGCGCATATTGGAGGTATGAGGGTGAGATGTTTGATTGATACAGGTAGCCAGGTGAGCTTGGTCACTGAAATTTTGATAAAAGAAATAGCAAGAAAACAGACTGTTCCTATTATGCCGGTACCGCTAATGAAAGTCAGAGGTGTCATTCCTGACAAAACTATGAATTGTAAGCAGCAAGCATTCCTAGATCTGGAAATATTGAACCATACTTTTTCACAAACATTCATTGTTATTCCAAAGATGAACTACAATATAATTTTAGGAGCCAACTTCATCTGCGATTTTCATGCTGTAATTGATTTACATAACAACACCGTAAGCTTCAAACAAGTAGAAGGATTGGATCATGTGGGTTTAAATATGGAAGAGAATCCGCTGGAGAGAGAGGCCAACACTTGGGTCGTTGAGGAATGCACTAATGAGGCCGGAGATAAGATCTTGAGGGGAGAGCAAGTCAACCAGACAGCAGTGCTAGAAATGGACAGCCGAGATATTTCGCAGGAACTTTGGGTGCATTTGGCGGAAGAAGAAATGGGCGGAACCAAATTCGAAATTTTACTTCAGGAGCGACTTAAGGAAGCCATCGTAGGGGAATCTGATAGAAGAAGATTGGAAGAAATTTTAAGATCACATAAAGAAGCTTTTGACACCGTACCTGGGAAAGTTTTGAATTTTCAATATGCTATGCAGGTGACAGATTGGACCCCATTTAAAAGTAAATTGTACCCGATCCCAGAGAAGCATTTTTCTCAGGTGAAGGATATTATTACTAACTTATTAGATTCTGGCATGATAAGGAAAGCTGCAACTCCTTATCTGAACGCAATATTGGCTGTGACCAAGCCAAACGGATCAATTAGGCTATGCCTAGACGCGCGAGTTTTAAATAGTAAACTGCTAGTTGAGCACGACCAAGCACCAAGGATCAAAGATGTTTTGAAAGGCTTCCGTGGGAAGAAGATATACTCAAGTGTTGATTTGACGAATAGTTTCCACCATCTTGAACTTGAAGAAAAATCTCAACTGTTGACGGGATTTTTATTCGACAATCAAAGTTATATCTGGTGTCGAATGCCCTTTGGCGTGAAAACTGCGGGATGTGCACTCATTAGAGCACTCGACAGAAATCTGACTGAGGAGGTCAAGAACTTCACCACGAGATATGTTGATGACATATTAATCGCTTCTGAGACGATGGAAGAACACTTGATAAATTTAAATAAACTGTTGGACAACCTGAGAACCATGAACTTCAAGATCAACTTAAAAAAGTCACATTTTTGCCAGAGCGAAATTTTATATTTGGGACATATAATTGATGTCGAGGGCGTGCGGCCTAATCCAGCCAAGATTGATGCTATTAAGAAATCTCCCACACCTACCAAAGTGAAACATGTTAGAGCATTTTTGGGAGTGACCGGTTTCTTCAAAGAAAATTGCCCTGGTTACACAGAAA
Source organism: Meconema thalassinum (assembly GCA_946902985.2). Lineage (NCBI taxonomy): Eukaryota > Metazoa > Arthropoda > Insecta > Orthoptera > Tettigoniidae > Meconema > Meconema thalassinum. Next base: position 138,446,956 of record OX336401.1, read on the forward strand.
CAGTAGCGCCTATGCAGGAGATGTTGAAGAAAGCGAATCGATGGTCGTGGAACGAGGAGTGCGACAGGTCTTTTAAAGCAACGAAGGATTTATTGGAAAACTGTGTGAAACTTGGATATCCGGATTTTGAGAAACAATTTATCATTCAAGCAGATGCTTCGTTAATTGGGATTGGTGCTATGCTGTACCAAGAGGACGCTGAAGAACCCAAGAAGAAATCCTATTTGGCATTTACGAGTCGTAAATTACGGAAACATGAGAGAAACTACACAGTTACGGAACTTGAGCTACTAGCAATTCTATATTCTCTACAACAGTGGCGCAAGATGATCTATGGTTATTCCATCATTGTTAGAACCGACCACCATGCACTGACATTTTTATTTAAGACGACAATAGCAAGTGAGAGAGTAACGCGCTGGTCCATCTACATACAACAGTTTGACATCACAATAGAGCATTGTCCTGGGAAATTGAACGTCATACCAGATGCCTTGAGTAGAAACCCTGAGGACGGAAACGAAGTAATAGCGGAAGTTCACAATATTACCTTGACACCTAAGGCTCGTGAGTTTTTGGCAAGATTGAAGGATATTCGGAAGGAGCAAGAAGCTGACCCATGGATGATGATGATGATAAAATTCTATAGGAAGGAGTTACAACCAAATTCACCAGAGTACCGGGAAGCCAGTGCTAAACAAGCGAGATTTCACTACTTGAATAACTTGTTACATAAGTACGTGGATGAGCATCATACTAAACTGCGGATCTTAGTTCCAGCATCGCTACAGAGGGGATTAACTTGGCATGTTCACGAGAGCCTAGCACATATCGGCACGGATAAGACTGAAGCTACGATAGGGGAGACCTTTACTTGGCCCAAGATGAGATTCACCATTGTTGAAGTAATTAGAACGTGTGACGTCTGTCAGCGCACCAAGCCGAACAACTTTATTCTGAAACAACCTCCAATACCACTATTACCGCAGAAACCATGCGAGATGCTCGCAATCGATTGCTTTGGTCCTTTAGTAAAAGGAAAGCGGGGATGCCGACACCTCCTGGTGTGTATCGATGTATTTTCAAAGATGGTCGTGCTATGTCCTATTCAGAAGACGACATCAGGACAAGTCCTCAGTAGAATTAAGAACAAAGTTATTCCGATGCTTGGGAAGCCGGAATCCATTCTATCAGATCACGGTACCTATTTCACAAGCAATGTTTTTAGGCAAGGTTTGGAGAGCCTAGGAATAAAACACATATTTTCAAGTATTCGTCATCCTTGTGGAAATCCGAGCGAAAGAACAATTCGCTGTGTCGCTAAATACTACAGAGTAATGATTCCTAACGAACACAATAAATGGGTAGACAAAGTGGAGGAAATTGAGATGTGCATGAACACTACTAAGCACGAGTCGACGGGTCAAGTCCCACTGATTGTACACCACAACAGATTGCCAGAAAGAACTTGGGATAAGATCATTCCTTGCCCAAGGGATCCATTATTAGCGCATGATTTGCGAATCCAGCGAACGAGAGAGCACATGAGGAACCAAGCGGACCGAAGGTTGAGACGGTACCGAGGAAAGAAGTTTCACCGAGAGTTACAAGAGCAAGAATTAGTGCTGGTTCGTAGACCACCGATCTCCGACCCTAAGAACAAAGTCTTCGCCAAGTTCTGTCCAAGGTTCATTGGTCCGTTCCGGGTAATTAAGAATCTGGGTAACAATGCCTACAGATTAGAAGAAGTGAGCACTGGTGCAAAATCTGTTTTTAATAGTGCCAATTTGAAACCGTACTACAGAAGGGAACCATTTGATGATTAAGGAAAGATGACATGTGCAGAATCTGTATTGCAAAATTTTATTTTGAGAGCAAACACTCAAATCCACGGGGAGCACCTGAGTACGCCCTTTGTTTGTAAACAACGAGCAGCTGAGACGACGGGAGTGGCAACTACTTGAGGAGAAGGGGAGACCTAGTGAAAATATGAATGACATTCCAGCGAGAAGGGAGCACACTAATTGAGTCAGAGGGGCATACACTCGAGCAGCTGAGTGAGATTTAAAGAGATGTGTTGTTACTACAGTGGATTTTGTTTTTGAAATCCAAACCAATAAATTGTTTCGAATTTCAAAACCTTGCTGAGGACAAATGAACCCTTATTCATCTTCGATAAATAAGTATTCATATTTATTATTATTATTACTACGGCCCAGGCAGCACATAAGGAAGTCGACTTGGATATTAGGGAGGCCAGCATTTCGTAACGATTGCAACAGAAGTTGAGCCAGTAGCTATTCCTGGGGGACGGCCAGAATTAGTCGAGTTCAAGGCTAAATTGTGCAACTACTGTACCAAAATTGGAGACATAAAGGAAGAATCACGAGGTCTTCTCAACGAACATACGATTGAATCAGCCAATCGCAAGAGACCAAGCCGTGACCACGAGGTGGACGGCGTCAGTAGTAAAAAGCCCGCGGAAGTGTGTATCTAAGGAACCGCCGAACGGATTAATTTCCGCTCGAGTTATTTGAGACGTTGGATTTATTTGGAGAAGAATGACACTAGCTACATCTTTGTGAGACAAAAACTCTGGAAGTTTTTATCCGACTTTGCCCCACTCCACCGCCCTTGTCAGTTTCTCATAAATAGCTTGGCCTGACGCCAATTAAAGTCTATTCTTTTGGAGCCTTCAGAGGCAGACTCCACGTCAGTTCGAAGTGTGAATTTTAAAGTCTTACCTTTTGGAGCCTTGAGAGGCATACTCCACGTCAGTTTGGACTGTGATTTTTACGCTCGAATTTATCTAAGTCATTATCTGGTGTAAAACGTGATTTTTACGCTCTAAATCAGAGAAGCTAATTCATTTTGTGAGCTTTGAGGAACTAAAGTCGCAGCGATCGCAGTATCAGATTTTAAAAAGCTATAATACATTTTATTATAAAATCAACTTTGTTGTGTGGTCTAAATATTTCACGGTAGCGCGTGATGAACAGTAACATTCATTTCAAGACGACGAGTTCAACTTTAAGAGGGAAGTATCGTACCACCCTAATTAGCGCTTACCAGAGCCGAAGTCCATAGTACAGACGGAAATACCAGACGAGATAGCGACTGCTAGTGCAGCTAGGATTGTGAACTTGTTAACGAGCCAGTGGCGCGGACTCGAGATTGTATATTTTATGTATAAATTGTGTGTATTTTATGTATGTTTTATAGTGCGTGTGTCCGATATAATTAGGGCCAGTCTTCGCTATTAATCGCACTAGGACAATTGTGGGTGAACTGAGTAGCCTGCAAGCGATTATAGATAGGCAAATATTTAATATTGAACTTTTCTGCCAAGGAATCCAGACCAAGATGAACGGCACGTGGTTTGAAGTTGGGATGAGCTTCAAGAAATCAGCACAGACGACTACTATGGAGAGCTAAATTGTCCATAGGGCAATGGGTTGAGGAGAATGTCCTTGGTCTACATGCAGAAGCGGTGATGTACTAAAATTGGATTTATTTCAATTATGTAGTTAGATTTGACCGGGGAACTTTGTATATAGTCATGTTTTTCTTTCTTGTTGTTTTAGAGTTTTTCTTGTACCGACACTATGTGTTTAAATGTCCGTTGGCGCGTGGCCAAAGTGTTTGTTGATATTTTATTTTTCTTTCTTGAGTCAAGTGTAATGTCCGCGGCGTGCGTGCGTAATTTTTACCCTTGCAATTTGCGGAACCCGTTACATTCGATAAATGGTGCTTTATTAACGTTAATATTTGAAATAGGAATGGGAGGAAATGAGTGTAAAACATTTTGCTGAACAGGTTATTATTCATGTTAGGGTAGCCGAGTGCACCAACTTAAAAGTAATTGTAGAACACCTTCGTTCTAATTTTGATAGATTTTCTTGAGTCCTTTTCAGGTGATTAGTCACGGCATAGAACGATGGCGCCAGCATGTGGATATTATTTGTGTCTTTTATTTCAGGGTCTGTCAAAACCCATACGTGTGATTCAGTGTGTATTGATGTGTCTAGTGTGTGTGTATTCTACGTGAGGAGGGGGTAGTTGTCCTACCGCCCTTATATATTTTTGCTGCTATTGTATTTTTTGAGATGGAAAGACAGAGTGCTCTTGGGAGACTGCTGATTCTTGTCCATATGGTTGTTCTGACACACACATGTATTATTGTGCTTTGGGGCACATTTCTTCGAGGTTCGACCCCATGTTCTGGGAGGTCGACGTATTTGACACATGGGTTGACAGACATGCAGAGTTCCACAAACCGCCCGTTTTGCCAGTGACTTATTTTTGATAGGCAGTCCTGTTTCCGACTGAACCCTGTAAGCTTTCATATAGCAAACCTGTTCATTGTGATGGTTAATTTGTAAGCCATAATTAATTGGGGAGTTCGCCATGTGTGTAACGGATTGTTGTACCTTGTATGGATAAAATATTGTGATTAACGTAAATGTTGGCTGTTTGCCTATTGCTTTGTTGATGACTCAATTCATGTAATTTTGTGTGTCACACCCGTGTGGTGTAGTTGTAGAGTATTTGTAAATTTTGACAGCGGTCATTTGAGTATTTTTCTATTGGTCACGTGTTAATGTACTTGTGTTGATTTGTGTGAGAAGTCCTAAGTTTTTAGGCAGTAAATGTTGCTACGGCAATCTAAGTCCAATTTCACTCGGAAATTTTGTGTTTGTTTATAGTAGATTTAGGAAGTGTCGGTTTAATTTAAGTAGCGTAGTTGTGTTCCCCCGTGTCGGTCTAGCTCTAGGAAATGCGGATTCGGTGTTTGAAGGGTCATCCCGGATGATAACGAATCACGCATTCAAAGTACACATCGTGATGCATGTAGAACGGCATACGCATTTATATGGTTACTTATATGGTCACTTTTGTATCTTTTATTTAAGGACACTTGGTCCAAGTAATTAATCTCTCCAGAGATATCGCCTAGTTTTTGGCATTTTTATTAAATGGGAGTCAGTTGGGAGATTTTGTTGTTAATTGTTTATGTGTAAATATGGTGATTTGTTATTAAATTCAGTTGTTTTTTTAACCCTGGCTTCACTCTTTCCTGCATGTCATTTTGTTATATGTTACCCTGCAAATTGATGAAGCGCCCTGACAGCAACTTACGAATATGACCCGTTACGCCCCGAATCTGAGTCTCATATGCTTCTTTGCAAGGGTTCAATATGTTCGCGTAAATAAACTGGCGAATATGAAACAAGAAATAGCACTGTACCTTAAAATCACCAACACTAATTTCTACACAGCGCATTCAAACGACTCCGGTGACAATATTACTGAGGGACGACAGATGTAAACATATGGCTTGCGTATGGCATTGCAAGCACACAGAGCGCATGCGTCGGTCGTTCAAAGATCTTGAAAGACAGAGAGATGTCTCGCGCTCGCTCTCCGATAACAAAATTCTTGTGGCTGACTCTCAACAGATATTTATGAATATTTATGTTAAAACATAATAAAATTATAATTATCGTCGAACATAAACAGTCGTATGCAACTCGCCTATAATGGTAATTAATACACTCGTATGGAAATTATAAAACTCGCATACGCTCGTTTTATAAAAAAAATACTCGTGTCTTAATTATAGCCATTATAGGCGAATTGCATAATGTACTAATATAATATTTTCGGTTGCAAATACACACTATATATGCTTAACATTATAACATGCGAGTAGTTATAAATCAATAAATACAAAAATTCAAGTTAAAAAGTTTGAATCTGCTTGGATTTGATCCACGAACCTTTAGACTATGAGACTAGGACGCTACCACTACGATTCACAAGCCCAGTACTAACACTAGGTTAACAACTGGTTTAGTATAACTCCTCCCAGGGGCTCACATCTTGTGGGCGTGGGTTGGCGACCACGGGCCCCCAGCTGAGTCCGGCATTGCTTCCACTTACTTGTGCCGGGCTCCTCTCCGTCTTCTTTCCTGTCGACCTCACTTGGTCAACTCTTGTTCTCTTCTGACCCCGACGGTATTAGGGTATCCGAGGCCTAGGGAGTCTCTTCCTTTCCCGCCTTAATTGGCCCTTGTCTCATCTTTTCTGATACCCTCCTTCTGCGAGGGGTCAGCCTTCTTTTTCTCTTCCTTTTACCTCCTGCCTTGTGCTCTAGGCCCTTAAGGAGGCAGGGTGTATGTAGCCCCACCACTTCTGGTGCACCCTAGATAATGCTACACCCTCAGGGGCTCACGGCTGGTGAGTTCGGGAGTTGGCGACCCCGAGGGATTCCTGAGCTGGGTCCGTTTTCCCCTTTTGTCCCTTCCCTTTGGGGCTGACCCTCTCCTCTCTCCCCTCCCCTCTCCTCTCCAATCCTCTCCTCTTTTCCTTATTAGTTAGTTTTAGTTTTACGTTTACATTTCATTTTCATCTTCACGATCACCCACACCATCAGGGGCCGATAGCCTAGATGTTAGGCCCCTTAAAACAACAATTATCATCATCATCATCGGTTTAGTATAACTGCATAACATATTTTATCTTAGAATTAACTATTTCATTAGCGTTTTCTTCATTTTTTATAAACCATTTGATACTGAATAATTATGTATTATTTTGTACAGTACACTCCTGAAAGGATATAAAGTTACGGAGTTATTGAAATATGGACTTGCGAGCAAACAATAGTCTCCATTTTGACCCAACGGACAGCACGATATGGTATGGTCAGCTTGAACTGTTAGTCAATGCTATGCTAATAACCTAACGGTCACCTGCTTGAGGACAGTATATAAACCTCCCTATGTACAATAAGTGGATTTAGTAAAATAATAAAAATATTGTATGGTCTCGGGTGCCGGGTGCAAGCTTTGTTATTTGACACCCAGAGGGTAGCTTGCATGTCGAATTTCGTTGTTCCTTGACTATGAAGTCAAGGAGGTTAGATGTTAGATATCTAACCTCCTTGAACACTATAGCGCTTTCTAGTAGAGAAATGAGGAACTTTGTGTTGGCGGAAACTCCCGACATTAATTTTGCCATTATGAACTCGGCCTACTGAATTCAAATGGGTTCTTTGGCATGCCAACATCGTATGACATGCGTATCGTATTTTTTCCGCCTTTCAAAAATCGCTTACCACGACCAGTGGATTTAGTGCGATCAGGCTTTATTGAATCCTACATTACGGTTAGGCTATGGTAGTTGCATGATTCATACATCCATCATCTTGAAACTATTTGACTGATGACCTTGTAGTTTGGGCAAAAATCTCTTTCCGCTTTAAGGTATACTTTTGCAAAATTTGGTAGAGATTGGATGATTAGGTTAATCGTAATTTGATTTAAGCTTTGAACATTTGAGTGGCCGTCATTCCGTTTCCGTCAAGATGGCTTTCATATAAAACATGACACTGAGGTGTCCTTTGCTAGTGCTACCTCTGTACCAAATTTCGTTCAATTCGGTTTCGTTGTGTTTGAATTGATAGGGGTGGTGCGGGCAGATATACTCACACACACATACAGACTGACAACTTTTGGCTCGTGTAGATCTCATAAGTCTAAAAAATACGGTCTTATAATTTTATTTAAAGAACTCTATTTTATTTAAACGAGTTTATAATTGGTAATTATAATACAAGATCGTTTAATTTCAACTCACTTCCATGGGCATGCAACACACTTTTCGTTTCTAGCCTCCTGTGACATAGCACGTGAAATCTTAGAATTTTAACGAGAGGCTAATGTAACCTGGACATACATTTTACACGCCATTTTGTTGCTGTAATTGATACGTATACCTTTTTCATTCGTATGCAAAAGGTTGCTATACATCCATGTTGAACTTTTAATTTCTGTTATGAGGACATTATATATAATTTGATAGATTTATACAAACACGAAGCCCCGGAGCACAATTAATACATGTTTACATTTAAGCGGTTACCATCATTTTGAACGCCATCGCTTTTATGTACAGCAAACACTTGTGGCCACTTCATAGGACGTATTTCTCATTATAATAATTATCAATATGATACAACGTACTGTACATCGCTACTGTAATATTTTGATGACGTTGGTGCTGATTATTGCTTTAAGGTGCGAAACATCTAGGTCGTTATCCCCTAACAGTAAAATAGGGACCTAAAACAGGTCAACATAGAGCAAAGGATATCATGAAAACCTGGAAAAAATGGATAGCTGAGCGGAAGAATGAGCATTTCGATAGGATGAATAGATTTTGGGAAGAAAACAGGGAAACCACCGAAGATAAAATCGTGAATTCAAGTTCAATCGCCCCCCCCCCCTCTAAAGGGAAACAATCGATTAAATGAATAAATAAAATAATATTAAAAATAACAAAGGAAGGAAGGAAGCTTGTAGTTTAACGTGACCGTTAATCTCGCGATCATGAGCCACGGGACCTCCTTTTTACGTGGAATCCGAACCACAGGACAAGGTCGACAGAAAAGAAGAATAAGAAGATGATGATGATGATGTTAGTTGTTGTTTTAAGGAGCCTAACATCTGGGTTAACGGCCCCTAGTGGTTTGGGTGATAGTGAAAGATGAGATGAGAATGAGAACTATAACTAATACTACTTACAAACTTATATTCTAGAATAATAAATGGTAAACAAATAAAGGATAAGGCAAATAAAGAACAGGAAGAAAATAAATGCCCTCAACCCTCGAAGAATGAGGATTGAGGGTCTTGGAACGAAGGAGAGCCATGAAAGGCAGATAGGAAAGGGAAAGAGGAGAGGGCCCGCCCCGACGTCAGTGGAAAAAGGAAAAGACGGACCCACTTCAGGAATCCCCCAGGATCGCCAACTCCCAAAATCACCAGCCGTGAGCCCCTGAGGGTGTAGCAATATCCAGGGTGCACCATAAGTGGTGGGGCTACATACACCCGGCCTCCTTGAGGGCCTTGAGCAGAAGGCAGGAGAAAACATGAATAGAAAAAGAAGGCTGACCCTTCGCAGAAGAAGAGTATCAGGAAAGATAAGACAAGGGCCAATTAAGGCGGGAAAGTGAAAGACTCCCTAGGCCTCGGATACCCTAACACCGTCGGGGTCGGAAGAGAACAAGAGTTGACCAAGAGAGGTCGACAGGAAAGCAGATGGAGAGGAGCCCGGCACCAGTAAGTGGAAGCAATGCTGCTATCAGCTGGGGTCCCGTGGTCGCCAAACCACGTCGCACTAGATGTGAGCCCCTGGGGGGTACCACCACGCCGAATTTTGACTTCATCAGACAACTTGCCATCTACCCGAATCGTCGCACCTTGATTCCAATAGAGGTTGTCAATAGTCCTAACATCATTATTATCAAGACCATCACGTTGAAGGAGTTCTAACAATTTAGTGTGTTGTATTCGATCGAATGCTTTCTCATAACCAGTGATGCACAAGAATACATCCTTGTTCATGTCACGGCAGCGTTGCACAAGGACTTGTATCGAAAACAAGGCATCTCTGGTCCCAAATTCATCCCGGAATCCGAATTGCGTATCTGATATAAATTCTTCACACTTCCGGAAGATTCTTTTATGAATTTTTTTAGAAAGTGCTTGAGTACGTTACTCATCACCAGATCGTTCGATGTTCTTAGCAGTGCCTTGCATTTGGCTTCTTTGAGAGTGGAATGAAAGTAGACTTGAGCCAGTCGTCAGGAATTAGGCCTGTCTGGTTGATCTAATTGAAAAGAGATGTGAGAGAACATTGATGTCTTCGTCGCCCAGACACTTTAATATTTCTGCATGAACAACAAATTAAAACGCACATTTGTTACAGATCTGTTTTAAATATGCTTATATTTTTTAAATTAATTTTTCATAGAAAAATTCCAAGTAAAGTAATACAAACCTTTGCTCGTAATTATAAGGTGCGTTCAAAAAGTAACGAGCCGGAGGCATAATTACAGAAACCAGTACCTGTATGTTAGAAGTATTGGCCTTGGCTGTTGAGGCACTTGTCCCACTGTGACACGAGGCGGTGAATGGCTGTCTCATAAAATTCCCTGGGCTGCGATGTGAACCAGTTCCGCACGAACAGCTGGACGTCGGCGTCCGAGGTGAATCATTGGCCCCCGCAGAGCCCTTTTCAGGGGACCAAACATGGCGTAATCACAGGGAGAGAGGTCTGGACTGAATAGAGGGTGGCCGAGAACCTCCCATTTGAAGTTCTGCAGGAGTGCCGCGACTGTGTTGGCCGTATGAGGTCGTGCATTGTCGTGGAGCGACCACGGCGGCTATGGCGTTCACTGTCACTCGGCGGTCCTGGGTAATGGGTGCATCAACCAGCTGGACGTTGTCAACGGTAATGCAGGGGGGTGCCCCAGACCGGGCATCATCGGCTAACGACACCCGTCCTTCCCTGAAGCGCTTGTGCCACACATTGACCCTTGCAAGGGACATGCAGTGTTCGCCGTACACTTGTGACATTCGGCGATGAATGTCCGTTCCCCCTACTCCTTCCGCTGTCAGAAACCGAACAACACCTCTTTTCTCTTCGGTTGACGCCTCCATGTCACTGTTTGCAATGCGACTGGCAGCGTTGGACGATTGATGCATGCTGCTGCTCGCTTTGTATCTTCACGTGACGTGCACGCGTGCACTCTAGCGACCTTCCACACTCTGGTCGGAACCACACCTCGTTACACACGCCACGATTAGCCGATGTAGACCCCGGTTTGCGCATTCCAGCCTCCGGCTCGTTATTTTTGAACGCACCTTATAGTTCTGAACATGGCTACTAAATGCCACCACAGTCAGCTCCTGGCGACGAACGTTGGAATCTAAGAGCTTTAGTCAAATCTAACCTATAATTAAGCTTCAAACAAGTGTAATTAGTGGAAGGTTCTTTTACCTGCCATAAATCTATGACATGGGATCGCCGGCTTTACTTCCCCTCCGAAGGAAGGCATACTGAGGGTTTTTTAACGCTCTTAAGAAATCCGATGACTTCGGCCGGGCCTAGAAGCTCAGCATGCTACGCCACTGAAGCCGCTAACACTACGTACATTCATTTGAATCAATCTAAACTACTGAGTCACACATTCTCTAGATAGGCCTATATTAAAAATTCATTATCCGGAAAATTAGCATTATTACTTCTAAATCGGCGAAGCCTCCGTGGCTTAGGCGGCAGCACGCCAGCCTCTCACCGCTGGGTCCATGGTTCAAATCCCGGTCACTCCATGTGGGATCTGTGCTGGACAAAGTAGAGGCAGATAGGTTTTTCTCCGGGTACTCCGGTTTTCCCTGTCAAAATTTCATTCAAGCAACACTCTCCACTATCATTTCATTTCATCTCTCATTCATTTAATCATTGCCCCAGATGAGTGCGTCAGGCCTCGGCAGCCGGCACAATTCATATCCTCGCCGCTAGATGGGGGCTTCGCTCATTCCACTCCTGACCCGGTCGGAGACTGGAAGCAGGCTGCGGATTTTCATTCACTTCTAAATCGGCATAATACATTTTAATTTTACAATGTGTACGTTTGTGGTTTTGCATTGAACGTGACTTTTCACAATAAAATACATATTTAAAGTACAAAACTAAAATGTGTTGTATTATTTCCTCCTGAAAAATCCACAGCTTGTTTCCAGTCATCAACCGGGTCAGGAATGGAATGAATGAAGCCCCCATCTAGCGGCGAGGATATGAACTGTGCCGGCTGCCGAGGCCTGACGCACTCCTCTGGGGCAATGATTAAATGAATGACAGATGAAATGAAATGATAGTGGAGAGTGTTGCTGGAATGAATTGTTGACAGGGAAAACCGGAGTACCCGGAGAAAAACCTGTCTGCCTCCGTTTTGTCCAGCACAGATTTCACATGGAGTGACCGGGATTTGAACCACGGACCAAGCGGTGAGAGGCCGGCGTGCTGCCACCTAAGCCACGGAAGCTTCTTATTATTTCCTCCTAATAATGTTAAATGCGTTAGTTTTTATAACGAAGCTTTGTCTTGTCTAACAATAGTCTACAATGGTATTTATTCTTATTGATTGTCTAATCATATATCTGTGTGTTCTACAGGTAATCCGCCATCTCTTGTCAAGAGTTCGATCTACTGTTATGCCACGATCCACTTCACTGATTCTAAAATGGCGCTCGATTCCGTTAATCGAGAATCTGAATTGAACATCGCATGACTTACAGCCGAAATGTCCATACTGCACAGGGGGATGGCAGATCATAGGGAGCGCGTGGGTCACGGTAAAGCTCTGCTCTGGATGTTCTGCCAACCAATGAAGAATTAATTTTAGCACTAAGGTTCCGTAGTTGGCACTCATGAACGCTCACATCAAACCGACTGGCGGAAGCGGGAATAGTCTATTTTGATTGACTTTCCTCGTGGTGTTGTTGGTAGTTTTGATTTGTTCGGTATTTTGATTATTTATTTGAATTGAATTGAGAGTCAATCATGCCACTGCAAGGGATGAAAAATTGCCAAGCACCGGGATGTAAGAATTATAATGATAGTAAGAATAATACGGCAATTTTCATCTTCCTGGTGTTGACCATATGTAAAACTAGTGGGCAATATGGACTACTCTCGAATAAAAATATATAGAGAATAAATGTGTGCATTTCATCCCTTGTTTGTTTGTTTTCTTACCCATTCTCCTTTGCATTGCAATAAAATGTGTGGTTTAGGGCTACGGGGAGGGGTGGGTGGCAGCCGGCATGCTAGGCAAAAAGTGAGGTTATGGCAATGTAGTGTGTGCATTTGGACAGTTTTCTTTATATTCATCGAATATCCCAACAATTCTGTTGAGTAGGAGAGCAATGTTTAATTAGCCTAAAGGTGAATTAGCTCTAGAACGGCATAACTATGTCCTTCGTGACAAATCTATTGCCAACATTGATATATATCAAAATGTATTATTTTCCTATCTGGACATATATTTCAGCGCCCAGCGAAAGGCGCAGTTATGTTTGTGTCATTTTCATCAATAATCAATAACTCATCGCAGAACATACTGTTCAATTACGTGTAATAAAAGCTACATTCATATGGCTTTTTACTTTGTATGTTGCCAGACTTGCCGGAGCAGCACATAGCCTCAGGCGGTGCTCTCTCTCGGAAATTCTATAACCAAAAGTGACGAAACTCTTATAGTTACATGATCCTTGATACAGCACGTCGGGTACGCTGGGTGCATGTTGGCCATGCAGCGATGTGGGAGAAGACTATACCGGATGATTCAGCAGCCCCTTCTAATATCGTTTGCTGCAATCCAACTAACGCTTGTTGGCAGCAAGGTCGATATTTCTCTGCCAGTATGGTACTAATGCACTTCAAGCATATCCCGAGACAATCTGAGGAGATGGGGGCTCAGTACACGCCTTGCGAATGTGGACATGAACGAACCACAAAACAAATGTGTCCTTCATCTTGTGCAGAGGAAGTTCAAGTTATTTAACAAAATGCGTTGAAAAAATCAAAATCAATATAAATTACAAAATTTCAAATATTTTTTTATTTATATTGTGAACCTAAACAATGAAATGAAAAATACCGTTGGAAAGCGCATTTTCCCCTGATTCATAATCACTAACTACATATGTTGATGTCGAAAAGGAAAACAGAGTTATAACGAGGAATGTAGAAGCGTGTCTCAAAATTTTGGCGGCCATATTGATTACGTCACCGACACCGCTAGAGGGCCAGAAATATTTGTGTCTCGGGCTTTTTAGACTTGTATATCCATCTCTTATCTGAATCCAAAGGGGCGCATTGGTTGCCAGATGTGATATATTTTGGCATAATTTTAAGCTAACTCACCCCACTACCTGCGTTCCAATCCGAGCGCCTTGGATGTTGCTCAGTATTGGGCACGTGCTGAATACGAGTAAATAAACAATTTACTTATATATGTATAGCAACTGTACATTTGTATGTTTCTGACACGAGAAATAAATAACTATTATTTTTCCATCGATGTGACTACAGACTAATACAAGAGCTTAAATAACATCTCTGACGAGAGGTTAGTAGGCCCTATAGTAATAGGTCATGCCGCAACATCCAAAACCATCTGGCATTTGTTATAGAAATAGGTACTGCCGCCAGGAGGCGGAAAGAGGGTCTAGGTGGCGTTGGTCTAGACCCCTCGAGTTTGGCGGACATATGGGACCGTAGCATTGGGATGGAGGACATACACAGTCAAGGAGCAACGGAATCTGATATGTCTGCAGTCCTCATCCTCATCCTCTTCCTCATTCTCTTCCTCTTCCTCTTCTTATCTTTCTCCTTCTTCTTCTTCTTCTTCTATTTCTTCATGTTCCGTCTCCTCTAGGAAGGTCGGCGATCACCACAGCAATCCGGTTTTTGGATCTATCAGCACTGAATAGATCCCTGGAACTACACTTGAACCATATTTTTAGGTTGTCCAACCAAGAGATCCTTCTTCTTCCTCGACTCCTTCTGCCCTCAACCTTCCCTTGAATAATTTCTTGTAGAAGACGATACCTGTCTCCTCTCATTATATGGCCCAAGTATTATTGTAACGTCCTAATGTTTACCTATCCTACTCAATATCTCAAGATTTGTGATGCTATCCATCCAGCTTACTCGTAAGATCCGTGGATATGTCCACATCTCAAACGCCTCTAGTCTGTTAATCATGTCTTGTTTGAGTGTCCAAGCTTCCATACCGTAGAAGAGTACCGAGAACACTTAACATTTTAGCAACCTTAGTTTTATATTTATACTAAGGTCTCTATTGCCCAATAAATTTCTCATTTGATTGAATGCACTTCTGGCTTGTCCTATACTTGCCGAAATTTCTTCAGAGCAATCATTGGTATCATTAACTATGGTTCCTGAATATCTGTATTTCTGAACTCTTTGAACTGCTTCACCTTTGATTATCAAATTTCCTGGATTATTCTCTTTCGAAATTACTGTGAAACTGGTTTTCGTAACATTTAAAGTTAAACCACTTTTCTCGCTGGCTTCTACCACTCTATCCGTCAACAGTTGTATATCTTCAAGGCATCCAGCATCCGCAAATCTTACATTGTTTACAAGTTTGCCATTCACCTAAATCCCTGATGTACACTAGTGTCCAAAATTTAAGCATATTCACTAAACGAGGCCCATACCGCCTGATAGGAATGTCAGACTGATTGCTGAACAAACGGAATCTGAATCACACATCATATGTCACACAACTTGTCCAAGAAACAGTGTCAGAAAGGTTCCGATAGCTAAGGTACACCTTTGGCAACAACTAACAAAACTCGGCAATGTCTTCCACAACAAAATATGATGTTAATAGGGTGTATGGTTACCCCTAACGGCCACACATGCTTCGCAGTGACGTGGCGAGCTCTCTATCAGATGGTCCCAGAGCTCTTGTGGCAGTCGATCCCGTTCCTCCGAAAGGGCAATACGAAGGTCTTGGGGGATCCTTGGTGGAGGCTGATGGGATGCAATTCGCCTCCCCAATGCATCCCAGGCATGTTGTATAGGATTCTGATCCGCAGACATCGCTGGCCAGTCCATGCGATGAATGTCTTCCCCAGCCAGAAATTCATCCACCAGAGCACCGTGGTGCGGTCGAGCATTATCGTCCATTAAGAGGACGTCTGGACCTACCACAGCTCTGAAGAGTCGAACATGTGGTCTCAGTACCTCGTTCACAATGTTCCTCGGACCACCCATTAAGATGTGCAGGTCCGTTCGGCCATTCAACATGATGCCGCCCCACAGCATGACGCCACCACCACCATACTGGTCACGTTCCACGGTATTCCTGTGGTTGTATCGGCTACCCGGTTCTCTCCAGATTAATGTGCATCGGGAATCGTTCTGCAAATTGAAGGGCGATTCGTCTGTGAAGAGCACATGCCTCCATTCATTCATGGTCAAGTTTCGACGTTGACGGCTCCACAGTAAACGGACCTGTCTCTGTGCTGGAGTGAGCGGAACGCACACCGCTGGACGTCTGGCAAACAGCCTTGCTGTTCTGAGCCTCCGGTACACAGTTTGCCAAGATACGGCAACCCCTGAGACGGCTGCAACCTCCGCCGAACAATTATCTTGCAGGTGCACTCCGATTTCGTCGGGCGGTTAAGGCCAGATATCGGTCCTGCTGTGGGGTGGTTACTCTTGGTCGACCTGGTACTGGCCCACGACTAACATCTCCTGTGTCTCGAAATCGTCTCCAAAGCCTGGAAATAACACTTTGTGACACATTCAAGGATACGGTGACATCGGTCTGTGTCTGGTTTCAGGCGGCCGAGTATTCTACCCTGCAAAACGGGGTCCAAATGGTGTCGTAGTGCTATTATGTTGTCACGTTCACCACGAGGCTACACTCCGCACACTATATAAGGGCAAAAAGGACTGAAGGAATATTGGGCGCAGGCACTGGCTGTGCTTACCTTGCGGTTACGCCGCTAGTCAAAGCAGGGAATACTCCTTCCCTATACAGAACGAACACATAAGGTTGGTAGGTGCATATGTCGTACGATTTACGGTTTATCTCCTGTTGCCCTGCTTATTCCTAAGTTACGCTTAACTTTTGGACACTAGTGTACATGAAAGTGGAGATTCCGATTGCGTTGAGGAAATTGCAGGAGGAAGGGATGAAAAGGGTGTGTGGTTTTTAGTGGGTACGAATCCCACACACTTGAAGAGTGCCTCATCAGGCGTCTGATGTAAGATTTTCCAGAATCCCTCGTAAAAAATATTATTATTACAAGCAACTGCCCACGGCTTCGCCCGGTGTCTTTAACGGTTAACCCAGCTTAAGCTTAAAAGACGCACGAACGGCAGGTCCCAGACGCAATTCAGAAAAGCCGAGGTGAACAGTGAAACTCCAAATACATAGCCCAAGGTCGCGAATTCAAACCCGGCTGAAGTCGTCGGATTTTTTAAGGGCGTTAAAATCCCTCAGTGTGTCTTCCTTCAGAGGGGAAGTAAAGCCGGCGGTCTCATGTCATAGATTTATGGCATGAAAAAGAACCTTCCACTAACTACACTTGTGTGAAGACAAAATTTGAAGGTTAGGTTTGATTAATGCCCTTAAGTTCCAACGTTCATCACCGGGCGCTGGTTGCGATGGCATCAAGTCCACAGCTAGGTGTCGTGGACGGTAGCATTTGGTAGCAAAAGTAGGAAGTAGGCTACTTGAAATTATCGTCTGCAGTCCTTACTTGAATTAAAAAGAGATACAGTTATCACTAGGGCCCGGATATTATAGCCGTAAAAACGTTTAAAAAATGCACTTAACATTTTCAAAAATGACTGTAATAAATGTCCTAAAAATTCGAAAAATGTACCATAAAATGGAGAAAATATTCTTATAATAAGAAACACACAATATTTCAAAAATTCGAAAAATGCACCATAAAATGGAGAAAATGATCTTGTAATAATAAACTCAAAATATTTCAAAAATTCGAAAAATGCACCATAAAATGGAAAAAATAATCTTATATTAAGAAACACACAATATTTCAAAAATTCGAAAAATGCACCATAAAATGGAGAAAATGATCTTATAATAATAAACTCACAATATTTCAAAAATTCGAAAAATGCTGCATAAAATGGAGAAAATGATCTTGTAATAATAAACTCACCATATTTCAAAATTTCGAAAAATGCTCCATAAAATGGAGAAAATGATCTTGTAATAATAAACTCACAATATTTCAAAAATTCGAAAAATGCTGCATAAAATGGAGAAAATGATCTTGTAATAATAAACTCACCATATTTCAAAAATTCGAAAAATGCACCATAACATGGAGAAAATCATCTTATAATAATAAACTCACCAATATTTCAAAAATTCGAAAAATGCACCATAACATGGAGAAAATCATCTTATAATAATAAACTCACCATATTTCAAAAATTCGAAAAATGCACCATAAAATGGAGAAAATGATCTTATAATAATAAACACACAATATTTCAAAAATTCGAAAAATGCACCATAAAATGGAGAAAATGATCTTATAATAATAAACTCACAATATTTCAAAAATTCGAAAAATGCTGCATAAAATGGAGAAAATGATCTTGTAATAATAAACTCACCATATTTCAAAATTTCGAAAAATGCTCCATAAAATGGAGAAAATGATCTTGTAATAATAAACTCACCATATTTCAAAAATTCAAAAAATGCACCATAACATGGAGAAAATCATCTTATAATAATAAACTCACCAATATTTCAAAAATGACATCTTATGCTCAAACGGAAAAGTCAATCAAAATAGATTATCTTGTATCAGCTACTAGCTTATTAACCCGGAAGTACGTAACCTTAAAAGGCCGATTTCTCTAAAATATTACCAAAAAAAATGCTCTTAAAATGGAAAAATAGCACCAAAAAAATGCAAAACGATGCAAAATAAAAATGACAGATTTGAAGTCTGGAGTTTCTGTGTACTTGAGCATTGTTTTTTTTAAACAGCTCAGTAAAACGATGACATGTCATCAACATCCGGGCCTTAATTATCACAATTTGCGCCAGTTATCAGACAGATTCTACACACACCCAAAGTACACGCGGCTATATGACCGCGTTGTCGCACCCGCTAATCTAAGGGACCAACCAACTCCAAACACATATACTCCTCTCTGAAGTCTTAACTCGACACGACTCGACAGTTTGGCTGAAGCTGGGACGATGGGCTCGCTCACTAACTCATAAATTCGCTCCGAGGCTAGTAATTTAAATTTACACTGAATGGAGATTGTTGTAAGAAATGAAACCGTAAAACCGCTCATAGTGGGTGACGTAATAACGATAGAGATATGCTGTCACGGACTTTTTTGTAGGACTTTTCACGCTGAACTATTTTTACACTCATAGTATATAGATATTTTTAACCGTTTACCCAGCGTAAGCTTAAAAGGCGCATGGACGGCAGGTTTGTCTTTGACTCGATTCACTGAAAAAGGTATTGCTCGGCTTCCTCTGGTGAGAAATGAATGTTTTTCAACAAAAGCCTTCCTCGCGAAATCCTTTACAGAATTGTGATAACCACATCAAAATCCATCCAGTGGTTCTCGAGATTACCCGTTACATCCAAGATTCGGGGACTTGATTTTATACTATGTGGAGATTATTGCCTACGAAAGGGCTTTGAGTTAGAGTCTTACTGTAGTCACAACTTGAAGATCGACATCGTAAATCTGATGACAGCGCAATTCTACCAAGAAGACGAATGTGTCTCTGCCACTACAGTATATCATAGAAATCAGGTCAGCATAATGTGCTTTTAAATTGGATATTATCCTTCATATGAGGAACATTTCTTCGCTGTGAGAACAAGTTGTTACCGTCTACGATCAAGTAACAACTCAATTTCGTTACAACAATGGAAATTGTAAAATTTTCTTAACATACAGGGTGTCTCGTATAAGAGTGTCATTTGCATTTTCTCTCGTGTTGTTGTTCATTCATATTATTAGGTCATCATCCCCGTGTACTTGGGCATTTGTTGAATTTGTCTGATAACCTGTGTTTATATGTTGTCTTTAATTGTATGTATAGCTTGCCACGGTGGGTGATTGTTTATCGTGTCGGACTACCCACCCCATACTTGCAGGTTCGCTCCTGGCCGTGGTAAGTAATTTTTGAAAGGCGACAAAAATCACGGCACGCATGTCATTTGAATTCAGTAGGCAGTGTTCATAATAGAAATATTAATCTCGGGATTTTCCGCCAACACAAAGTTTCTAATTTCTCTACCAGAAAGTGCTATAGTGCAAAGTAGGTTAGATATCTAACCTCCTTGACTTTCCTAGCGCTCCAAAGAATGACAAAATTTGACATTCAGGCTGCCTTCTTGGCGTCGAATCACAAAGCTTGCACCCAGCACCCAAGGCCATACGATATTATTATTATTATTATTATTATTATTATTATTATTATTATTATTATTATTATTATTATCTTGCAGCCATGATTGTGTCGCACGTGTGAATTACCGCTGAATTAGTAATTAGCTGGATTTGTGTGTAGCCTTTCGGCATCGAAACAGGTTGGTGTTTGTCCCAGTTCATGGTACGTATATTGTGTTTCATGAGTTTTATTCTCTTCTCGGAATTTATTGAGTGTTGACTGGTCTTGTGTCGTCAATTTTAGGTTAAGGTTTTGCCATAGACTATTGAAATCATAGAACTTGCAGTGACGACATTCATACTTCGTGCGCTTGTGAAATCCAAGTCCATCTGGGTTGAGAGTAATTCTGTGATAACCTTATAGGTCTTGTCGTTAGGGGGTAGATAGTAGGTCTGGACTACCTGGAGATAGCGGCCATTAGAGACCCGCTACAATGAGTACGTAGCAACCATCCTATTATACTATAGATTTTCGACGGTATTTGTGTTTTGCTATCGGCATCAGCTTATTTTTGGGAAATCTGCCATCATGGATTCTATTAGTAGCTCGAAGGATACAAGTGCAGACGCTACTCCAATTGATAAGGCTTTGACAAGATGCATTGATGTCATCAGAAAGATGAAGCTTGCTGCAGGAAGACAGAAGAATATATCTAATGACGTGAAAAATGGAATAGCAGAGATAGAGGAAGCCATCGATATCATTATATCGTGCAGGGACAATTGGCTTGAGAAGCAAGGGGTTCTGCCTGCAGTGGAAGAGCATACCTTAGGGCATGAGAAGGTGATAGTGGCATTGGATAGCCCTGATAACCCCATTCAATCGCCTCCGGTAGATTCCGATAAGCAGGAGGAAAATTTGTCAGAATGGACGACGGTCCGACGGAGGAGGTCCTCCGGTATCGCTGTGTCGTGGTCAGAAAGCGCTTCTCTATCGTCACAAAGTGCGGAACCACCTGTTCGGGAGAGCAAGACTCGAAAATCCCATAATCGAACACGACCCAAGGCTGTTCTGATCCAACCAGCAGCTGGGAAGACTTATGCAGAAATTGTGAAGAGTTTGAGGGAGAAGGTGAAGCCAGAGGCCTGCCATCCGGAAATTCGTTCGATCCGTCAAACTAGATCCGGGGACGTTTTACTGGAGTTTGATACGAAGGCTGACAAGGACTGCCGAGAAATGTTCAGCAGCACTTTGAGGGAAGCTGTTGGTCATGCAGGATTGGTGAGGACATTGACTCCTAGAACAGTCTTGGAGGTAAGGGACATGGATATTGTAACTACTGTAAATGGTGTCGAATTGGCTCTGAAACGAGACATAGAGGGTTTTATAGATGAGCTGAAAGTTTCCGTCACTAAACCCAACAGTAGAGGGCAGAAAATGGCAATTGTGGAATTGGATAATCAGAATGCTGAGAAATTATTGGAGACTGGTCGTATTAAGGTCGGTTTCATATACTGTAGGGTGAGGAGAAGAGCGATGGTAACACGCTGCTTTCGGTGTCTGGGTTATGGCCATATAAGGAGGAATTTCAATGGCCCGGATAGAAGCGGCCTTTGCTACAGATGTGGTCAACTGGGTCATAAAGCCGCAGGATGTACGTCAGACATGAAATGCGTGCTGTGCCCTGACTGTAATCGGGAGGGCTTAATCATAAGTCACATCCCTGGAACAGGTTCTTGTACAGTGTTTCGAGAGGAACTTACGAAGATTAAAGAAAAAACACAATGACGAATGTCCTACAAGGGAACCTGAAAAGAAGCATAATCGCTAATGATTTTTTGATACAGCTAAAATTTGAAAGGAAAACAGATATTCTCCTGATCAGTGAGCAATATCGAAACTTGGACGTGCTGGGCTGGTTTTCGGATCCCCTAGGTACAGCGGCAATCTGGATACCAGATCTGAGCAAAATCCATGTGGAGGATCACGGATCCGGAGAAGGGTTCGTTTGGGTTAAGAGTGGTGGGATTACGTACGTAAGTTGCTATTTAACTCCGAATGAATATATTCAGGACTATCAAAGGAAGCTGGACAATTTGGAAGATACAGTCCGTGAGATGGAAGGTGTTGCGGTAGTAGCCGGGGACTTCAATGCTAGGGCATTGGAATGGGGTATGCCACATCAAAATTCGAGGGGATGACGAACTTTAGAGATGGCAGCCAGATTAGGATTGGTCGTGGTGAATACAGGGACCTCAACGACATTCAGACGACCTGGTTATGCAGAGACTAAACCAGATATTACGCTGGTATCGGATCGTCTGGCAGCCTTGGTAGTAGAATGGGAAGTGATCGAGGATTATACTGCCTCACCAATATATCACCTTCCGGATTCTACGAGATCAGCAGCCTCAGAGGCACAACACATTGAAGACAACACGTTGGAATGTATCGCGCATCGACGAGGAGAAATTTGCCACTGTACTCGAATCAGTACAGACAGGAACTAGTAATATTGTTGAGGAATTAGATCTAAGAGTTTCTGTTGAGGAACAGGTGGGGGTCACTATGCGTCTCTTGCACCTTGCCTGCGAAGCGTCAATGCCCCGGAAGTGTCTTCGAAACAATAGACGTCCTGCTTATTGGTGGACTGATGAAATAGCTGATCTTCGAAGAACTTGTCTTCGACTCAGAAGAAGAGCCCAACGTTCAAGAAATCGACCAGAGGCTGATTTGAGATTTACAGCTAAGAGAACCCTTCGAAATGCCATCAAAAGACGTAAGACTCTGATGTGGCAGTTGTTAGTTAAAGAAGTAGACGTAGATCCTTGGGGATTAGGCTACCGAATTGTCACCAAGAAACTCGGCACTATGTCTAATACCACGATGGATGGACGGACGATGGATGGTATTGTAGACGAGCTATTCCCTACTCACCCTGTGCGAATTGATGTGGGCGACGTAGTTGAGGAGGAATTCATTCCTCTATTTACCATAGGTGAGCTGAAGGAAGCAGTAGGCTCCCTTCGGAATAAGAAGGCTCCAGACCCTGACGGGATACCCGCAGAAGCAATGAAACTGGCTGTCAAGGTTTGTCCGCAGCTACTGCTTGAAATGTACAACTGTTGTCTGAGAGCAGGTGTCTTTAGTGCCCGTTGGAAAATGGCTCGACTAGTGCTGATTAAAAAAGTAAAGGCAGTTGGGAACGCACCATCGTCCTTCAGACCACTATGTATTTTAGACATTGCGGGAAATGTGCTGGAGAAGCTATTAAAACCTCGCATACTGTCGTCTATTCAAGCCGCGGGAAATCTGTCTGACAGGCAATTTGGCTTCCGCCGTGGGCGATGTACAATAGATGCAGTACACCTAGTAGTTGAAGCTGCAAATCAGGCACAGGAAGGTAACCACTATTCTCGAAAAATAACACTTCTGGTAACCTTGGATGTGAAGAACGCCTTCAACTCAGCTAGGTGGATTGATATTGTTGAAGCTCTTCAATTCACATTCCAGTTGCCTGCATATCTCCTGCGTATAATGAAGTATTATTTGAAGGACCGTACCCTGTTATATGACACTGCAAACAGTCAGAGGAGGAGAGAAGTCACGGCAGGAGCAGCGCAAGGATCTATCCTGAGTCCGGATTTGTGGAACATGTTGTACGACGGCTTACTGCGCATGGAGATGCCCGAAGATACATTCCTTGTTGGGTACGCTGATGATATTACAGCGGTGATTGTAGCCCGAGATGCGGTTCTGGCTCAGTGGAAACTCAATCAGGTAATGCGTCGGGTGAGTGGTTGGATGAACGCTCATGGTCCGAATTTAGCTATGGCGAAAACTGAAATAGTCATGTTAACTAGGAGGAGAATGGACACTATAATTCCCATGAAGGTTGGAGAGGTGATCGTTCGAACTGGAGCCACTGCGAAGTACTTAGGATTTACTCTTGACACGAAACTGACATACTGGTCTCATATACGGAAGGCAGCAGACAAGGCGGAAGTAGTGACAGCTGCCATTAGTAGACTCATGGCTAATGTGCATGGTCCTAGACCAAGCAAGCGTCGACTACTGTTGTCCACAGCGCAGTCTATTCTCCTGTATGGAGCTGAGATTTGGTCTGATTCGCTGAGGATAGAGAAGTATAGGAAACGCCTAGCTGCAATTCAGAGGAGAGGAGCTCTGAGGGTGGCGTGTGCTTACCGTACAGTTTCGGAACCTGCAGTTCTGGTTGTCTCAGGTGTTGCGCCAATAGACTTACTCGCGCAAGAACGTAAAGACGTATACTTCCGACGAGTATAACTGAGCAAGGCTCAAGCCCGGAAGGAAGCCGTAGCACGCAAGATGGAGCTTTGGCAGCAGAGGTGGAATGATGATCTCAGAGGAAGATGGACAGCTCGGCTGATACCGAGTCTGGTCGAGTGGACAAGTAGATAACATGGAGAAACGAATTACTTTCTGACTCAGATGTTGACAGGTCATGGCTACTATCGGTGTTACCTTCATCGTATGGCCAAAGTAAGGAGTCCAGTACGTATGTACTGCGAGAACGAACGAGATGACGTATATCATACGTTCTTCGTCTGCACTGAGGTTGGTCCAATAACGCCGGAAAATATAGTTGCAATTATGCCGAGGAACGAGCTCAGCTGGGATACGGTCGCTTTCTTTGTTGAGGTGGTCCTTCGCCAGAAGAAGTCGGATGGGGACTTCATCGATTTAGTTGATTAAGTTTGCGACCGCGGACTATGAGTTGATAAGTAAGATGGTGCTTGTGGAGCAAAGAAAATGGCTCCATCCTGAAGTAATACGAAAGTGGTCCCGGGATGGGTTTTTTCAAGAGGTCAGGGTGTGGTTTTTTAGTGGGTAAGAATCCCACACTCTTGAGGAGTGCGGACCCTCCTCAAGGTCTTATGCAAGATTTTTCCACTTCCCTCGTAAAAAAAATTATCTTTAATTTCTCATAATTATGGTACAACTCAGTTTACATGGTACGGATTTGATAATCAAGTATCCTGTAAATCTATTGCTGAGATAAAAATAACCTAACAATATGGCATGTATCCAGCAGCACTGCCTTCTGTATTCTGGCAATCAGGTGTTTCATTTTCAGTTCCTCCAAAGGCATTGCCAACGTCTTAGGAACAACTCCCGTGGAAGAGATCACCACGGGCAAAATCCTTACGCATTTTAGTCCCCATAGTTTTCGTATTTCTTCCGCCAACGGTGCGTACTTGTTTGTCTTTTTAGCTTGGGTAGTGTGCATATTTTGGCTAACTTATTATTATTATTATCATTATCATTATCATTATCATTATCATTATCATTATCATTATCATTATCATCATTATTATTATTATTATTATTATTATTGTAAGTATAGCTGTAATTGTTAGGGACAGGAATTGGATAGGTTTTCCAGGACTTGAAATAAGGTACTATCCCAGCATTTACCTGGATAGTCGTGTCTTCGGTTTTCTTTTAATCTAAGATACGATCCCCACATAACCCCGAACTCATTCTTGGATTAAACCTGATGAACGCCGTAAACCTCACTTACTGACATCCATCTATCGATTTCTGCAAGAAAGCACCCTCACGTAAATGTCATAAAAATTTAGATAGGACCCACCTTTACGCCAAGGGATGAGCAAAATGTTTTCGTTATTATAAGAAGATGAGACTTCTCGTATGCTAAACACGCGGGAATGTTTGTAGGATTACATCAACATTAAGGTTCGGATGTTTAGGAAATGTCATATTTTTTCCTTGACTACATTTTCATTAAAAACTGTAATTTAGCCACTGTTCAATGTTCCTGATTGTTTTACGTGGATTTTATAGACCATATAAATGCATATTTGGGTAATTTCCATAGTTATTGTCATATTTACACAATATTAATGTTTTAAGGTCATATTTTGGTCATATTTTAGTGGAAGGTGGTGGACTTAAAATATGGTATCCGCTGGCCACTGCAAGGTGTGCGTTAGCGGCGATAAAAATTTAAAAATTTGCCAATTGCTGCAGACTATCAGAAAATATTTAACTGTAACTAAATTTGGTAGTATTTGCTTTCTCTTTTACAGGAAATGTGATTTGTGTCGCAGTTTTAACGTGAGAAAATGTGAAGAATATGCTGTTTTCCGCGAGTCTCTTGAAACATTCTGCAATAAAAATTTGAGGAAAATATTTTTATCGAACATCTATTCATGAAATCATCGTAGATTTTAACATTTTTTAGGTTTGAAAGTAGAATTAATAATAAAAATAACATTTCACTACATTATTAACACTTGTTTTTAGAAAGCATAAAAATTTATTAGGTCATATTGTACTTTTTTTAAAATTATATTTCAGTATTTTTAGAGCACATTTGCCTGCATATTTCTAGTCTCTTTAGGTCCTAAACATCCGGACCTTAATCATCATCATATCCAAATCCCGTTCCAGCAATTGCCTCTCCATCTTATTCTATCTTCCCACCACTTTTCTTCCTCCACTTGATGCCAGTTTCCTCCACTACTCTCTGTAAAGATTCTCACTCCTGTACTCCAGCGCATTCTTGGACTCCCTCGAGGTCTTCTTCCATCGATATTAAGTTATTCCTTTATTTTTGGTAATCATTGCCCGCTCATCCTCTTAACATCGCAGTCTCTTTTTCTCTACCCCCTCTCTCATACTTTCCTGATTTAGTTATTTTCTAATTTCTACATTCCTTATTCTGTCCAATCGTGTTTTCCCTTTAACTGCTCTGAGAAACCTCATTTCACCTGCTTGCAGCCTGCTCCATACGTGACTATGGATGAGTAAAAAGTCTTATATAAGGTGCGTTCAAAAAGTAACAAGCCGGAGGCTGGAATGCGCAAACCGGTGACTACATCGGCTAATCGTGGCGTGTGTAACGAGGTGTGGTTCCGACCAGAGCGTGAAAGGTCACAGCCCGTCGCTAGAGGGCAAGCGTGCACGTCACGCGACGATACAAAGCGAGCAGCAGCAAGCATCAATCGTCCAACGCTGCCAGTCGCATTGCAAACAGTGGCATGAAGGCGTCAACCGAAGAGCAAAGAGGTGTTGTTCGGTTTCTGACAGCGGAAGGAGTAGGGGGAACTGACATTCATCGCCGAATGTCACAAGTGTACGGCGAACACTGCATGTCCCTTGCAAGGGTCAAGGCGTGGCACAACCGCTTCAGGGAAGGACGGGTGTCGTTAGGCGATGATGCCCGGTCTGGAGCACCCCCTGCATTACCGATGACAACGTCCAGCTGGTTGATGCACTCATTACCCAGGACCACCCAGTGACAGTGAACGCCATAGCCGCCGTGGTCGCTCGACGACAATGCACGACCTCATACGGCCAACACAGTCGCGGCACTCCTGCAGAAATTCAAATGGGAGGTTCTCGGCCTCCCTCCATACTGTCCAGACCTCTCTCCCTGTGATTACGCCATGTTTGGTCCCCTGAAAAGGGCTCTGCGGGGCCAACGATTCACCTCGGACGCCGAAGTTCAGCTGTAAGTGCGGAACTGGTTCACATCGCAGCCCAGGGAATATTATGAGACAGCCATTCACCACCTCGTGTCACAGTGGGACAAGTGCCTCAACAGCCAGGGCCAATACTTCTAACATACAGGTACTGGTTTCTGTAATTAAGCCTCCGGCTCGTTGCCTTTTGAACGCACCTTATACATGACAAATTTAGTGAATTCGAAATACACCTTCTGTATGAAAAGTTCTGTGAATGGTTCTATATTACGAACGGATAGTTGGCTTACCTGAAACAGCCGTTACTATCCTTCGAAGTAATCCCCGTGGATGGTTATGCACTTCTTAGAACGGCTGTACAAGTCCTGGCATAGTCTTCCTGAGGGATTGCCTTCAGTTGGGTCGTCACATCACGTTGGATGTCCGAAATGCCCGTAAACCTCTGGCCCTTCAGGGCTATTCGGCGACCCTGGACCCCGATACTCCATACTTTGCCGCTTGCATTCGATGCCGTACCTCAGGCACCAGGTCTCGTCACCCATGACGATGGTTTTCAGGACCATTCCACGGAACATTCACCCTTCTCAATGCCACCCGTCGAACAGGTGTGCACGTTAGGTTGTATAAATTCACCCTTCTCACTGCCGCCCGTCTATCAGGTGTGCAAGGCAGGTTGTATACATTCACGCTTCTCTCTTGCTTTCAATTTAGAGTTTTGACGACCCAAACTGAAGGCTTTTCTTAAAGAAGAAGATGATGATGATGATAATTGTTGTTTTAAGGGGCCTAACATCTAGGTTATCGACCCCTAATGGTCTGGGTGATAGCGAAAATGACAATGATATGGAAACCAGAACGAAGTTTACGTCAGACGGAAAATACTTATAAAAAGGTACTCAGATTGAAACGATTAACACGATGGAGAGCGGTAATACTTACAAAAGGGAATTTAGAACGAAAATACTCACAAAAGGAATAGAATGAAAAATACACACAAAATGTAGGCTAGGTTCACAATACGTACAAAATGCAATCTGGAGTCGAAATACTTACAAAATTCAATTTAAATTCAAAATACTTACAAAAAGCAAATGAAATCGAAAATACGTAGGCTACAAAATCCAATTGAGGTTCAAAATATTGACAAAATGCAATTGAAATTGAAAATACACAACGCAATTTAGATTGAAAACCGCCCATTTCAGATTCTAAATACTCACAAAGTGCAATTGAAATTCAAAATACTTGCAAAATGCAATTGAAATAGAAAATGCTTACAAAATGTACGGTAGATTCAAACTACTCATTTGGATTGACAATACTTACAAAATGCAATTTAGATTGAAAATACTGACAAAATGTAATTTAGAGTTGAAATACCCACAAAATGCGATTGAAAATCAAAATACTTCCAAAATGCCCACCATACAAAATTCAATTTAGATTTTAAATTCTTGCGAAATGCGGTTTAGGTTGAAAATACTTACAAAATGCAATTGAAATTCAAAATACTCACTAAAAAGCCCTGCTCCAACATTGAAAGACTTACTAAAAAGCAATTTTGATTGACAATCTTTACAAAATGCAATTGAGGTTGAAAACACTCGAAATGCAATTTAGATCGAAAAAACTTACGAAATGCAACATAGATCAAAAATACCTACAAAATATAGTGTGGATGCAAAAAAAACGCTGAAGGGAATTTAGATACACGGGGAGCCAATTAACAAAAAACAGTGCAGGAATCTTAAAGAGAAAAGGAAATATAATGAAAAGAAAACAAGAGGTCTGACCTCTCGAAGAAAGAGGGATCATGAAAGATGAGACAAGGGCCAATTTAGGCGGATAGGGTGAAAGACTCCCTAGGCCTCAGATACTCTAATCTCCGGCGGGGTCGGAAAAGAACAAGAGTTGAACAAGGGAGGTCGACAGGAAAGAAGACGAGAGGAGCCCGGTACAAGTAAGTGGAAGTAACGCCGGACTCAGCTGGGGTCCTGTGGTCGCCATCTCACGTCCCACTAGACGTGAGCCCCTGGGAGATCTTAAAGAAGACTATGTCAGGAGTTTCCAGGACTTCTTCAGTCGTTCTCAGAAGTGCATAACCATCCACTTCGAAGGTCAGTAACGGCTGTCTCAGGTAAGCCAACAATCCGTTCGTAATATAGCGCATTCAGCGAACTTTTCAGACCGAGGGTGTATTATTCTTTGCCCGGTGAAATCTACCTCCGCCGTCCTGCGTGCCCAGAGGTATTTCCTGAAATTTCTTGTCAGGGAGGTGGACATCTGCCTCTGTGAGAGGCAAGTAGCTTTACCTCTGCGCCATCACGATTCCACCCCCATCCCCCTCCCGGTCAACCTCTTGAAATAAAGAGAGCTAGACAGTTGACAGCAAATCACTATAATCCTGGCATGAAAGAGAAAAAAAGCGGACAAGAGGGAAAGTAAAGAACAGAAGAGAATATAAGAAATGTATGAGATATTCTGCGATGGGTGGCAGCTGCCTAGGACAGCTCTGACAGAGAGGACAAGCAAATTCTTTGTTTAGTTCCCTTTATATTCCACTCGTTTTCATTCTTATATCCCCTCGGCGGGAGGATACAACTCTTCAGTTTTCAAAGATTTTCCCTTAACTAATTTTCTTTCCTTATTTTAAAAGGCAAGAATATAAAAATAAGATCTTTGTGTATTCACTGCTGTTGGGTTTCTTTTTTTAATTTTAAAATGTAATGGAAAGAGCTCTTTATAGAGAGTGTTAACCAAACGAGATGCCTGTATCTTCCTCCTTATTTTCATTTTCTCAAGAAGCGAGTCGGAAATTTAAAATTCACCGGCAGTAATGTTACACACAACAGTATCCAGTCTTCTGTAAAGAGTTTGAATTGATCAAAGGAATACATGGATCTACAAAAGAATCTATTAAGAAAGGGAGAATATTTTCAGTACGATAGTCATGTACGTTGCCCAGTAAACCCCTTACAAGCCATGACCAAGACGTATCAATCACTAATTTTGGTTTTTAAATGATAATAATTATTCTTCTTCTTCTTCTTTTCGTTTGGGCCTACTGAGGACCACGGGGCTCGTTTTGACTTCTTGTAAGGAATTTATGTTTCTTCTTAGCCCAGGCAGCTTTCATCTTCTGGCTGTGTGTCTGCTTTCTTTCTTTCCTGTGTCCACTTCGGTCTGGTAGTCCCTGTACTCTTCCTGCTGGTGAGAGACACTGGAAAGACACCATGTTGAATCATCTGTCGGAATTGTGATCGATCCTGTATGTTTTTTGATGAAATCCCAAGTTGCTGTAGGTCTGACTTCACTGTGGTGATCCATTTGTTTTTGGACGCTTTCCCTCTTCTGGTAAGTCTGGCTGGTAAGTCTATCTGTACCCATGCGTGTCAGATGTCCGTAGAAAGCTAATCGTCTCTTCCTCATGGATGTGACGATATCTTCTTGATGATCATAGAGCTCATTGTTGTGCCTGATCCTGTAAGTACCACCCTCTTCCCTTATTGGTCCTAAAATCCTTCTAAGTATTTTCCGTTCCTTGAGCTCTAGTTTCCTCAGTGGGCCTTTCCGGTTCATCAGGAGACACTCAGAGGCATATAGAACGGAAGGTCTTACTACTGAGTTGTAATGTAGAAGTTTAAGGTTCTTAGAGAGGCACTTGGATATGTAGTTGCTCTTACAGGAGTGGTAGACCCTTTCCAGTTTCGTGCATCTAGTGCCTATTGCTAAGGTCTCACTCTCGTTTGCTGGAATCCACTCCCCTAGGTACTTCACTGCAGGAACTTTTTGAATTGCGGTGTCTTTCACAAGAATAGTAGATGGGGCTCCCTTTATATTTGTCATGAACACTGTTTTTTGTATATTGACCTTCAAGCCAGTTTTAGCTGCTATGTTATAGAGGCTCTGTAGTTGGTGAGTAGCTTCTTCTATGTTGTTCGCTAACAAGGTAAGGTCGTCGGCAAAGGCCAGGCAAGGTACATTGAGATTGTCTTTCTTGTACCCAATTTGCAGTCCTGTTCCTGATGGTAACGTGGTAGTCCATTCCCTGATGATCTTCTCAAGTACACAATTGAAGAGAATACAAGAAATGCCATCACCTTGTCTAACTCCTGTTTGGATAGAGACGCTGCCTGAGAGTTCACCTCTGAACTTGACTTTGGAGGTCGTAGTCTTCAGTGTAGCCTGGATTAGTCTGGTGGTCTTCGCATCCAGTCCTAATTCCCATAGAGTGGAGAAGAGGGTCTGTCTGTCTATTGAATCATATGCCTTCTGGAAATCCACTAGTATGACTACCCATCGATGTCCGCCGCAATTCTTGTACCTTAATAATAATAATAATTATTATTATTATAATTTATATTGTTTATAAGAAACAGAGTATATTTTCTCAAGGAAGTCAGAATGTTACAACAACCCACTCCAAGCTCACGGGCAAAACATGTATAAACTAAAAGCATACTATTGTGAACAGTAGCACTTTAAATGAACATATTTCCATTAGATATTTCTTGGAAGACTTAAACTGAGAGCTAGGCTGTGACAAACACATTGCTAATTCCCCCAGACTGGCACCAAGCTTTCGATAGGACACATATTCTGGTCCTTTCTCATAATATTTCCTAGTATTAGAGTTTCCAGCAATGTGTACAACAACTGTGAGGTCATGCCAGCCACTGCCCCAAAGCTTATGGTCTGATTGGCTGCCACCCCTTCTTACACCGGGTGAGTTAGCCGTGGTCGTTACGGCATGACTGATGGCAGTCGCTCACATCCGGGAGGCGAGGAGGTTCGAATCCCCCCGCCGGCAACCTTGAAGATGGTCTTCTGTGGTTTCCCATCTTCCTTCCAGGCAAATGCCGGGGTTGGTCCCTAACTATAGGCCACAGCCTTCCAACTCCTCGCCCTTCCCTTCCAACTTTCCTTCCCAACGGTACTTGTAGCTCACCCATTGGGTGTCCGTCTCGAAGCAGCTACAAAACTGGCGAGCCGAACATGTCCTCGGACACTCCCGGCACTAAAAAGCCATACGCTAAAAAAAAAAAAAAAAAAAAAAAAAAAAAAAAAAAAAAAACTCTTACCACCAGAAATACACGCTATTGGTGAATCTCTGTTTGTGTGAAGCATTTCTCCCTCCAGAGAAATCTTATGTTATATACTGGTGCTGAGCTCATTTTCGATCTCTTCACATACAACAGACCGTGGGGTCACTGCTAGAGAGCTGTCTCTAGATTAGACAGACTCTTCAGATTTAAGGCTTCATGTAAAGTGTATTATAAAAGTATTTAAGGTGTTGGTAATCAATAAACGAACATATTCTCAACGTCTTCAATTCTTTGTGAGTGTAACAATAATCTACAGCGCGAGTAGAACTTGAGCGGACCTAAACAGTAGATCCTCAAGCATTTAATCCAATTAAGTGAGTGTCGATAAGTTCTCTCTTCTCCAACTAGACAACTGGCCGGATATCTACGAATAACTTATCTCGATGACTGTTTTCTTCCAATTAATCAGAAATATATAATCCAGCAAAATCAGGCCGCCACCTCGTACTCGTCCTCGTCCTCCTCCTCCACCGATAACCTATGTCACTGTGATGTCTGTACTAGTGTGTGTACTTTTAAACGAGGAAGGATTTGAGTAGGAAGCTGTTGTTGAGAGGCTTGGACATCATGGTCATCTAGCCCCATGCACTTGGGTGAGTGTTGATTTTTTTCTGATAACCTGTGTTATTGTGTTGCCTGTATTAGTGTGTGTGTAGAGTGAAACCTCTATTAAGAGACCAGTGATGGTTCCATGGAAAACTGGTCTTTTAGAGGGGTGGTCTCCTAATAGGGGTAGGCACTAAAAATAATTGTATAGTGCATTATTAATAAAGTACATTTGGAACACATAGCTGATTACAATTTATCTGCATTGGTTCACATTCAGTACAAATTAATTACAATGAGTTATTTTCTGAGCTCTGTCATTTACAAAAGTCACGAATCCATCTGTTTCAGATTAGCACATCTTTTTTTAACACTTTACTTTCTAGAATATTTCTGAGTGAGTTCGAAATTCCATTAATTTGTTCTGGGTTCGTACAATCTTCTAGGAGAGCCGTTTTTTGTATTTTTATGCATTACATAACACTTCTTCTAATGGCATTGTATGCTGACGCAGTTCTGTACCAACAGAACCATTGTTTACATCATCACCCTCATCACCATCTCCAATGGGAAGGCAGACGAGAAGTGGTCTTTTGAAAGAGGTCAGACTGAGAAAATGCCTGGTCTTTGGTCGTGGAGAGGGGTGGTCCTTAAATAGAGGTAACAAATACATTGACCTTATGAGATTTTAAATCGGTTCCAAGAAAAATCGGTCTTTAAGAGGGGTGGTCTTTTAATAGGGGTGGTCTTTTGGAGAGGTTTCACTGTATTTATAATTCAGGTGAGGATTCAATCTACGTATAATATAGCAGTTGTATTTCAACAAGCTACTACAACCAACATTCAATTATACTCCTTGAAAAGGACAAAGAGTAATTTACTATACCCATCCATTTAGGAGAAAGTAGGCTATATGTTCTTTACCTCTTGTTTCTCTGTGTGTTGATCTTTCTTTAGTGCCCAGTATCTCTTCATTCTTTCTGATCCTTTTTCCTCTCCTCTAGAGAGATAATGTGTTTGGGTTTTAGCGTAGATATGTCTTGGAACCTTAGATTTCGTTTTAGTAATTATCGTCCTTCCTCCATTTCAGAGAATAACATATTTTCTTGATCTATAACCATGCTACGTTCCTAAGTTGTTTACATCAAAGGCATAAAAGAGTTCTCTTGCTTACTATTTATAAATTCCATCGATACGAAACATTAAATATACAGAGTATTGTCTTAGGATGTCCTCATCCTCCTCGTCGTGGTGTAGCGGCTAGCATTCTTGGCTGTCACCCCGGGTTCCCGGTAAGATTCTTCGTTCTGCCAAAAAAAAAGTAATTCTGGTCTGGGGGCTGGAATGGAGTCTACTCAGCCTCCTGAGGTAAAAATGAGAAAGGGCGGCTTGGATTCTCATGTCGGCTATCCTGGAAGTGATTTTCCGTGGTTTTCCACTTCCACCCCAGGGAAATGCGGGGATGGTTCCTAACTTAAGGCCACGGCCGCTTTCTTCCAAATCCTCACCAGCATTACAAATACACACACTACAGCCATTTTTCCTTTTATGAGGGTATTTTTATAAAAGACTTACTAATTTGTGTAAATTAAAGTAAAAATAATGCATCTAACTGTTTAAAAGAATGTAAGTGAGATCTGGGTAGATTCAGGGTATCTGTTACATAAGCTAGAGGTAACTGATATGAGAGTAGCACAAATGATTGCTGGGACAAATAGAGGGAGCAATGGCAGGAAGGTACTCGTAATGAAGAGATCAAGTCTAAGTTAGAAATGAACACGCTGGCTAGATGAAGCTGTTCATTTGAACCGACTCAGATGGTGAAGAGAATGGGGGAGGAGAGATTACCGAAGAGTTAAATGAGGGTCTTGAGCAGAAGGCAGGAGATAACCTGAAAAGAAAAAGAAGACTGACCCCTCGCAGAAGGAGGGTATCAGGAAAGATGAGACAAGGGCTAATTAAGGCGGAAATGAGAACCAGAGGTAGACCTAGGAGGCGATGGTCAGATTCAGTGCTGAACGATGTCAGAGTGAGAAGTGTAGAAGCAGAGGAGGCCGCAGTGCTAACTGCTAATAGGGGATCATTGAGACGACTTGTTCGCAAACAGAGGCTTGCAGACTAGACTGGACTCCGAAAGGCAAAACAGGCTCAAATGAAAATGTGAGTATGTAATGCGTCTTTTATGAATATTCAATGCATAATAAATATATCCGGCCGAAGTCGTCGGATTTTTAAGAGCGTTAAAATCCCTCAGTATGCCTTCCTTCGGAGGGGAAGTCAAGCCGGCGGTCCCATGTCATAGTTTTGTGGCATGTAAAAGAACCTTCCACTAACTACACTTGTGTGAAGCTAAATTATAGGTTAGATGTGAGTAACACTCTTAAGTTCCAACATTCGTCGCCAGGAGCCGGCTGAGGTGGCATCTAGTAACCAAGTTCACAACTAGTTGTTGACTGTAGCATTTTGTAGCAAAAGAAGGAACTACTTGAAAATTGAATGACTGCAGTCCTTACAGATATCACACACTAATACAGCCATCAAAATTAACAATTAACACCGGTTATCAGATTCTACACACACCCAAAGTACACGGGGCTACATGACCGCCTTGTCGCAGCCCCTAAACTAAGGTACTGCCCCCGAAAATTGAATTATTTTAGGACAAAATGAGAGTACTCTCCGTCCCCTTGATAAAATTTAACCAGCAAATATAAATCCTGGAAGTGTGACACAAGGGAGTCATGTTACAGGCTCGAGGCAGTGGGAGAGCCCGATCACGTGATATATTGCACAATAGACGCTTCTAGAAGGTTGAAATCGGCATAGCAACAGTGATTTAGCCATGAAATATAATAAATATTGTTATAAATTATGCTATTGGATCCCAGCCCAGAGCCAATGAGAAGAGGTCTTATTGAAGACGGGATTAACTTCAACTACATAATTTGGAGAAATTATGCATTTAGGCCCTTAGAAGAAGAGTTTCTTAATTGGCAATGAAGAGAACATTAAAGGAAAATATGTCTGATACATTAAAAGCCGCTGATCGGTTAATCGACGCAGTAATAAGCATTAGTAATCTACGCACTAAAATTATGGTGGGAGATTGATATGGCCGCCAAAATTTCGACTTGGAGAGGGAGATCCAAGGATCGAGGTTCTTATTTCAGCAGTCTTTGAAGAGTGAGGAAGTGTTTTTATTGGGTTAACGGAGATCCCAAAGCTTTGTCCGAGTGCGGCGATTGTAGACTCGTGGAGACGCTAGGTTAGCAAGGTAGAACATTGGAGATTACCGCACTAGCATTATAAGCGAAGTTGAAAGGAAGATTGAAAGTAGAATATCTCATATGTATTTGAGATTAGACTTCAACTAAGTGAATATATAGAAAGTACAGGTCGAATGCTACATTTTGTTGTAAGTCGAACGTTCTAAGTTAGGGTTATGGCACTATATATCGAACACCCTTTAAATATCGAACACTTCATAAATTTCGTTGCAAAATAAGAATATCGATAAGTTTACACAGCATCTTAGATTTCTGAATTCACCCCGCCAAACTTCTCTTTATGTCAATCGATAGGTCGAAGTCGTTACTGCGTTGGTGAGCGCGGGAAAGTGTCAGAATCTTGTTGTTGGCGGGATATTGATGCCTGCGTTGGATTGTTAGTAAGGGGGCGTGTCCCTGTGATTACTCATTTCTGCTGGTAAAATAGTGTCTTCGGAAGTATCCTTTAAATAATATGTTGTGTTAACATAAATACATGCTTATTAATTTCTTATGATCTGGGTTTTAATTTATCTTCATATTTATTCCTAAAATAAAATACTGTTCGATATTTGAATCCCGTTTTATAATATCGAAATGTCGTTCGATAAAAGAGGTTCATGCATACAAAAATAGCCCTTAATATCGAACGACACTAAAATTAATGGGCTGCTACTGATTTTAATTTACAGTATTGTTTTCTTTTGCGCCGAAAGTCCGCATTTCTGTGGTCGTGACTGATGAGGCGACTATCTGTAAATTGAGAGGACCTGAATTTGAACCCGCATCGGGTATAGTTAGATTTCTTTTACGTTGCCTTATGTCGGTTTGATGCCGTACGTTGTGCTAATCACTTTATTTGGCAATCGTGTCAATATCCAGAGTTCACATCATCGGCAAACACTGTACAGTGGCGGCGAGGAGAGGGGACCTTCGGGGGCAGATTTTGTGCCTCAATTTCTTCAATTTTATACTCTAACAGCCCTATAACCATTGACCCCTTGTAGTTCATAAAATTGTCCCCTTCACGTCAACTCCCAACCGCCGCTACTGTAAATATTGTGAAATAAACAGAGTAGAGGATTAGAAGCAGAAAATTATTATTTTGTCACCTCCGTAGCGTAGCGGTCAGCATGGTTATCTGCCGCTCCGGAGGTCCTGGGTTCGATTCCCGGCTCTGCCACGAAATTTGAAAAGTGGTATGAGGACTGGAACGGGGTCTACTCAGCCTCGGGTCGTCCAAATGAGTAGAGGGGGTTCGATTCCCACCTCAGCCATCCTCGAAGTGGTTTTCCGTGGTTTCCCACTTCGTTTTCGGGCAAATGCCGGGATGGTACCTACTGTAAGGCCACGGTCGCCTCCTTCCCTCTTCCTAGCCTATCCATCCCAATCTTCCATCCCTTCCCATCCCTCATGAGGCCCCTGTTCGCTTTGCAGGTGAGGCCGCCTGGGCGAGGTGCTGATCACATCTCCCCAGTTGTATCCATCCATACCAGATGTTCCAAGCTCCAGTACACTGCCCATAGAGGCGGTAGTGGTGAGTTCCCTCGCTGAGTCCGTGGGAACCACCAACCTAGAGGGTAAATTGAATAAATAAATAAAAATATTTTGCAGTTCTTGGTTAGTTTCCTTAACTAGTGCTTACAGCTTGACAATGGTCAAAATTAAGACACCCAAGGGGAGAAATGTCCCAAAATCAAGAATTAAACCGGTTGAAAAAATGAAACGGTGCCAGTATTCGTTATCTGCCTTGACTGAAGCTGTTCAACAGGTTAAGTCCGGTATGATGTCACAAGAGTGGAAGAGTGTTACAACTCGGTACAATGCAACACATGCAACTATATCGGCAAATGAAACTATGACAGATAGTTCATCAGAAGAAGAAGAAATAAACGGTGACCAGGGCATTGATAATCGTGATTTCACGTGGAATGAAGAACGTTTAGAGGTGTTTGTACCATCTCCCAGGAAGGATCTTCCTGGTTCCGTCATTTTGAAGAGTGGAGTAAAAGTTCACAAGCCGAAACTATTGAATGAGGATGAAATCTATTCGAAGCTTGCTTGCTAACCCACTTCAAGTACCAGTACACGTAGTAGCGAGGATTCATTCAAAGATATTCTCAAAGTTCCTCAAGTACCAGAAAAACCCCATCAGTTTAGGTTAAGGAAAACGTACGCGATATCTTCAAAGGAGTACCAGGAAGAATTGAAGAAAAAGAAAAGAAAGAAATAGGACTAAAGACATGGACTTATGGAAATAAGATACTGATTTTTGTGTTTCTCAGGATATGTTTAATATTATTAATTGCTTTTGTGAATTATACTTAAGAATCCTTCTGTTTTGTTCTTGTTATTACAACCATAATAATGTCTAAAGGTTGCCTAATTCATAATAAATAGTTCTGTTCGGTATTTAAAACCTTACCGTTCGATATAAAAAAATCATGTTCGATAATTACATCTTCACTGATCGATATATAATGCAGACCGTTCGATATATGGAGGAATACAGCTGTTGCATTTAAAGAGGCCTGGAACCTATAAATTATATATATTAAAGGTCCGAACAAGCTAGTTGCAACCAACGGATGTTCCGTTAAGGTTTTATCTCTTCTTCAGATGTCTGTTCTTCACCGGCAAAAATTACTGATCAATTATTCGTAGAGATGACGTTAAGTGTTCGATATATAGTGCCATAACCCTACACCATTTCGACAAAATAAGCCTGTTAAGACAGTGTTTTCAAAAGTGTTGAAAATATAAGCTGAATATCATTTTAGTTGCAACGTGAAGTTGGCGAACGCAGTTCAAGTGAACAGTAACGGAGAACTTTAACATTGGCGCAGCAAACGAACATTATCATAATGACTATCATTATTCTTCGATTAGTTTCATTCGACATAATTAATATTGTTGAAATGATGAACTAAATAGTCATGCGCCAGAGACATATTTAATACAGAGTTAAGATACAACAATGGAGCTTGGATAGACAACGTATTGCAGAATACAGACGTAGTGTACGTTCCATCTTGTACATTTTCGTCAGTCTACGAACACTAATGTAACATCAATTAGCAATAGAAATAATTCATTCACTATCTACATGAATATTTCTATAAATTATTATTCAACAATGATGCTGATATATATTTGCGACGGAGAATGAAGATTCTACAGAAGATGATTGTCAATATGCTAGGGTATCCCAGCAACAACAGAAGAATTTGCCAGAAGGATGTCGTTCGAGCCCAGACGGAGGTTTGTGAATTCCGGAGAGGGAACGTTTTCCTATCTCTGAGGTCGCAGGTCCGAGGTTCGAATGGAGATCCATCTCAGTATCTTGAACTGAGGAAACACCTAAAGTATTGTGTAAATACTTACCCAGATCTTCAAGTTTTCGTCCAAATAAGGTAGTTGTGTCATTTACTTATAGTATAGAGCTTGATTAATGACATTCTGAGCCGACGTTCTTACTCCATATTTCACAATTTTATGTATTTCAGTGTTCTCACGTATTTTACACTTCAGATGTGTGTTAAGATTTTTATGCTTCAAGATTATTAGTGATGATTGCCTTTCATCTATTTTTAAATTTTATTCTACGGATGAGTTGTTGAACTGACATTAAAATTTTTGTTTGAGGAATCATATTGCCTCATAGAAGACGAATTTTAATAATTTTTTGAACCAAGAATTCAGACATTG
Organism: Meconema thalassinum; assembly: GCA_946902985.2. Taxonomy (NCBI): domain Eukaryota; kingdom Metazoa; phylum Arthropoda; class Insecta; order Orthoptera; family Tettigoniidae; genus Meconema; species Meconema thalassinum. The sequence goes on from OX336401.1 coordinate 138,486,878, forward strand.
TGTCATAATTGCAAATTAAATTCTTTTAAATTTAATTTGGGCACTTCAACTTCAAGAGCAGAAGAAACATCGAATGATATTGTCATATCATTATTGTACATAAACTTTCGACGATCTAGGAAATACTAGTCGTTTGATAAGACCGAAGTCTTAATCCCTATAGACATTCTTTGTGTAGAGTGGAAAGACATTACGAAATTGACAAACCTTTTCATTATTTGTAAAGCTGAGAGCTACGTTCATTTATTGTTAGAGGAAATATCTTTTGATAGAAGATTATTCAAATCTTTGGCTAGGAATGCAAAGCTAGTTTATTCCGGTCAAGATTGAATTCTATTTGACACTGTAAATAACATGTGTGTTATTTTATACTATGTGTGTAATGTCACGTCATAATGTAGACCTGATATTGCAACGACATGCAATTTAAAGCTTGATAAGTGAGGTGAGACAGAAGTATTATTTTATTACATGTATTTGTGACAGACGAGTTAACAGTTAATTATCTTATTGTGTAGTAAACTTTAGGAGGTCAATCACGACAGTCTAATATCGTTCATTCTTATTGGAAGTTTCGTTTGAAGAACTTAAGGATGTATAATAGTCGATCAGTAGTCATGTGGAACGACACTGAGGGTCATGCCGTTATTTGAGAGAAGTTCCTAAAGAAGAAATGTTAATAACAATTAATCCGTTTTTGGTTATTGTTTAACATAGTGGATGATAATTGTTTATGCCATATATACTGTTATATGAGGATTTGTAGAGCTATGGAGAGCTCGTGCGAAGGAAGTTCCGCATTTTAAGGGAAGTCAATGAAATTATTGTACTTTGATAAGAAAAGGCATGGATCATGATAAGAGTCGTATACAAGAAGTCCAATTCATGTGAAGGAACGTTTTAGCTGTGATGGCAGAAGGGTTTAAGCAGAAAGCAAATAGAGAACGATGGTCTACTCTTGTCATTGATACTATTATTAAACTTTATTAAACCCGGAATTGTATAAATACGTACAGTTAACCTTTGTCAGTCGACTGTATTAGATCGACAATGTAATGAAACCGATATAAGACGATGTGTGAGCAGTATATGAAAGCTAAAGAGTATTAGCAAATGTTTATTTGGAGAAACATTGTAAATAACTAATTGCAAGTTGTATAGTAATAGAGAATCCAGAATCTCGAAGGTAATGTATTAGCAACGTTAAATATTGTCTATTATTATGAACAAATTACTTGTAAATATTTTCCGTAATGATTTAATAATTTAAATAATTTTCATTAGGATTAATTAATAGAATGTTTTTGGAATAGAGTGTTTTTGTGAGCGAATGTTTTTGTGTGGATGATTGCCACCTGTTAAGAGTGACTGTTCAACCTAGTCGGTCTAGAACGACTACAGAATATGAATTAAAGTATGTATTAAAATTTCCGTATGATTGGTGGAGAATTGTTTATGTTATGAGCGTTTTTGTAATGGCAAAATGTAACTTTTATTTGAGATTTTAGACGCTAGCCAAACAGCATTGATACAAGCAAATGTGGACAGAAAGATGAACCGTTAGCTGTCGAGTTCATAATATTATATAATGTGAAGCCAGATGGTCAGCCACTGCCTCGTAAATGGGACAGTTTTAGAGCGCAGCACTTTGCTAGCGTGTGTCAATGAATCAGGCCAATGCAGGTGCATGTCCAGACGCGTGCCGGGAGAGGTAACCAGTTGTAAGGAATGTTATGAATGCAGGAGCCTCTGTTAATCGTTTTATTCACGTATTGTAGGCCTAGTTATGCCAAGATTTTTATGCTTGTAATTTATACACAGTAATTGCAGTAAGATGTGTGGCGGAAGAGAATTCTGTATGGTTATATGGTTATTTTTATTTGTTATTTAGAATAGTTTATTGTTATTTATTGTTTATATTATAGTAATTTACACTTGTTAAATAAATTTGCACAGTTCGTTATCTTTCGTCGTTGACGTGTGATTCATTATAAATATAAGGATTAGAGTATTGTGGATGCAGTGTAAGAAAAGCTGAGTTCCCATTCCCCGAGACACGTAAGTAAAGTTAAGTGTGCCCCATGTATTTGTTGTTTTTCCACAATATTCTTGTAACTGCTGTATGTAAATCCTTAAAGACCATGTTGGAGCGATTTCTAATGAAGTAATTTGCCGGTGCTGTTAGAAATAGGCGATCCAGCTGGGGCTATGGATATTCTAACAGGCTACTTTCTGGATTTACGGGTACAGTACCAACCATAATAAATAGAAATGTCTTCGTAACCGGGTGAGTTAGCTGTGGTCGTTGCGGCATGACTAATGGCAGTCGCTCACATCCGGGAGGCGAGGAGGTTCGAATCCCCCCGCCGGCAACCTTGAAGATGGTCTTCTGTGGTTTCCCATCTTCCTTCCAGGCAAATGCCGGGGTTGGTCCCTAACTATAGGCCACAGCCGCTACCTTCCAACTCCTCGCCCTTCCCTTCCAACTTTCCTCCCCAACGGTACTTGTAGCTCACCCATTGGGTGTCCGTCTCGAAGCAGCTACAAAACTGGCGAGCCGAACATGTCCTCGGACACTCTCGGCACTAAAAAAGCCATACGCTAGAAAAAAAAATGTCTTAGGAATTTCAACAAGTATTTTAGGAAATGACTTGGCACTAAGAGGGCTAAACCTGTACAGTATGTTTGGGTTAGAAGGCGGTGACATCGAGATAGCGACCGCTACTGCCAGCAGCGATGTATCTTGGGCAGGTTCGTCCCTTTATACCGGTAGGTCACGCCGGTAGGTCCTTCCGGGGTTAAAATCGAGTTGAATTAGGTAAGAAAGAGACGATCAATAGAGCTGTTATATATTACCCGTGGCGGGTTAGCGAGCGATGTATAATGAAAGGCGAATGGCCATACCGCAGTGTTCTGCTGCCACGGACCATTAACTTAACAGAGCGCCTGCACTGCCAGGCTGCCCGCTCCGCACAACTGTAAGGAGGGAAGTAAGTCTTCCACGGCGAGTCTTTGGCTCCTTACCCAAATCAATAAGAGAAATCTTAGCGTAGTTAATATGAGGTAATGCTAATATTATAGTAAGTTAGTTATTCTGGCCTGTTTGCCATCTCTTGATGAATGCAGTATATTTGCATTTGTCTGCTTGCACAGGCTATAGTAAAATGTGGCTTTACACCGATGTCTAAGTCTCACTCATGGCTGTGATTATGCGGTATGGAAGCTAATGAGGTATGGGTGGTGCTTAGTAATGACATTCAGGGCACAACTATTTGAGGATCCAACCAGCCTTCGGACTGAGTACCTAACAGACAGTTAGTTATTGATGTTTTAATGGGCGGAACTACGAGGTCATCTGCCCCTCTTAATACAGATTAAAGTATATACACACATCAAAAAAAGTTTTGCATCACCTCGGTTCCAAGAGTTCCGGAACCTTTAAATACAAAGGGAATAGAGATCAACACAAACAACATTTCAGCTCGTTTTATTGCTCATGAGACCCACACATTGCATGTTGTACCATCATACAGCTAGACTTTCAGCATTTGTGGTCCAGATTGCAGTACACACCACTACCTCTAATACCCAGTAGCACGTCCTCTTGCATTGATGCATGCCTGTATTCGTCGTGGCATACTATCCACAAGTTCATCAAGACACTGTTGGTCCAAATTGTCCCACTCCTCAACGACAATTCGGCGTAAATCTCTCAGAGTGGTTGGTGGGTCAAGACGTCCATAAACAGCCCTTTTCAACATATCCCAGGCATGTTCGATAGGGTTCATGTCTGGCGAACATGCTGGCCACTGTAGTCGAGCGATGTCGTTATCTTGAAGGAACGCATTCACAAGATGTGCACGATGAGGTCGAGAATTGTCGTCCATGAAGACAAATGCCTCTCCAATATTCTGCCGATATGGGTGCACTATGGGTCGGAGGATGTCATTCAGGTATCGTAAAGCCGTTTCGGAGCCTTCCATGACCACCAGTGGCGTACGTCGGCCCCACATAATGCCACCCCAAAACATCAGGGAACCACCACCTTGCTGCACTCGCTGGACAGTGTGTCTAAGACGTTCAGCCTGACCAGGGTGCCTCCAAACACGTCTCCGACGATTGTCTGGTTGAAGGCATATGCGACACTCATCGGTGAAGAGAACGTGATGCCAATTCTGTGGGGTCCATTCAGCATGTTGTTGGGCCCATCTGTACCACGCTGCATGGTGTCGGGGTTGCAAAGCTGGACCTCGCCATGGACGTCGGGAGTGAAGTTGCGCATCATGCAGCCTATTGCGCACAGTTTGAGTTGAAACACGACGTCCTGTGGCTGAACGAAACGCATTATTCAACATGGTGGCATTGCTGTCAGGGTTCCTCCGAACGGCAATCCGTAAGTAGCGGTCATCCACTACAGTAGTAGCCCTTGGGCGGCCTGAGCGAGGCCTGTCATCGACAGTTCCTGTATCTCTGTACCTCCTCCATGTCCGAACAACATCGCTTTGGTTCACTCTGAGACGCCTGGAAACTTCCCTTGTTGAGAGCCCTTCTTGACACAAAGTAACAATGCGGACGCGATCGAACTGCGGTATTGACCTTCTAGGCATGGTAGAACTACAGACAACATGAGCAGCGTACCTTCGTCCTGGTGGAATGACTGGAACTGATCGGCTGTCGTACCCCCTCCGTCTAATAGGCCCTGCTCATGCATGGTTGTTTACATCTTTGAGCAGTTTTAGTGACATCTATGAACAGTCAAAGGGACTGTATCTTTGATACAATATACACAGTCAACGTCTATATGCCGGAGATCTGGGAACCGAGGTGATGCAAAACTTTTTTTGATGTGTGTACATTTAGAATGAAATCATGAATTAAGAAGTGGACACTTAAAGATGAAAAGATTGAAAATTAATCAAACAAAAAATCAATTAAAACTAATAATAATAATAATAAGTATTAAGCAATACTACTATGAAGGGTACTAGAAGGCACTAGAATTTGAGAGGTATATTAGAATCTAAGTCAACGTTATTTATACGTGGGTGTTTCCTTATATAACAATTTCCCGTAGACCTTCTCTTCCCAAAACATTTCAAACGACCCATTGCGCTGAGAGTTACAAAACATATCTAGCTCACAACCACTTCACCATTTTGCGTTATTGCTTTTCAATGTCTGCTATTTTTGAATGGCCTCCTAAACTAATGGTTTCTGGTGCAAATACTGTAAAGCTTCTGGGAGGACCGGTCTTGTAATACTTAAATTTTGCATTACGTGACATTACTTTTTTTGTTGTAGAAATATTAATTCTGGAAGAATCACTGTCTATCGAAGTGCACCTCTTGTTGTTGTGAGCCCACGTTAATCTGTAGGCCTTCTGTGGCTTGGTGATTCTTTGTTCATTGGCGATTCGGTTTAGTCCCGAGGACTGTATGGTTTCACCAAGGTATTTAAATTGGCGGACTGGACTGGTGATTAAAGGAGATTTATTTTCTGGCCATCTTTTCATATACAGGGGGTTTTCATAATAGAATTGTAGTCCTTTTTTTTTTGTGCGCTGTCATGTAGTTTGTTCTCATAATTATTATTATTTTCGTTTCGGTCGTCTAGGGATCACGAACCAATTTCAAAGCTTTGTCCTTTGCTGTTCTTCTTCCTCCAGTATTCCTTCATCATCACACTATGTTTCCTCTTCCTTCCCTTGGACCATTTTGAGCCGGTGTCCTTTCCCTTCCTCTCTTGGAATCCTTCCATTTTTAGCACTTTTTGCCTAAAAATATCTCTCTGTGGTGTATCTTCTTCTCTGATATTGTTTCTTTCCGAATCCTTTTTGACTTCTTGTACCCATGTTGTTGTTGACTTCTTGTTCCACAGGAATATGAAGATCTGCTTGGTTAACCTACTGTCACACATCCTGTACAAATGTCCCAAAAATAGCTATCTCCTCTCCCGTATTGTTTCTGATATTTTTCGATATATTTCATCATTACTTCTTAATTTCCAGAATTCTTCAGCTTTTAAAGAACCGAGCATTTTGCGTATAATTCTTCTTTCTACTAATTCCAATTTATCCAATTTGTAACCATTATTATTATTTATTTTGCGCATGCGCTTACACATTCTCAGCATATTTACTGGAAAGAAATCATTTACAATTCCAGATACCATGTATACCATATATACCATAAGGAGCAAATTCTTGGTGACTGCATTGAGTAGTAGCTTTATACTTTTCCCCCCACTCCTTCAGGCCTGATTGCCCAAGAACAGACTTACTACGCGACACGTAGAAAGTATGACTATTTTCTGCATCAGTTTATAAAGGCCTGGCTCTAATTTCAACTCTGTGAGCGATTCCAGTGCTGGAGATGATAATAGGAACTGTCCTGACTTGTGCCACGTGCCATTGCTTCCTGATCAGTTCTGAAAGCTCTGTGTATTTTGACAGCTGCTTTTCAACATGCGTTGTTAGCACGTTGCCACTGTTTGGGATCGCCACATCTATGAAGGGGGTGTGCTTAATGCATTTGTCAACAAGAACCAAATCAGGTCTGCTGTGCACCGTTGACTGGTCTGTCAATACAGTACGATCCCAGTACAATGTAAAGCTGTAATTTTCCAGTACACTTTCAGGAGCATATTTATAGTACGGCACTTTCTCTTGGCTCAGCAGTTGAAGGTGTATAGTCAGTTCTTGATGTACGATATTGGCAACAAAATCATGTCTCTTCCTATATTCTGTCCCTGCAAAATGGCGACAACCTGATACAATATGCTGAACAGTCTCAGATGTTGGGCAACCGTATCTGCAATGGTTATTATTATTTATTTATTTTACACGTTACAGGCCTATTAGACCACGCGAAGCAATCATGACTTTTTGTTCTTCCTGTCTTTCCAGTACTCTTTCATTCGTGCACTAAAGGCTCTCTTCCTTTCTTCGGTCCACTTTGGTCTTTGGACTGTAGGTGCAGCTTTCTCTGACAACACTTCCCACTTGTATACTTTGTGTCTAAATACGCTTTTGTCTACGACGTCTTCTGGGTCGACCTGTGCTTTTACCAGATCAATTTTGACTTGCATCATCCAGGGTGTATTAATCTTGAGCCGCTGTAGGCCTATGTATCTAGGAATTTTGTTGGTGAGTCTGGTTTGTGGGAGTCTGCTGATGTGGCCGTAAAATTTTAGTCGCCTCTTTCTGATGTCTGCTGCGAGGTTGGACAATTTCTCTGTGGTGTTATTATTATTATTATTATATTATTATTATTATTATTATTATTATTATTATTATTAACTACTCAGGATAATTAAGCTCCAGTAACAAGTTAACTGACTGACGGAGACTGGGTCTGAGCCGGCACTGAAAACATGATTTGCTCACATCCCCCTGCTGTGTGTAAGTTACATACGTCATCCCGCTGTGACGGCTGGTTACACGACGGATCTGCTGCTGACGTCAAGGATGAGCTCTGTTCTCTTCCCGTCAGAGTTCAGGGAGCACGCTACGTAAATGGACAGGCTCATTCCGCTGTCTGGAATAGTGATACACGGTGATTCTTTTTATACTAGACTCTGAAAACGAACACATTTCATTAAACTACTAGTTGATACCCGTCAAAACATGACGGTCATTGGGAAAATATTTACTGAAGGAATCTCTTATACAGTATGCATTTTTTGAAGGAATACTTTTTGTCACTGTTGCAACTTTAAGGGCGTCCAAAGATGGACTTCGCAACATATAACTGGCCATGACTGAAACCTTGATGAGGCTGGAAATTGGAAAATTGAAGTTTTCATCGGAAGATGTTAAGTCAAGCCGAAGGATGATAGCTCTCTGCCCATGAAGTGATTTGCCTCCACATGTACATACTCTAAAAGTTTGAGCAATAGAGCCACAACAATATTTCCTCCCTTTTTAATTGTCATAAACAATGATCTCACTAAGACGTGGCGGGATCCGCCATTTCTCTGGTGGAATAGAGCCATTGTACGCAAGCGCGGGAGTGACAAATATTACATTATTCTTTAATAATTTAAAACTATACCATAACATATATGTTCCTTTTAAAGACACTCTGCAAATCTACATGCCAAGAGCTCTCGTTAGAATGCATTACGAAGTCAATCGGTTAACACGTTATCTCAATATCGCGGTAACAAAAATCACCTTAGTGTTTTAAATATATAGATAGATAATAATAATAAGGATCTGCACTAAGCCCCTATATTTTTGATCTAATAATGGATGTCTTCTCTGAAAACTTAAGAGAACCAGCTCCTTGGTGTATGCTATTTGCAGATGATATTGTCTTATGTAGCACACACAGGGAAGAGCTTGAATATAAACTGGAATGCTGGAGAAGAGCCATAGAGGACAGAGGCCTTAAAATCAGTAGGAATAAGACCGAATACCTGTGCCTTGGAGGAACTGGAAATGAAACTATTCAGATGGATGGTAGCCAGCTACAGGCAAGGGACAGTTTCAAGTATCTGGGATCCACTGTATCTAACGATGGCAATCTAGATCTGGAAATTACCCACCGAATCCAGGCTGCCTGGTTAAACTGGAAAAGGTTATCTGGTATTCTCTGTGACAGGAGACTGAATATCCAAGTAAAGGGTAAAGCCTATAAATGTGCAGTGAGACCTGCAATGCTATACGGAGCAGAAACTTGGCCAACAGTGCAGTCACAGTGCAAGCGACTGGAAGTAGCTGAAATGAAGATGCTAAGATGGATGTGTGGTGTTACAAGGAACGATCACATCAAAAACACCTTCATTCGAAGCAGCGTAAAAGTGACTGAAGTATCAAAAAAAGTGCAAGAAAGACGCTTGCTCTGGTATGGCCACATTAAGCGCAGGGATGAGAGTTATGTAGGAAGGCGAGTGCTTGGTCTGGAGGTGGAAGGCAAAAGGGAAAGAGGCAGGCCTAGAAGAAGATGGATGGACTGCGTGCAGGATGATCTCCGGGAGAAGCAGTTAACAGAAAACACTATTTGGGACCGAGGAAAATGGAAACGACTTGTCAGAAACGTCGACCCCGCATGAACGGGAAAAGACGAAGAAGAAGAAGAAGAAGAAGAAGAAGAAGAAGATAGATAGATAATAATAATAATATCGTATGGCCTTGGCTGCCGGGTGCAAGCTTTGTAATTTAACATCCAGAAGGTAGCTTGCACGTCGAATTGCGTTGTTCCTTGAATCACTGTGACAGTCAAGGATGTTAGATATCTAAGCTCCTTGAACACTATAGCGCTTTTTAGTAGAGAAATGAGGAACTTTGTGTTGGTGGAAACTCCTGAGATAAACTATGCCATTATAAACACGGCCTTCTGAATTCAAATGGGTTCTTTGACATGTCAACATCGTATGACATGCGTGTCGTATTTTTGCCGCCTTTCAAAAATCACTTACCACGGCCAGGAGCGAACCTGCAATCTTGGGGTTTAGTAGACCGACACGCTATCCACTCACCCACCGTGGCAAGCTAATATATAGATAGATTAGATTTATCTCATACAGATCGCGGTACAAGAACGTGCTGTAGTGGTTGGCATTCTTGGTAGTCTCCGCGGAGGCACGGGTCCGATTTCCGGCTCGGACAAGACATTTAATTCTGGTTTGAGGACTGGAATGGGGTACAATTAGCCTCGTGAGGCAAAACTGATAAGAGGCGGGTTCAATTCCTACCTCAGTCATCCTGGAAGTAGTTTTCCGTAGATTCCCACTTCTGCTCCTAGGCTAATGCCGGAATGGTACCTTACTTAAGGACACCACGTACGCTTGCATGATGAAAAATCATAAAATTCTTAATTCTCTTCTGAATCCAAATATATATTTTTTGGGGGGGTTTTGATATCTACAAGTACCTTAAATTCGTTTTTTTATTAGAGTCCCATTCTCTGAATAATAAACTTTTAACTTTGCCAGCTGTTTTCCGTTAATACTCATTTTTCATGTTTAGGTACCAATAACTAGCAAACCATTTAAGATAGAAGGCTATTTTTTTACATTAACTTGCCTAATGGAGTACTTGAATGTTAACCTATTTTCACTTCCAAAACATAGTAGACATGGATTGGGAAGAGAAAAATTGATACATATTTTTTGAATAAATTTAAAAAGAAAGAGTTCGGATTTTTTTCTTGCATTCTGTCCCAATAATAATGAAACAAAGTAGTTACTCATCTGCCATGATCCATTCCAAGTATGTGAACAAAATTTGAGAGTATTTGATTGAAAAACAACTGAGAAATGTGTACCTAAAGCAACTTATACAACATTTTTTTGGAAATGTATCTGTCCATTTTGAATTCATTTCACACATCCTATAAAAGCAAAGTAGCACTGCATGGTCAAAACCAGCTCAGAATATACCGCTTCTTATATGATACAAGAATCATAGCTGTACATTTAGCATAAACCCAGAAAATACTTAGTAAAGTGATGCCACAAAAATAGACTTTTTTCATCGTGTAAGGGTACGTGGTGTCCTTAAGGCCATGGCCGCTTCATACCCAAATCTTACCTCGATTACGAATACAGTCATTCAGGGTAACTTTGAAACATCGGGGGTAACTTTGCAACACCATGACTTTTACGTGTTATTTTTTTTAAGACAATATAAGAGTAAGTTTCGCACACTGATGATATAATTTGAAAACTTGGTTTTTACTTTCTTTTCTGAGAAGTTGAATTGGCAGAACTGAAGTTTCATCAACTTTGTATCAGCTGATCTTTAAGTTGGTGTGTTGATGCAATGTTTTGTGAGCTGTTTTCAAGTTGAAGGAAAGAAAGAAAGAAAGAAAGAAAGAAAGAAAGAAAGAAAGAAAGAAAGAAAGTAAGGAAAAGAAGAAAGGAAAGGAAGGGAAAGACAAGAGAAGAAGGAAATGATTTTAGGAAGGAAGGGAAGAGGTGAAGGTAAGAAAGGAAGGGAAGAAAACAAGGAAAGGATGATAGGAAGGAAGGGAAGAGGTGAAGGGAAGAAAAGAAGGACAGGATGATAGGAAGGAAGGGAAGACCGGATGGGAAAGGAAGGATGGAAGGGAAGAAAGGGGACAATGAAGGGAAGGAAGGGAAGGGAATAAAGAAAGGAAGGAAAGGGAAAGAAAGGAAGGAAGCTTGTAGTTTTACGCGACCGTTTATCTCGCGATCACGAGCTACTGGACCTCCATTTTTACGTAGAATCCGAACCACAGGACGTTCCCAATCCCTTCGTTTCCATCCTTTCTTCTCTTCATTTCCTTCCCTCCTTTCTCCCCTTCCTTTCTTCACTTCCCCTCTTCCCTTCCTTCCTTTCCCCCTATCATCCTTTCCTTCCTTTCTTCCCTTCCTTCCTTTCATTCTTTTCTTCCCGTCTTTCCCTTCCGTTCCTTTCATCCCTTCCCTTCCCTTCCTTCCTTTCATCCTTTCCTTCTTTTCTTCCCTTTGCTCCCTCCCCTTCCTTTCTTACCTTTCCCTCTTCCCTTCCTTTCATTCTTTCCTTGCCGTTTTTCCCTTCCCTTCCTTTCTTCCTTGGTATACTTCATTTCCCTTCCCCTCCTTCCAACCCTTCCTTCCTTTTTCCCTTCCCCTCTTCCCTTCCTTCCTTTCTTTCTTCCTTTCCCTTTCCCTCCCCTCCTTCCTTACTTTCTTCCTTTCGATTCCTTTCCTTCCCCTTACTTCCCTCCCTTCCCTTTCTATCTTCCTTTCCCCTCCCCTCTTACTTTCTTTCCTTTCTTGCAATCATTTAAAGTTACAAAAGTTATCAGATGATTATTTTCAATTTCAAGCAACATGTTTTGTTTAGAGAGGCCAACCTTATCTAAATTAAGTGCATGCTCTGTCCTGCTGGGATATCAAGTACGGTAAACGGTCATTTATATGCGAGGCCTCAGCTAATAGCTCGAACCTGACTGGAAACATTTGGGTATCATCCAATCAAGACGAACAATGTCCACTAATGAAGTGATCATTGATTGCAGTGGAACTTGTGTAGCTAGCAGCCGGATCGTGATTGTCTTTTGTTTTACTGTGACAACTGCCATGCGCATGGCACAATGGGTGAGGCGCCATCTTGTGACCTTAGATGGTCAGACATAACGTGAACTTGGGCATATGAGCCTTAGTGCATTGGCCATATTGATTGATAAATTATTTGAAGAAAAAAATGGTCGATATCGCCTTGGTGTCATTTTACCACCTGTTGAATTTAGCCTATCAGATCGCTTCGAGGACGAATTCAAATGCATTTTGCGGGGCGATGTTTTCAACTCTGCACTTGGCCGAAGACAGACTTTAAAGCGCCTGTCTTTTAGGTAGTCAGCCCCCTTGGTGAGCCCGAAGGCTGGTTGGATCCTCAAAATGTACCGCTGTTATGTTATGTTTGTAGAGGATGATGATGATGATGATGATGATAATTGCTGTGTTAAGGGGCCAAACATCTAGGTTATCAGCCCCTGATGGTTTGGGTGATCGTGAAGATGAAAATGAAATGCAAACTTAAAACTAAAACTAACTACTAACCTACATACTAGAAGAAGAAATGGAAAACTAAAGGAGAATAAGACAATTAAAGGACAGGAGGAAAAGATATGCCCTCAACCCTCGAAGAATGCGGATTGAGGGACTTCGAAGGAAGGAAAGCCATGAAAGGCAGATAGGAAAGTGAAAGAGAAGAGGGTCCACCCCAAAGGTAAGGGACAAAAGGGGGAAACGGGCCCAGCTCAGGAATCCCTTGGGGTCGCCAACTCTCGAACTCACCAGCCGTGAGCCCCTGCGGGTGTAGCATTATCTAGGGTGCACCAAAAGTGGTGGCACTACATACATCCGGCCTCCTTGAGGGCCTTGAGCAGAAGGCAGGAGATAACATGAAAAGAAAAAGAAGGCTGACCCCTCGCTGAAGGAGGGAATCAGAAAAGATGAGACAAGGGCCAATTAAGGCGGGAAAGGAAGAGACTCCCTAGGCCTCGGATACCCTAATACCGTCGGGGTCGGAAGAGAACAAGAGTTGACCAAGTAAGGTCGACAGGAAAGAAGGCAGAGAGGAGCCCGGCACAAGTAATTGGAAGCAATGCCGGACTCAGCTGGGGCCCCGTGGTCGCCAACCCACGTCCCACTAGATGTGAGCCCCTGGGGGATGTTTGTAGAGGGATCGTCTCCTTGATTAACAGCTACAAGACTTGGAGTCTGTGGCTCAATGAGGTAAATTAAAAAATAAGAAAACGCTGCTTCGGTGGCGTAGTGGGTAGCATGCTGAGCTTCTATGCCCAAGATCGCGGGTTCAAATCCGGCCGAAGTCGTCGGATTTTTCAAGAGCGTTACAAATCCCTCAGTATGTCTTCCTTCGGAGGGGAAGTAGAGCCGGCGGGCCCATGTCATAGATTTATGGCATGTGAAAGATCCCTGGTTGGTTGGTTCTTAAGTTTAGGGCTGCGACAACACGGTCATGTAGCCCCGTGTACTTTGGGTGTGTGTAGAATCTGTATGATAACCGGTGTTAATTGTGATGACTGTACAGTATTAGTGTGTGTTATCTGTTTTTAGCCTATTTTCAATTTTGAAAAAATAGGCTTATGAGATCACCTTTTGTCCGTGTAAGTGCGTGTGTGTGTGTGTGTGTGTGTGTGTGTGTGTGTGTGTGTGAGGTGTGTGTGTGTCCCCCCCTAATAAAATCTAAACAGCTGGAGCGATTTCAATGAAACTCGGTAAGTTCATAGCACTATTCCCGGCGACCTCGACCGTGCCCTTCAAATTTTGTTACGTCTCAACAATCCAACATGGCGGCTGTGCGAATTATTTCACTAGCATTCAATATCTCCGAAACTATTACCGATATCGCCCTGAAATTGTGTACGGCGATAAAGGGTACTACTAGAAGTTCACGTATGAGACTTTCAAAAAAACCTGGTGACTACAAAACCAACATGGCGGTCAAGCGAATTTGAGACTTTTAAATAGACTTTTCTCGCGATTTAACTATCCAAACGTAATGAAACTTAGTACAGCAAATGTTTATACTCATTGCAATGCACTGGAGTCTAATTTATTTCAATTGTTTAGATAACTTCAAAATGGCGGCTGTGCGAAATATTTCACTGACATAGTATATCTCCGAAACTATTACAGATATCACCCTGCCATTTTTGTACGGTGATAAAGGGTACTGATACAAGTTTACCTATGTATATTTCATAAACCTGCAAAGTACAAAAAGAACATGGTGACCAAGCGAATTTGAAATATTTTAATAGACATTTCTCGTGATTTAACTCTCAGAGCGCAGTGAAATGTAGTACAGTAAATGATTTTGCAGATTGTAATGCACTGCCATCTAATTTAATTCAATTGTTTACATGACCTCAATATGGCGGCTGTGCGAAATTTTAAAATTAAGTTTTTATTTCTTGTGTCGTAATCATGCGATTGAAGTGAAAGTTTGAATAATGAAGCTAGGCAATAATTGTCCTTCAATGGTACATAACTCTATGGCCTATACATATAATAATCCTAAATGGCGAGCTTCCGAAATATTTAGATGGTTCTCAATATCTATGAATCTTTTACAGCAACCAAACTGATTTTTTTTATGTTCATAGAGACTATGAACATATGTTCACCTATAGGACTTTCAGTAACCTGGTGAGCACAAATCCAACATGGCGGTGACGCGAAGTATAAATATTTAAATGGACGTTTCTCGCGAATTAACTATCCGAGTGCCGTGGAACGTTGCACGTTAATTACTTATACAAATGTTGATCCACTGGCATCTAATTTATTTCAATTGTTTGCATAATCGCAAGATGGCTGCTGTGCGTAATTTTAAAATCTCGTTTTTACTTCTTGTGTTCTAATCATGCGATTGAAGTTTGAATACCACACGTACACAATGATCTTAATGTAATAGTACAAAAATAAAAATCCAACCTGGCCACCATCTGAAATATTTAGACGGTTCTCAATATCTACGAATCTGTTACAGCAATTAAACTGAAATTTTGTATGTTGATAGAGGCAATTAACATGAGCAGGATATATGAAAATAGGCTGTATAGTTCTTCACGGAACTACTTGTTTTTATTCAAGTCAGAACTGCAGACTTTTTAATTTTTCAAATAGTTCCCACTTTTGCCGCCAAACGCCACCGTCAACGACTAGTAGTTCAGAATTTAGCTACCAGACGCCACCGCAGTCGGCTCTTGGCAACGAACGTAGCAAACTAAGAGCGTTGTTTACATTATTAACCTACACAATTTTGCTTCACACACAGGTGTAATTAGTGGAAGGTTCTTTAACATGCCATAAATCTATGACATGGGACCGCCGGCTTTACTTCCCCTCCGAAGGAAGGCATACTGAGGGATTTTAACGCTCTTAAAAATCCGACGACTTCGGCCGGATTTGAACCCGCGATCTTGGGCATAGAAGTTCAGCATGCTACCGAAAACGCCACCGAAGCCGCCTAAAAGAACCTTCAACTAACTAAAATTGCGTGAAGCAAAATTTGTAGGTTATATTTGATTAACGCTCTATTACGTTCCAACGTTCGCCGCCAGATGCTGGTTGTGGTGGTATCTAGTAGCCATGTTCGCAGCAAGGTGTCGTTGACGGTAGCATTTTGTAGCAAATTTTGGAACTACTTGAAATTGATCGTCTGGAGTCCTTACCTGAATTACAGATAACACACACTAATACAGCCATCATTATTAACACCGGTTATCAGACAGAATCTACACACACCCAAAGTACACGGGGCTACATGACCGCGTTGTCACAGCCCCCAAACTGAGGAACGAACCATCTGAAGACCAAAAAGGCTTGGATTCAGCTGGAATTTCTAACCTTGATGTCCAAGATCGCTCCCAATTTGCTGATATGGTTAACTATTGGTCCCCGCCTCGCAAAGTGTCTAACAAGTAAGTGCAGGCAGGCGCGGATTCAAGGGAGGGGTTACGGGGGTCATGCCCCCCCCCCCCCCAACGGAGACCACATTTTTTTGCAAACTCAAAAGACGAAAACACAATAACCAGACAAATAAAATTTAACGAATTTTTACTCAAAAACAGTTTTTTTTTTCATTTTATTCATTACTGAAAATACCTTTATTGGAATTATTATGTTCTGTTTCAACTGTACATATTTACAAATGCATACCTGATATATAAAAACGATTATTTATATAACAAAATCAACTCGTCTATTTTGTTTAGCAAACCTTGTGATTACCGAATCGATGTTTATAGTGATGTCACGATGAATGTGCAGCAATGCACGGATAGGAATTTGGGGCTTTTTTGCACCAAAAATTTTTGCCGACCTCCAAACTGCAAGCTTGGTTGGCAATTTAAGCTGTGACTTTCTCCCTTTGTCGGTACCAACTCGACTTGCCGAAACTGTAACGTACGTTGATACTTTTCTCGAAGCTCGATGTAAAAGTCGCAAAACACGCCATTGCAATTTGTACGAATATTTTTGGTGCGCTAAACGCATCAAATTTCTATCCATGTAGCTTGCAAAAAAAAATGGACTGGTTTTTACGTTTGGTTATTTTTTGATTGCGTTTTTAGTAATATAATTTTTCTTAACAATTTCGATTCTGTGACCCCCTCCAAAGCCAAACTCTAGATCCGCGCCTGAGTGCAGGAAACCCCTCTCACAGTAGAGGAAGATACGAGGGCTGTTTTTTTAAGTAATACCCGTTGTGATATTACGCCGTTGCAGCGCTGAGGTCGGCATTCCGTGCAGGTGCGCTGTGTACCTGTATCTATTGGCAAGGCTGAGACGCCATTACGGCAACAGTCACCCATGTGTGGGTGTGTTGACAAGATTTTGAAATAGCATCGCCGATCGCGAGTCCCGCCAACCCGTAAACGAGACAGAAAACTCCCCTGTAAGATATCCTGCCGTTTGGCCACCACTGTCAGGCAAATTGCGTATGTGGTCAGGAGAACTCCTATACAAACGTAGTGCTCCTGGTCAGGAGAACTCCTATACAAACGTAGTGCTCCTGGTAAGCACGCAATTTGCATGACAGTAGTGGCCAAATGGCAGGATATCTTACAGGGGAGTTTTCTGTCTCGTTTACGGGTTGGCGGGACTCGCAATCGGCGATGCTATTTCAAAAGCTTGTCAACACACCCACACATGGGCGACTGTTGCCGTAATGGCGTCGCAGCCTTGCCTATAGATGCAGGTACACAGCGCACCTGCACGGAATGCCGACCGCAGCGCTGCAACGGCGTAATATCACAACAGGTATTACTTAAATAACAGCCCTCGTAAAACTAGCAGCCGGGCTCAAGAGATATTGGGAACTGAAGAGAGCACCGAAGAAGAACTTGTCATAAGACCTCCTTGGTAAAATTGTAAAATTCATGTTCTGAGATCATTTAACCTTTTCTGTTTAATTTGACCCTTGCGCTTCAGTTGAATATCACTTCAGCCATTAAAGCTAATCTGTTACTAAAACCACATGTTGTCATGTAATGAATTGCACCAACTCTCGGCTTACATACTTAAAAAAAAGGCACGTTAAGCGTCGCCATCAACTGTCAAACGTCAGGAACATGTACATTTTATTGCAAATGTTTGAATATTTAAAAAGCTGTACTTTTGTGGAAATATATAATTATTATTTTTCTGCAAATTCACATAATAACGAGCATCGGTGGAACATGACAGTTCCAGAGCAATGTATGACTTATTTGTTTTTAGATATTATTTTTGAATGAAAGAATAATGTAAAAAATAATAACATTTACCACGATAGGTAATGCAAGATATTTTCCGTACCAACTTATAGATACTCTAATAATAGCCATATATAATACGCATATCAATACAACTCATTAAACATATATTGAATTAAGGTCGGCTATGCAGTGAAACATCTCTTTACGAACACTTCACTGTTGTTGACACTCCCTAGAAAGGGACAGAATTTTATATCCCGGATTAAATTATATCTAACTGCTAATAAAATGAACTCTCTTTTACGGTCACTCATATTTCCAATTCGGTTTTAGAAGGGGGAAATCAATTCTCCATGCAGTCAGGAATTTATTGACGGACATAGATAATACCTTAAGAAAGGAAAATGGAAAATTCTTCGCACTTTTCATAGACTTTAGTAAGGCTTTCGACTTACTGAATAGAGAAGTACTTATCAAGAAATTAGAGCGCATCATAGGACGGGAAAACTATCTTGCCATAATAATAATAAACATACTATCTGATACAAGAGTGGTCATAGATGATGACATTACTACATCCAGTGTCATAATCCAAACGAACGGAGTACTACAGGGCGACCCCATGAGTCCAGTATTATTCAATATCGTAACAGCCGATGTGACAAGAATCACTCATGGGATGGATAAGAAAGTCGTGGTATACATGTATGCCGATGACATTGTCATTAGAGAACCAATCCTGAAAAATGTCCAAGATGCGATCGATAAATTCTCGGTCCTCTTATTCAGTAAGTTTTCTTTCCGAGTTGCCCAGTAGCTTTTCATTCGCTCTGATTTTCTCAGGCGTTCCTCATATGTAAATACCCTTTTTACTGTATGACGTTTGTCTATTTTTGGTTGAAATCTTATTTTTATGTCTTTAAGTTTTTTTTGTTTTGTTTTGCAAGTCATCCAAGGTTATTTCTAATTCTTTCATATCTTCCCTAATTTCCTTAATCCATTCTACTTGTTGTTTCATATTCCAAAGTTTCTCAACAATTTTTCTAGATAATCTGGTTTCCGGTGCCCTCATAATGTGACCAAAAGAAGAAATTCGTTTCTTCCGTTATCATCTGATCTCTACCAAAAATTGCAACAACATACTTTCATGTGGGAAGCGCCCTTTTACCAAACTGCAAGGTCATCAACCCAATAGTTTGAAGATGGCGGCCGTGTATGTGTGCAAACCGATCCCCCCTATCAATTCAAACACAAAGAAACCAAATCGAACCACCTTTGGTACAGAGATAGTACAAGCAAGGGACAACTCAGTGTCATATCGCCGCCATGATATCAAAAAAGAAATGGCGCCCACCCAAATGTTCTGAGCTTAAATCAAATTACTATTTACCTAATCATCCGATCTCTACCAAACTTTGAAACAATATAACATAGTATGGGAAGCCTCTTTTGTCCAAACTACAAGGTCATCAGCCAAATAGGTTCAAGATGGCAGTTGTATGAATCATGCAAGTATTATAGCCTAACCGTAACTTACGATTATAAAGGGCCTGGCTTTACCAAATACGCTCATCGTACATAGGGAGGTTTAAAATGTCATCATGGAGGTGACCGGAAGGATATTAGCATTTTAAAATAGAATATGTAACTGCAGTAGTGAATAACGCTTCTGACTGACCGTGCCGTATCGCGCTTATCCATGCCGTCCCGTTGAGTCAATGGCGGCTATGTTTTGCTCGTAAATCCATATATCTCGGTAACTTCGTAAGTTTATATCCTTTTAGGAATGTATTGAACAAAATAATACATATATAGTATCAAATGGTTTGTAAAAACGCCAGAGAACGCTAATGAAATCGTTGATTTCAACACAAAATACGATACAGTTGTACTAATGAAGTTGTTTGCATTGATTTATCGTACAGAATCCGTGGCGTAGTGGTAGCGACCTAGGCTCATAGTCTGAAGTTTTGTAGTTCGAATCCCTGTGGATTCAATTTCTTTTAATTCATTTTTTTATTTATTTATTGATTTAAAACTACTCACACGTTATAATGTTAAGCATATATAGTGTATATTTGCAATCGAAAATATTATACAGGCCTATTCACCACATATTTCAACACTCGATTACAGCGATTAAAATTCTTTGTCCTTAATCCGCGGTAGAGTTTTGTTGATTCTCTAGGGGTTTTGTGGCATCATGGTCTTGTAGCCCCGTGTACTTGGGACAGTGCTGAATTTTGTCTCATAACCCGAGTTATTGTGATGGCTGTATTAGTGTGTATATATACAGTATAATTAAGGTGAGGATTCAATCAATAAACGTTTTATATCCGTAGAGAACGTTGTATTTCAACAAGCTACTACAGCCAACGTTCAATTATACTCCTTGAAAAGGACAAAGACCACGTTGTCGTAGCCCCTAAATTGAGGAACCAACCAACCGATCTTGGAATCATGAGCCTGACACTCTATCACTGATCTACTAAAAGGTATTCATCTGACCCCAGTCTGGGAATGCACAGTTTGTTGTTGAAGCCTGCCCATAGAGATAAAGCAACAGAATGAAATATTCCGATCAAATGGGAGACGATTTTGATAATATTGCGAGTGGCGTAGTTTGTGGTTATTACATTCGTTCGAATTGTTCACGGGTGAGATGACACTGTCAATCGCTTGCCATATTGGAGATAACAGTAACAGTATTCCAATGGCTGCAGGAAGCGTTGGATCTTTGTGTGTCCCAGTCTTCACTCTCAATGAAACCAATTTTGCACGAGACTGTTTCAAACTTTGTTCCCATTCCCAGGCCTGTTCTTGCTATTGATAGATAATCCTCAGGCAGGGCCGTACCTATTTCTAAATAGGCTAAGTAGGCTGCAGGCTAGAGCGGCAAATTTTCAGGGGCGGCAGTTTGGCAATTAATTCAAAAGCTAAAATGAAGTATTTCAGACGTTAATAATATTTACCGTCGCCTCCGTAGCGTAGCGGTCAGCATGCTTAGCTGCCGCCCCGGAGGTCCTGGGTTCGATTCCCGGCTCTGCCACGAAATTTGAAAAGTGGTATGAGGACTGGAACGGGGTCTACTCAGCCTCGGGTGGTCCAAATGAGTAGAGGGGGTTCGATTTCCACCTCAGCCACCCTCGAAGTGGTTTTCCGTGGTTTCCCACTTCGTCTTCGGGCAAATGCCGGGATGGTACTGAGACAGTATTTTGCTATTTATTGGAACCCTGATATGACAGCGAGACGTATTTGGAAGTTATTGCTTGACGTTATTTTGACTGCAGGCTTTGAGGCGCAGTTTGCTTCTTATGCACTAAGGAGATGGGTAGACTAACCCGCCACACTCTTGATCACGTGCACAGGACATGCTCACGGACTTGGCTCTGCAACTAGTTGATGGATATATGAAATGATAATCGATTGGGTTCGATTGTACACCTCGATACAGGTGTGATGCATCTTGGGTAGACTCCCAGCTGTGACGGGAATGAGCAGTTTTGAAACGACAGACACTTGAGTACAGCAACTTATGCAGTGAACATGTTATCGTTCGTATAAGAAAGTTCCGTGTATCACGCGGTAATACGAGTGTTTTCTACTCGCAGCGCGGTTCGAGCGAGTGAGCTTAGCCAACACATGGACTTGTTAATACAGACTTCGATGAGGAAATCTGCTACGTATTGGTTTGAAATGCAAGAAAGCATTATTATCAAGAACATTATGACTGGATTTTCTTGTGAGAAACAAGCTATTGGAGTAATGATGTGCTAAACATATCGTTCAGGAATGTAATGCAGTAGCAGAGTTGATCATTTGGAGTGACATCCTTTTGAACTCTACAATGAAGAGAAAGAAAATGTTGGGGAACGTTAGTTCTGATCCAGTGGTTTTACAGTAGCCAATTATGAAGAAACAACTCCAAAGAAAGGAAACTACTTTACTGATAACGTCGAGGGAGCCTTGTGCAAGCAATATGCAGGAACTCCGTTTCGTGGACAGTAGTTTTCGGGTTAGGAGGAAGTTGGTTCGGCGATTTGCAGTTCCAGCCATGAACTTCTCAGGGATGGTGTTTCAGTTCCTGACAGGAATGCATATTTCTATACTTTCTTCAATCTCAACCAGAACTTCGCCCAAGGTAGCTGGAAAACTTTTCTTCTCTTGTAGACAGTAGAACTTGTCACCTTTAGTTCGATTCTTTTCACCAATATTTTATTAAATTAGTATGAAATTCATTCGAAGACTAGATCTGGTTTTTTTTAATCATTTCTGTCGGAGAGTGTAATTTTTGTGTAGTTAATAGTAAACGTGATGCTATTTAGAGCATTACTTTGTTGCTTTTGTTTAGAAAATTTTGGAAATAAAACCAAGCATTCAATTTTGTTGAGAAGATATCTGCAGCATAATTAGGACCAAGACGACGATATCTTTGTATAAGAATAGCAATTAGGAAGAAGATGGCCACACACTCGTGCACTTGAACTATTCCAAAAATATTTCAGTGATACTATTCCTTTGGAC
The DNA here is from genome assembly GCA_946902985.2 of Meconema thalassinum. Taxonomy (NCBI): domain Eukaryota; kingdom Metazoa; phylum Arthropoda; class Insecta; order Orthoptera; family Tettigoniidae; genus Meconema; species Meconema thalassinum. The sequence goes on from OX336401.1 coordinate 138,509,080, forward strand.
TTATGACATTCTAGTAGAAATTCTTTCTTTTAGAAATGATAGTGCATTTTCATCGTTATTTTCCATGGTTATGGATTTATGGAAATCGTCCAGCGAAAACAATTGTGAATTGATTGCCAAGGCATTTGCAGCCTACTTTCATATATTTTTTTGATTAAAGATTTTTCTTTAAACGATAATTTTCAGTTCATTCAGTTTTTGCTTGTGATATTTCAATTCATTTTTGGGAAGACTCTTTGATAGATCATCGTTTGATTTAATGGTTTGCGTGTATCTATTGATATGATAATAGACTCCTTTCCATGATGTAAGTCTCACGTGTTTTCTTCTGAGTAGTTGAGCCATTTTTCGAGTTTGGATAGGCGAAACTGAAACGACTATTTTGATAGTGTCTATTTACAATTTTTCTCTCACATATAAGTCATTATGGATATATATATATATATATATATATATATATATATATATATATTGGAATGTGAATCAAATTTAACAGATCACACTATTATAACAGAATTTGTCGTAGACTTAAAAGACGATAATTGTGGAAATGGAAAATACAATTTATTTAATAAATTGTTGCTTCTTGTTTAATGAAGTTAGAAAAGAAGTAATCTGTGGCATTTCTATATTCGTCTATGATGGGGCATGATATTTTCAGAGCAATTTCTGAAAGGTTTTAAGTTTAATAACGTTTGGGTTTAATTCTTGACAGCTTTGGAAAGCTGAATTGTGGTATTGCAATTTTGTGCATACGATTTATTGTGTTAGTGAAGCAAATATTTGACATCATTGGATGGTCAATATTAATGCTGGATATTGTACTTTTAGTCTTTTGAGAAGACGTTAACGTTGTCAGTGCGTTTTAGTAAGAGTGAAATTAGCTTTTGAGCTATCACCTTTTTTGGATATGATGATGTAGTTATCGTGAATTGGAATCAAGAATGTTTTTCTTATAGGCTTGTTTTATTCAAGTTGCCCTACGTTTTATTCTCGCCTAGTAGGATTTGCCGGAGATAAATTGTCTATATCATGACACCCATATTTGAGTAACACAGCTACTTCTTGAACAACTTTAACTAATTCATGCAACAGAATACATGTGATATTTCAGTAATTTTAGTAAAAATATAATGCATTCATTGAAGCATATAAATAGTTAATAAACTATTTTCACAACTTGTAACAATATTCGATTATCTTAATTGATTGTTGAATACAACGAATTAAGAAAATGATAACCATGAAACATACTTGTAATATTAAATGAAGATAGGCAGCGTTTAGAACAAAATCCTAATTGAGGATGTAACTTGTATATAAAATGTAAAATATGTATAAATCTTTAAGGGTATAACATCAGTACATAATGTAATATTGTATTTTCTTGTTATTTGTTCAGCGGATGATATGAACAGTAAGATGGGGCCTTATTGTAGGCATTTATTTAAAACTACATTTTTCATCATTTGATCTAAAGAAGCTTTTCTTTAATTTTGTGTCTAATTGACGGACATTCATCATTAATCAGTCAATAAATTGAACTTAATTTTAAAAGAATCTTAGAACGACTGGTGTTTTATATCAGAAAAGGGGAGTGCGTTAGGAGGACCAGTGGGTAGTTTTTTCTTGAGTTTGCTTAAACTTAACGCCCGAGATATTTTTATTTTATTTTAGAGTCTCTTGTTCGAGTTCTTTTGAGCTTTGTTTCATCGTAATTTTATACACCACTGGCATCTTCGTACCGCATTCTTTTATATCGACGTATCCTGATCCCTGGTTGATCCTAGTTGGTAGGTTTTTCAGAGGTCATTTCAGCCGGGAACTTCTAGAATCTACGATCCAGCTTTTCCATCGGATTGCAACAGGTAAGACCACGTGGATTACGGGTACATCTATATATGGCGACCCAATCTATGGGGCTATCGAATTGGCATTCTCGATTTCTCCAATGCTAAACCCATGTGTGAGAATCCATTTTTATGAGATTATTGAGTTTAGCAGTTTTCGAACGATGTAGTCGTTAGCAAAATTTTCTTTGGCACTGCTACGATTATACACGTCGTATTCGTTGGGAATTCACGTTTCTTCAAATCGTGAAGATGAGTTTACTCAATCTACCTGGCATACAGATAGAATTATCGCCATTGCTTAAATTTATTTGTTTTATGCGTGCCAAGTAAAAAGTAATTTGATTGATTACGACATGACCATAAAAGAGATTTCTAGGAAATTTTTATGGATCAGCGTGGTCAGATGGGACATGACATGGGGCCATTTTTCACTCCATGCTTGTCGGCCATTTCGTGTTAGTTACCGGCGATGATTATTTGTAGATCATCTGTAATAATGGAATCACTTTCTTTAATAATAACATAAATAATTCATCATTTCAATTTTAATTTAAACCGTTTCTAATATAAATCACCGTCGTTGCATTCCTCCTATTTTCTTATAGACTTAATTTATATAATAAGTTTAGAAGCAAAACAAAATTCAATGCTTGTATTGGTGAAAAGGGTCATTCTAAATGTGTCAATTCTGCTATTTATGTATTGCATTCCTGTGTTTTCTATAATTGTATTTACCATGACAGCTGTGTCAAATGAGGACATTGCCAATATATTGATGGCAATGCAGGAGAAGATGGGCAGTCACGCTAATGAATTAGCTGAGATAAGGAGTAATTACCAAACTAGTTTGGACAATATCAACTCCATTGTCAATAAGAATACTGAATTAGTTCAGGAATGTGTGGGGGACAAGAGTCAAATGCACTTGTCTCTCAAATATCTTCAAGACAGTAATCGTAAGATTTCAGCTAAAACTAAAGAAATAAAAGAAAAGATAGAGGATATAGAAACAGGCATCGACAGTGTGACAGCCGATGTCAGGCTTGTTCAACTTGACATTAGTAATGTTAATGTAGAAGTTAGCCATGTTAGATCTAATGTTGCATCATTAGAAGTAAGAGCCATAAGCACAGAAGGCAAATTAGATACAGCTCAAGTTGATATTACTGCAATGCAGGGTAAAATAAATTCAACTGAAAGTAAAATAGATTCTGCTGAAGGCAAATTAGATGCAATGCAGAGTAAAATAAATTCAACAGAAAGTAAAATTGATTCAGCTCAAGTTGATATTACTGCAATGCAGAGTAAAATTAATTCAACAGAAAGTAAAATAGATTCGACTGAGAAAAAGATAGATGCAACTCAGGCTAAAATTAACTTAACAGAAGGCATTGTAACTGGTATACGAGCTAGTATTTCTACCATAAAGGAGGATGTTAGAAATATTAAATCGGAACTAGATAGTAATCAAAAAGAAAAGAAAATTAGTTTAGATGCATTGCAATTGCAGTTTTCAAACGAAGCAAGTGCAACGCAAGAAACTCTAACCAAATTAGAGGGTGATATGGCCCAACTTAAAGAAAAGGTTGAATATCACAACAAAGTCTTGAGAAAAGATATTGAGATCGATCTCAAGGCCATTGTTAACGATCAAGTGACCATCTTAAGGGGGGAAATCACAAAAATAAATGCAGATGTCATTAAAAGCATTAAGTCAGATTTTGAATTAAAGATTAATATAACAGAATTAAGACTTAACCAAGATATTTCCCAGGCTAGAATAGACACTGATAAACGAATCGATTCAGTTCAGACTATGCAGGTCGAAAGCGTTACTGTTCTTAGGGAAGATTTAGAAACGAAGATTAAAGGCGTAATTCTGAAAGTAGACCAAGTTAAGATAGATCTAAACTCAGAGCGTGAAATGAAAACATCAGAATTAAACGAGATTAGACAAGAGTTTCAAACGTTCAGGTTAATGGATCATATAGACATAAATAAATTAAGAACGGAAATCAAGTCACAATTGGAAACGTTGGGAAAACCTATAAATTCCGATGGGGAAGGAAAGGTACACCATTTAAGGGACAGGATGGATACCACAACGCCAGCTAGAAACTATTTAGCGAGGTTGAATAAGGCACATGAAACAGAACAGAGTCATGCTAGATCAGAGATCCCGAATGAGGCTACGTCAGAAATAAATCCCAGAGATTTTAGGATATCAACGCCTAATGACAGATCTAATGTCATGATAGTGAGGAATTACGAGGAGAAAATTAAGAAGTTTTCAAATACGGAGGGTTTGACTCCTATAGAATTCATTAAAAATCTACAAGATCACTTTGCGGAACATCATGTTGCAAGGGACAGAGAACTGCGCATTGTTGAGAAGCATCTGGCAGATGCACCGTTAAATTGGTTTCGAGCTTTCCGATATACTTTCGATAACTTCGAACAGTTTTCGGAAGCATTTATTAAAAGATTCTGGTCGATAGAGATACAACACGCAGTGAGGGCGGAAGTCTATTCAAGGAAATATAGTAGTACTGGACCCACCAGTTATTCTGAATTCTTCACATCTCAGTTAGCCCGCCTTAGATATCTTCAACCCCCATTGAGACAGGAGGAAATTCTTGAGACGATTTCACGCCAGTTACCGGTGGAAGTTAGAAGGAATTTAATTTCATCAGGCGTAGAGGATTTAGCGGCAATGGACGACTTGCTGCGCAGGCTAGACCATACTTCTATGTCGCCTACCATAGTCAAAAGCGGAAGGACGGAAACTAAGGCCGTGAACGCGGTAGTCGTTGATCAAACTCAACAAAGAGAAAGGTCAAATAGGACAGGATCTAAATGGGAAGGTCCGATGAGGAACAGTAGAACGTATAGTCGAAGATTTGAAGATAGAAACAACCAACGACCATATGGAAACTACCAACAGAGATACGATCGAGACCGGAATAGACCTAACCAAACCGATCGTATTCAAGAAAGATATAAACCTTACGAAAGTAGAAATGGGAATGACAGGTACATGAATGGAAATCAGGAAAGAGAACAATACCAACCTAGGAATAACAGGTATCGAGGTTATCAGAACAATAACCGATATTATGATAATAGGGATAGATAAGGCCAGTATCAGCAACAGAATAGAGGTCAACAAGGGTTTGCCAGATATAAAAACTATCGAGATAAAAACTATCATAACCAGGAAGATAGAGAACAGTCTAGAAAGGACAGGGATAGGCGTGAAGAAAGGAAGGATCGAAGGGACACAGAAAGTGAGCCAGAACCTAACACTAGCCATCACACTAGTGATAATGAAAGGGGTTCACAGGAAAAAAACCGCCAATTTCGAAATCCCGGAAGTATTAAACAGCCAGCCGTCTCCATTTGATATAATTATACAAGATGTTTATGAGGTCACGGACGAAGATTTGTTATTCGAAGAAATGGAAGGAATTGTGAGTGAACGTGCTGAATTGCCTATAATTGAAATCTCTGTGGGCAATCAACATTGCAGGTCTCTTATAGACACGGGAGCGGTCATTTCAATCATGTCCGAAGATTGCTTTTTGAAATTAGAAAAGGAACAACAATTTACCACATTGCCAGCTTCATCGATCAAAGTGAGAGGACTATTTCAAGATAAATCGATGAAATGCAAATTACAAGTCCAGCTGAAGTTCAGTATAAATGAAAGATGTTTTGAACATATTTTTGTGGTGCTCAAAAATATCAATTTTGAAATAATCATAGGGATTGACTTTATTACCCGTGCCAGAATTACCATTGACATGGACAGGAGAATTATCAGGTTCCCAGAGAAAACTATTAGGAAGATAGTACATGAAAATATTGATTCCAACGAGGATGTGGAAAATTTGATCAGGGAAGAAGTTTTAGAAAATATAATAAATCAGGCCGAGCAAGAAAGAGAGCATTATGAACTTTACGTCGAGGGATTTACAGAAAGTACTTCAAGAAAGTGGAATAAAACGCAAAATTCTGTTCATTGACGAATACCTAGAATAATGTAATAAAAGTATTCGCACACTTTTATTAGCTAGGTTGGGAGGAGGATGAGACAGTATTTTGCTATTTATTGGAACCCTGATATGACAGCGAGACGTATTTGGAAGTTATTGCTTGACGTTATTTTGACTGCAGGCTTTGAGGCGCAGTTTGCTTCTTATGCACTAAGGAGATGGATAGACTAACCCGCCACACTCTTGATCACGTGCACAGGACATGCTCACGGACTTGGCTCTGCAACTAATTGATGGATATATGAAATGATAATCGATTGGGTTCGATTGTACACCTCGATACAGGTGTGATGCATCTTGGGTAGACTCCCAGCTGTGACGGGAATGAGCAGTTTTGAAACGACAGACACTTGAGTACAGCAACTTATGCAGTGAACATGTTATCGTTCGTATAAGAAAGTTCCGTGTATCACGCGGTAATACGAGTGTTTTCTACTCGCAGCGCGGTTCGAGCGAGTGAGCTTAGCCAACACATGGACTTGTTAATACAGACTTCGATGAGGAAATCTGCTACGTATTGGTTTGAAATGCAAGAAAGCATTATTATCAAGAACATTATGACTGGATTTTCTTGTGAGAAACAAGCTATTGGAGTAATGATGTGCTAAACATATCGTTCAGGAATGTAATGCAGTAGCAGAGTTGATCATTTGGAGTGACATCCTTTTGAACTCTACAATGAAGAGAAAGAAAATGTTGGGGAACTTTAGTTCTGATCCAGTGGTTTTACAGTAGCCAAATATGAAGAAACAACTCCAAAGAAAGGAAACTACTTTACTGATAACGTCGAGGGAGCCTTGTGCAAGCAATATGCAGGAACTCCGTTTCGTGGACAGTAGTTTTCGGGTTAGGAGGAAGTTGGTTCGGCGATTTGCAGTTCCAGCCATGAACTTCTCAGGGATGGTGTTTCAGTTCCTGACAGGAATGCATATTCCTATACTTTCTTCAATCTCAACCAGAACTTCGCCCAAGGTAGCTGGAAAACTTTTCTTCTCTTGTAGACAGTAGAACTTGTCACCTTTAGTTCGATTCTTTTCACCAATATTTTATTAAATTAGTATGAAATTCATTCGAAGACTAGATCTGGTTTTTTTTATCATTTCTGTCGGAGAGTGTAATTTTTGTGTAGTTAATAGTAAACGTGATGCTATTTAGAGCATTACTTTGTTGCTTTTGTTTAGAAAATTTTGGAAATAAAACCAAGCATTCAATTTTGTTGAGAAGATATCTGCAGCATAATTAGGACCAAGACGACGATATCTTTGTATAAGAATAGCAATTAGGAAGAAGATGGCCACACACTCATGCACTTGAACTATTCCAAAAATATTTCAGTGATACTATTCGTTTGGACTTATGACATTCTAGTAGAAATTCTTTCTTTTAGAAATGATAGTGCATTTTCATCGTTATTTTCCATGGTTATGGATTTATGGAAATCGTCCAGCGAAAACAATTGTGAATTGATTGCCAAGGCATTTGCAGCCTACTTTCATATATTTTTTTGATTGAAGATTTTTCTTTAAATGATAATTTTCAGTTCATTCAGTTTTTGCTTGTGATATTTCAATTCGTTTTGGGGAAGACTCTTGGATAGATCATCGTTTGATTTAATGGTTTGCGTGTATCTATTGATATGATAATAGACTCCTTTCCATGATGTAAGTCTCACGAGTTTTCTTCTGAGTAGTTGAGCCATTTTTCGAGTTTGGATAGGCGAAACTGAAACTGTATTGGCAAATATGAATAAAGTTATGGCTGTCATAGTTGTGACGTGGATATTCATGACGTAGGCACGGATGACGCAGACTTCATGCAAGTAGGCTGATTGAGCTGAGATTCTTGGTGACGTCATGATTTTGTTCGAGAAAGATCTGAGATTTACGACGCAGTCGCAGGGAAACATAGAATTGTGCTGAGGAAGAAGTTACGATATTGGAGGAAAGGCTCGAACCAATGAATGATAGTTTGGAGGGAGACGGAGATTACTGAAACTACCATATTTAATTATTTTTGGAATGCAGAATTGTGGAAATCTATTTTCAGTTATGGCATTGATTTGGAATTTTGAAGAAATTAATTTTGAGTTTTTGAAATTTGAAAATCCGTCAAGTATAGCCAAAGTTAGATCTTCTAGCAATGACGGAGGAACAAGCTATGGAAGGGATGGATACGCCCCTTAAGAAGTTGATAAAAGGCCTTGCACAGGAGAGAGGAGCTCTCATATCTGATATCTCATATCGCATATATATTTCTCTTGTCTCATAGTCGTTTTCGAGTGATTCAGTGAAGCAAGTCGTCATTAGCGTGTGTGGTAAAGCCCACCGCATCGAACGAGCACGGAGCGTGCAGCAGTACCATTTTACGGTTATCGAAACTAGGCGAAGTTGAAACGCACACATAAACGAGTCTGCAAGATTAACTATCAAGAGTTAGCTAATGCCTTTATGCTAATTCTATTGTGCATAACAGTATTGAAGTGTGTAGGAAAGTGGAACATTTTCACGATTATAATTTGGAAGATATTGGCATTTTAAGACTGCAGACAAAAGTGATTTTCTCGCCACCTGAGAAGCACTTTTATAACACCACATTCTACGCTACGGCTGACACGTGTATTGCAACCGTGATACTACATATTGCATTTGGTGATACAACGCTACATTCTACAATGCAACAATATAATCTGGCAGTTCTTTCAACGATTATTATAACAGAAGTGGAGATGGAAGGCTAAAACCTTAATGCAATTGGGACATATATCAATGGAGTGAAATAGCAGCATGGAACTTCGCTAATCGTCTTTCTACAAAAGCGAGCATGTAGTGAACATCCAACTACACTCATGCATCGTAGTCCAACGCTGAATTATATCAAATGGCAGTGGAAATATCTTCATACTCTACAATTATGAATATTTCTGCGGAAATAATTGCAATAAACTTCATGGCGAATTTCTACCAGAACTTCAGGGAACTATCAAGAGAGGCCAGGGTAGACCCGGCTCACAAAGAAGAGTTTTGCCAGAAGGATGTCTATCGTGAACACGGAGCAGTGCAATTTCCGGAGGAGGAAGCAGTTCTATTCTCCGAGGGCGCTGGTTCCAGGTTCGAGGTCGGAGCACATCTTTACGTTGGTGAAATGGAACTATCAGCAGTCTTCTTTGGAAATTTTCCTCTAGAACTTCAATCAACAGATAAGGTAGTCGTGAACGTTTCTTGTTTTATTTGAGCCATTTAGCGATATCTGAGCAACCATTTTTCCCATATTTTCTGTCATATATATATTTTGCCCCATATTCTTGCTTGATATTTCTGTACTCAGTACACTTTGATGATTTATGCCTTTTTCGACGATTTATTAAGGCATTGTTATGTCTTTGGCATATTTAAATAATTTTGGATCAGTTGAGACTGATATTAAATATTCTTTCAGTAATTTGCATATTTTTGTAGTCACGTTTTGACTGTAATGTTAATGATTTTCTATGGCAAATTTGAATTCAGACAGCGTGTCATTTTATTAAAGTAATTCTATTCAGTAGATTACTTTGACCAATTTTCTGTCATCCTCAAGAAAGAAGAATAATTAAAAGATTTTAGAGCGTTAAAATCTATTACTTTATCGACGATCTTGGAAATACTAGTCGTTTTATGAACATGATTGCAACATAGACATTTATCGTCAGTTCTGAAATACCATTGCATCATAGACAATTTTATGAAACTTGAACTTTGATTACGATTTATTGAATACACTATAGTAATGAACATTTGATAGGAATTTTTCTCAATTCTAGATTGGAACAATAATGTTTGCATTCCAAAGTCTAATTGTATTCTATTCGATTATTTATGCAGTTTAGATGAACTTTGATTGAAGATAGTATTTTTATACTACGTTACTTTGAAGATATTAATCTCAATTTTGATAGACCAGAGAGGCGTGTCTAATCGTATTTGCTATTAAATTTATTTGTGATTGGCCAATTTTTACTTCATATCGATTCATGAATGAAACCCACGAAGGTTAAATATAATCACAGTTTTTGACACAATTAATGAATATAAGAATTTTTCAAGTGGAACTATGGATGTATAATCGTTAGTTCAGTGGACGTGTAAAAGTCGCTGATGAATAATGCCTTTGAATATGTCAAGTAGGTTCCCACAGTAATAAGAATGAAGTTAATGAGTTTATAAGTGGAGGTTTTTTGTATGTTTTGTGGAAGATTTTTATGCCATATATATTGAGATATATGATGAATTCTGGGCCTATTTTGTGCAATTTTGTGCGTTTTGAGCGAGGTATTTTCTGCTGAGTATTGTCCAGGTCCTTTGAAAATTAATCATGTGAAGTTACTGTTAAAATTAACAAGAGTGTTTAAATAATTTGAGATAACGATTTTGTATGGAGGTTACCGTCACAAATAATAATAATTATTAAAACTTATTAAACCCGAATCTAACATTTAAATGTAACTAACCTTCATTGGTCGATTATATTACCACGATTTAAGTAATTATCAACCGGATAAACGTGTGGTTTAATGTATTTCTAAAATAAATAATATTAATATTGTAAATAATTGTGTAAATATCTTTAATAATAATTGGAAATGAAAGGGATTAATAGAGGCGTGTATATATTTTTCAAGTGTCGTTAGACAATATTAATAACAATTTATATTGTTATAAATAATTAATGAGCGATTTGTCATTATACTCTAAACAACGCTAGTTATACAATTGGATTATATAATTAAACAAGTTTTGGGATTATCAGAGTAATCCATGGTTATTTGAATGGAGCATTTAAGAGATTTGCGTGATAATATTTGAGTTGAGTTGAGGACATTTAAAGTATTTTGAGAAGGAGCTAGGCTCTGATGTAACTAGCACATGCTAACGTTGGCTGGACAGGTGAGTCCATTTGACGATGCGAGCATGCGACATGATGCAGGGTGGATCGCAGCTGGCCAGACAACTGTATGACAGAGGCCAAGGTCGCCTACATAGTAGCCTTGCGGTTATAAATAAAGTGTGATGTTTATGAAAGAGGAAAACAATTGCTATATGTCTCGTCCCAACTTCCTTATCCATTCCAAGTGCATTATTAATTATTACGTTCTTTTGAGCTAGAAAGCTGAAATTTTGTATGCAAAGTCTACAAGTCCTACAGGAGGACATGATTATATTGACAATGGCTTCTGATTGCCACGTTTATTTTGTTGTTCAATTTTTGTTATAATATTCCTTTATGTGAAATAAATTATTGTAGGCTACAGTTTAAAGTTTCTTGTTTCCGTTTTGGTTCATTTTAAATATCATGGTGGAGGTTATTGTGAGGGCATACTTTAAGTGATCCATTTGACAACCCAGACCCGAGATTAATTTGAAGAGGTAAGTAAAGGTAAGTATGAACCCCCGTATATTTTGGTGTGTTCCACAATAATTTCTTGTTAACTGCTGTGCTCTAATCTCGGTAGTATCTGTCAGTGCCATTTTCATTGATGTAGCTGTGCCGGTGCGATTGATTATTGGCAATCCGATTGAGGGGGCGGATATCTGACAGCCTACTATCCGGATTATCGGGGACAGTAGGATTGGCGCCGCAATTCGGTGGGGCTCGATTGACAAAACTGGATTACCAGGTTGAACGCCAGTAGAATTGGCACAATCGAAGTTCGGAATGCTTGAACAACATTGGATTACCAAGTTATTTCAGTAGAATTAGCACCGCAATTTTGTGGAGTGCTCGAATAACATTGGATTACCAAGTTATCGATGTCAATGGGATTGTGAAGACTCAAATAAAGTGGTTGATTCTTTGTTAGATGTCTTGGCCAATTGTAGAATTTAAGAGTGTGATTATATAGGGATTAAATGTTGTGTTGTATTAGGAAAATTACACTCAGAAAAGATCGGATCTTATACAACTTGAGAGAGGTTAAATAGGCTGGAAACTTAGAAAAATCACCTATGATCTGGAGTCTTATTTTATTTGACCGACTTATGACATGTTTAGTCATATTAAAGATAAAATTAAATTATTTGGATTGTAAATGTAAATCATTTGTGTTAGGATATTTTAAAATGAACCAGAGAAATTTGAACATGTGCTTGAGTTTATTTCAACATGAGGTGTCTACGAAAGTTAATTATAAGGTAATTATAAGTTAGATTTAAGACAGAAAATTGCTCAAACTTTATATATGGTGAAAGATGTTGCTCAGATGTTGTTATCTTGCTCTGTTTGATGTATGTCCCTAAAGCAGTCTATTATTGAAATATTATTGAAATGGCAGATGAGAGTATGAGAATGATGTTGGAGGAATTGAAAGCTAGCATGAATGAAAGTGCGAGGGAGATGGAAGCTAGGAATGCTAGTCGAATGAAGCAGATGATAGAGGAGAATGCAAGTAATATGTCTGCTAATTTGAAAGATAGCATGAATGAAAGCATGAAGGAGATGGAAGCTAGGAATACTAGTCGAATGGAGGAGAATGCTAGTAATTTGTCTGCTAATTTGTCTATTAGGCTGGTTGAAAGTTTGAAAGGTCTTCAGACCAGTTCTGCAAACTTAGAAAATAATGTGTCGCGTTTACAGACCAGTACCCAGGGAATCGAGAATGCTGTAACTGACATGCGCACAGACGTGTCCAATGTCCATAAAGATTTATCCAATGTACATAAAGATGTCTCAGATGTTAAAACTGATGTTTCTAAGGTACAGAAAGACCTTACTATGTTGAATCTTGATGTTGCTAATGTCCGGGGTGATGTTTCATGTGCTAGAGCAGAGGTAATTGTTGTTAGGAATGATGTTGCTACTGTACAAGATAAAGTAGAAGAGGTTCAAAGAGAGATTAAAAATGTTCGAACCGATGTGTCAAATGTTCAAGTAGACATAAATAATATTCATTCTGATGTAAATGAGATGCAAAGCGACATCAATAAAATACAAGTAGAAGTGAATACAGTTTTTGTAGACATTGCTAAAGTTCAAACTGATGTTAATAAAGTAAGAGAAGAAATTGAAACTTCAAAAACGCTTTGTACTCGTAACATTAGTGCTTTAACAACTAGGTTGGTTGACGAGTCTGTTAGAACAACAGCTTCTTTAGCTGGATTAAAATATGATGTAGAGGTCATGAGAACCCAAGTCTTAGATCATAATCGTTTACTTAAGGAAGACATTGAAGTTGATATTGCGGAAATGTTAACTGGAAATGTAACGGTTTGGAAAGATGAATGGAACAGGTCAAGTGGGGAACATGTCACTCAGATTCAGGAGCGAATTGAACGAAAACTTGCCAGTACACAAGTAGATATCAATAATGAGGTAGTTCAAATTAGAAAGGATTTGAGTATAAGGATGGATTCGCTATCCGAAAAGCAGGTAGAGGATAGAACTCAAATAGGTCAGGACGTGCAAGCATTAAAGGAACAAATTCATAAGGTTGTCTCTGATGTCAATGAAACCACGAGCAAACTTCAGAATTTGAAACTAGGAGAAGCTAGCATGATGGAAACCTATAAAGAAGAGTAGATTAGGAAAGTCATCACGGAAATCGCAGATAAGGATCCAGAAGGATTGACTTGTGAAGATGATAGGAATTACGTCAGAAGATGTAACCTCGCTACAGAAGCGAGAGATATCAGTCCTGAGGAACGTATATTCAGATTTCAAGAAGAAGAGGATAGGAATATTGAACCTGAATGGAAATATCGTGATAGTGGGAAGAATTACATGGATTCATATCCAAGAAATGTGACAGTCATCCGAAACTTTGAGGACAAACCTCAAAAATTTAGTAACACTGATAGTCTAACACCGATAGAATATATCAGGAACCTGAAAGACTATTTTATTGAAGCTCATATTCCCAGAGAAAGAGAGATGAGAATCGTAGAAAGATTTCTAGCTGGAGGACCCCTTGAATGGATCAGAGCATTTCGGTACACTTTCAGTAATTTTGATGAATTTGCAGAGGCACTGATAAAACGATTCTGGTCAATAGAAGCACAGAATTCATTAAGAGCTGAGGTATACTCGAGGAAGTATTCAGGTACTCTTCCAACACGGTACGCTGATTTCTTCACGAGCCAGTTATCGCGCTTGAGATTTTTGCAACCCCCATTGTCGACAGAGCAGTTGATAGATGCTATTTCTCGTATGCTGCCTGTGGTAGTAAGAAGACTTATCATATCGTCAAATATCAGGGATTTGACCAGTATGGACGAACTATTGAGAAGGCTTGACTACACGAGTCCAATGCCAAATATGGTTCAAAAAGGTCAGAGGCACGAATTCAAAGACATTAATACAGTCTACATGGATCAAGTCCAGCAAACTGATAAGCCTGCTGACGAAGAGAAAACTGAAAATGTAGGTCCTCACAGGAACAATTATTTCCGCAACAACAGATCCCAAGGTTACCGTCCATATCAGCAAAGACGAGGCTGGAACAACAATAGAGGGAATTATAATAACGGAAGAGGTAGATACTACAATAACCAGGGTTACAATAGGAACTACAATAGAAATTACCAGAATCGGAATCAGAATTCTCAAGGTCAGGTTATGACACCCGACAAATATCAAGAGAGAGAGAAAGAAAGTCAGCAGTATCTGAAGAAATTACGAGATAAGGAAGCCGAAAACCAAAAGAAAAGACAGGATGTAGTGATCGATCCTGGTCCTTCTACAAGCCAGCAGGGGAACTTTGAGATTGGTAATACAAAAAAACGCCGATTTCTCAACGACAGTGAGAAACTATGAATACATTGCCACACCACACCTTATTACCATTAATGAAATTTACGAAGTAACTGATGAGGATTTATTAGAAGAGAGGGGAATCGTCAAAGAGGAAAGACCATGTGCCTTACCTATTATTTCTGTACTGATAGATGGCCAACAGTACAAAGCTCTTATGGATACCGGCGCAATTATTTCTATCATTTCTGATGAATGCTATCAAAGTCTGTTAAAAGGAGAAAACATGACAGTTTTACCTGTTTCTACCGTCAAAGTGAGAGGAATTTTCCAAGACAAGGCAGTGAAATGCAAGATCCAAGTGTTGTTGAACTTTGAAATTAATGGAAGGAATTATGAACAGATCTTTATTGTAGTGAACAAGATCCATTTCGATATTGTGCTAGGAATCGATTTTATATCAAAAGTTGGAGCCATTATTGATATGAAGAATAGGATTATTAGCTTTAATGATGGGTACATGATCACAGAAGAGATCGAAGAACAGGACGTGAAAAACAGTCTGGAGATAGACCTTAGGGAAGAGATTTTGAATACCATTATCGATGAAGTGGAGAATCTAACAGAAATACCCAGTAGAAAAACTGAAGGATTTGAAGAAATTCAGGGGGAATTTGAGGATTTGATAAAGGAATTCCAAGATAGTTTTGATGAAAAGCCTGGATTGATTAAAGACTACAAGTATAAGATAAGGCTGAACGATGAAACCCCTTACCAAAAGAGAATATACGCCATACCTGAGAAATACTACCAAGAAGTACGAGGGTTGATCAGAAAAATGGAGGTAGACGGGATTATAAAAAACAGGCGTCGTCTTACATAAACCCCATCACTGTAGTCAAGAAAAGTAATGGTCAGATACGTCTTTGTCTCGATGCTCGGACCATCAACTTAAAGATTCTTCCAGAAAATGACCGACCACCTAAGATTAGAGATCTGCTTAGAAAGTTCAAAGGGAGAGCATGTTTCAGTGTTCTTGACTTGACATCTTCGTTTTACCAAGTTTAACTAGAAGAAGAAAGTATGCAGTACACTGGATTCTTATTTGACCAGACGCCATGGGTCTTTGTGAGAATGCCTTTTGGAATGGTCAACAGTGGACCAGCACTTATTCGAGCACTTGATAGTAAGCTCACTGACGAAGTAAAGGAAAATGTAATCTGCTACATTGACGATTTAATTGTATCTTCACCCAACGCCGCAGAACATTTACTGCATTTGAGAAAGTTGTTTGAAAATCTAAGGGAGGCCAATATCAAGGTCAATTTTGGAAAATGTAAATTCTTGAAGAAGGAGATCAACTACTTGGGGCATACTATTGATAAGGATGGATATCATCCAAACATGCAGAAAGTAGATGCGATCACAAGGTTCCCAAAGCCAACTAAGGTGAAACAAGTCAGAGAATTTATAGGCGCATGCCAATTCATCAGCAGCCACTGTCCGAGATACTCTGAAATTATGGCTCCTCTGTATGACTTACTCAAGAAGAATAATAGATGGAAATGGAGTACCGCAGCAGACGAGGCTTTTGAGAAACAAAGGAGATGCTCAGAAATAACGTTAAACTGGAGTACCCAGACTTTGAGAAGGTGTTCTATATTGAGTCTGATGCATCAAGAATAGGCATTAGTGCAGTCTTATACCAAAAAGACGAGGCAGGCAACAAGCACTACATTGCGTTCACTAGTCGGAAATTAAAGAAACACGAGGAAAACTACTTTACGACAGAACTAGAAGCGTTAGCTTTTGTAACAGCTTTGCAAGCGTGGAAGAAAATCCTGCTGGCACACAAGGTTATCATTATTACAGATCACAAAGCACTTCAGTTTATGCTGCAAACTGACATGTCTAGTGATAGATTGACACGTTGGGCTTTGTTCACCCAACAGTTTAACGCCACTATCGTCCATCAGCCTGGGAAAGACAACTTACTGGCTGATGCTTTATCACGTAACCCTATCAAAAATGTGCAGATACACCATGTACAATTGGAGCAGCAAGATCAAGAGACCGTTAGGAGGTTAGCCCGAATCGGTGTGTCACAGAAGAGACACGCTCCAATCAGGAAAATGTACAGGTTCCTTAAGGGTTACATGGACAATACTGATGTTGACTATGCAGCTACACAGAGAGATTCACGACACTTTGTCTTGAGTGGAGACATCGTATGTAAGTATGCTGACTCTGCGCATACAAAGCTCCGAATAGTCGTGCCACCTAAACTTGTTGTCAATTTAGTGTGGGTAGCTCATCACGCAACTGGACATGCCGGTCTGGATAAAACTCTTGATACTCTTAAAGAGAGGTTTATTTGGACTAACATGCGTTCCAGCATCGCTAATGTCATTCGTTCATGTGATAAATGTCAAAGAGCAAAGTATGCTTCCGCTCTATTAAAAGGAAAACCTAAGGCTATGATTCCATCGAAATCAAATGAACTCATGGCGACGGACATATTTGGTCCCTGTCCGAAGGGATACCAGGGTAATCAGTTCCTGTTGGTTACCGTGGATGACTTCTCGAAATTTGTAACAATGAGTCCCATGCAAAAAGCTAACACGAGGAACGTTGTAAGCAGACTGGAACATGCTGTATTTCCAAAAGCTGGTAAACCAGAATATCTACTTTCGGATCATGGAGCTCAGTTTACATCCTTAGAATTTACTGCAGATATGGAAAAGCTTGGTATTAAGCACATATTTTCAAGCGTGCGCTATCCGGAATCGAAATCTTCAGAAAGATATATGGCTGAATTTTCGAAATTTTGTCGAATTTTCTGTCCGAATGATCATTCTGGTTGGGTGAGATTTGTACCCCTTATTGATGAATGTCTAAATTCTACAGTGCAGGAGAGCACAGGAGAAGTGCCAATGAGACTTCATCTAGGAAGAAACCCAGAAAGGCCGTGGGACAATCTTTTTAACCACGTTCCTAGAGATCCCGACCTAGGAAGGCAGCAGAGAATTGACAGAGCAAAGGAACAACTCCAGAAAGCGGCACAAAAACGATTGAAAAGAGTAGCTGGAAAACGTTTTGGTGCTCCCTTAGAAATTGGAAATCTGGTATTACTACGCAGACCTGTCAAGGCTGATGTGAGTAAGAAAATCTATCCCAAGTTTGGAATAGTGTTTATGGGTCCGTTCAGAATTACGAATGCTTATGGAAACAACTGTTATGAACTCTACGATGATGAGAATAATGTCGTATATGGCAAGATCAATGCTGGAAACTTGAAGAAATATTATCCAAGAGTAAACCAATAATAATTCAATTTCGTGTTCAAATGAATTCAGATATTTATAACACAGAGTTTAAAAACAATTTGCAACTGTTTTTAAAACGTGGTGAAGGGAGAATGCCCCCGTAAATTGAATTATACTGAGACCACGGTGGCTGTATTGGCAAATATGAATAAAGTTATGGCTGTCATAGTTGTGACGTGGATATTCATGACGTAGGCACGGATGACGCAGACTTCATGCAAGTAGGCTGATTGAGCTGAGATTCTTGGTGACGTCATGATTTTGTTCGAGAAAGATCTGAGATTTACGACGCAGTCGCAGGGAAACATAGAATTGTGCTGAGGAAGAAGTTACGCTATTGGAGGAAAGGCTCGAACCAATGAATGATAGTTTGGAGGGAGACGGAGATTACTGAAACTACCATATTTAATTATTTTTGGAATGCAGAATTGTGGAAATCTATTTTCAGTTATGGCATTGATTTGGAATTTTGAAGAAATTAATTTTGAGTTTTTGAAATTTGAAAATCCGTCAAGTATAGCCAAAGTTAGATCTTCTAGCAATGACGGAGGAACAAGCTATGGAAGGGATGGATACGCCCCTTAAGAAGTTGATAAAAGGCCTTGCACAGGAGAGAGGAGCTCTCATATCTGATATCTCATATCGCATATATATTTCTCTTGTCTCATAGTCGTTTTCGAGTGATTCAGTGAAGCAAGTCGTCATTAGCGTGTGTGGTAAAGCCCACCGCATCGAACGAGCACGGAGCGTGCAGCAGTACCATTTTACGGTTATCGAAACTAGGCGAAGTTGAAACGCACACATAAACGAGTCTGCAAGATTAACTATCAATAGTTAGCTAATGCCTTTATGCTAATTCTATTGTGCATAACAGTATTGAAGTGTGTAGGAAAGTGGAACATTTTCACGATTATAATTTGGAAGATATTGGCATTTTAAAACTGCAGACAAAAGTGATTTTCTCGCCACCTGAGAAGCACTTTTATAACACCACATTCTACGCTACGGCTGACACGTGTATTGCAACCGTGATACTACATATTGCATTTGGTGATACAACGCTACATTCTACAATGCAACAATATAATCTGGCAGTTCTTTCAACGATTATTATAACAGAAGTGGAGATGGAAGGCTAAAACCTTAATGCAATTGGGACATATATCAATCGAGTGAAATAGCAGCATGGAACTTCGCTAATCGTCTTTCTACAAAAGCGAGCATGTAGTGAACATCCAACTACACTCATGCATCGTAGTCCAACGCTGAATTATATCAAATGGCAGTGGAAATATCTTCATACTCTACAATTATGAATATTTCTGCGGAAATAATTGCAATAAACTTCATGGCGAATTTCTACCAGAACTTCAGGGAACTATCAAGAGAGGCCAGGGTAGACCCGGCTCACAAAGAAGAGTTTTGCCAGAAGGATGTCTATCGTGAACACGGAGCAGTGCAATTTCCGGAGGAGGAAGCAGTTCTATTCTCCGAGGGCGCTGGTTCCAGGTTCGAGGTCGGAGCACATCTTTACGTTGGTGAAATGGAACTATCAGCAGTCTTCTTTGGAAATTTTCCTCTAGAACTTCAATCAACAGATAAGGTAGTCGTGAACGTTTCTTGTTTTATTTGAGCCATTTAGCGATATCTGAGCAACCATTTTTCCCATATTTTCTGTCATATATATATTTTGTCCCATATTCTTGCTTGATATTTCTGTACTCAGTACACTTTGATGATTTATGCCTTTTTCGACGATTTATTAAGACATTGTTATGTCATTGGCATATTTAAATAATTTTGGATCAGTTGAGACTGATATTAAATATTCTTTCAGTAATTTGCATATTTTTGTAGTCACGATTTGACTGTAATGTTAATGATTTTCTATGGCAAATTTGAATTCAGACAGCGTGTCATTTTATTAAAGTAATTCTATTCAGTAGATTACTTTGACCAATTTTCTGTCATCCTCAAGAAAGAAGAATAATTAAAAGATTTTAGAGCGTTAAAATCTATTACTTTATCGACGATCTTGGAAATACTAGTCGTTTTATGAACATGATTGCAACATAGACATTTATCGTCAGTCCTGAAATACCATTGCATTATAGACAATTTTATGAAACTTGAACTTTGATTACGATTTATTGAATACACTATAGTAATGAACATTTGAAAGGAATTTTTCTCAATTCTAGATTGGAACAATAATGTTTGCATTCCAAAGTCTAATTGTATTCTATTCGATTATTTATGCAGTTTAGATGAACTTTGATTGAAGATAGTATTTTTATACTACGTTACTTTGAAGATATTAATCTCAATTTTGATAGACCAGAGAGGCGTATCTAATCGTATTTGCTTTTAAATTTATTTGTGATTGGCAAATTTTTACTTCATATCGATTCATGAATGAAACCCACGAAGGTTAAATATAATCACAGTTTTTGACACAATTAATGAATATAAGAATTTTTCAAGTGGAACTATGGATGTATAATCGTTAGTTCAGTGGACGTGTAAAAGTCGCTGATGAATAATGCCCTTGAATATGTGAAGGAGGTTCCCACAGTAATAAGAATGAAGTTAATGAGTTTATAAGTGGAGGTTTTTTGTATGTTTTGTGGAAGAATTTTATGCCATATATATTGAGATATATGATGAATTCTGGGCCTATTTTGTGCAATTTTGTGCGTTTTGAGCGAGGTATTTTCCGCTGAGTATTGTCCAGGTCCTTTGAAAATTAATCATGTGAAGTTACTGTTAAAATTAACAAGAGTGTTTAAATAATTTGAGATAACGATTTTGAATGGAGGTTACCGTCACAAATAATAATAATTATTAAAACTTATTAAACCCGAATCTAACATTTAAATGTAACTAACCTTCATTGGTCGATTATATTACCACGATTTAAGTAATTATCAACCGGATAAACGTGTGGTTTAATGTATTTCTAAAATAAATAATATTAATATTGTAAATGATTGTGTAAATATCTTTAATAATAATTGGAAATGAAAGGGATTAATAGAGGCGTGTATATATTTTTCAAGTGTCGTTAGACAATATTAATAACAATTTATATTGTTATAAATAATTAATGAGCGTTTTGTCATTATACTCTAAACAACGCTAGTTATACAATTGGATTATATAATTAAACAAGTTTTGGGATTATCAGAGTAATCCATGGTTATTTGAATGGAGCATTTAAGAGATTTGCGTGATAATATTTGAGTTGAGTTGAGGACATTTAAAGTGTTTTGAGAAGGAGCTAGGCTCTGATGTAACTAGCACATGCTAACGTTGGCTGGACAGGTGTGTCCATTTGACGATGCGAGCATGCGACATGATGCAGGGTGGATCGCAGCTGGCCAGACAACTGTATGACAGAGGCCAAGGTCGCCTACATAGTAGCCTTGCGGTTATAAATAAAGTGTGATGTTTATGAAAGAGGAAAACAATTGCTATATGTCTCGTCCCAACTTCCTTATCCATTCCAAGTGCATTATTAATTATTACGTTCTTTTGAGCTAGAAAGCTGAAATTTTGTATGCAAAGTCTACAAGTCCTACAGGAGGACATGATTATATTGACAATGGCTTCTGATTGCCACGTTTATTTTGTTGTTCAATTTTTGTTATATTATTCCTTTATGTGAAATAAATTATTGTAGGCTACAGTTTAAAGTTTCTTGTTTCCGTTTTGGTTCATTTTAAATATCATGGTGGAGGTTATTGTGAGGGCATACTTTAAGTGATCCAGTTGACAACCCAGACCCGAGATTAATTTGAAGAGGTAAGTAAAGGTAAGTATGAACCCCCGTATATTTTGGTGTGTTCCACAATAATTTCTTGTTAACTGCTGTGCTCTAATCTCGGTAGTATCTGTCAGTGCCATTTTCATTGATGTAGCTGTGCCGGTGCGATTGATCATTGGCAATCCGATTGAGGTAGAGGATATCTGACAGCCTACTATCCGGATTATCGGGGACAGTACCTACTGTAAGGCCACGGCCGCCTCCTTCCCTCTTCCTAGCCTATCCATCCCAATCTTCCATCCCTTCCCATCCCTCATGAGGCCCCTGTTCACTATGCAGGTGAGGCCGCCTGGGCGAAGTGTTGATAATACCTCCCCAGTTGTATCCATCCCCACCAGATGTTTCCCAGCTCCAGGACACTGGCCATAGAGGCGGTAGTGGTGAGTTCCCTCGCTGAGTCCGTGGGAACCACCAACCTAGAGGGTAAATTGACTAAATAAAAAATACCGTATGAATTTAAGAATACAAGTTACTTAAAAATATGTTTTAGTCCTTATACAGTTGTTTTAGACAAGTTTGTATATTTTTTCAACAAATAAACCAGTAATTGACTACATTTTGTGTAATTTTATTTCACCGTGTGGGATAAATTAATTCAAATTGAACACAGTTCTTCAATTACGCAAAAGATAGTCATTAGCATTAAAATATAAAAATAGTGATCACTGATCTCCAAGAACAAATTAATTAATTAATTAAGTTCGAACCCCCTTTCATTTTAACGAATCTTAAAAGAAGTAAGTAAAAAAAACAAATAGATAACTAATTTCATTTATTATGTAAGCCATTCCTGACCCGTGTCGGAGACTGGAAGCAGGCTGTGGATTTTCATTTTCATTATGTAAGCCATTAAATTTGTAGTTTTATCTAAACTAAATGAACTTTATATTTTAACAAGAAGTTCCGTGACGAACTAAAGAGCCCACTTTTCTTAAATTTAAGATTCATGCCAATAATTAA
Source organism: Meconema thalassinum (assembly GCA_946902985.2). Taxonomy (NCBI): domain Eukaryota; kingdom Metazoa; phylum Arthropoda; class Insecta; order Orthoptera; family Tettigoniidae; genus Meconema; species Meconema thalassinum. Next base: position 138,531,821 of record OX336401.1, read on the forward strand.
TGACGAAATTAAGTTGGTAATATCGAAATTTCTAATTAGTTCGAAATACTGTATACCTGGCATAATGTAGCCCAATAAAGCACTACAGTTGGCAGCCCTGGTGACTGAATATATTCTTAGATCCATTTCTTAGGGTACAGAATACAACATTTGGTTTAAGTCCTAAGGATAGCATGGACGTTACATGCAGTTAAACATTGGATCTAACAGCGCGTGAAATCATGTTGGCAACAATTCCATGCATGTATTGGTCAGAAATAATCTGAAATAATATGATCTATTGTTGTGCCAATTTTGAATGAAATCCATTAGTTAGTAGGCCTACAGAAGTTACATGAATTTAAAGTTGGACGTCTCAGCAGGCTTAGAATCATGTTGGTAGCACTGACGTATATAAGTTACTCCAAATTAATATAGAATGTCAGGTACTATACGTGTGCATAGTTTGAAACTGTCGGCTTGCATACTTTCTGATATGTGGGTATTTGGATTAAAACAAATTGCGAGCATTTATTACCAGTTGACAGCCCTGGTGGCTCATAAGAATACGCTTAGTCATATCTATTTATGAACACATAGCACATACGAAATTTGGTTGAAATCCAATTGATAGTGTAGAAGTTATATGCATTTAAAATTTGGACCAACCAGCAGGCTTAGAATCATTTTGGCAACACTGCCATGTATGGCCTCCTGGAAATTAAACTGCAATATTATTATCTATACGTGTGCCAAATTTGAAATAGCTCCGATTCATACCTTCCAAGATATCAAACATGGAGCTCAAATTTTAAATGCAATTTTTCAGCAGTTGGTACCACTGACATCATTTTCAAATATGGTCGTGAGATATTCAGGTATAGGTCTTTACCGCTACCAAAATTTTGTTTCGTTTGCTGCAGCCGTTTAGGAGTTGATAGGGGGGGACTCACTCACAGCCAGACAGACAGACGGACAGACAGACAGACACACATTTGCCCGATCTCATAAGTCTACTTTTTCCTCATTTTTGCAAAATGCGAAAAGTAGGCTAAGAATGTTGAAAACGCCAATGAACTCTATCCTTTTGTTGTATAAAACAAATGTATTAAGCAAATATGAACTATCGAGCGGGCGGCAAATGAACTTTAGCCTATAGGCGGCATACTCCTAAATCCGGCCCTGTCCTCAGGTCTTTCACAACGTTGGCATTTACAGTTGGTACACCAGAACTGAATATACAGGGTGTATCCGTGAATATGTTACAAACTTTCAAGGATGATGGAGAAAGGTAAATGGATCAATGTGAGTTAAGGAACCGTAGTCAATATTGTAAAATGCCTTAAGCTTCAATACCTGGGTCACATAACGAGGAACAGAGGCAGATAATAACAACACCTGGCACGATAGCCCATGAAGGGCCTAGGCCTACCAACCGACCGCTGCCCAGCCATTTGGCCTGCAGATATTGGGGTGACGCGTGATCAGAGCATCGGGTCCCCTCGGCCGTTAATCTTGGTTTTTGTGATCGGGGCGCTGCCTCACTGTCAGACAGCTACTCAATTGTCCTCACAAGGCAGAGTGCACCCCGTTCCAGCCCTCACGTCAGTTTATAAAATCCCTGACGAACCCGGGGCCTCCGGGTGAGAGGCAGGTGCGCTACCCCAACACCACGGGGCCGGCAACAGAGGCAGACACGAACTACAGCAATGCATTTTGCAAGGAAAAATAGAAGGAAAACGAGCCCCAGGACGACGAAGAATTTCCTGGCTTGCCAACCATCGAGTATGGTTCGGAAAAACATCCACCCAATTGTTCCGGATAGCGACCAATATAGTCACCATAACCAGAATTATCGGCAACGCTCGAAGCGGACAGGCACCCTGAGAAGAAGTGCTGAAACGAACGAGTCACAAGTTATAAGCAAAATGCTACTCGTTTAATACCGTTTACCTGCACACGTTTCAAAACTGTTACATTTACAACAACTGTTCAAAATGGCGTCCCCCTGCGTCAGTGCAGGCATAGCATCGACAGTTTGATGCCATTCAGTCGGTCAACACATTTTTTCCGAAAAGAGGTGGGTTATTCCTGAAAAGAAAATTACATGAGATTAACAAATACACTTGACTGACCAGTTTCCATCGTCAAGCAATCATCATCAGATCCATTGCTTGCCACGGTGGGTGGGTGGTCAACGTGTCGGTCTACTAACTCCAAGCTTGCAGGTTCGCTCCTGGCCGTGGTAAGTGATTTTTTTTTTAATGCGGCAAAAATTACGACACCATGTCATACAATGTTGGCATGTCAAAGAACCCATTTGAATTCAGTAGGCCGTGTTCATAATGGCAAAATTAATCTCGGGAGTTTCCGCCAACACAAAGTTCCTCATTTCTCTACTAGAAAGCGCTATAGTGTTCAAGGAGCTTAGATATCTGACCTCCTTGACATTCATAGTGCTTCAAGGAACAACGAAATTCGACATGCAAGCTACCCTTTGTGTGTCAAATAACAAAGCTTGCACCCGGCACCCGAGGCCATACGATATTATTATTATTATTATTATTATTACTGTTCCAAATGGCAAAAGTGAGTAGAGGTGGGTTCGATTCCCTCCTGGGCATCTTGGAAATGGTTTTCCGTGGTTTCTCACTTCTACTCCAGGCAAATGCCAGGATGATTCCTAACTTAAGACCACGGCCACCTCCTTCCCAATCCTCATTGGAATTACAAATACACTAATACAGCCATCACAATAACACAGGTTATCAAACAAATTTCACACACATCCAAGCACATGGGACTACATGACCACGGTGTCGCAAAGCCCCAAATGAATCATCAAAAACATCTATTTAAAATTACCGCAGCAAGAATATCCGAAATTGGATATGAATGTTTGGAGCAACGTGTGTCAGAGAATCGTTTTCTCTGCATTGAAAATCACGGCATCGAGCTCTGATGTCTGACGATACCCTGCGAAACAGCCTCCGGTTGATTGTTTTTCAATCAATCGAACCGAACATTGAGCATATACTAAATATGAAAACAAATTGAAACATATTGAAAACAAGAAAAACAAGAAGTTCCGTGAAGAACTATACAGCCTACTTTTCATGCCAATGATTATTCTACAGTATATGAACCTATCTAGAATAATGACAAAATTAAGTTGGTAATATCGAAATATCTAATTAGTTCAAAATATACCTGGTATGATGTAGCCTAATAGAGCACTACAGTTGGCAGCCCTGGTGACTGAATATATTCTTAGTTCAATCTCTTAAGGTACAGAATACAAAATTTAGTTGAAGTCCAATGGACGTTACATGCAGTTAGACACTGGATCTATCAGCACGCGTAAAAGCATGTTGCCAACAATACCATGCGTGTGCTGGTCAGAAATAATCTGAAATATTATGATATCTTGTTGTGCCAATTATGGATGAAATCCATTTGTTAGTATAGAAATTACATGTATTTTAAAATTGGACATATCAGCAGGCATAGAATTATGTTGGCAGCACTGCCTTGTATTAATTACTCCAAATTAATCTAGAATGTCAGGTGCTATACGTGTGCAAAGTATAGAGCTGTTGGCTTGCATACTTTCTGGTATATTGATATTAGGGTAAAAACAATATAGACAGCATTTATTAACAGTTGGCAGCCCTGATTGCTCTCAACAATACTTATAGTCATATCTGTTATGGTACACATAGCACATACGAAATTTGGTTGAAATCCAACTGATAGTATAGAAGTTACATGTATTTAAAAATTGGTACTATCAGCAGGCTTATAATCATGTTGGTAGAACTGACGTATATAAGTTACTCCAAATTAATCTAAAATGTCAGAATATACGTGTGCATAGTGTAAAGCTGTTGGCTTGCATACTTTCTGATATATTGGTATTTGGATAAAATAAATAAATAGAGAGAGCAATTATTAACAGTTGGTAGCCCTGTTGGCTCTTAAGAATATGCTCATTCATATATGTTTATGTACAGATGTTACATACAACATTTGGTTGAAATCCAATTGATAGTGTAGAAGTTATATGCATTTAAACATTGGACCTATCAGAAGGCTTAAAATTATTTTGGCAACACTGTCATTGTTGACCTCCTGGAAATTAAACTGAAATAGTATTATCTGCATGTGTGCCAATTTTGGAATAGCTCCCATGCATACCTTGCAAGATATCCAACATGGAGCTCAAATTTCTAGTGCGTTTTTTCAGCAGTTGGTAGCACTGACATCATTTTCAAATATGGACGTGAGCTATTCCGGTGCACATCTTTACTCATACTAAATTTGGTTTTGATTGCTGCAGCCGTTTAGGAGTTGATAGGGGGGACACACACACAGCCAGACAGACAGACAGAAGGACAGACAGACAGACAGACAGACAGACACACATTTTCCCGATCTCATAAGTCTACTTTTCCCTCATTTTTGCAAAATGTGAAAAGTAGGCTAATAAAAATGTGACCGAAATTGCAATGTCTTAAATGACTCCCATGATCAATATTTCTGACTGTTTTAATGCTAAGCACGTAATCTTCAAGTGCCGGTACGAGGAGAAACGCGTGAAACACAATGTACATTTGTCGGACAACCAACGCATAGGACAAACAGTTTGTTTACATTACGTCCAGTGCGGAGGCGATCCCAACTTGACTCGGTCCGATGCGCTGGCAGTCAGGGCAGGCAGGCCAGCCAAGAGAGACAGAAACCAGCCTGCCGGCGTCCGGCATAGCACACCTGGCACGCAAGGCGTGCAAAGACTGGCCGCCCCTGACTTAACGCTAGTGGTTCAGTCCTCATTGATCGTACAAACAAATAACATACACCATTGGAAAGATAAATGCATTGTTTTAAAGGTTTATATAAAGCATTTTTGTGATATCTGCCATATTGAACCACCCAAGACAACACAAACATAGAAACGGGATTGCAAACCTTTTATTAAATTTCCCGCAGTTTGGCGCTTCCGACGGTGCCGGATGTTATAGAGTATGCACTTCAACTACTTCAAAATGTATGTGTATCCTTCGTCTTTAATAACCCGGTACAACCTTTCGCATTAAATGCCAATTCCAGTGAAAACATGTACTTTTCTAGGACTCCATGAGTTTTAGGGCCTGGAATTCAGGGAAGCCAGCATAGGAAACTTGGAGACGTTTAATGTGTTGTTGAGCACATGAAATAGGACCATTGTGCAAAACGTTAGCTTTACATTAATTATTCCCACCTCAGACCCTGAAATTCCTGGGCTAAATTTTGCTTGTACAGTGCTGTATTAATTCGTAGGAGCGTTTTGTAGATCTAATCAAAGCTCTCCATGATGGCATGACAGGTCAGGTTTGCCATCAGAATAAGATGTCCGATGAATTTCCCATTACCCATGGACTGAAACAAGGATGTGTACTGGCTCCAACGCTTTTTGCGCTGTACTTGGCTGCAATGCTTTATGATTCACCCACAAACATCCCAGGTGTGGATATCAAGTATCGTTTTGATGGAGGGCTTTTCAACCTAACTCGTCTCCGCTCCTTGAGGAAAACTCCGGTTACTAAGGTTACTAACATGTTGTATGCAGATGATGCTGCGTCACCAACTCTCACACCAGAAGAGCTGCAAGAGTCAGTTCACTGTTACAAAAGTGCATGTGATCGCTTTGGTCTTACCATAAATGTCAATAAGACTAAAGTCTTGGCACAACCTTCACCAGGCACACCTCTTCCTCAGTTCAATATCTCCATTTCAAATTTGCCATTAGAACAGGTTGACCACTTCTCGTACCTGGGCAGTACCATTTCTGTGAGCTGTACCTGTGAGCAGGATGTGGATAAGAGAATTGGCGCAGCACATGCAGCATATGGATGATTAGCGCACCGGGTCTTCATGAATAAAGATCTATCCATGAGTACAAAGCTTATGGTGTACAAAGCAGTAGTCATTTCTACATTGTTGTATGGCTGTGAAACGTGGACCCTTTACCGACGTGATCTTAGGAAGCTTGAGCGTTTCCACCTACAAAAACTTCGATCAATCCTGAGGATTAAATGGGAAGACCGCATTACCAATATTGCTGTTCTGGAAAAGGCTCAAATCAACAGCATAGAATCATCCATAATAGGTCACCAATTTAGATGGATTGGTCATGTCCATCGGATGGATGATGTGAGATTACCTCGTCAAATGCTATATGGTGAGTTATGCTATGGCACCAGACCTCATGGTGGTCCTAAGAGGCGCTACAAGGACCAATTTAAGCAGACCCTGAAATTGACAGGTCTTGATTCACAAACCTGGGACATGCTGGCTGAAAACCGCTCAACTTGGCGCCGTACCATCTCGGATACTGTAAAGACGTTTGAAAGGGATCGACGCATACATGAAGAGGCCAAGCGTCAAGCTAGGAAACTTCGAGCAGCCCAACCACGTCCTCCTCCAGCAATACTATGCGACTTGTGTGGTCGCTTGTTACATGCCAGGATTGGACTCTTTAGTCACCGTAAACACATCCACAAACTGGACTGAAGGAAGAAGATTTATACTCGGATTCGAGTTAAAGCCGATGATGATGAATTCGTAGGAAGAATATGTAAATGCAACACTGAACATGGAAAATTTACACAGATGGAAGCAAAAGTGAAGAAGGAGTGGGAGCTGGCATAGCTATATTCAGATCACATTAATTAATAGACCAATTGAAATAGCCTATAGTCTACAAGACAACTGTTCGAATAAACAGGCGGAGCAATTAGCAATACTAAAATCTCTGGAATTCTTAGAAACTACTAGGACAGAGAATGTTGAAGATAAGAAAGTAATTATTTACACAGATAGTAAGATAGCAATTGACTCCATTGCGGACTTCAGAAATCATAACCAACCAATTGAGAATATAAGAAGGACTACAGCTATTCTAAAAAGAAAAAAATGGATAGTAAAATTTGAATGGGTTAAGGCACATACAGGTGTTGCAGGCAATGAACTGGCTGATAAAATTGCAAAGGAGGCTGCAAAACTAAGTGAGGTTTGTTTTGATAGAATACCCATTTCAACAATTAAAAAACAACTCAAAGAAGAATCAATTCATGAATGGCAGCAAAAATGTGAACAAACTTCAAAAGGCACGCTTACAAAAGAATTCCTTCCAACAGTTGCAGGTAGATTAAAATCCAAAATCACCTTAACACCTAATATGACTACAATACTAACTGGACATGGAAATATTGCTTCGTACTTACACAGACTTAAAATTATACGTAATCCCGAGTGTTCCTGTAAAAGCAGCCCTCAGACTATAGATCATATAATTTTCGTGTGCAATGAAGTGAAAAATATTGGGCAATTCTTGATTAATAGTGTTAATAGGAACGGTAAGTGGCCGATGCAGAAATCTGTGCTATTAAAAAAGTATTTAAACGAATTTTCTAAATTTGTTAGTGCTCTGGATTTTCAAGCTCTTAGGAAAAACGAAGACTAATATTTTTTGATATTGTTAAGATTAACAGTCATCTAGAAATTTAATTATTAAAATGTAATTTATTTTGTTCATTTGTAAAAATGTTTTGTAAGTGCATGTAGTACTACTTCTGTAGTGGAGCATGCAGAGAGTATGAACAGTAAAAAAAACTCTGAACAAGGAATGTACACCATTTTATTTCTTCTCAGTATGTCCATTATTTGCATCTTCATGATTTAATTATTTTAGCATAGGTCTACCTCCATTAACCGGAAACCTCTGCTTAACGGAAAAAGTGTGAGTCCATTCATTTCCGATGAAGGCAGGTTTTAGTGTAGGCCTACATCATTTCCAGATAAATGTTTCATCATTACAAAAGGTATGTACGTCTACGAAGTTTTCCACGCAAAAGAGTGAAGTGGTGATAACACCTGAGAAGGGCAGAGTATACTCGGGCATAAAGTTAGGCGGAGAGCAGTTGAAGAGAGTTCAGAGCTTCAAGTATCTGGGAAGTGTCATTAATGAAAATGGGGGAAATGCCTAGGAATTAGATAAAAGAGGAAGGTGTGTTGATGGATTCTTCAAGAGTGTTAGAGGGCTGATATGGAGCAAGGATGTGCCACAGAAATGTAAAGGGATCATATACAGGACATACTTTGTGCCGATCCTAACGTAGACTATGAATCAGAATCTTGGGTGATGAGGGAGAGAGATGAAAGCAGAATACAAGCAGTGGAAATGAAGTTTCAGAGGAGTAACTAGGTGTAACTAGAATGGACAGAGTTAGAAATGATAGAGTCAGAGAAATATTAAAGGAAGAAACCCTACACGCAGGCTGTTCCAGCCGAGTAACTCGCCCATGAGCAGCGGAGTACTCGCCGCCTTACGTGAATAAACCTGCAACGTGCAATACAGCTCTGCTGTGGGGGGCTGCCGTCACTTCGCGGTGGATACATCATGACTGGCAGCAAGTGGATTGTATTGTGCTATAACCTTCGCCCAGTGACGTATTGGCTCTCTCCCCCAGTCCCTCTCCAACCGTGCTCCGAGCAACACTGCTGAGTACTCGCGTGTACGCGAACTCAAACTCATGGATTTGGAACAGCCTGCCCTTCAGGATAGGATTGAAAAATCAAGGCTACAGTGGTATGGACACGTGAAAAGAATGAGATAAGAGAGAATACCACGGAAAATATTGGAAATGGAGTGGAAGAAAAAGAGACCTAGAGGAAGACCAAGGGATAGGTGGAGAAAGGGGATGAAGAAAAGTGTCGAGAGAAAAATAGTGAATTGGACAACAGTGACAGAAGAGAAGTGGTGGATGGGCAGAAAACGATGGAGAGGCTTGTGCTCCAAGCAGGCCCCAACCTGAGGTTGGAAATTGCTCTAGTTGATGATGATGATTATGATGATTTATGTTCCCGTTTCCAACGGGGTCGGGGATGATATGCAATGAAAGTCTATGTGGCAGATGGTTTTTACGGCCGGATCCCCTTCCTGACGCCAACCTCATGAGAGGAGTTAATGAGAGATGAAATGAATGAAGATGAATGGAAGTAGGCAAGGATGTGGAAAAAAGCGGCCGTGGCCTGGCAGCAGGTAGGCCTACGGTCCCAGCATTTGCCTGGAGTTGAAAATGGGGAAACCATGGAAAACCATTTCAAGGACGGTCGACGGTGAGTCAGCAGAGAGCTTGGCCCCATGGCCTAGTGCTGCACGTTACCTCTGTCGGTCTTTATTACAAAAGGTATTTTGGCTTATTTCAGTAGTTTAAAAACTTTTGTTCGACGATGTCGAAATGTAAATAGTATATGTTAGAAAACTGTATCATTATGGGGGTCATTATAACACTATTTTTCATTATGAAGCAGTTTCTCCCACCAATCAGAGCTCAAGAAACAGTTGTGTGACCAATTAGGTAAGGATAGCATCGCATCTGCGCTGACTTCCACGGCCTCATAATTTAAATTTCACTGCGTGGCTAGTGTCATTGTGGGGTATTTTAGGAGGCCATGGTCAAATACAAGGTATTCTCTGTGTCCCATGCGCTCTGTTCAGTACATAAAACAGGCGAAAACTCGACAGATATTTATGAATATTTATGCTCGAACAGAAAATAGTTATGATTATCGTCGAACATTAACAGTCGTATGCAAGTCGCCTGTAATGGTAATTAAGACACTCGTAGGGAAATTATAAAACTCGCTTCGCTCGTGTTATAAACATACTCGTGTCTTAATTATTGCCATTATAGGCTCGTTCCATAATGTACTATTATTGTAGGCTTTGCTCTCATCTAGTGTTACCGAATATAACGGTTGCAACTAACGCGCAGCGCTGTGTAAAGGCATGCATTATCTGACGATGTGCAGTGCATATAAATCAAGTCTCGAAAGATCACACATGCGCGTTCATCCAGACATACCACATGATACAGTACTACTGTTGAGCCAAATGATTTGCAACATTAACAAAACCACGGATTTACTCTGCTAAAAAATAAATACAAACAAACGAACAACTAAAGCTGTGTGACCAACAGAATAACAGCGTATCAAAGTGTGCGATATCCCGCATACGCTTTTTGTGTTTACTGTTTTACTTCGGTGTGTGTGTCGTGACTGGGAGCTACCCAGGTTCCGAACCTAGGACTGTAGTTCAGTAGGAATCTCATTAGTGTTATAATTATTATTATTGAAAAATCCACACAGCCTGCTTCCAGTTCACCGACCGGGTCAGGGAATGGAATGAATGAAGCCCCCATCTAATGGCGAGGATATGAATTGTGCCGGCTGCCGAAGCCTGTCGCACTCTCCTGGGGCAATGATTAAATGAATGACAGATGAAATGAAATGATAGTGGAGAGTGTTGCTGGAATGAAATTATGACGGAGAAAACCCCCTCTGCCTCCGCTGTGTCCAGCACAAATCTCACATGGAGTGACCGGGATTTGAACCACGGACCCAGTGGTGAGAGGCCGGCGTGCTGCCGCCTAAGCCACGGAGGCTCAATTATTATTATTAATAATTGGTAATAGATGTATATAAGGGAGTCATTCTTACTAGCCTAAGAGGAATGAGCAAGATGCCCATGACAGGAAGTTTACACAGACTTTGTATTGTTGACTGATTCAAGAATCCAGTCCACTGTGCCCTATGCACTATTTGAATAATGAGACAGAATCACAAGCGAGTCCATATAAATAGTTGAACTTGTAGTCATGTGAATGTTAATGTGAGTAGCCACCACTAGCTTGGATGGAAGGACCTACTGGGCGGTCGAACTGGAGATGACCACATGGACTCAGGTCCATCTCTAGTTGAATATAATGGCATCCAAGATGGCGCAGGGGAGCTCTTAGCCTCCATCCGTCGCCTTGAACGTATGTTAGAGTTCAGTTCTATGGGGACATGTTAGACTTCGTATGAAAGTAAGGCTTAGTAGCGCTTAAACAAGCTGCGTAAACTTCCGTCAGTATGAAGATGGTGTATTGGCTTTCACGGCCGGTGAATTAAAACTCAGCAATTCTTCTAGGTTTGTGCCGTGTCTTGTGTGGGGTTTCGCCTAGGACACCAAGCTAGGCTCATCGGCGGGCTCTTGGTGTCCCTGCCCGGACACCAAGAGCCCGCCGATGAGCCTAGCTTGGTGTCCTAGGCGAAACCCCACACAAGACACGGCACAAACCTAGAAGAATTGCTGAGTTTTAATTCACCGGCCGTGAAAGCCAATACACCATCTTTTTGGAAGCCTTCATAGGGAGGTTATGGCTGCTTGAACTTTTGGTTCTCGCAGTCAAGGAGTGCAGTTGCACTCTATATAAAGGGAGGTATCGCGCAGTTCGATACTCCTGTGGGGGTCCGGGCAGGGACACCAAGAGCCCGCCGATGAGCCTAGCTTGGTGTCCTAGGCGAAACCCCACACAAGACACGGCACAAACCTAGAATAATTGCTGAGTTTTAATTCACCGGCCGTGAAAGCCAATACACCATCTTTTTGGAAGCCTTCATAGGGAGGTTATGGCTGCTTGAACTTTTGGTTCTCGCAGTCAAGGAGTGCAGTTGCACTCTATATAAAGGGAGGTATCGCGCAGTTCGATACTCCTGTGGGGGTCCGGGCAGGGACACCAAGAGCCCGCCGATGAGCCTAGCTTGGTGTCCTAGGCGAAACCCCACACAAGACACGGCACAAACCTAGAAGAATTGCTGAGTTTTAATTCACCGGCCGTGAAAGCCAATACACCATCTTTTTGGAAGCCTTCATAGGGAGGTTATGGCTGCTTGAACTTTTGGTTCTCGCAGTCAAGGAGTGCAGTTGCACTCTATATAAAGGGAGGTATCGCGCAGTTCGATACTCCTGTGGGGGTCCGGGCAGGGACACCAAGAGCCCGCCGATGAGCCTAGCTTGGTGTCCTAGGCGAAACCCCACACAAGACACGGCACAAACCTAGAAGAATTGCTGAGTTTTAATTCACCGGCCGTGAAAGCCAATACACCATCTTTTTGGAAGCCTTCATAGGGAGGTTATGGCTGCTTGAACTTTTGGTTCTCGCAGTCAAGGAGTGCAGTTGCACTCTATATAAAGGGAGGTATCGCGCAGTTCGATACTCCTGTGGGGGTCCGGGCAGGGACACCAAGAGCCCGCCGATGAGCCTAGCTTGGTGTCCTAGGCGAAACCCCACACAAGACACGGCACAAACCTAGAAGAATTGCTGAGTTTTAATTCACCGGCCGTGAAAGCCAATACACCATCTTTTTGGAAGCCTTCATAGGGAGGTTATGGCTGCTTGAACTTTTGGTTCTCGCAGTCAAGGAGTGCAGTTGCACTCTATATAAAGGGAGGTATCGCGCAGTTCGATACTCCTGTGGGGGTCCGGGCAGGGACACCAAGAGCCCGCCGATGAGCCTAGCTTGGTGTCCAAGGCGAAACCCCACACAAGACACGGCACAAACCTAGAAGAATTGCTGAGTTTTAATTCACCGGCCGTGAAAGCCAATACACCATCTTTTTGGAAGCCTTCATAGGGAGGTTATGGCTGCTTGAACTTTTGGTTCTCGCAGTCAAGGAGTGCAGTTGCACTCTATATAAAGGGAGGTATCGCGCAGTTCGATACTCCTGTGGGGGTCCGGGCAGGGACACCAAGAGCCCGCCGATGAGCCTAGCTTGGTGTCCTAGGCGAAACCCCACACAAGACACGGCACAAACCTAGAAGAATTGCTGAGTTTTAATTCACCGGCCGTGAAAGCCAATACACCATCTTTTTGGAAGCCTTCATAGGGAGGTTATGGCTGCTTGAACCTTTGGTTCTCGCAGTCAAGGAGTGCAGTTGCACTCTATATAAAGGGAGGTATCGCGCAGTTCGATACTCCTGTGGGGGTCCGGGCAGGGACACCAAGAGCCCGCCGATGAGCCTAGCTTGGTGTCCTAGGCGAAACCCCACACAAGACACGGCACAAACCTAGAAGAATTGCTGAGTTTTAATTCACCGGCCGTGAAAGCCAATACACCATCTTTTTGGAAGCCTTCATAGGGAGGTTATGGCTGCTTGAACTTTTGGTTCTCGCAGTCAAGGAGTGCAGTTGCACTCTATATAAAGGGAGGTATCGCGCAGTTCGATACTCCTGTGGGGGTCCGGGCAGGGACACCAAGAGCCCGCCGATGAGCCTAGCTTGGTGTCCTAGGCGAAACCCCACACAAGACACGGCACAAACCTAGAAGAATTGCTGAGTTTTAATTCACCGGCCGTGAAAGCCAATACACCATCTTTTTGGAAGCCTTCATAGGGAGGTTATGGCTGCTTGAACTTTTGGTTCTCGCAGTCAAGGAGTGCAGTTGCACTCTATATAAAGGGAGGTATCGCGCAGTTCGATACTCCTGTGGGGGTCCGGGCAGGGACACCAAGAGCCCGCCGATGAGCCTAGCTTGGTGTCCTAGGCGAAACCCCACACAAGACACGGCACAAACCTAGAAGAATTGCTGAGTTTTAATTCACCGGCCGTGAAAGCCAATACACCATCTTTTTGGAAGCCTTCATAGGGAGGTTATGGCTGCTTGAACTTTTGGTTCTCGCAGTCAAGGAGTGCAGTTGCACTCTATATAAAGGGAGGTATCGCGCAGTTCGATACTCCTGTGGGGGTCCGGGCAGGGACACCAAGAGCCCGCCGATGAGCCTAGCTTGGTGTCCAAGGCGAAACCCCACACAAGACACGGCACAAACCTAGAAGAATTGCTGAGTTTTAATTCACCGGCCGTGAAAGCCAATACACCATCTTTTTGGAAGCCTTCATAGGGAGGTTATGGCTGCTTGAACTTTTGGTTCTCGCAGTCAAGGAGTGCAGTTGCACTCTATATAAAGGGAGGTATCGCGCAGTTCGATACTCCTGTGGGGGTCCGGGCAGGGACACCAAGAGCCCGCCGATGAGCCTAGCTTGGTGTCCTAGGCGAAACCCCACACAAGACACGGCACAAACCTAGAAGAATTGCTGAGTTTTAATTCACCGGCCGTGAAAGCCAATACACCATCTTTTTGGAAGCCTTCATAGGGAGGTTATGGCTGCTTGAACCTTTGGTTCTCGCAGTCAAGGAGTGCAGTTGCACTCTATATAAAGGGAGGTATCGCGCAGTTCGATACTCCTGTGGGGGTCCGGGCAGGGACACCAAGAGCCCGCCGATGAGCCTAGCTTGGTGTCCTAGGCGAAACCCCACACAAGACACGGCACAAACCTAGAAGAATTGCTGAGTTTTAATTCACCGGCCGTGAAAGCCAATACACCATCTTTTTGGAAGCCTTCATAGGGAGGTTATGGCTGCTTGAACTTTTGGTTCTCGCAGTCAAGGAGTGCAGTTGCACTCTATATAAAGGGAGGTATCGCGCAGTTCGATACTCCTGTGGGGGTCCGGGCAGGGACACCAAGAGCCCGCCGATGAGCCTAGCTTGGTGTCCTAGGCGAAACCCCACACAAGACACGGCACAAACCTAGAAGAATTGCTGAGTTTTAATTCACCGGCCGTGAAAGCCAATACACCATCTTTTTGGAAGCCTTCATAGGGAGGTTATGGCTGCTTGAACTTTTGGTTCTCGCAGTCAAGGAGTGCAGTTGCACTCTATATAAAGGGAGGTATCGCGCAGTTCGATACTCCTGTGGGGGTCCGGGCAGGGACACCAAGAGCCCGCCGATGAGCCTAGCTTGGTGTCCTAGGCGAAACCCCACACAAGACACGGCACAAACCTAGAAGAATTGCTGAGTTTTAATTCACCGGCCGTGAAAGCCAATACACCATCTTTTTGGAAGCCTTCATAGGGAGGTTATGGCTGCTTGAACTTTTGGTTCTCGCAGTCAAGGAGTGCAGTTGCACTCTATATAAAGGGAGGTATCGCGCAGTTCGATACTCCTGTGGGGGTCCGGGCAGGGACACCAAGAGCCCGCCGATGAGCCTAGCTTGGTGTCCTAGGCGAAACCCCACACAAGACACGGCACAAACCTAGAAGAATTGCTGAGTTTTAATTCACCGGCCGTGAAAGCCAATACACCATCTTTTTGGAAGCCTTCATAGGGAGGTTATGGCTGCTTGAACTTTTGGTTCTCGCAGTCAAGGAGTGCAGTTGCACTCTATATAAAGGGAGGTATCGCGCAGTTCGATACTCCTGTGGGGGTCCGGGCAGGGACACCAAGAGCCCGCCGATGAGCCTAGCTTGGTGTCCAAGGCGAAACCCCACACAAGACACGGCACAAACCTAGAAGAATTGCTGAGTTTTAATTCACCGGCCGTGAAAGCCAATACACCATCTTTTTGGAAGCCTTCATAGGGAGGTTATGGCTGCTTGAACTTTTGGTTCTCGCAGTCAAGGAGTGCAGTTGCACTCTATATAAAGGGAGGTATCGCGCAGTTCGATACTCCTGTGGGGGTCCGGGCAGGGACACCAAGAGCCCGCCGATGAGCCTAGCTTGGTGTCCTAGGCGAAACCCCACACAAGACACGGCACAAACCTAGAAGAATTGCTGAGTTTTAATTCACCGGCCGTGAAAGCCAATACACCATCTTTTTGGAAGCCTTCATAGGGAGGTTATGGCTGCTTGAACTTTTGGTTCTCGCAGTCAAGGAGTGCAGTTGCACTCTATATAAAGGGAGGTATCGCGCAGTTCGATACTCCTGTGGGGGTCCGGGCAGGGACACCAAGAGCCCGCCGATGAGCCTAGCTTGGTGTCCTAGGCGAAACCCCACACAAGACACGGCACAAACCTAGAAGAATTGCTGAGTTTTAATTCACCGGCCGTGAAAGCCAATACACCATCTTTTTGGAAGCCTTCATAGGGAGGTTATGGCTGCTTGAACTTTTGGTTCTCGCAGTTAAGGAGTGCAGTTGCACTCTATATAAAGGGAGGTATCGCGCAGTTCGATACTCCTGTGGGGGTCCGGGCAGGGACACCAAGAGCCCGCCGATGAGCCTAGCTTGGTGTCCTAGGCGAAACCCCACACAAGACACGGCACAAACCTAGAAGAATTGCTGAGTTTTAATTCACCGGCCGTGAAAGCCAATACACCATCTTTTTGGAAGCCTTCATAGGGAGGTTATGGCTGCTTGAACTTTTGGTTCTCGCAGTCAAGGAGTGCAGTTGCACTCTATATAAAGGGAGGTATCGCGCAGTTCGATACTCCTGTGGGGGTCCGGGCAGGGACACCAAGAGCCCGCCGATGAGCCTAGCTTGGTGTCCTAGGCGAAACCCCACACAAGACACGGCACAAACCTAGAAGAATTGCTGAGTTTTAATTCACCGGCCGTGAAAGCCAATACACCATCTTTTTGGAAGCCTTCATAGGGAGGTTATGGCTGCTTGAACTTTTGGTTCTCGCAGTCAAGGAGTGCAGTTGCACTCTATATAAAGGGAGGTATCGCGCAGTTCGATACTCCTGTGGGGGTCCGGGCAGGGACACCAAGAGCCCGCCGATGAGCCTAGCTTGGTGTCCTAGGCGAAACCCCACACAAGACACGGCACAAACCTAGAAGAATTGCTGAGTTTTAATTCACCGGCCGTGAAAGCCAATACACCATCTTTTTGGAAGCCTTCATAGGGAGGTTATGGCTGCTTGAACTTTTGGTTCTCGCAGTCAAGGAGTGCAGTTGCACTCTATATAAAGGGAGGTATCGCGCAGTTCGATACTCCTGTGGGGGTCCGGGCAGGGACACCAAGAGCCCGCCGATGAGCCTAGTTTGGTGTCCTAGGCGAAACCCCACACAAGACACGGCACAAACCTAGAAGAATTGCTGAGTTTTAATTCACCGGCCGTGAAAGCCAATACACCATCTTTTTGGAAGCCTTCATAGGGAGGTTATGGCTGCTTGAACTTTTGGTTCTCGCAGTCAAGGAGTGCAGTTGCACTCTATATAAAGGGAGGTATCGCGCAGTTCGATACTCCTGTGGGGGTCCGGGCAGGGACACCAAGAGCCCGCCGATGAGCCTAGCTTGGTGTCCTAGGCGAAACCCCACACAAGACACGGCACAAACCTAGAAGAATTGCTGAGTTTTAATTCACCGGCCGTGAAAGCCAATACACCATCTTTTTGGAAGCCTTCATAGGGAGGTTATGGCTGCTTGAACTTTTGGTTCTCGCAGTCAAGGAGTGCAGTTGCACTCTATATAAAGGGAGGTATCGCGCAGTTCGATACTCCTGTGGGGGTCCGGGCAGGGACACCAAGAGCCCGCCGATGAGCCTAGCTTGGTGTCCTAGGCGAAACCCCACACAAGACACGGCACAAACCTAGAAGAATTGCTGAGTTTTAATTCACCGGCCGTGAAAGCCAATACACCATCTTTTTGGAAGCCTTCATAGGGAGGTTATGGCTGCTTGAACTTTTGGTTCTCGCAGTCAAGGAGTGCAGTTGCACTCTATATAAAGGGAGGTATCGCGCAGTTCGATACTCCTGTGGGGGTCCGGGCAGGGACACCAAGAGCCCGCCGATGAGCCTAGCTTGGTGTCCAAGGCGAAACCCCACACAAGACACGGCACAAACCTAGAAGAATTGCTGAGTTTTAATTCACCGGCCGTGAAAGCCAATACACCATCTTTTTGGAAGCCTTCATAGGGAGGTTATGGCTGCTTGAACTTTTGGTTCTCGCAGTCAAGGAGTGCAGTTGCACTCTATATAAAGGGAGGTATCGCGCAGTTCGATACTCCTGTGGGGGTCCGGGCAGGGACACCAAGAGCCCGCCGATGAGCCTAGCTTGGTGTCCTAGGCGAAACCCCACACAAGACACGGCACAAACCTAGAAGAATTGCTGAGTTTTAATTCACCGGCCGTGAAAGCCAATACACCATCTTTTTGGAAGCCTTCATAGGGAGGTTATGGCTGCTTGAACTTTTGGTTCTCGCAGTCAAGGAGTGCAGTTGCACTCTATATAAAGGGAGGTATCGCGCAGTTCGATACTCCTGTGGGGGTCCGGGCAGGGACACCAAGAGCCCGCCGATGAGCCTAGCTTGGTGTCCTAGGCGAAACCCCACACAAGACACGGCACAAACCTAGAAGAATTGCTGAGTTTTAATTCACCGGCCGTGAAAGCCAATACACCATCTTTTTGGAAGCCTTCATAGGGAGGTTATGGCTGCTTGAACTTTTGGTTCTCGCAGTTAAGGAGTGCAGTTGCACTCTATATAAAGGGAGGTATCGCGCAGTTCGATACTCCTGTGGGGGTCCGGGCAGGGACACCAAGAGCCCGCCGATGAGCCTAGCTTGGTGTCCTAGGCGAAACCCCACACAAGACACGGCACAAACCTAGAAGAATTGCTGAGTTTTAATTCACCGGCCGTGAAAGCCAATACACCATCTTTTTGGAAGCCTTCATAGGGAGGTTATGGCTGCTTGAACTTTTGGTTCTCGCAGTCAAGGAGTGCAGTTGCACTCTATATAAAGGGAGGTATCGCGCAGTTCGATACTCCTGTGGGGGTCCGGGCAGGGACACCAAGAGCCCGCCGATGAGCCTAGCTTGGTGTCCTAGGCGAAACCCCACACAAGACACGGCACAAACCTAGAAGAATTGCTGAGTTTTAATTCACCGGCCGTGAAAGCCAATACACCATCTTTTTGGAAGCCTTCATAGGGAGGTTATGGCTGCTTGAACTTTTGGTTCTCGCAGTCAAGGAGTGCAGTTGCACTCTATATAAAGGGAGGTATCGCGCAGTTCGATACTCCTGTGGGGGTCCGGGCAGGGACACCAAGAGCCCGCCGATGAGCCTAGCTTGGTGTCCTAGGCGAAACCCCACACAAGACACGGCACAAACCTAGAAGAATTGCTGAGTTTTAATTCACCGGCCGTGAAAGCCAATACACCATCTTTTTGGAAGCCTTCATAGGGAGGTTATGGCTGCTTGAACTTTTGGTTCTCGCAGTCAAGGAGTGCAGTTGCACTCTATATAAAGGGAGGTATCGCGCAGTTCGATACTCCTGTGGGGGTCCGGGCAGGGACACCAAGAGCCCGCCGATGAGCCTAGTTTGGTGTCCTAGGCGAAACCCCACACAAGACACGGCACAAACCTAGAAGAATTGCTGAGTTTTAATTCACCGGCCGTGAAAGCCAATACACCATCTTTTTGGAAGCCTTCATAGGGAGGTTATGGCTGCTTGAACTTTTGGTTCTCGCAGTCAAGGAGTGCAGTTGCACTCTATATAAAGGGAGGTATCGCGCAGTTCGATACTCCTGTGGGGGTCCGGGCAGGGACACCAAGAGCCCGCCGATGAGCCTAGCTTGGTGTCCTAGGCGAAACCCCACACAAGACACGGCACAAACCTAGAAGAATTGCTGAGTTTCCGTCAGTATACTCACAGTAATGTAAATAGTGTACATATAATCACTGCTCTACTTAATTAAGCAGTAGTAATTACGGGGAAGTAACATCTTTTATTCCGGCGTGTTCCAGGACCACCCACCAAACCAAATTCCCATTCTAGTTCCGCTCGGCTAGTAAACAACACCAGGTGCACTGTCAACCTGCTGGACCATCTCACAGGATAGGCAAGGTCACGTCATATGTTCGGAAGAGCAAGAGTCAGCTTTATGAGTTTCAAATCTTCCGTCAGGTTGCAAATGTTATGACATCATAAGTACCCTTCGGAATAAATATGCAAATGAGAAATTTATTTTTCCTAAGCTTATTTTGCCTGAAATGTGTAAAATAAGTGCGAATGAAGGGTTCCTGATCTCGTTTATCTGGGCCTACCCCTTATTATTCCCGTTTTCAAACGGGGTCGGGGATGAGATGCGTTGCGCTGTATTCCCGGAACAGGCAGATAACAGGTTTAGAAGACTTGATTCTGAAAAATGAATTAATCCTTATTTCCCCACCTCCATAAGAGTATTATCGTCGGGCAATCTATATACCTTATTTAGATGAATTTTCCAGTGCTTTAAACGAACGATGGCCGGCCCCGTGGTGTAGGGGTAGCGCGCCTGCCTCTCACCCGGAGGCCCCGGGTTCGATCCCCGGCTCTGTCAGGGATTTTAAAACTGACGTGAGGGTTGGAACGGGGTTCACTCAGCCTCGTGAGGACAATTGAGTAGCTGTCTGACAGTGAGACAGCGCCCCGATCACGAAAACCAAGATTAACGGCCGAGGGGACCCGACGCGCTGATCACGCGTCACCCCAATATCTGCAGGCCGAATGGCTGGGCAGCGGTCGCTTGGTCGGCCTTAGCCCGTCATGGGCTGGATAGTGCCAGGGGTTGACTTTTTTTTTAAACGAACGATTTCAATTTCATAAGGAAATCATCATTTCCTGAATTGTGTGTTAATCATGATTTAAATTCTATTCATCCAGCTGTGAAGTTCTATGAAAAAAGACTTGTGTTATGAAGACGCGATTGAAGGTGAATAATTATTGCAAGAAAAGTGGTCCCGTGAAACGGACATTCCTCAAAGTGGAGTGAACGCTACAGTATGTCCACATTCGACACACACCATTTCCCCAATATCGATGTTCTTCTCAAGATACTAGCTATTTTGCCAGTTTCTGCTCCTTTTGCAGAAATAAGTTTACCACTAACAAAGACAATTAAAGTTACTGTATAGGGGAGACTTTGCTAACTCTTTCGTACGGCTAATTCCGCAGTAGCCTACTTGAAAACTTTTCCTGCAGAGATGCCACAGTGCAAGAGACGATTTCATCTCACCAGTTGTGTTGAATCAAGTATTTCATTTCTCTTGGCTATGAATTTCCAACCGACAAATTAATGCTACTACTTGCTGGAAAAATCCTGAAACTGCGCGTTATTAGTTTGTGAAGTGTTAATATAATCTCATATTTTGGTGATGCATTTATGTTGTAGTGGTAATTACTAGACGTATCATTATATTGCAGATTTAGACAAGGTACCACGGATTTAGCCATACTACCAACAGTATCAACCAAAATTCCCGAAAAATGTACTAAATTTAAATTTGGTCATACCCTTCATAGTTTAGTGGTCAGTATATTAACCACATACCTAAGGGACAATTTATATCGTCAAAGATGCAGATGGTTGAATCTTTCACTCATATTTCAACTAATTCTTGTGGAAGTGTTAATTTTTTTTGTAAACCAAATATTATTAGTTTATCTAGGGTGCTAGATAAATGTTTTAATAAAAACAATTAAAATAAAAAGTAAGTAATTAAAAAATGATAATAAAAATAACCCTAGTTTTCTTTACTTTTTAATTTGAATTGTTTACTGTTTTTAATTGTTTAATAATGCTTAATATGCGTCTAAATTTTGAAAATTGATTAGCTTATAAAAAAGAAATTTCTAATAATTTTACCATCTCAATCGTAAAATTATAAAAGTAATTATAAGCATTGAGATGTTAAAGAAAACAAAAAATAATAATTATAATTGGGCTAAAATAATTAAATGTAAATACAAAAAGAAATATTTACTACTGTACTATTCTGCCCTATAAAGGGTTAAGTACAGTATTCCTTTAGATGATTTAGATAATCCTTGACAGATGTAATTTAAAAAACGGAATTTGTGTCACAAATATGTAGTCATTTAATTTCTATGTACATTTTTTTGAAATCCTTTCTCTTAATTAATCTCGTTTACCTTCAATCCCTTACTATTGCAGGTTTAGCGAGTCTCCCCTACTTGAGAAGTACAACATCTGAATCACGATTAAATGGACTTACCTTGCTGTCAATTCACCGTGATATTCATGAAGTTGTAGTTCTAAGGACGACTGGCAGCTCACTTGCCCTTCACCAAGTAGTACCTGGATTTATTCCTGGTTCAAGATTGCATTCGGGTGGTTTAGAGTCCACGTGATAATCACTAGGCCAAGATTAACGGTCACGTAAAGCTACAATCTAATTTAATTACGGTTACAGCGATGAAAATTCAGTGGAAACGAACAATTTCTCAAACACGCATCACTTCCGTCAAATGAAACACGAGTCGAACTCAGCGATGACACTTATTAACCACACAGCACTTGAACTGTCTTGTATTTCAACTGCAGTCTTTTGTTTCAACTTGTTATAGTCGGCAAGGGGGTGAGGTTGAAAGGTATGACAGGAACAGGTTAGCAGTGGGAACAACTGTCCATGATAGAAATAAAATTTCCACAACCTTTTTTTTTTCCGACAATTGGCATTCACCCACAGACTATTATGTTGTTGACATGTCATAGCAACGCGGTCTCTGAGATTGACATTATTATTCTGTAATATGTCAGATCCAAAACGATTCAATATTATTGTGTAATATAATCCATTCACTTCACGGTTCAGAAAAAGAAATATCTTCAAGCTTGGTTTACGTTAAAGGAGAGAAGGGGAGGTGGAAGAGAGAGAGAAATGTATGAAGACACAAGGAGAATGATACACGTGCCAATGTATGTTAAAACTGAAAACATTAACCACTATCCCCGGGGGTTCTCATATCTTCGCACCACGCCGCCCTTCACATGTCACATTTTGTTTATCACCCCCGTGTTCTTGTGTGTGTGTAATATGTTAACCTGTGGCATTGTGATTGCTGTACTAGTGTGTATTAATAATTATGGCTAGGATTGGGTAGGAAGCGACCGTGGCCTTAAGTTAGGATCAATCCCGGCGTTTGCCTGGAGTAGAAATGGGAAACCTTGGAAAATATGATAGATTTATTTTGTCTGGCAAAATTGGCCTCTCTTCCATCTAACCAGTTAATACAATTAATACACAATGAACAATAAAAATGTGAACAGGTCTATACTACTTAAATCTAACAGTAATACAATGTTGATACAATATAAATACATATAAAAGCAGATTGGCTTGGTGTAGGCAGTAATAATAATAATAATAATAATAATATCGTATGGCCTCGGGTGCCGGATGCTACCCAGAGGGTAGCTTGCAGTTCGAATTTAGTCGTTCCTTGGAACGCTAGGAAAGTCAGATGACCTCGTAGTTCCATCCCTTAAAACAACAATAACTAAAAAAAAGTCATCTCGGCACGCCGGAAGGCGGAGGTAGAGTTCACCGGACAAACTTGGGGATAGGCGAAAATAGGCAGAAAATGCAGGTTTTCGTAGATGGATGAGACCTCATTTATTGCGAGAAAGTATTTTATAAATCGAGCTTAATTAACTTTGTTTTTCGTCATTTTATGCATATTTTAAACATTTTATTGTCTTATGGGGACGGTAACCTTCTTGTCATTTGGGGTCCATTTTTATACTTGTGGTCACACTGTCCTTATGCAAGGTTTCGACACTGATGTGTAACTATGTAACGGTCTGTTACTTCTTCACGCAAAATTATATCTCCCGCAGAGATTTTGGTTGGTTCCTCAGTTTAGGGGCTGCGACAACGCGGTCATGTAACCCCGTGTACTTAGGGTGAGTGTAGAATCTGTCTGATAAACGGTGTGAATTGTGATGGCTGTATTAGTCTGTAATTCAGGTAAGGACTGCTGACGGTCAATTTCAAGCAGTAGTTCCTAATGTTGCTACCAGATACTACCGTCAACGACACCTAGCTGTGAACTTGGCTACTAGATGCCACCGCAACCAGCAACTCGCAACGAACGTTGGAACTTCCCCTCCAAAGGAAAGCATACTGAGGGATTTTCAGAGCTCTTAGAAAATCCGACGACTTCGGCCGGCCTTGAACCCGCGACCTTGGGCATAGAAGTTCAGCATGCTACCAGTTACGTCACCGAAGCCGCTTCACACTTAGTCAGATGGAAATCTGAATCTGATCTCGTGCAAGTGCGTTGTCATGGCAACGTCTGATGGCTCATCCCTCATCAATTTAGTAGTGTTGCCATGGCAACCTCTGATAGCTCTTGGCATTTTCTTATAATTCCGGAATCATTTTTCTCATCCCTTTGCGTAATGGTGGGTCATATCAAAAATTCTTTCAGACAAAAGTTTTAGGTAATTACTAGGGGAATATTGTCCAATTTGTACGGTTTTGATATTGTGCCTATTAAGAGAGATATGATTAATGTTTCCCGAAAAAAACATTTTTCCCACCCCTTTGGTCAATGGTTGGTGCTATAAAAAAAACTCTTCAAACATAAATTTTTGGTCTTTATCCGACACATAGTATGCACTTTGAACGGATTCGATATTTCACATATTAAGAGAGTTATAGCAATATTTCACTTTTTCGAAAAAAAAAAGCCCCCCATTTTCACCCTCTTCGACCGATTTAGCCCAGTAACGAACTCGACCGAGATTTTATAGGTATACATATTCGGTAAAAAATTCAAAGTGATTGGTGCAAAATTACGGTAGTTATCGTGTCCACAAGAAACTGATATACATATATATATATACATATGCATAAATTATGTATAAACTTTTGAACTGACGGTGGTTTTGGGGTCTGGGGGATGTGAAACGCGAAGATATGTCGAAAATTTCCGGAAGTCGAAACATGGTACCCATTGCAATAGTTAGCTTTCTAATGAAATCTACCTAATCAAGGCAAGGAGGTTAGATATTTAAGCTCCTTGACTCTATAGCGCTTCCTAGTAGAGAAAGGAGGAACTTTTGTGTTGGCAAAACAACATAGACCTATAGATTCTATTGTTATTTACCAAGATTTAATTATTACATTTTATAAATTGTTCTGCCAACGATCTTTATTTATGCCATGCATAGTACTGAAGTGTGAAAATTGTCCGACACCGGTCCCGGTCTAAACTACGCATTTGCTGCGCTATAACTTTGGAACGGTAAGCGTTGCAGACAAATTTTAGAGGAACAAATTTTTGATTCACTCTTTTGTGAAAAGAATATTTTTTCTAGGACAAAAAGTGAAAAAACACTTTTTTGGAAATTTTGGAGCCGCCTAGCTTCTGCATTTAAAAACGTATGACATGACCTCAATGAGACAAATTGTAGGTGACAATGTTCTCTACATTTTTTGTTAAAATATTTTCTTTAAAATACGTGGATTCAGAGAAAAACGCTTTTCATTATTTATTTTTGAGTTTTTCGACATCATGATACTACAAATTATTCCGAAATTTAGAGTTAAGCTTTTTTGTGCTTTTCTAACGATTTACAAAAAGCCAACCTCGTAGACTCCGCAAAAGCTTATGATCCCATCGACCGCCAGGCACTCTTCTCAATACTCCAAGAAAGAGGTGTGGATTATAACACACGCACCCTCATCAAACAGACTCTCATGGATACAACCTCTAAGGTGAAGTTTAGAGGAGTACTATCTCGGAGTTTCAAGATCAAAACCGGAGTACGACAGGGTGATGGCCTCTCGCCCATTTTGTTTAATCTGGTGCTTGATAAAGTCATCAAGACCTGGGAATGCACATTAAGGAATCTAGGAATCAAACCAGTTGCCATTGGAGCTGGAACCCGAAGAATCGAGATCAGGTGCCTTGCCTTCGCAGATGTCATTGCAATCTTAGCCAATAACTCTAAGGATGCTGGCATAGCCGTCCAAGCCCTGCACGAGATAGCGGTGAAGTCTGGATTACAGATATCTTACGATAAGACCAAGTACTTTGAGAATCGGCACTCCGGAAACACCCGTTTGACGACCATACATGGAACGATTGGAAGAATCAATCGCTTTCGTTATCTTGGTGAATGGTCCCCCCCCCCCCCCAGTGGTAGAGATGGCACCTCCATCTTAGCAAGGCATACCAAACTCAACGCAGCATACCAACTATCCCACAATTTGTACAACAAGAAATGCATTTCGAGGAATGCTAAGATCTGTCACTACAGAAATGCTGTCAGACCACAGTTTCTGTATGCCGCAGAGACCCTCTTGGTGAACAGAAAAGGCACCATGGATGACCTGGAGAAAGCCGAAAGACGTATCCTCAGGAAAATCCATGACCCGAGATTGCTCCCAGATGGAACCTACCGTTTGAAATCTAATTCTGACCTCTTATCGACAGTTAGAATCGGCCAATACCAGTATGCGACGTCGGAGGCTAAAGTTCTACGAGCACCTACAACGAATGAACAGCAACAGGCTTACCAAGAAGATCTTCTCCTTGGTTAAAAGCTACAAGACTGTGGCTTAATGAAGTACTAAAGGACTTGGATTCGGCTGGAATTGCTGACCTTGATGTAGAAGTTCGTTCTAAATTTTGTGCTATGGTAGAATCTTGGACCCCACCACCTAGAGTCTCTAAATGTCGGAAGCCCCTTTCGCAGGAGAGAAAGGAGAAATTATCAGCAGGGCTCAAGAGATATTGGGAACGGAAAAGAGCATCGAAGAACTAGTCATAAGCGCTCCATAGTGGGCTTAAATCAATAATAATACAAAATGCCAACCATAGCACGGTTTTTGGAACAAAACCATTCCAGCTGTACTATACTGTAAGCTGGAGTTCCGTGGTCATCAACCCACATCTCACTGGTTGATAGCCCTTGAAGGAGGAAGGTCACGAGCCAGAGGGGGAGGTAGCCGTGGATCTAAAAGTTGAGGACTCGTAGCCTATAGTTCTACGCCATAAATAACATTTTAAGAAAACACTTTCAAAGTGTGGCTTCGCTGGCGTAGTTGGTAGCATGCTAAGTTTCTATGCCCAAGGTCACGAGTTCAAACCTGACCGAAGCCGTCGGATTTTTTATGAGCGTTAAAAATCCCTCAGTATGCCTTCCTTCGGAGAGGAAGTAAAGCTGGCGGTCCCACGTCATAGATTTATGGCATGAAAAAGAACCTTCCACATACCGTACTACACTTGTGTGAAGCCAAAATTTGTAGGTTAGAATTGATAACGCTAGGCAAGCTTAAATAATGTCATCTCAAACACGTGCCGATATTTTAATTTTCAGGTGTATACAATGGCTTGTAATAGCAGGAGAACTGATTTAATGAATAAATATGTGGTATATTTGTACAATAATATAAAATTATGCTCGAATCATTTTGAAGCAAGGCAATTTATGTCGGCAGGAGAATACTCACAGACATAGACATATCTGGTTGCCTACATAACTCCAGCAAAGGTACACACTTGTTATTGCTAAAATTATTAATAAAATAAAATTAGAGTCAAATTCAGAAATTAAAGGTTTCAGGTTAAATACAAATTACTTACAATTCATCCATTTTTAGCTGATATGATCTTTTTATATTGTTCATTTCACAAAATACACTGGCAATTTTAATCATTAATTATGACGTTATTCAATATTATGGAATAACTAATTTTCAAAGTGGTTAAGGTTTTAATATAACTATAGTACCGGTACGGTATTTGTATGGGCTATGCCCGCGACTATAATTGAAACAAATACGTGAATTAATAATTAGTATAGTTTATTAATGCTATGCGGGACTCATTAAATATGTCATACGACTGTACTTGTAGGTATGCGTCAGAAAAAACAATGCAAATGTTTTCATGTACCGGTACCTGAAATGCATTAAAAGTGTTGAACGATATTAGCTTTTTATTCTGAATTATTATCACGCTGTAGTAGATCGTAATTCAGCGTGGCTTAAGTATACAATTGAAATAATCGCTCAGATGAGTTAAAATTCATGAAACCCCTGCAAAAGTGCAATCAACTGTTCGCGGGTAACGTATTCAAGGCAGCTGGCGGCCACGAGCGCTAGTGTCGCTCTACTTGTCAAAAGGATGTAATTTTGTTATATATATTATTATTATTATTACATCATTTTTGCCCTTATGGACAGTGTTTGAACTTAAATATCACATGATGTCACAATTTTCACTTCTTTCCCTTCTTCTCTTCCCAAAATCTCTTCATCCTTTGACTGTGCTCCTGTTTCCTTTGTTCCGTCCACTATGTTCATATCTTCTTCCTTTCGCTTACTAAAAATTTGGCGTTCTTAATTTTGTTTCTGATTTTTTCTCTGACTTCTATCATTTGCTTGTTGATCCCTAATTGCTTTAAGTCGTCTTCTATTTCATGATACCAATTTGTTTTCCTTTTTGAACTGTTTACTACATCAAAGATTTTCTTTGTAAGTCGTTTATTGTTCATTCTCTGTATGTGCCCGTAGAAAGTTAGTCTGCGTTTTCTAATGATATCAGTGAGTTTGTCTGTGTGTTCATATAGCTCTTTGGTAGGTCATTTCATCCATATCCCATCTCTGTGTACTGCTCCAAATATTTTTCTCCGAATTTTACGTTCAATTTTTTCTGTTTCTATGATGCCAGATTCTCCAATTGTGGTCGTATCTGACGCATACAACGCTTCTGGTAATACAACTGTTTTGTAGTGTCTTGTTATATATATTATACTCGCTGAAGTACCCGTGCTTCGCTACGCATCATAAATAAATTAAAATGTGAAGGTGACAGTTAAAACAGGGGATAGGCGAGGTGCTGTGCAGAGGGAGATTAAGGATGGAACATTTTGTCCAACTACACCGCTCGGCGTTGACCGTGTTTTATAGCACAAATTTAGGTTTTACTCGCTAACGGTTGAAGATACCTTTCGGATAGAAAATTTAATTTTAAACCTCGTATATACCATCAAAAGTTTACTATTTCTTAGATGGTCGCCAGCCTTAAATAGTGCAAAGTATTGAAATCAAAAGTAACCTATTTGTTAACCAGGTAAATCAGCTACTTCCTTGTAAAATTCATGTAAATCTTACCAGTGGTACTTGCGTGATTGAGTAATACACAGACACATCATCTCATTTATAGCCTCGCTTCGCTCGCGTCATAGTCGTGTGATATTGTTATTCAATGAATTGCAGGTTTAACCCCATTAACACCCCTTTAGAACCTGAATATCCAAAAATCCCTCCTTAGTAGACGTTTTCGACACGCAACAAACATATCCCCAAAATATCATTCTTCTAACTTTAATAGTTTGGGTTGGTCGATGAGAGTGAACATCCAAAAAGCCTTCCTTAGGGGACGTTTTTCTTCCAGAATTTCACCCCTCCCCATAGGCCCCTCAAATTTGATTTATGAAAAAACGGTCGAACACCTATTTATTTTATTTATTTATTTATTTACTTTTAAGCTGATTGATTTCCTCCGAGTTTCAAACTCCTCGCCTATGTCGTTTAAGAGATACACGCTCCGTTAGGAATCTTTCAACCCCCACTTTTCATCCCTTTCACCTCATAATAGACACTATATCGAAAAACCATTAGACATGTGTCAGCTTATTTTTAATGATTAGTATATATGCCAAGTATCACATCCCCAAATGAAACCACTCGTAAGATATTGTTATTCAATGAAATGCACGTTTACCCCCTTAACACCCTTTTAGAACCTGAATATTCAAAACTCTTTCCTTAGTGGACGTTTTCGACATACAACGAACATATCCCCAAAATTTCATGTTTCTAACTTCAATAATTTTGGCTGGGCGATGATGAGTGAGTGAGTCAGTCAGGACATTTCCTTTCATTTATTTTTGATAATTTCACCCCTCCCCATGAACCCCTTAAATTTGATTTATGAAACAAACGGTCGAACACCTATTTACTTATTTAAAGCTGTTTTCCCCCTGAGTTTGGTGAGTGAGTAAGTGAGTCAATCAGTTAGAACACTTTCTTTCCTGTTTCCCCCCCAGAAATTCACCCCTCTCCAAGGGCCCCTTACTTTTAAGCTGATTGATTTCCGCCGAATTTCAAACTTCTCGCCTATGTCGTTTAAGAGATACACGCTCCGTTAAGTATGCCTCAACCCCCAATTTTCACCCCTATCACCTCATAATATACACCACATCGATAAACCCTTAGACATATGTCTGATTATTTTTAATGATTAGTTTATATATCGAATATCACAACCCCAAAGAAACAACTCATGAGATATCGTTATTCAATGAAATGCACGTTTACCCCCTTAACATCTCTTTAAAACCCGCATAAACAAAATTCATTCCTTAGTTGACGTTTTCGATATACAGCGAACATATTCCCAAAATTACATTTTTCCAACTTTAATAGTTTTCGCTGGGCGTGATGAGTGAGTGAGTCAGACACGACATTTTCTTTCAATTATTTTTACCAGAATTTCACCCCTCCCCATGGGCCCCTTAAATTGAATTGATGAAATAACGCTTGAACAACTATTAACTTATTTTTTAAGCTGTCTTTTTCCCCTGACTTGGGTGAGTGAGTGAGTTAGTCAGTCAGTTAGGACACTTTCTCTCCTTTTTCCCCCAGAATTTCACCCCAGCCCATTGGCCCCTTAAATTAATTTATGAAAAAACGGTCGAACACCGATTTACTTATTTTTTAGCTGATTTTTTTTCGCTGCGTTTCAAATTTCTCGCCTATGTCTTTTAAGAGATAGGCCTACACGCTCCATTAGGAATCCTTCAACCCCCAATTTTCACCCCTTTCACCTCATAATAATACACCATATCGAAAAACCCTTAGACACATGTCTGCTTATTTTTAATGATTAGTTTATATGCCGTGTATCACATCCCCCAATGAAAACAATCGGGAGATATTGTTATTCAATGAAATGCAGGTTTAACCCCATTAAGACCCCTTTAGAACCTGAATATCCGAAAATTCTCCCTTAGTAGACGGTTTTGACATACAATGAACATATCCCCAAACTGTCATGTTTCTAACTTCAATAATTTTGGCTGGGCGATGATGAGTGAATGAGTGAGTGAGTCAGGACATTTTCTTTCAATTTTCTTTTTTCAGAATTTCACCCCTCCCCATGAACCCCTTAAATTTGATTTATGAAAAAAAATGTCGAACAGCTATTTACTTACTTTAAAGCAGTTTTTCCCCCCTGAGTTTGATGAGTGAGTCAGTCAGTCAATCAATTAGGATACTTTCTTTCCTGTTTCTCCCCCCCCCCCCAGAATTTCACCCCTCCCCATGGGCCCCTTAAATTGGATTTATGATAAAACGGTCAAACACATATTTAGGCCTACTTATTTTTATGCTGATTTTTTCCCGCTGAGTTTCAAACTCCTCGCGTATGTCGTTTAAGAGATACACGCTCCGTTAGGAATCTTTCAATCCCCACTTTTCACCCCTTTCACCTCATAATATACACCACATCGAAAAACCCTCCGACTCGTGTCTTATTATTTTTAATGATGAGTTTATGTGCCGAGTATCCCATCCCCCAATGAAACAAATCGGGAGACATTGCTATTCAATGAAATGCAGGTCTACCCCCTTAACACCCCCTTTAGAACCTGAATATCCTAAAATCCGCTCTTAGTGGGCATTTGCGGCCTTTGGGGAAGCTGCATACCAAATTTCATTCCAATCCGTTTGGTGGTTTCTGAGATTTCGTGATGAATGAATGAATGAGTGAGTGAGTGAGTGGTATTTGACAAATATATAGTAGAAGATAGTGTCAAGTCTTTGTTATGCTAAACTCGGTTGACAGTGCTATGTGAGTAGTTGAGTAACTAATGGGATTTCAAGTAAAGATCCTCATTTTCTATACCGGCAGTGCAGAGCGCAAATGGCATCCAGTCGGCCGTGTCGCGACTTGAGCTATGTTGCCATGGAAACTATCTGCCTTGCCATTCCTTCATGAGTATATTTTATGATTTGATTAGCCTGTGCTTGAGTGCAAAAGGGCCGAAATCAGAAGAATGAGAAAGACTATCGAAAATTCATGTAGCCAGCGGTTCCTTCTGGGTCCTAAACTATGTGTATGCAAAATTTGGTTGAGATTGGTGGAACGGTGTAGATTTGTATACGGAACCAACCCACCCACATACATACATACATACAGACTTTCACTTTTATATATAAGAAGAAGATATAGCGAGCTTCGCAACTGTGTACACCTTGATTCCAATCCTATACCCAGAAAATGAACAGAGATGACATCTAGCGGCATTGTTAATAACGACTTGAGAGGTGAATTATTAGCTTCGTTATGTTGGCTTTACTATTTTGATTTTGTTGCTGGCATATTGGTACCAACTGTCAGGTGACTTTTATTTGCGATGATTTTGTTACCTAATCCAGTGGTGTTTAAATGGACAACATGACATTTAAGAGATTTTTATTGTGCTCCATTATATCGAATAACAATTGCGTAGGGTTTCGTGGAGGTTATTTTCTTACAGAAAGTACATGATTAATATTCCATGCATAACAATGGTGTAAATTATGCAAAATATCTGGACTCATCGCTGTGACCTTTGTCGGTAATAACCTACAAAAAACCGCAATTGTGGTGTATAAGTGAAGTATAAAACTACAT
Source organism: Meconema thalassinum (assembly GCA_946902985.2). NCBI lineage: Eukaryota > Metazoa > Arthropoda > Insecta > Orthoptera > Tettigoniidae > Meconema > Meconema thalassinum. The sequence goes on from OX336401.1 coordinate 138,563,926, forward strand.
CTTCATTAAGTGGTTGTACTTGCATTCGTCTTAGATCTCGGGATCTAAAAATGAAGTATCGACGAGTATTGTCGCAAAGAATTTGATTATTTCAGTATCAGTGACCACTCCCTAGAAGGTAGCCTAAATATTTTCTAAATGATTTGTGAGTTCACATATTACGGAAGTGTAAGTTGTGCGTTGATATACGATGTAGGCCTATATTGATTTATTTAATGACTCCTCGTTTTCTGTTGTAGTTCCAGTGAAATCAATCTTGCTAAGGGACCAAAATCGAACATGCCGCAACATACCCAACCTAAAAGTCTTTTCAAACTTACTTTACTTACTGTTGAAGCCTTGGTGAAAAAGTCTTGTGTAAATATCGAGTTGCAGTATGGTAATTATGACTCTGAAGCTTGCAGGGAAGCAATTTACCATTTTCAACAATATCTCCTGTCCAATATACCTGGCATGGTATTAGATGAGGTGTGTGAAGAAAGAAGATACAATGAAACCCACGAATTTCCTAATAAGTTTCGAGATGTGAGGATATTGTTGGCTATGTACATGCACAACAACATGAGAGTGTTCAACATTGGTGATTCAAGAGTTTCTGTTGATGATCGGTTCTGGACGATGAATATTTCTAGGTTACATAACCTTGTTGTTCTGGATTTGCACCTGACTTGTACAGATGAAATACTTGAAGTTGTTGGCAAGACCTGTTCAAAGTTGGAGCAAATCAATATTGTGTCGAGGTTAGAGCCAGAACGAGTGGTTTTCAAAGGTGATACTTTCAATGCTTTAAAGTTACGATTTTTTATTTCTGATACAGGATTAAGACACCTTTCAAAGTGCAAACTTTTGAAGAAAATAACCATGAATAAAATGTTAAGAAGTCAATTTGGTGGTAGAATGATGACAGATCATGGAATTCGTTTTTTGATCAAATCATTACCATGTATAGAATTTGTCTCATATGATGACATGGGTATGGTAATAGATTCAGATATGGAGGATATTGACTTCTTACCATTGACTTACCTCAGTGATCACCATCCTAATGCGAGGCACATACAAGTGGCATCGAGACTGTGCAAAAACTTACACCATCTTTGCCTTCACATACCAAATCAGGAAGGTGATAGGTTTGCAAATGTTCCTGATATTCTTAATGCTTTGGCAGAGAGCGATCTTCAGATATCAGATTTAGAATTGCTCCATTTCCCTTGCAGTAAAGAACTGTTCAATTTCTTAGAAACAAAAGGTTGTCATCTTAAAAGTTTGTATTTGCAAACACCGGATTTATTGTATGCCAACACACTTCGTGTCATTGGTGAAACGTGTCCAGGTTTACAGGCACTCAAACTGTTGGACACCTGTTATGGCACTGTGCAAGTATCGGAAACACTAGAACGTCAGAATTCTTTTACCACTGAAGCTTTGTTTTGTAATCTTCGTTACTTTTGGCTTGCAGATATGATGTGCAAACCAGATGTGATATTGCCTATGTGTCTTAAGCATGCAAAGCTCTTGGAAACTCTGACATTAGTAGTATTGTCTGACTGTATGTGTCTAGACGATGTTATTGCACAAATCACAAGTAATAACCCCCTCACAGAATTGAAAACTGCCAGTTTCTTTAGGGGTTGTTGCATTTCTTTTGGAACTGTTCAGTATTTTCTTAATCACTGTCCTAAATTGTCATTTTTAAGTTTCCCAAAATGTCCTGATATGACACAAAAAGATATTATAAAAATTTATGAAGACATTCAAAAGAATAACTTTGATTTGCATGTAGAAGTTCAAGAACCCGGTGTGGCACTGCGTGTGGCACTTCCCTAAGCTAGAATGAGGACTGCATTCCTTCTTTCTACTTCACATTCATTCCTCTCAGCAATTTAGAAGGGTTACGGTGTCATTAACTAGACCATGGAATATTGAACTGCCTTGAAACATTTTTTGACATTTGATTTGTTGGCAATATTTAACTTAAATAACTTAAGTTGTGAATATAAAAAAGATGAAGTTTACTTAAATATTCAAACATGTTTCAAACTGAAATGAGTTCATCAGTAATGTCACAGCTATCAATCAAATACATAAATTAAACTGAATAATGAAAAATGGTGATGCTGATCTAAAATTTCTTGTACAGGGAGTTGTAACACTGAATGAGACATCACTCGTACGATAAAATTTTCTAAAGTACTGAAATTAGCCTGGCGGCTTCGGTGGCGTAGTTGGTAGCATGCTGAGCTTCTATGCCCAATATCGCGGGTTCAAATCCGGCCGAAGTCGTCAGATTTTTAAGAGCGTTAAAAATCCCTCAGTATGCCTTACTTCGGAGGGGAAGTAAAGCCGGCGGTCTCATGTCATAGATTTATGGCATGCTAAAGAACCTTCCACTAATTACACCTGTGTGAAGCTAAATTGTATAGGTTAAGAATTTAAATGTAACCAACGCTCTTAGGTTCCTACGTTCGTTGCCAAGAGCCGACTGCGGTGGCGTCTGGTAGCTAAGATAGCTAAGTAGTCGTTGACGGTGGCGTTTAGCGGCAAAAGTAGGAACTATTTGATAAATTCAAAAGTCTGCAGTCCTTACTTGAATTTTAAAAAAACAGATAACACAAACTAAGAATAATACAGTCATCACATTTAACACTGGTTATCAGACGAATTCTACACACACCCAAAGTACACGGAACTACATGACCGCATTGTCGCAGCCCCTAAACTTAGGAACCAACCAACTGAAATTAGCCAAAATACCTTTCCTATTTCTAATAATGAAAAATAAATCAGGAAATATTGTAGTACCGGTTTACTCCTCCTATGTCCATAACCCACCTTCATCCCTTATTTAGATCACGACTTACATTGTAAAATTCCAGCTGTGTCAACCATCATGCGCGTGAGGTATCATCAAATTTAAGTGCTGCTAACCCCGTACTTACGGCACTACTGTAAAATTTGTTGAATCCAGACCAATGGCTTAAATTGTCTTGTGTGTACGTTAGCCATAGAGTATATAGGCCTACACCCCTGGTTTTTGTCACGCACCAATAATCTTTACATAATTAGTGGGGTGTATTTTGTATCCCACATGTTGGCAATAAAGCCTCCGTGGCTTAGGCGGCAGCATGCCCGCCTCTCACCGCTGGGTCCGTGATTCAAATCCCGGTCACTCCATGTGAGATTTGTGCTGGACAAAGCGGAGGCAGACAGGTTTTTCTCCGGGTACTCCCGTTTTCCCTGTCACAAATTTCATTCCTGCAATACTCTTCACTGTCATTTCATTTCATCTGTCATTCATTTAGTCATTGCCCCAGGGGAGTGCGACAGGCTTCGGCAGCCGGCACAGTTCATATCCTTACCGCTAGATGGGGGCTTCATTCATTCCATTCCCTGACCCGGTCGGTCGACTGGAAGCAGGCTGTGGATTTTCATTTTTTTATGTTGGCAACAATATGTGTGCTTTGGTGAGAGCTGAAGAGACCTCACACACTGTCGAACATGGCTGCCGTTGATAAATTAGCAATAAATAAACACGTATTTGCATAATTTAGCACATATATCCAGTACAGTAGTGACCAGGGTTAGTAATTTCAATTGTTTATGTCCTGAAGATGAAATAAGGTACAGTATGAAAATCACAATATTATCAAAGTGAAAAAGGAATGAGTGATCCTTCATTCAGAATTAATCAGTGGAGTCCTTCTCTATAGAACAGAACATCGCAGGTGGCGGGGTGACGGGCCACAGTGTTGGCAGCAGCGTAGCGCTGATCTAGTTTAACACATTTACACTTTTTAACGTATTTAATAATCATAATTAGTTACATAAATTACAGAGTAGTTGCTGTAAATGCTGTCCTTCAATTTCTAAACACACGTTGCACCGACGTAGGAAGTTTTTGTGCACTCGCTGTAATTCATCCTCAGCGGCTTCAGTGGCATGGTTGGTAGCATGCTGAACTACTGTGCCCAAGATAGTGGGTTCAAACCCGGCTGAAGTCGTCTGATTTTTTAAGAGCGTTAAAAATCCTTCAGTATGCCTTCCTTCGGAGGGGAAGTAAAGCCGGTGGTTCCATGCCGTAGATTTATGGCATGTAAAAGATCTTTTCAAAAATGTTAACTTCAGAGACATTGACAAGAATATAAATAATTGATTGCATTTCAATAAAAGATTAGTATTGACTAGGCGGATCCATAATAAAAGGATAATTATTTATCTAATCATATGTGAAAGATCCTTCCACAGACTAAACTTGTGTGGAGCTGAATTTCTAGGTTAGATTTCGTTGGAACACTCTTATCAAAGTTCCAACGTTCACCACTAGGTATCATTGGCATCTGGTAGCGAAAGATGGAACTACTTGAAATTGAACGGAACGTGTAGCTCACCCTCTGGGTGTCCGCTGGATGCAGCTACAGACTCTGGCGAGCCAAACATGTCCTCGGACACTCCCGGCACTAAAAGCCATATGATAAATATATAAAATGATCTTCTCTGATATTTTGTATCTGTGCAGTTGTTTAGTTCTCGGGAGTCTCCAGAGAACGCAGATTGTTTCTGTATATACCATTTGTTTGAGGTTCTCTCACAAGTAAAAATCACAAGGTGCTGAAACTTACAAACAAATTTACTGAAAGACTTCTTCTTGAGAAGATAAGTTTCTACTAGGAAACTTCAATGTCTTTCATACCTAACCATGTTCAAGGTATACGAGATAGCCTACAGTACTTCACCACAAGTCGTAATTATCCCAACTAAGGTATATTGCCAGCTCCGTATATAATAAATGCAATCCCAGCATTCAGGGATTCCCGCTCTGCCGTTGTGTTATCGGCAAATGCTAGTCAGCTGGCAGTGCCTGATCATTCTCCGCTCGCCAAAGCTCCGTTCTATAAGGAAGTTTCTCACTGCAAATTGAAAAGTCTGAAAAGAAAATTCCTTTCAATTAACCTGTTGACTGATCTTGACGCCGAAATGCATTAACAGCTGTACTTGTATTGAGTCTTACACCTTTAGGCATTATTGAAATTCAAAATACATACTTGAGTTGGGTTAGTTACCTATACAGTAAGTAAAACCTGAATTTTATAGATAACTTTATGGGCACATGTTTCGGAGACCCTACTGTCTCCTTCCTCAGCCCTCTTTTGGTACTACAAACATCGTATGACACATTCGAAATCCCCTAATAAAACAACATAAAATACAAATTACAAAGCCACAACATATTAAAAACTACTAGTTTAAAACACATTAATTAAAATTCAACATCAACCATGAATACAGCGTGTAATGCTCCTCGCATTTTCAGCCACTCAATTCTTGTTAAGTGTATGTCTTTTGACATGTTAAAATACTGTTTATGCACAACCATTAATTTTGTTCACAGTGTCTTTAATCTCTAGTGCTATACCTAATAGTTACCTATATTATTTATTTATTTATTTACATAGTTTACGCCCACATTGGAGCACTTAAATCAATCCATATACACTACAGTCTTTACATTATTAGAGTTGTAATGGCTTCTCAACTTCCTCTTCTCCCAGAGCTTCTTTAATCTCTCCGACCTGGCCGCCCTCTCTTCATTTGTAATGGTGTACTGTTTTCGTTTGACTGTTTTTAATTTCAATCTTGTATCCCTACTTCTCAGAATCCTCTTCTCTTTTCTCTCTGCAATTTGTTTCATTGTAATATTTAGCTCGTCTAAATCATTCTGGACCTCAACGAACCAGTTGTTCTTGGTTTTACTTTTCCAAAAGAAATTGAATAATTGTTTCAGTAGTCTGGTGTCTGGTAGTCTTACTATGTGGCTGAAAAAAGCAAGTCTCCTTTTTCGCATTGTATCCACAATTGATTCATTTTCCCGATAGACTATTTCATTAGGCAGCAGTCTCCATTGTCCATTTACTTGATGTTTTTTATTGATAATTGTCCTGATGATCCTTCTGTCTATTTTTTGGATTTTATCTGTTGTTGCTTTGGTATTCATCTTAAACAGGGTTTCACTTGCATAAGTTGCTTCAGGTTTAACTACTGAACCATAATGTTTGAATTTGGCATTCATCGAGAGAGATTTCTTCTTATAAGTTGACCATGTGACCCGTTGTGCTTGTCTCAGTTTTGTTGTTCTGTACTCTATTGCGGCTTTCTCATTTAGGTTCCAAGTTATAGTTTCCCCAAGGTACTTGAACTTTTTTACAACCTTAATTTGTTTATTATCATTTAGTTGAAGGACAGGAGTGTCCACCTCGAAGGTTGGCATAATCTCTGTCTTTTCAAATGAAATTTGTAATCCCACTTTTTCTGCAATGTTTTCCAGTTGTTCAATTTGGACTTTAGCCTCTTCCACACCATTTGCCAGTAGTGCAAGATCGTCTGCAAATGCCAGGCAGTTTAGTTTAATATTTCTACCAATCTTGATGTTTGGTTGGCATTTCTTTCTCCACTCTCTCATGACCTTCTCCAGTACACAATTAAACAAAATAGGTGAGAGACCATCCCCCTGCCGAAGGCCGGTTGTGATTGTAAATGGTTTTGACAATTCTCCTCTAAATTTAACTTTTGCTTTAGTGTTCTTGAGAGTCATTCCAATAAGGTTGATCAATTTCCTGTGAACACCAAATTCTTGAAGAGTATTTAGTAATGACTTCCGATGAATACTGTCATAAGCTTTTTTGAAGTCAACAAAAGTGATGACTAGGTTCTTACTTCGAGCTCTGTGATGCTTCATAATCCATTTAAGACTGATGATTTGATCTGGACAACTTCTGCCTGGCCGAAATCCTCCTTGGTACTCTCCAAGTTCTTGGTCCAGTTGTTCCTGTATTCTTGAGTGAAGAATTTTTGAAAAGATCTTATATGTGACATCAACAAGGGATATTCCTCTATAATTATTGGGATCTGACCTATCACCTTTCTTGTGTAGGGGGTGGATTATTGCAGTGTTCCATTCCTCTGGCATTTTTTCAGAGTTCCATATGTCAATAATACGTTTATGTAGGTTTCGTAGAGTTTGATCATTTGCATTCTTCCATAATTCTGCAACCAACTGATTTTCTCCTGCTGCTTTATAGTTCTTGAGCAAGTTAACGGCTTTGATCACTTCCTCATATGTTGGTGGAATAACCTTTTCTAGTGGTGTTTTGTTTTTAGGTTTTGGGTCAAATTCCAGATTTTCTCTTGGGTCTTCGCAGTTGAGTAATTTTTTGAAGTGGACTGCCAAGATATTTGCATTGTCTTGGTTGTTATGTGCCATTTTCCCATTTTCATTTCTCAGCATAAGTGTAGGTGGGGTATACTTAGACTGATACTGTTTAAACGACTTGTAATAATCCCTTGTTTTATGTTGCTTGAATGATTCATCTATTGTTCTGAGCATTTCATTCTGATGATTCCTTTTAATTCTTCGAATTTCTTTAGCTGCTTGTCTTCTAGCATTAGTTAGTTCTGTTCTGGATTCGTCGGTTTTCCTTTGTTGATCATTTAACCATGCTTTGTGCCTCATTTGAATTGCTTTATCGCACTCCTCGTTCCACCAAGCATGTTTCTTCCTCCTTTTAATGGGAGCAAGTTCTATATAATAGTTACCTATAATAATAATAATAATATCGTATGGCCTCGGGTGCCTGGTGCAAGCTTTGCTATTTGACACCCAGAGGGTAGCTTGCATGTCGAATTTCGTAGTTCCTTGACTATGAAAGTCAAGGAGGTTAGATGTTAGATATCTAATCTCCTTGAACACAATAGCGCTTTCTAGTAGAGAAATGAGGAACTTTGTGCTGGCGGAAACTCCCGAGATTAATTTTGCCATTATTAACTCGGCCTGCTGAATTCAAATGGGTTCTTTGACATGCCAACATCGTATGACATGCGTATCGTATTTTTGCCGCCTTTACCTATAGGTATACAGCTATTTTCTATGCCATGAACTGGTGCATTTTGAAACTCTTTCCTGTATATTAGGTTGGAGTATTGCCCGTCTTTTCTGAGCCTGAGTGAGGTGAGTTGTATGTGCCAATACTGCAGCCATGTGGTTTAGTTAGTAATTGGAGTTTTAAGGGGCGGAACAGCGGAGTCATCTACCCCTCTTAACACAGATTAAAATACACAAAACTTGGCAATTTTTCTAGGTTTATGCCGTGTCTTATGGCACGGACACCGAGATAGGCTCATCAGTGGGGCTCCCGTTGTTCCTAGGCGAAACCCCGCGCAAGACATGGCGATAAACCTAGAAAAATTGCTGAGATTTAGTTTCTTGGCCATGAAAGCCAATATACCATCTTTTTTTTTTTTTATATGCAAATTTAGAATTATGTTAAAATTTAGAGTGGATGCCTTCATCATTAGCTTCTAAAGGCTAAAAGCCTTGACATTGCAGCCATTTCTTACAGTCTTCAGCAGTTCTCTTCATGTGGGCATACGAGGCACATTCCATCTCCTTGACAATGTTCTTGAGGTACGATTGTCTTGGTCGTCCCCTTGGTTTCTATCCAAAATTTTTCCTTCAAAAATTACCTGGAGGAGAGTGTCATGTCGGAGTATGTGCACCATGAATTTTGCTTTCCTTTTCTTGATGGTGTTCAACAGGCATCGATTCTCCTGAATTTGGTTCAGAACAAGCTCATTTGTCTTTCTTTCTATCCAGCTTGTTTGGGTCATTCGTCTCCAACACCACATGCCTAAATATGGGTGGATCTCGCATGACCAATCCTTAGTCTCCTCCCGTGACCGGAAAATGCTCCGCCACACGCGTTTAGTTCCTTTGATTGAAAGCAATGGTGTTTGCAGATGATCTCATGGTCTGGGGAAACACGGAGGAGGAAATTCAGGAGCAGCTGAAGGCTTGGGAAGAAACCGTGGGAGAGTACGGATGGAAGTTCAACATCAGTAAATGTGAGATCCTGTTAACGACCAGGAAAAAGGACAGACCAATGAGTGAGATAACACTTGGAGGTGGACAGCTGAAGAAGGTGGAAAGTCTCAAGTACTTGGGAAGTATAGTGGAGGAAAATGGGAGAAATGACAAAGAGATTGCGGAACGTGGCAGACAGGCAGAAGCATTTCTGAGAATCATTAGGAGCTTAGTGTGGAATAAAGATGTCCCACAAAAAAGCAAGGAAGTGTTATACAGAAGCTACTATATCCCGATACTGACCTATGCTTCAGAAACGTGGACAATGAAGAAAAGAGACATAAGCAGAATACAGGCAGGTGAAATGAAGTTCCTGCGAAGTAGGATCGGAGTAACAAGAAGAGACCGGGTTAGGAATGAAAAGGTCAGGGAAATGGTGAAAGAGGAGCCCTTGCAAGGTAGGATTGAGACATCAAGACTGAGATGGTATGGACACTTAAAGAGAATGGATGAGAAGAAGATTCCCAAGAGGATACATGAGATGCAGATGCAGAAGAAACGACCAAGGGGAAGACCAAGAGATAGATGGCTGAAAGGAGTGGAGGAATGTGTCAAGAAGAGAGGCGAGGACTGGACCAGAGTGACAGCAGAGAGGTGGTGGGAAGAAAGAACTAAGTGGCGAGGCTTATGTTCCAAACAGACCCAGCCTGGGGCTGGAAACTGTACAAGATGATGATGATGATTGCTCTCAACTTATGAGACATTAGGTCAGCTAGCCACTGACTCTCCCAGAAAGCCAGTGCTTGTCAGCGTAACTGAGAGTGAATATTTCTAGTGGGTACCTCCATTGGTTGAGGTGGTAGTGTTACCACCTCTTTTGCAGCTTGATCTGCTTACTCGTTTCCTGCAATTCCCATGTGGTTTGGAAGCCACAGAAAAAGCCATGTGGTTTGTATGATGCAGACTCGTGTAAATCAAGCCAGGTGTTTAGTGTAGCCATGTGTGGGCCAGACTGACTGTTTCATTGACTTAGGCCTACTTGCAAAGCCTGAAGATGCATGAGTAAATATCTTATTCTTATTAAGGACATAAACCTTTTGATACTTACTTTTTGTGTGCTTTTGTTTATACTTAATTATGACAATGATTATAGTAAAATATTATTAAATTATTCATATTATTCAGTTATCTCAATGTCACTTCAAATTTAAATATAGGGGCAGATGACCTGGCTGTTCTGCCCCTCCTAACTAAAAAATGTAAATATCTTAGTATTAATTACTATTTTATTATTATTTACTTATTTTACACCCACATTGGAGCACTTAAATCAATACATTTGAGTAAATTTCTTCTTTTCCTCCTCCCAGAACTTTCTCATCCTCTCCGACCTGGAAGCCCTTTGTGTGTCCGATATAATATATTGTTTCCGTTCAGCTGTTATTAGTTTCAGACTTATACTTTTGTTCTTCAAAATCCTCTTCTCTTCTCTGTCTTTGATTTGTTGCAGAGTTATACCCAATTCTTCCAAATCATCCTGAACTTCTTTGAACAATTATTATTGATTTTATTTTTCAAAAAGTAATCAAATAGTTGTTTGAATATCCTGGTTTCTGGCAGCCTTGATATGTGACAGAAAAAGGAAATTCTTCTTTTACGCATTGTAGTTATTATTGATTCACATTCACGATAGACGATGTTGTTAGGCAACAATCTCCACTGTCCATCAACTTGGTGTTTTTTGTTAATGTAATATTAATTAATTAAAGTTGTAATGATAATACTGTAGTTAAATAGTAATTGAAATAATTATAATGATAATATCGTATGGCCTCAGCGTCGGGTGCAAGCTTTGTTATTTGACACCCAGAGGGCAGCTTGCATGATGAATTGAAATAATTAAAATTAACTTATATCATATTCCAGCTTGTTACATCTGTCACAAATTACCATGCACAATAGTGCAACTGTCAGTTGTGCTGTTTGGCACTAGGATTCTATTTGTCCAGCTAAGTGGTTGATATCATCAATCAGTATGCAAAAATTCTAAAAAATAAGACTTTTCACTGGTTAGATCATACTATGGACCCAAAATATATAAACACAGTCAAAAAGGACATTTCAATATTCTATAAAAAAAACAAAAAGTCAACCCCTGGCACTATCCAGCCCATGACGGGCTAAGGCCGACCAAGCGACCGCTGCCCAGCCATTTGGCCTGCAGATATTGGGGTGACGCGTGATCAGCGCGTCGGGTCCCCTCGGCCGTTAATCTTGGTATTCGTGATCGGGGCGCTGTCTCACTGTCAGACAGCTACTCAATTGTCCTCACGAGGCTGAGTGCACCCCGTTCCAACCCTCACGTCAGTTTTAAAATCCCTGACGGAGCCGGGGCCTCCGGGCGAGAGGCAGGCACGCTACCCCAACACCACGGGGCCGGCTTTCAATATTCTATAGGTCATATAACGACACCGTCACCTTTAGATGTTTGTAGCCTAAGCCAAAACATTCCTAAGAGTCAAGTTACTCTCAAATTTGTATGTACCTTATTTTAATTTGATTATTGTAAATATTTGAGTTTTTTTTTTGTATGTTGTATAGTTAGGCCTATATTTTGGTGGTAATATTACTGGGTATTTCAAATGCATTGATCTTAAAATATTCTCCTTTTCTGGAACCAGGATACCTCAACTACAGGACTGGTATTCAATTGGTGGCATTGTTATGTTAACGAGTTTTGGAGGTTGGCAACAATATTTCAACCTTGGTTAACATAAAATTATGTGGTCAGGACAGTAATAAAATATGTCGTGTCATATCAGTCGGACAATTTGTGAAACTTTAAAGTATTAAACAGCAATAACATTTACCATTCTAGGAAAATGTATGATATTCACCGTTTTGATTAATCGATAGCTCTTAGAAATACTACACCTACCGTATCAATACAAATTAAGAAACATCTAATCAATTATTGTACTTTTTTTGCTGTACTTCTGAGGAACATCTTTTGCAAATATCGATTGTTTACGTAAACAACAACAACAAAAACCTGGCACTATACAGCCAAGGACGGAGGTTCTGCTAAAAATGGTTTGGACTAATTTATCAGGCCTGTTTTTATTATTTCCAGCCACACATTGCTGTCACTATTTTAACCAAGATTACGTAGGAATCTTTCTCTCCCTGGATATATCGATGTGTTAAAAGTCCCACAAATAACTGGATTGATATTAAGTAGGGTATTTTTTGAATATGCTGCAATCGTACTCTGAGTTAATTAAGATACATGGAAATAACTAATATTTGACGCTTAGTGAAGTGTGAGAGTACATTTTGGAGAATGATAGCGGCTAAGAAAAAAAATCCCATTTAAATTTGAAAAGAAAAAAATTAAAATTGTTTTTAATGAAAACAAATATTAGGCTAATTATAAGGTGTGTTCAAAAAGTAACGAGCCGGAGGCTGGAATGCGCAAACCGGTGACGACATCGGCTAATTGTGGCGTGTGTAACGAGGTGTGGGTCTGACTAGAGTGTGGGAGGTCACAGGCCGTCGCTAGAGGGCACGCGTGCACGTCACGTGACGATACAAAGCAGCAGCATGCATCAATCGTCCAACCAAGACCAAGGCCATTCGGCATGCTTCCTGGTGTGGTTGAAGACTGTTGGGCACCCATTGGGCACACACTATGCGCAAGTGCAAGTCGTTCCTTCATGATGGTGTGCACACTTCCGACGCTCAATCCGACCATGGCGGCTATGGCGTTCACTGTCACTCGGCGGTCCTGGGTAATGAGTGCATCAACCAGCTGGACGTTGTCATCGGTAATGCAGGGGGGTACCGCAGACCGGGCATCATCGGATAACGACACCCGTCCTTCCCTGAAGCGTGTGTGCCACGCCTTGACCCTTGCAAGGGACATGCAGTGTTCGCCGTACACTTGTGACATTCGGCGATGAATGTCCGTTCCCCCTACTCCTTCCGCTGTCAGAAACCGAACAACACCTCTTTGCTCTTTGTTTGACGCCTCCATGTCACTGTTTGCAATGCGACTGGCAGCATTGGACGATTGATGCGTGCTGCTGCTTGCTTTGTATCGTCACGTGACTTGCACGCGTGCCCTCTAGCGACTGGCTGTGACCTTCCACGCTCTGGTCGGAACCACGCCACGATTAGCCGATGTTGTCACCGGTTTGTGCATAACAGCCTCCGGCTCGTTACTTTTTGAACGCACCTTATATTTAGCAACTAATACGTTTAAAGGATATTTATCTGCTCCGGGAAGGACTCGTAATTTGCCCAAAACTTAGCATTATTGACATATTGTAACCATTCATCAAAAGCTTGGCATCAAAAGGGTTAAAAATAAAATAAAACAGACAATATCTCTTTGTTTCTCAGTAAATAGCATTCTAAAGTATACTGTAGTTGACTAAAATTAAATTTGGAATACATCTATGGAATATTTCAATACGGTATGAAGAAAGACAGCAGGTGTTTTGAAATCAGTGGACTATTAACTTATGCAATTATTGTATTGTCATTTTTATTTTAAATTAGGTGTAACTTATTTGTAAGGACATCCATTTATTTATTTTATTACATTTTAACTAACAATTTTAGGTTTAAATTAATTATTTACATTTTACTTAAAATACAGGGTCTTTATATTTTCTTGGCAAGGAAATTCTCTCTCACACGCTCGGCCAGTGACTGCTCAGTTCCCGGCAGCCACGCGCGCGTATATACGGCAGAATTCGGTGCTGAAAATCGGTATCATGCATTTTTACTCACCATGTTTACAGCAGATGCTGAAAATGTTGCCCATCCGCTGCCAAGCATAATCGGCATTTCCCGATGAAGTTTCCAGTTACTCCTGTTAATTTAGCTTCAGTAAGGAAATCTTTACGTCCATTTTTATTGTTTACTGAACCTGTACGTATAAATCTCTTCGCCATCCGATTTATAGGAATGGGTCTCCCTGGAAATCTCACTCGAAACTTTTGTCTTGTTCTAGCACATAATTTCCTGCACTTTATGTACGTATTGTGCAGATATACACGTTCAAATAACGAATATTTTACACAAGGCATTACAGCACTACACACAATCACAATAAAACACTACACAATACGATATACAGTACCGGTACACAGTAGCTTACTCAGAGCTCACATGTCTACAGAAGAGCAATACGGCTAGAGTCCACACGCCAACCTGGCCGGGGACAGCCGGCCAAAGTCGAGCGAAGGTCTGCACAATACGTGCCGTTCGTAACATGCGCTAGAACAAGACTAAAGTTTCGAATGACATTTCCAGGGAGACACATTCCTATAAATCGGACAATAAATCAACTGGCTAAGAGATTCAAACGTACAGGTTCAGTAAACAATAAAAATAGACGTAAATGTCATTATTTCCTTACTGAAGCTAAATTAACTGGAGTAACCGGAAACTTCATAAGGAGATGCCGGTTATGTTTGGCAGCAGATGGGGAACATTTTCAGCATCTACTGTAAGCATGGTGAGTAAAAATGCATGATACTGATTTTAATCACCGTATATATGCGTGCGTGGCAGCCGGGAACTGAGCTGTCACTGGCAGAGCACTAAAGCGAGAATGTCCTTGCCAAGCAAAAATAAAGACCGTGTACAATAATTGATTAGATGTTCGATAGGCATAGTATTTCTAAGAGTCAAAATAAAGCCATAATTAATACTATATGGTATGGCCTTATTTTGACTGGGTATCTTGTTATCGCTACCACTGACTTGTGGCAAGCCAACTGCTTGATCGCAACAATATGTACAGTAATAGCCATTACTGCTGAGTTGACCTTGCTATATTGCATTAATTTTTATCAAAATAGAAAGAGTAATTTTCGTTCTACACTTATATTAGCAATGAGGCTTATTTTTATTGCAAAGTGAAACAAAACACCTTAACTCTTTCATGTTCGGTGGTGCAAAAAATGAACCACCAGCTGTCATCGCTTCAATGTATGGTGGTACAGGGAATGTACCACCAAATGGTGAAGGTCTGCCTCTTCCAGCATGCTGGTACATTCTCTGTACCTTGTTGTGTTATGATGCTACTTACTAGATGGTACTAGTTACTTCTTTCCCTCCATTTTGTGTTTAAGTGGCTATTGTCTGTTGTCATACGCACAGAGCTTATTGTGAATAAATAAATATATTGTGCCTCAAGGGTCAGAATTCCTGTCAAATTCATGTGCTTGAAAGAGGGCAGCCTCTTAAAACAGCAAATGACTATAAACATAAGTCATATACAACATACAATAGATTTTTTTTTTTTTGGAAATTTAAGGTAAATTTGCTCGTTGGAGCAAAAGGGTTTTAGTCAAAGAATGCCATAACTGAGATTATGCAATTGTTTGGTAAGGAATTGTCATAACTTTGTTTGTGCAAAAGGGTTAAGTCGATCCTAAACACTCTGACTGTTAGGAAAACAGGGTACAAGTTAAAGAATACCATAACTGAGATTATGCGTTTGGCAGGAAATTGTCTTAAATTGTTTTAGTATTCTTTTGGCTTATGCCCTTTTGCTCTAACCATAGCGAATTTCTTGTTCAAATTTTAGAAGAATCAAGTATGTTTTATAAACTATCTCTATAAAATCCAATGTTTATGAGGAAATTATCTCAAAAGCCAATTCCAAGTAGCAGATTATAATTTTAGTATTTAAAGGAGGCATTTTATGCAATAGATTTAGGGGAGATAAAAGGGAATTATATGTATTTTGAAATGCTAACAAATAAATACTATAGAATATTGCCAGTCATACCAAACACTCCATGCTAAAACTTGTGACATGTAGGCTAGTGGTATTCCTAGAGGCTTGATCTTTCGTGGGACACAATTTGCACAGGGTTGGTGCCTTTGTTTGCAAGAACTTGATGATGCCCTGTTTAATGGACGAGTGTATCTCTTGTCTGCTCATGGCATGCAGAAGCAAGAGATCATTCCAAGCCATGTGTGGGGATCCGATTCCTCTTCCAGCATCAGCTTCCTATCAAAGCCTCGTCCATTACCATTCAATATCAGAGTAACTAGATTTAATTTCAATTTATATTTGATTCACCTATGTATTTAAAAAAAACTAATTTTTATAGCACTGATTATGAATGGCTGCTCCCTGTTATTCCCATTTCTACAGGATAGGGGATGAGGTGAGTGGGTTTCCATATGTTGTGGATAGTTTTTTCATTTTCCTAATCCTCAGACGAGTTAATGCCTCAAGTTGAATGAAATTGGGCAAAGAATTGGAAGAAAGCAGCCGTGGCTTATTACGAGGTATGGTATTTTTGGCATTTGCCTGTAGTTGAAAACTGGAAATCATGGAAAACCATTTCAAGGACAAACGACAGTGGAGTTTAAACCCACTCATCTACCAAGTCCATGTAGAGGTACGAGTGTCTCAAATAATTCGGAGTGAAAAACACAAATACGGGAATATCAGGCTGAATGAAATAGAACAGGACTTTACCAAGAACAACACCCAAAATTTTTACAAGATCATCGGAGAAAATTTAGCTGGCTACCGATCTCCTAACCAATGACCTGATGGATCGCTGGAGACTAATACAAAGAGTAATTGTGAAATTCTAGCCAAATATTCGGTACACTCCTCAATTGTGAAGCACCATCTGTGCAACCCCTGTTGGAAAAATCAGTGCCAAATCCTGATTCACTTCATCCTTCACACCAAGAAATACCTAGTGAACATAATCAAATCATTGAAAAACAATAGAGCCCCTGGTGAAGATAGACTTATTGCAGAAATTGGACCATGCAACCAATAACACCAAAAATTCACAGAATAATATCAAATGTTTAGAAAACAGAGAAAATCCCAGAAGAATGGAAGAGTGCCTTGATACAACACCAAACAAGACAGCTTCTTTCGTTATCATATAAAATTCTTTCTAAAGCTTTGCTGAACAGACTCGAGTTACAAGTAGATCAACAGATTGGCGATTCTGATAATCGCTGGGTTCAGGAATGGAAGATCCTGTATTGAACAGATTTGGAACCTCAAAACCATACTACGAATCAGACGATGCCTAAACACTACAGTCACATTTGTGGGTTTCATTCAAAATGGAAGGAAAGATAAGGAACCTATTCATAATCAATATGGTTAAGTTTATGGCATTTTGCTGGATAAACATAAAACTTATGGGGAAAATGTACAATCGGGCAACCCTAGACTGGTATTATATTCTACTGTACGGTAGATTATTTGATAGCATCCATCAAAAAATAGTCTAGCATGATAGGGTTTTTTGTCACATCTAACACAAAAAGTAATTGAGAAATTTTAGCCACATCCATGTGTGGCAGTTACTAGTATGATACTTTACATGCAGTGCCGGATTAAGACTCACAATGGCCCTAGGCAATTGTTAATTTGAGGCCCCTTTTTTCCCTTTTTTTTTTATAAAAAAGTCATTCATAACTTTGAAAGAGATATTATTTACAATGAATAATGAATACAATTTAGATCATATGTACATTTTCAGAAAAAACTTTTTTCTGCATTTTGTTTCGCAGAAAGTTTCAATAACATCATCGAAGTTCATTTTCCTTAAAATGTCTGATTTTGATAGAAGTCAAAATTGAATCCCGATTCTGATAGAAGTCAAAATTGAATCCTACAAAATTAACATGAACCCGAATTTGAATTTCTGCATTCCGTTTGCGATGCACCCCACTTCATGCCGAGTGTCATAATTTTCCGACTCGTCATCTTCAATGCTTTCTAAAGCCTCGACAATATTGTGAAACGAATCATAAACCACGTCCGTTGCATTAGCATGTGCTTCCCAGCGCGTATCTGACAATGATTTCAAAGTTTTTGCATTTTTGATATAATTTTTCAACACGCCCCAACGGTGAGGGTTCGCAGAAAAGAAGTTATACAATGATTGCATTATCGAAAAAAAAATCAACTGCGTAAAAACAGCATTTAACAGGAGATTGTTCAACTAAATCGAGGGAATGTGTACACCAAGGAACATAAATCGCATATTTATTCAGTTCTAATATTTTGGCTTGCAGACCCTGATACTTTCCAGACATTTTTGGTGCGTTGTCATAGGACTGTCCTCTACAATCTTGAATTTCCAAACCGCAATCTTCAATGACGAAGTTCACAGTTTGAGTTTTCAAACTTTCGCCAGTATGACCTTCTGTATCAAGAATTTATTAGACTCCCCCTGCCCCCACACATTTTTAGGTGGGATTTTTCATTTTTGGGGGGCCCTTTCGAGCCGGGGGCCCCAGGCAATTGCCTATTGTGCCTTATGGCTAATCCAGCACTGTTTACATGAAATCCCAAGAGATAGTTGCATTCATAACCTCTCCCATGTTCTGGAGATCTCTCTTTAAACAAAAGAGCATTCATCTACAAGCCATATATTAAAAAAAAACAATGGTACCGTATTTCTGTTTTGTAACAATTTTTTTTAAATATGAACCTTTCATTTTAACATCACTTCTGCTAATCAAATAAGTACAAACTGTTTAATACAAATGCCATGTAAATTTTGAATTTATATAATATTGTATATTTAATAAAGCTGTTCCCATATTCTATGTACAGCCTGGCCTAGTAGCAACCTGTTAATTTTACAAGGTAGTGCACCCAGAAAATAAAATTTGAGAACTCAATGTCCCAGTGTTTGGAATTGATTTTCTAGGAACACTAGTCTACTAATTATCTCCCTACAAAACTGACTAAGGTTCTTAAAAGGAAGAGTTGGAAATGTAGACCTGACAAGAACGTGGGCTTGGGTCTCTAGAACTAATCTCAATTCTCCAGTTAGTATAAAATCTGTTGCCTACTATTGACTTAAAAAAAAGCCTTTGTTAGGGTGTATAGTATGGAATTTACAGTGTAGTTAAGGGGAAAAGTACGTCCTATCTAAATATCTTACATTTGAATCGCTACTCGAAAACCCTTAATGCAAAATAAAAGCGGGAAAGGCCAGATAATCAAGGGTCTGCTGTAATTACAGTAGTGTTCCTGTGTATATTGTAATTATGAAAGCATGCAAGTACCATACAGCTTCCCATCTTTACTTTATCATCAAAAATTGACAGTGGAAATGGAAGACTTCGTAAGACATCATGCTGCTCCTTTCCATTTTCTTCCTTATGTCTTATCACAACCTCTTCGACTCTGCCTGACTACCTTCTTAAAGCTCAGCGGTAACATTCTCGCTTGCTGGACCCAAGGTTGCAGGTTCGTATCCTGGCACAGTCAGCTGGCATTTGTGGGTGCACAAATGCGAGGGAGCCATGTCAGTAGATTTATTAGCACGTTAAAGATCGCCATTGGGGCAAAATTCTGGCTCCCAGGCATCTCTAAAAGCCAGAGTAGTTAAAAGGGACGTCGAACCAATAACATTATTATTTTCAACTTCTTAAACTTCCGAATGTTTGCAGTGTGCAGTCATGTATGGCACGAGTGGGTAAACACTCCCTTCAAACTTTATATTTAAGGTCCATTGTCCTCTTGTACTTGGCCATAGAAAACCCAACATTAAATACAATGTTTGGCGGGAATGTATATCCACATACTTCAGGCATCATGACCAACTACAAGGAAGAGAATGGAAAGCTACTGGATAATGACTTATGAAAAAAAAATGAAAATCCACAGCCTGCTTCCAGTCTCCGACTGGGTCAGGAAAGATAATGACTTATAATGTCTTAAATTCCCCAACATATTATAATACTGTATATTAAAGTTTGTGGATCATGATACAATGGAAGATGTTGTAAACTAGTCATTGTTTTTCTTGTCATTTGAACAGGTCGGAGCTGGTTATGCATTGACAAAAATTAAAGGAGAAACTAAATCAACCAATCAGTATCAATGGTATTTTTAAAGTATTTTGCATAGCTACTTAGAATGCAGGATCTGAACAATCAGTGTAATAAATAACATGAGTATATATACTAGGCCATGGTTTCTGGTCTCAAAAGAGCAAATAATAAAATGCCTTGCTTGCCACAATTTATTCATACAATGCCATCGTTACTTCGGACTTGACATTTCAGTACTACACTAGAGCTATCTAGCGGTCTGAAGTGAAATCGCTTGAACCAATTACAGGCAGCCATTCATATCGATATATCACGATTTGTCGTGATATATTAATTGAATGGTTGGTTAGAGCGATTTCACTTCTTACCGCTAGGTAGCTCTAGTATAGCACTGAAACATCAGGTCGGAAGTGACGATGGAATCATTATAGTGGCTTGTCTCGGTGGCAAGCTTGCCTAGGCATTGGCCATGAAAGTGTATTGGTTAATACACCAGTTATAAAAAAGACCGAGGGCCTGGGTTCGAGTCTTGGCCATGCCCATATTTTCAATACTTCCATTTAAGTAGAGTTCTAATTTAGGTATAGTAACACCTTATACAATATTTCTGTATTGACAAGGTTGTTGAATTATATTCCTAAATACAGTATAGTGTCATTAGTATGGATCATATTTCCTTTTTTTTAATCCTAATATCGAGTGATCCAGGAGGAATGACGAGAACTGGGACACTGTTGCCTCCAGGCCACAGAAATCTGCAATGGCAGAAAGTTTAATTCAGGCTAACCTATACACATCAATACTCGATCACAGCCAAGTCACAGATTGGTTTTTAATTACAGTGGAACTTGGATAATTCGAACCTCAAGGGACCAGTAAAAGAATTCGAACTATCCAAAAATTCGAATTAAGAAAGTTCTTTGAAAAGGGTAGAGAAAATATATTGTATTACGTTTACATAATGATTTTCGTTCAACAAAGCAGATTAACAGACAACGGCACTCTATAATGACTGTATCGTGAATAACCTCAAAAGTTTCAATTGAAAAATAAAACTAAAATGTACTATTCAGCTATTTAACGACAGTAGTTATCCAGAAATCTACTGTTTTTCAAAAATGTTTGACATTTTTACCTGTTTTCTACAATGAAGTCTCTCAGGCATCACAAAAGAAGCTAACAAATTTAAGGAACGGAAAACAGAATCACTTACGTCATTTCTTCTTTAAAAAAAAACCACCTAAGTTCTGTGATGTGGTTTGTTGCTTGGGCTGCACTCGGAACAGTTTCTTCGGGAACTGATCCAACTGTTTGGCTTCCGATCGGCATTTTACACGTAAAAACTTCGAATTATCCGAAGTATAATTCGAATTAACCACGATTTTTTAGCATTGATTGTATATAAAATGCTAGGGACCGAGGGAAAAATTCGAAATAAAGAAGATTTCGAATTATAGAAGTTCGAATTAGCCACCTTCCACTGTAGTGACATCAACCTGTACAATACTTGAGTCGGAATCCTCTCAGGATTGAATGTTAGATTACCAAACAGCTCCATTTAATCTTCAATAATACCTTTATACAGTGAAGGACCCTCCCTATAGAATGGAGACTCGTGGCGGCCAGGGCTCTGTGGCTAGCTGTGTGTCGAGCATGGCGCTAGCTACAGCATAACGCCCAACTAGTTTAATACATTTACACTTCTTATCGTATTTAATAGTCATAATTACGAGTACTTATAGAAGCCTCCGTGGCTTAGGCGGCAGCACGCCGGCCTCTCACCGCTGGGTCCGTGGTTCAAATCCCGGTCACTCCATGTGAGATCTGTGCTGGACAAAACGGAGGCAGACAGGTTTTTCTCCGGGTACTCCGGTTTTCCCTGTCAAAATTTCATTCCAGCAACACTCTCCACTATCATTTCATTTCATCTGTCATTCATTTAATCATTGCCTCAGAGGAGTGCGTCAGGCCTCGGCAGCCGGCACAGTTCATATCCTCGCCGCTAGATGGGGGCTTCATTCATTCCATTCCTGACCCGGTCGGAGACTGGAAGCAGGCTGTGGATTTTCATTTTCACGAGTACTTATATGAATTTCAGAGTAGCTGCTGGAAATGCTGTCTTTCAATTTCTAAACAGACATTGCACCAACGTAGGAAGTTTTGGTACACCCGCTGTAATTCATCCTCACTGGTATTTCGTATCTGTGCAGTTGTTTAGTTCTCGAGAGCCTCCATTTCAGGTTTATGGCATGTAAAAGAACCTTCCACTAATTACACTTGTGTGAAGCCAAATTATAGGTTAGATTTGACTAATGCTCTTAGGTTCCAACGTTCGTCGCCAGGAGCCAACTGCGGTGGCATCTAGTAACCAAGTTCAGAACTAGTTGGTCGCTGACAGTGCTGTGTGGTAGCAAAAGTTGGAACTACTTGAAAATCGAATGTCTGCAGTCCTTCCTTGAATTAAAAACATATAACACACACTCGTCGTCGTCGTCGGCTTTAACTCGTTTCCGAGTATACATCTTCTTCCAAAACAGTCTAAAATAATCTAAGGTTGAGGTCTGTGGGCATGTTTGCGGTGACTGAACAGCCCAATGCGTGCATGAAACAAACGTCCACACAGATCACACAGAACTGTTGGTGGAGGGCGTGGCTGTGCTGCACGGAGCTTACGTGCTTGTCGCTTGGCCTTAACAATTCTACGACGTTCTTCTTCAAACATTTTGACAGCAGCCGGGATGGTCTGGCGCCAAGTTGAACGGTCTTTAGCAAGCTGGTCCCAGGTTTGTGGATTGAGACCTGTCAACTTCATATTCTGCTTGAATTGGTCCTTGTAACGTCTCTTAGGGCCTCCATGAGGTCTGGTGCCGGAGGTGAGTTCACCATATAGAACCTGGCGTGGTAGTCTCGTATCATCCATCCGTTGGACATGTCCAATCCATCTAAGTTGATGACCAATGATGGATGATTCTATACTATTAGCAAGCGCTTTCTCAAGAACATCAAGATTGGTGATGTGGTCTTCCCACTTTATCTTAAGGATGGATCGAAGCTTCTGTTGATGGAAGCGCTCAAGCTTTCGGAAGTCATGTCGATAGAGGGTCCAGGTTTCACAGCCATACAACAATGTTGAGATAACAACAGCTTGGTACACCATGAGCTTCGTCTTCACGGTCAGATCTTTATTCAAGAAGACCCGGTGCGATAGTCGCCCAAATGCCGCATGGGCAGCACCAATTCTCTTCTCAACATCCTGCCCAAAATTGCCGTGTACAGATAGCAGACTGCCCAGATACGAGAAGTGGTCTACCTGCTCCAATGGAGTATCTGAGATAGAAATGTTGAAGTGTGGAAGGGAAGTGCCTGGTGAGGGTTGTGCCAGAACCTTGGTCTTCTGAACATTAATGGTAAGACCAAAACGTTCACATGCATTCTGGTAGCAATTAACAGTCTGTTGCAACTCCACTGGCGTGAGTGTAGGCGATGCTGCATCATCTGCATACAACATATTGGTTATCTTCGTAACCTGAGTTAGCTTCTTGGAGCGAAATCGAGCTAGGTTGAAGAGCCCTCCATCAAATCGGTACCTGACATCTACACCTGGGATGTTTGTGGGCGATTTATAGAGCATTGCAGCCAAATACACACATCAAAAAAAGTTTTGCATCACCTCGGTTCCAAGAGTTCCGGAACCGTTAAATACAAAGGGAATAGAGATCAACACAAACAACATTTCAGCTCGTTTTATTGCTCATGAGACCCACACATTGCATGTTGTACCATCATACAGCTAGACTTTCAGCATTTGTGGTCCAGATTGCAGTACACACCACTACCTCTAATACCCAGTAGCACGTCCTCTTGCATTGATGCATGCCTGTATTCGCCGTGGCATACTATCCACAAGTTCATCAAGACACTGTTGGTCCAAATTGTCCCACTCCTCAACGACAATTCGGCGTAAATCTCTCAGAGTGGTTGGTGGGTCAAGACGTCCATAAACAGCCCTTTTCAACATATCCCAGGCATGTTCGATAGGGTTCATGTCTGGCGAACATGCTGGCCACTGTAGTCGAGCGATGTCGTTATCTTGAAGGAACGCATTCACAAGATGTGCACGATGAGGTCGAGAATTGTCGTCCATGAAGACAAATGCCTCTCCAATATTCTGCCGATATGGGTGCACTATGGGTCGGAGGATGTCATTCAGGTATCGTAAAGCCGTTTCGGAGCCTTCCATGACCACCAGTGGCGTACGTCGGCCCCACATAATGCCACCCCAAAACATCAGGGAACCACCACCTTGCTGCACTCGCTGGACAGTGTGTCTAAGACGTTCAGCCTGACCAGGGTGCCTCCAAACACGTCTCCGACGATTGTCTGGTTGAAGGCATATGCGACACTCATCGGTGACGAGAACGTGATGCCAATTCCGTGGGGTCCATTCAGCATGTTGTTGGGCCCATCTGTACCGCGCTGCATGGTGTCGGGGTTGCAAAGCTGGACCTCGCCATGGACGTCGGGAGTGAAGTTGCGCATCATGCAGCCTATTGCGCACAGTTTGAGTTGAAACACGACGTCCTGTGGCTGAACGAAACGCATTATTCAACATGGTGGCATTGCTGTCAGGGTTCCTCCGAGCGGCAATCCGTAAGTAGCGGTCATCCACTACAGTAGTAGCCCTTGGGCGGCCTGAGCGAGGCCTGTCATCGACAGTTCCTGTATCTCTGTACCTCCTCCATGTCCGAACAACATCGCTTTGGTTCACTCTGAGACGCCTGAAAACTTCCCTTGTTGAGAGCCCTTCTTGACACAAAGTAACAATGCGGACGCGATCGAACTGCGGTATTGACCTTCTAGGCATGGTAGAACTACAGACAACATGAGCAGCGTACCTTCGTCCTGGTGGAATGACTGGAACTGATCGGCTGTCGTACCCCCTCCGTCTAATAGGCCCTGCTCATGCATGGTTGTTTACATCTTTGAGCAGTTTTAGTGACATCTATGAACAGTCAAAGGGACTGTATCTTGGATACAATATACACAGTCAACGTCTATATGCCGGAGATCTGGGAACCGAGGTGATGCAAAACTTTTTTTGATGTGTGTACAATGCAAACAGTGTTGGAGCAAGTACGCAGCCTTGTTTCAGTCCATGAGTGATAGGAAATTCGTCAGAGATCTTATTTTGCTGACAAACCTGACCGGTCATGCCATCATGGAGAGCTTGGATTAGATCAACAAAGCGTCGAGGACAGCCAAAGCGTTGTAGCACCGCCCACATAGCAGATCTTGGAACTGAGTCAAAGGCCTAATACAGCCATCAAAATTAACACCAGTTATCAGACAGATTCTACACACACCCAAATTACATGGGGTTACATGACCGTGTTGTCGCAACCTCTAAACTGAGGAACCAACCAGCCTCCAGAAAACACAGATTGTTGCATATACATCAAGTTTGAGGTCCCTCCACAAGTAAAAATCACCCTGCACTGAAACTTCCAAACAAATTTACTGCAAACTTCTTCTTGAGAAGATAAGTTTCCGCTAGGAAAAGTCAATGTTCTGTTCTATACCTAACCATGTTTACGGGATATGAGGCAGGCTACAGTACTTCACCAGAAGTCTTAAGTATCTCGCCACATACATATGTAATAAATGCTATGACAGCATCACGACCTGCTGTTGTAATCGGTACATGCTATAAATCTGACGGTAGGTCATTGCGACCTGTCCTCGGCACAGCCACTGTCAGGCTCCGTTCTATAGGTAGGGCCTTCACTGTAGTTGAGTAGTTCAACAGAGTGCTCTTTATTTTATCTGATACTGTTATGATTATTTTGAAAAAAGGCTTTGATTGGAAAGAGTGAAAGCTACATGAAAGTCAAGGAGGTTAGATATCTAAGCTCCTTGACAATATAGCGCTTTCTAGTCGAGAAAGGAGGAACTTTGTATTGGCGGAAAATCCCGAGATTAATTTTGCCATTATGAACACGGCCTACTTAATTCAAATGCCAACAATGTATGACATGCATGCCGAGATTTTTGTTGCCTTTCAAACGTCACTTACCACGGCCAGGAGCGAACCTGCAAGCTTGGGATTCGTATGCCAACACGATGACCACTCACCTACCGTAGCAATTATAGTATGTAGGGAGATTTTAAAACAGATGTCATTTGTCAATCTATATTTATAGCTTTAAAAAGATTTATCTTTCCTTTTTATAGATTTAAGTGTATAAGTGTCTGCTCAAATTAAGATTGCATGCATTTTTGTATTGTATATACATATTATATATTATGGCTCAACATTGTTATGAGATTTTTACTTTTAATACAGTATGCTGTTATACAGTGAGATTCTTTTGCTGGAGCGGGACCGGTGGCCGACTGCTAGGCGTGCGCGCCTTCCGCCAGCCAATCGAGATCGGTCCGCAGGGTTGCGCGAGGCGGAGGCGAGCTAACCAGGGTAATTAAAGTCATTAAGTCACTAAACTTTTTGGGTATCCGAGGCCTAGGGAGTCTCTTCCTTTCCTGCCTTAATTGGCCCTTGTCTCATCTTTTCTGATACCCTCCTTCTGCGAGGGGTCAGCCTTTTTTTATTTTCCTTTTACCACCTGCCTTGTGCTCAAGGCCCTTAAGGAGGCCGGGTGTATGTAGCCCCACCACTTCTGGTGCACCCTAGATAATGCTACACCCTCAGGGGCTCACGGCTGGTGAGTTCGGGAGTTGGCGACCCCGAGGGATTCCTGAGCTGGGTCCGTTTTCCCCTTTTGTCCCTTACCTTTGGGGCGGACCTTCTCCTCTCTCCCCTCTCCTCTCCTCTCCTCTTTTCATTATATTTACTTTTCTCTTTAAGATTCTCGCACTGTTTTTGTTACTTGGTTCACCGTTTATCTAAATTCCCTTCTAGCGTTTTTTTAAGGCATTTTTAATCTACGTTGCTTTTTGTATGTTTTTTTCGATCTAAATTACATCTCGAGATTGTTTTCAACCTCAATTGCATTTTGTAAAGATTGACAATCTAAATTGCTTTTTAGTAAGTCTTTCAATATGGCGGAGCGACCTTTGTGATTATTTTGAATTTCAATTGCATTTTGTAAGTATTTTCAACCCAAACCGCATTTCGCATGAATTTTGAATCTAAATTGCATTTTGATTGGTGGGCATTTTGCACATATTTTGATTCTCAATTGCATTTTGTGGGTATTTTGAATCTAAATTATATTTTGTCAAGTATTTTCAATCTAAATTGCTTTTTGTAAGTAGTGTCAATCCACATGAGTCGTTTGAATCTACCGTACATTTTGTAAGCATTTTCAATTTCAATTGCATTTTGTAAGTATTTTGAATTTCAATTGCACTTTGTGAATAATTTGGATTGGAACTGGGATGGGGCCTATTTCAATCTGAATTGCATTGTGTATTTTCAATTTCAATTGCATTTTGTAAGTATTTTGAACCTCAATTGCATTTTGTACGTATTTTCGATCTCATTTGCATTTTATAAGTATTTTGAATTTCAGTTGCATTTTGTAAGTATTTCGACGCTACATTGCATTTTGTACGTATTTTGAATCTAGCCTACGTTTTGTGGGTCTTTTTCAATCTATTCTTTTTGTGCCACTTTTCGTTCTAAATTCCCTTTTGTCAGACCATATTGTGAGTTGTTTCCATCTGAGTTCCTTTTTATATGTATTTTCCGTCTCAGATAATTTTGTTCTGGTTTCCATTTCATTATCATTTTCGCTATCACCCAGATCATTAGGGGCCGATAACATCGATGTTAGGCCCCTTAAAACAACAATTATCATCATCATCATCATCACTAAACTTTCATCAACGAGGGTGTATAGTGTCAACACACAGATAAGAAGGTAACATGAACAACAGCTGCAAGATTTAAAGAAGCACAGATGTTCTTTTCTATTTCTTGGGAATCTGGATGACCTCACGTCACCAGTTAAAGGTTAGAACTTATCTTTTCACAGAAGCTACTAAAAATGTTCTCCTTCAGCTGACAGACAGACAGTAACTTTGGAAGTTACATCGTTACATTATGTAGCTACTCCTGCACCCCCCAGCGTGTTTACTGTAATTAATCAAAGAACGGACCTAAGCCCGTTTGATGTTTAATTGTGGGGTAATTTAAAATACATAGTGTACAGTTCAATTACCCGTACTCTAGTGGAGCTGGAGAACAATATACGGCAACAAATATCCCTCACAACAGAAGGAAATCACAATGTGTAAATGCAAATTTATTTACATGGTACAATGCGTGTCTGACAGCTGAAAGAGAACACTCGCAGCATCTCCTGTGGATAGGTAAGATCTTTACTCATGATTTGCTGGTGCATTTACCATTAATTAATGTACTTTGTTACGGTTATCACCTGCGCGCTATCCGTGACCCGACCTCGGTTGGCTGGCGGAGGGCACGCGCTCCCGGCAGCCGGCCGCCGGCCCCGCTCCAGCCAAAGAATCACCCTGCAAGCAGGGCAATAAGACACCTTGTATCCAAAATGCCTCTGGGTATAACAGAACAATACTGCTTATCGACCATGTAATTACTGGTGAAATCCAATGCTGTTATGAAACAAACACAGTCGAGTCCCACTAATCCGAAAAGAGCTAGGAAAAAAATTTACCAAATTTGTGTTGAATTTTAAAACAGGAAAATATAAAGATTAAGATTATACTAGTTTTTTTTTTTTCAAGTAACAACGTAAATATATTCGCATAGAAAAATATGAAATTAAAAAAAAGAAGCTTGTAGTTTCACGTGACCGTTAATTTCGCGATCATGAGCCATGGGACCTCGTTTTTACGTGGAATCCGAACCTCAGGACATGGTATTTCACGTTGAAAATCTCACATGCATTGACCGGGAATCGAACCCTGTCCGCCTTGGTGAGAGGCATATGGCTTGACCGCTGCGCCACCACGCCCCCTAAAACATGAAATAAATGCTACAGGAGTAAACAGTGAATCTGTCAGCTATCTTATACACAAAAACAAAACGAACTGAAAAAAAAACTACTAACAATGTGCATAACAAAGTTATGCTTCTTTTTTACGTCACTGTCCCTATCATTCCGACTTTCACCAGGCTGCACGCGCTAGGTAAGCACCCTCTCCTAAGTTAACAGCCCTGGGGCTGGTTTGCAGCAACTCGCCAATCTTCTCTATTCTTCGCCATCCTCTTCAATTCACGATATGATTTTGTGTTTGTGTCTGTCATTAACTGTGTGATGTATGCAAGTGGTGGTCTTCCTCTTGTGTTTTTCCCTTCTAACATCCCTTCGATGACTCTTGCTAGCAGGATGTAGGCGCCAACAGTGCTTATAAAAACATTTCAGTACAGTGTAATTGGTTTTCGAGCCTTACAGTCAATATGTTGTCGTATTTGACGAACCGCCTAATCCGAACAGGGTTCAATCCCAATTAGTAGTTGAGTGCGACTCTACCGTAATGCTATAAGATCAGAGTTGTTTGAAGATTAACTTGGTTCACTCTCCCCTGCTTCAGTGTCACTAAACGCATTCAAATCGCTACCATTGTGCTGTTTAATAACATTTATTTTGGTAATGGTAATTAATTTAGTAAAGTATTTGATAAATAGGTCGTCGTCGGCTTTAATTCGTTTCCGAGTTTCTAAAACAGTGGAATATAATCTAAGGTTGAGGTCTGTGGGCATGTTTGCGGTGACTGAACAGCCCAATGCGTCCATGAAACAAACGTCCACAGAGATCACACAGAACTGTTGGTGGAGGGTGTGGCTGTGCTGCACGGAGCTTTCATGCTTGTCGCTTGGCCTTAACCAGTCTACGACGTTCTTCTTCAAACATTTTGACAGCAGCCGGGATGGTCTGGCGCCAAGTTGAACGGTCTTTAGCAAGCTGGTCCCAGGTTTGTGGATTGAGACCTGTCAACTTCATATTCTGTTTAAATTGGTCCTTGTAACGTCTCTTAGGGCCTCCATGAGGTCTGGTGCCGGAGCTGAGTTCACCATACAGAACCTGGCGTGGTAGTCTCGTATCATCCATCCGAAGGACATATCCAATCTAAGTTGATGATCAATGACGGATGATTCTGTACTATTAGCATGCGCTTTCTCAAGAACATCAAGGTTGGTGATGTGGTCTTCCCACTTTATCTTAAGGATGGATCGAAGTTTCTGTTGATGGATGCGCTCAAGCTTTCGGAAGTCATGTCGATAAAGGGTCCAGGTTTCACAGCCATACAACAATGTTGAGATGACAACAGCTTGGTACACCATGAGCTTCGTCTTCACGGTCAGATCTTTATTCAAGAAGACCCGGTGCGATAGTCGCCCAAATGCCGCTTGGGCAGCACCGATTCTCTTCTCAACATCCTGCCCACAATTACCGTAATCAGATAGGTAATAACATTTTAACTAAGAATATGTGAATGACAGTTTCAAGCTGGATAAGTACCAAAGGCTATTCCTAGAATGGGTAGGCTACTTCTGCTAGTCAAGTCATAAAACCGACAATACTTTCAGTATGCTGTAGAATTGTAGATTTTTAACACCTCAAGGAACTTGTAAAAAAATTGTATTCGAAAGTTTAAAATGTTAATTAAATCAGGTTTCAAGTAAATTGATTCTGTAGTTGTCAAGAAATGAATCTATAAACTCCCTGAAAATATTATTGTGTTATATGAATATTATCATAGATTTTCTGAAATTTATTGTAATTTTAGACATTACCAACAGTGAGACAATGCATGATTTGTTTCATTACAGCAAAGGAGTAATTGTGTAATTGTGTATTTCATCAGTGAGATATGGTTGTTAGTATTGGTTACGGTAAGACTACCTTTTGGATACAATATAGCCTGTTAACATTCTTGGATAAGAAGAGTGCTTTAACTTTTAGGTGTCACTTAAAATCAATGTAGATATGAGTTAGTAGGTAAGAAAGAGGTATGCCAACTTCTCAGGTAAAGGCTAGATCAGTGATTTTGAGTGGAGAAACCTGTGGTGATTGATTTAATAAATTGATTCTTTACCATTTGCAGTCCAAGTTTTCAATTTTGGAGAGCACTGAGAGTAGAAAAGTTCTCTTGAAAGTGGTTCTGGGTACAATACGAATCTTAGTTTCCAGGTCAAGGTTGAGGTATTTGAATTTGCTTACTCGTTAGATCAGTTTGAGTGGTATAGCATCAAAGCAGCTATAAATAAAAGTAACTTATCATCTGCGAATCCACCTCGTGACTTAATGACTAGCATTCTTGGCTGTCACCTCGGAGATCTGGGTTCAATTTCCAGCTCTGCCTAGAAATTTAATTCTGGTCTGAGGGTTGGAATGGGGTTCACTCAGCCTCGTGAAGCAGACCCAAGAAGATTGGGTTTGATTCCTACCTCAGCCATCCCACTTCTATGTACATATGTCCATATGTTTACCCTTATCATTTTCAGCCTATTTTCATTTATAAATAAATAGGCTTATGAGATCACCTTTTGTCCGTGTGTGTGTGTGTGTGTGTGTCCCTAATAAAATCTAAATGGCTGGAGTGATTTCAATGAAACTCAGGAAGGTCTAGTACTATTTTGTCCGACCCCAACCGTGCCCTTCTAATTTTATGTCTCACCAATCCAACATGGCGGCTGTGCGAAATATTTCACCGGCATTCTATATTGACGAAACTATTACTGATATCACCCTGAAATTTTGTACAGTGATAAAGGGCAGTAGGCCTACTAGAAGATCACCTATGTGACTTTCAAATACCTGTTGATTACAAAACGAACATGGGTGCCAAGCAAAGTTGAAACTTTTATATAGACTTTTCTCTCGATTTAACCATTCGAGCCCAGTACAGCAAATGTTTATACACATTGCAATGCACTAACATCTAATTTTGTTCAATTGTGTGCGTAGTCTCAAGATGGTGGCTGTGCGAAATTTTAAAATTAAGTTTTTATTTCTTGTGTCCTAATCATGCGATTGAGGTTTGAATAATACATCTACGCAATAATCTTCATGTAATAGTACGTAACTCTATGGCCTACATATATAAAAAATCCAACATGGCGACCACCTGAAATATTTACTCTGTTGTCAATATCTGTGTCGCCTCTGTGGTGTAGTGGTCACCGTGCTTAGCTGCCACCCCAGAGGTCCAAGGTTCGATTTCCGGCTCTGCCTCGAAATTTGAAAAGTGGTATGTGGACTGGAACGGGCCTACTCAGCCTCGGGTAGTCCAATTGAGTAGAGGGGGCTCAACTCAACTCCCACATCAGCTATCCTCGAAGTGGTTTTCCATGGTTTCCCACTTCGTCTTCGGGCAAATGCCGGGATGGTACCTACTGTCAGGCCACGTCCGCCTCCTTCCCTCTTCCTTGTCTATCTCTCCCATTCTTCCTATTCCATCCCTATGTGGCTTTGCAAGCGAGGCCGCTTGGCCGAGGTGCTAGTCCCGCCTCCCCAGTTGTATCTCCCGACCCGATGTCAAGCTCCAGGACACTGCCCGTAGAGGCAGTAACGGTGGGATCCCTCACTGAGTTTGTGAGAAAAGCCTACCTGGACGGTAAACTGACTACGAAAAGAAACAAAAAACTCAATATCTACAAATCTATTACAGCGACCAAACACAAATTTTGTATGTTGATAGATGCAATTACATGAGTAAGATATATGAAAATAGGCTGTTTAGTTCTTCACAAAACTGTTTTTTATGGGGTTTATGATTTTTACAACCTCAGAAGACTATTGTGTAATAATATTAAAACAGGCTTCTAGGTTTATGCCGCGTAAGTATCATGACACTGACACAAAAGTCTATCTTGTCGAATGTATTGTTTGGCTATAAATTTAACATATTCTTCTGGCCTGCCATATATTTTTCGAAATGTTGGTACTGGTATAGCTTACGGTATGTTGACACCTTTACACTATGAAAATCTATGCATCTCTGTAAGACTTCAAAGCAAATTGAAGAGTTAAAAGCAAGGAAGCTTGTAGTTTTATGCGACCATTTATCTTACGAGCCACGTTACCTCCATTTTTATGTGGAATCTGAACCACAGAACATGATATTTCACTTAGAAAATCTCGCATGCATTGACCAGGAATCAAACTCGGTCCACCGAGGTGAGAGGCAGGTACAGCTTGAACACTACACCATTGTGCCCCCCAGTTGAAAAGTTGGCAACCCACTCAAAATCATTTTACCTTCATAGAAATAGTTTTCTGTAAGTACAGTATTTCACATCCTGTTTTGTAATATAAATTTGACAAATCTAAAGACAAAGACTTTTGAATTACTTGAACAAATAAAAGCACAAATGGATGATACTATGCAGCATTTAACCAAGTTGCAAAATCTCTGGAACTCAGTCTCATAATTTTTATCCATAAATCATTTTAATAATAAAAGAAACTGGATTTTATGAAAGTAATTTTAATTACAGGATAATATGGAAATGATATAGTATGTCCGAGACTTCAACATTTTGCTATATTTATGTAGGCTGTCATTAGGGTAAGAATCTTCAGGTTGTTAGGCAGTGTTATATCGTTCTAGTTATTTGTCATTTCTCCAGCAAGTGTTTTCAAACATATGCAGGATCTGTTTGAGAACTCAACTAGCAGATAAATATTGTGTCATGGAACATGCTTGGAAAAAAAAAAATGTAATTCAATTCCAGAACACAGAAATACTTTCAAGAACATAAACTGCCAGACTATGCAAAGATGCAATCAAAATATTTTTAGTAGAAAAAATAGAAAATCAACACATGAATAGAATTTGGATTGGGGTGGTAAACCATTCCTAGAAGACAAAAATCCTGGGAATCAGGCTAGCCTGTCCCTGTCTCTTCCCCACTTTCCCACAAGGGTGACAGAAAGAGCCCAAAGCAAAGCTAAATACAGGCCATGGAGGCCCTTGAAGCAGTGAAAGATAGGGGCTTTCTCCCTTCGTGGCATTGGCGCAAGATGGGACAGAGTTGTCAGCTCTATGCTTGGCCACCTTTACTCCCAGGAACTACCCTGGAACCCAATTATGTTGTAGGCTAAGTGAACCCCAGGGTCATTTGCATTTCTGAATATGGTAGTTTTGTTTCTAAAATCCACTACCTGAGTGGGGAATCGAACCCACTACCTTTCAGTTAGAAGTTCAGTGCCTCTACAAACAGGGCAGTGTTGTGGGGCATCCCTAACAGCAAACCAATCAACTTTGCCAGGAAATAGTCAACCAGAAATTATCCTAATTCTATTCATGTTTCATGTTAATTCCCGAACATTTCAGTAGACTATATAAACCTCCTACTATTCAGAACATCTCTTTGAAAATGCCAGTATTAGGCTACTTGCTGGAGAATGGACATCAAGCAGCATATAACACAGCCTAACCATTGGAAAAGCCATTTTGAAGATTTTATGCTCTGTGAATGGGTTTGAAATCTAATTAATCAGCATAAACCCAAAAGGTTACAAGAGGTGCAGAAATTGTGAGAAACTGGAAACAAGCTCTTGACACTTGGTTTATTTATAACACCATCCAAATATTGTTGCAGAAACTACAAGGTTTCTTAAAATATCGATGTGAGGTAATTCTTTTGTTTTGTACAATATATATTTTTCTGTTTCACGTTCATGTCCTATGTATGTACACAAAAGAATATATTAATAAAGATGACATATTGAGCAATTTTCATATTTGATATACGATGGGGTGTTTGAAAGGAAACCCGTTGGAGGTTCCTGAGCACTGGAATGGGAAGAAAGTAAGTCAAATAACAGAGTAGTATTTATTTCACACTTTATTGCTCCCTTTCCTCAAAAGAAGTCACCCATGGTGTTGAGACAGGCAACCCCTTGTTTGGGTATAATAGTGCATCTCAACCTTAAAAGATAGTCAGTGCTCATAGGCGATGCTGAAAATGTCCTCCCTCTCTTGTAAGACACACCTGACATCTTACAGGTCTTCCTGGAAACTTAATTTGAAATTTTCGTCTTGTTACAGAACAAGATTTTCTGCTTTTCATGTACGAATTATGGATATACACACGTTTGCGGAAGGTGAATGGTTTCTAGGCATGACCAACAATCACAGTAATCACAATACAGTAGGACGTCGTTTATCCGGACGTCAAACAACCGGAACGTCAATTATCCGGACGAGCAAAAAAAACAAAAAAAGAAAGGCGGACCAAGTCATGGAGAAGCTTTTACTGCATCAGAAACTGCGCTATTGTGGTATGAAAAACAGGAATAAAGTAGCTCAACTCATGATGTAATTATACTTACACGATGGCTCAACTCAATTTATTTTATTGAAGAGAAAACGCGATTTAGCTGCTAAGAAACGACGAGGAAATCTTGCACCAAGAAAATCAAATAATTTTTCCAGTACTGTAGAGAAGGACTTTCATGTATGTACCTTATGTGTTTTTTGTTATGGGCATTCATTCAATAAATAAGAATTTAAATTTATCACCATAATATACTATGCAAGTTTTATCCTATGAAATAAACGCATGTTCGATTATCTGGAAAAATTGTTATCCGGAGCACTTTTGGTCCCAATTAGTACGGATAAACGACGTTCTACTGTACTCACTAAACGTGCAACACGAACGTCTAAGCTTTGCAGATACATGCCCATATGAATGACAAAACACGTGTGAACTAACAATATGATTCAGCGGAGCGCACCAACCACCGGCTGAACAGCGTAGGCGCGCCCGCGATCTGCACCAGTCACAGCCGGCTTAGCTTGCCGTGTTTATCGGGGCGCACATAGATAATGACCCTGTACTATCACCATACACGAGTTGAAGGTGGTCTTGCAAGATAAAAACATATACATGATTCTATGTTTTGGTTCAGCACACCCATAAGAAAGCTATATATTGGAATGGGAACCATGTTGTGACTTCAGGAAAATGTCGACATATCTTCGACTTACACATCCTCCAGAGCCCAAAACCACCGTCAGTTCAAAAGTTTATATCTTATACAGGGTGTCCCACCTAACTCGGCGACCTCAAATATTATCGAAATGAAGCAAGATGTGAAGAATATACTTGCGCAGGAATGTAGCCACGTCAGGGGGTCACACAATGGGAGGATATGCACAATCCAGGAAATTATAACAATATCACTTTCAATGCAATTTTTTTTTTAAATGGAACATACATGATTATCTAGCAAAATCAAAACTAAAACATACAATTATTGATAACAGAATTGGTTTCACTTCTCTAAACCTCGTACCTTCTGAAATAACTAACATTGTAGAGGATGGCAATGGAGACACTGTTTGTCGCGTTTAACACAAGTGTAGAACTGTACACATAGTGCAAAAGGTACAATTACCCATTTCCTAAACAAACTTGTGGCCTGTAGCTTAAAGAAACGTCATGTTTTTAAATTACATCCACCACGGACCACAAGTAAGCAGTAACATCTTAACTGATGAAACTGTGTTACTTCAGCAGATGTTCAATCTGACCACCGTTTGCATCAATGCACTTCTGTAGACGGTGAATAAGAGAGCATTGTACTGATCCCAGTATTTCCACAGATATTTCCGCACACGCCGCAGTAATACGCTGTTGCATATTCGCTATTGTAGTTGGGACTTCCTGATAGACTCTATCTTTCAATGCGCCCCAGAGAAAGTAGTCTAATGGCATCAAGTCGGGGGACCGTGCTGGCCATCTCACAGGACCACCACGTCCTGTCCACCGATTTGGAAACTTTGCATCCATTACATATCTGGCAACATGTGCGAAATGTGCGGGGCACCCATCATGCTGGAACCAAATTGATACATGAGTTTCCAATCCCACGTCCTCCAAGAGGGGGTAACGTGTCTTGAAGAAATGATGGATATCACTGTCCGTTTAGTGTTCCTTGATAAAAAAATAGGGACCTACAATACTATTGCCAATGATACCGCACCAAACAGTGTCTCCTTTACCATCCTCTACAACGTTAGCTTTTTCAGAAGGTACGAGGTTTAGAGAAGTGAAACCAATTTTGTTATAAATAATTGTATGTTTACCTTTGATTTTGCTAGAAAAACATGTGTGTTCCATTTAAAAAAAGGTAACTTTGCGTTGCAAGTGATATTGTTATAATTTCATGCATTGTGCATATCCTCCCATTGTGTGACATCTTGTTTCACTTCGATAATATTTAAGGTCGCAGAGTTAGATGGGGCATTCTGTACATACATTTTATAACTTTCTTGTAGACACAATAAGTACAGTCATTTTGCACCAGTCACTTTCAAATTTATACATAAAATATTGCCATTCAAAATCTTGGTCAAGTTCGTTAATGGGCAAAATCGGACCAAGGGAGTGGAAATGGGGGGCCTTTTTCTAAAAAGTGAAATATCACTACAACTTTCTTAACATGTGAAATAGCGGAATCCATTCCAAGTTCGTACAATTCTTCGGATAAGGGCCAAAAACGTATCTTTGTAAAGTTTTATCATAGCACCAATCATTGACCAAAGCAATGGGAAAAATGGAGTTTTGAGAAATAAAAATCATACCTCCCTTAACCTGTTAGCTGGGTATTTTTGAGTGCTTGGTGTAACCTGCCCTGTGTATTATTTCCAGCCAATTGCTACGACAGTATAGGCGGAAAGGTTAGTGGGAATATTAGCAATAATAATGTTGTGTTATAGTATAATAAAGAAATTTCAATGTATTAAGTATAATTCAAGAGACATTTTGACCATTTTTGCAGTAACTACAAGGTCATTTACCTGATTAGAACTTAAGAGTTTTGTCCGTATGACCTAAACTGTTCATTTCCACACATTGAGAGGTGCAAACAAAACGTATAAAATGCTATCGAGATCAAACGTGTAGGTTTGCTTTCATTGATTGTCTTGTATTGCTCCCCGCACAAAGCAAAAACAAACACATGACCAAAACAGGAAGCAAAAAGCAGAATTCAAAAGCAAAAGTGAAAAACAAACACAAAACCAAAAAACAAACAAATAAAGCAAAGTAAAATTCAAAAGAAAAGAAAAAGCAGAAAACGAACACAAAATAAAAAGCAAATGCAGAAAACAAACACGAAAACTGCAAAGCAAAAACAAAAATTCAAAAACAAAAGAAAAAGCAGAAAATGAACACAAATTCAAAAACAAAAGCAAATACAGAAAACAAAAACAAAAATTCCAAGACAAAAGAAAAAGCAGAAAACAAACATAAAATCAAAAACAAAAGAAGCAAAATACAAAGAAAAGCAAATACACAAAGCAAAAACAAAAGAAAAAGAACACAAAACAAAAGCAAATACAGAAAACAAACACAAAGCAAAAACAACATAAAATGAACACAAAACAAATACAGAAAACATACACAAAAACAAAAATTACATAAAGCAAAAACAAAAATTTTGTAAAAAAAAAAAAAAAAGCAGAAAATGAACACAAAACCAAATACAGAAACATAAAACAACCAAGATACAGGAGGCGAGAAATGTCGTAACTGCTGCCAACCTGCTGCCAAAACATCAATTTTCTGGAAGACATTCGCCATACCGTGAAAACTCGACATACCCAGGAGGCATTAGCGGTAAAAAATGGAATACGTATATATTCGTCATGGCCATTAAATTAAAACATTTAACATATGAATATATACGTCATACCCAGTTAAGAGGTTAATAGGCATAATATCAAAACCATTTAAAATGGTCCTCTTAAAAATTACCTAAAAATTTTTGATGATGACCTACCCTTATACCAAGGGATGAGCAAAATGTTTACGGAATTACTTAGGTATAAGAAGATGGGGTCCAGGTATGCTAAACATGTGTAACTTTTATAGGCATATAACAAAAATTGGCAAATGTAGTGAATTAGAAATATTTTTCTTTGCCCAGTGAAATCTTACTCTGGCTTCCGGCGTGCCGAGAGGGATGTTTTAAAATTTGAACATCAACTGCAATCAATAAGGGTCACATAT
Organism: Meconema thalassinum; assembly: GCA_946902985.2. Taxonomy (NCBI): domain Eukaryota; kingdom Metazoa; phylum Arthropoda; class Insecta; order Orthoptera; family Tettigoniidae; genus Meconema; species Meconema thalassinum. Next base: position 138,602,610 of record OX336401.1, read on the forward strand.
GACATCTTTTTTCACAGTTAATCACGAAACTTCTCCTGGTGGCATGTTTGACATAAGCACAAAGTTTAGGTGATGTTGAAGAATTCACATGTATGAGGTTCACTTGCAGGACAGACCATGTTCCTCGGAACACAGTTTGGAAAACAATCTCAAATTATAAAAACCGCCTTGTCAAACAATAGAAAGTAGTTTAATAATTAAATTAATACGTGCATGTTTCGTTATATCAATGATAACTTCGTCAGCATGAAAAATTCTTAGAAACTATCTTAACAAAAACCAAAAAGAAAATGGATATCCTTATAAAAAGTCATTTAAATAAATGAAAGGTCACAAAAAGAACTAATAAATAATGGTTGTGTGAAATACTTGGACATTGATATTCCAACCGCCAATGAAACGATAACATTTAACCACATCCACCTGAGAGGTCACATTAATAAATTTTTCACTTGGGAAAGTTTGCTTCAGGATATATACTGCTGTAAAACATCTGTCGTTTATACATACAGTGGATCCCTCTGTATGTATTAATCAGAAGGTTGAACAATGTACCAAATCCACCTGAGATACCAGTCACTTCAATAAAATTTTCACATGGGAAGATTTGCCAAGGATACTGACCTGCTCGAATCTGTTTGTTGGATATCTCCGTCAGCTGTTCAAAATGGTTAATGTATATCATCATCATCATCATCATCTTCCTTCCAAGTATTGAGCCAAATGTCCCGTTACGGTCTTGCACTTTCCCTCCATCTCTTCATCGGACGTCCTATAGATCTATTTCCCCGTGTCTGGTAGCGAAGGATCTCCTTTGGTAATCTTCCAGGTTCCATCCTTTGGACATGATGCTTCCAGTTCTCTTGGTAGTCACAAATGTAGGTAGTTATTGGTTTCACTTTTAGTTTCTTCAGCACATCCTCATTTCTTTTATGATCCCAATAGTATATAGCCTGCTGTTCGGCACATGTATATCGTTTCGTGTGCTGTGAGTCTGGAGATGAACCGGCTTTGGTGGCGTAGTTGGTAGCATGCTGAGCTTCTATGCCCAAGATAGTGGGTTCAAACCCGGCCGAAGCCGTCGGATTTTTTAAGAGCGTTAAAAATCCCTCAGTACGCCTTCCTTCGGAGGGGAAGTAAAGCCGGCGGTCCCATGTCATAGATTTATGGCATGTTAAAGATCTTTCCACTAATTACACCTGTGTGAAACTAAATTGGATAGGTTAAGAATGTAAACAACGCTCTTAGGTTGCTACGTTCGTTGCCAAGAGCCGACTGCGGTGGCGTCTAGTAGCTAGTTCTGAACTAGGCCTAGTAGTCATTGACGGTGGCGTTTAGCGGCAAAAGTAGGAACTATTTGAAAATTCAAAGTTGCAGTCCCTACTTGAATTAAAAAAACAGATACACACACTAATATAGTCATCACAATTAACACCGGTTATCAGACAGATTCTACACACACCCAAAGTACACGGGGCTACATGACCGCGTTGTCGCAGCCCCTAAACTAAGGAACCAACCAACCAGTCTGGAGATGTCCTGAGATCTTATTGTCCATGCCTCGCTGCCATAGCTTACGGTTGTTCTGGTTAATGTGTTATACAAACGTAAGCATGTATGCCTTTAGACAAGAGATGGCTTCATGACGTGATTGATAATTCCTCTTGTTCTGGTATAATTCGATATTTTTGCAGTTATGTCTCGTTCTTCTTGAAAAGATAATACTTGAATTCGTTAACTCTTTCTAAAATTTTATCATCCAGACAAATTTTACTGGGGATAGGGTCCTTACTCTTAAAGGCCATTACTTTAGTCTTTTCCGTAGAAATGCACATGCTGAATTTTGATGCCACTTTCCGAAGGTTGAATACTGACCACTGCAGATATTTGCTAGGTAAATTATATAATTATAGGATGTGTGAAATACTTGGACATTGATACTCCAACTGTAATCAAATGATAAGTTGAGAAATACAATTAAGTATACAATCATGAAACAGTGCATCAAAAGTGGAACAAGCAATGAATGTAATGTGACAATAACGAGAATTTTACATTTGGAAAACAGTCTTATACACTCACCGGCAAAATAAACGCAACACTTTTATTTTAAAATTATTCTTATAATTTATTGCACTGAAATTATTCTTATTTAAAAATTATGCACAATTAATTGACTTTTAAACATTTGAAAACCACTTCACATACAAAAAATGCTTCAAATAAAAAATCTGTTTAATTTTCTACAATAAGAAAAAAGTGAAAATGTCTTAAATTTTGAGTAAATTACATAGTTGTTTAAAAATGTTAATCTGAGTTCCAAAATGTATCATTACAGAATTAATCCATTCCTTTGGGTACTGACACAAGAACTGAACACTTAAAAATGGGTATTTCCACCCCTAGCACAAATCACCTCGCGTAACCTCTCTGCCATACTTGCGATGATTTGTGAAATGCTTTCCTGTGGGATGTGTTCCCACTCCTCATACAGCATCACACGAAGTTGCTGGAGAGTCTCAGGAGCACGTTGCCGAACATTTCTGGCCAACATATCCCAAATATGTTCAATTGGATTGAGGTCAGGTCTCCTAGCTAGCCAGTCGAGTGTGTAGATTCTAATCACATACAGGTGCTGCTGGACACATCGGGCAGTGCGTGCTCGTGTGTTGTCATGTATCAGGCAAAATTCATCCCCGACAAATGCAGCTAATGGTACAACATGGTTTTCAAGGACTTCCATGGTGTACCGGTCAGCTAAAGTCCTGGTAAAGTTGAGTCCTGGCATCCATACTGACCCCGGCCAAGGCCATGGCAGAACCCCCGTCTATTGCAATCCTGGAGGAAAAAGTTACAGGAGAAAACCTTTCTCCAACCCTCCTCCACACTCTTTCTCTTCCGTCCGGCGATCTGAGACCGAATCTCTTCTTGTCTGTGAAGAAAACGGCTTGCGTAATATGTAAGTTTTAATTTAAAAATCAAGTGTTGCGGTTTTTTTTTGCCGGTGAGTGTAGATTACACTTATCATCTCACACAGAAATACCAAACAACATTGTCAAAAAAACGATCACTTTATAATATTATTTTATTGCACTTACAATTTGGATTCATAATAATAAGAACATACAAAACACTACAATAGAAGGACTTGCAGGGCAGTTCATACATACTTACTTCACTGTACTGCACAATACAGAGTAAAATCGTTTAGTATTTCAATCACATGTCATCAGGGAATGAAGACTGCCAGTGGTGAAATTCTGAGAGCATTTAAGAGCTTTATATCTGGAATTAAAATGACAATGGAGATGATGATATTTATGATCCTGCATTATTCAAACATTAGCCAAATTAGTTAAAATACATAGAGTTAACCACTAACAGGTACCATTGATGAGGAAATCACCAACAGGATTTCGGCTGGAGTTACATTTTATAGAGCCGTTCAAGACATCATATGGAACCAGAAAGTGCCTCTACAATGTAAACGAGCAATTTTTCAGACTTATTATGTGCCAATTTTGACCTATGGCTGCGAAACTTGGACCATGAGGAAGAAATATGAGAGACGGATTCAGGCAGCAGAGATGAGATTTGCCAGAGCCATGGTTGGCAAGACAAGAAAAGACAGAAGTTGTAATGAGCATATCAGAGAATTGGTTCAGGTCGACAAACTACAGGATAAAATAACCTTGAAAGGGCTCATGTGGTTTGGCCATATGCGAAGGATGGATGTTACCAGAATTCCAAAACAAATGTATTGATACATGCTACCCTAGTAGCAAGTTTGTTAATTGGATCAAAGTAGGTAAAGCACAACACAAATGGACCTTTAAAGAAATATTAGCTTTATTGCAGGTCATAAATATTCGGTGGCGTAGTCGGTAGCATGCTGAACTGCTATGCCCAAGATAACGGGTTCAAACCCGGCCGAAGTCGTCGGATTTTTTAAGAGCGTTAAAAATCCTTCAGTATGCCTTCCTTCGGAGGGGAAGTAAAGCCGGCGGTCCCATGTCATAGATTTATGGCATGTAAAAGATCCTTTCACAGACTAAACTTGTGTAAAGCAAAATTTGTTAGGTTAGATTTCGTCAGAACGCTCTATCAATGTTCCAATGTTCACCACTAGGTATCATTGATATCTGGTGGTAAAAGTTGGAACTACTTGAAATTGAACGGAACTTGTAGCTCACCCTTTAGGGTGTCCGCTGGAAGCAGCTACAGACTCAGGCGAGCCGAACATGTCCTCGGACACTCCCGGCACTAAAAGCCATACGATAAATAAATAAATAAAAACCATACAATAGGCACATAAAAACCATTAGCTGTCCTACTCAAGTTTGCTCCCTTATGGAGAACACTCACCCTTTCACTTGCTCATGCAGTTAAACCCTCACTAATGAGACTGGCGTCCTTGCTAGAAATAACAACTCTTCCTCAAGTTCACAAGCCACAGTCTGACACTCACTCTTCTTGAATACTACACACTGTTTCGCAATTCACACGTCACAGCATTACCTCTTTTGCACAGGTATAAACACACTCACTGACACTGGCCAAGGTCGCTCTTTATATATCGGGGCTGACGACTCACAGATGTTTCTAGAGTGGACTAGAGTGGACTAGGGTTCACAGCTACTCTCAGACCTTCTCGAGATTTCCAACACTAGTTGGGCCACGAACATTCTGGTCCATGCCTTTTGTTCTCGCTGCACAAGCGGCCGGCCAACACAGAGCCCGGGGGTAGCCTTGGGTGGCTGTGAGTCACGCGCGAGGGAATGAAGCAACCGCACAGCCGTAACAGTATGAACTGCAGTTTCATGACCGAACACTAAGTGGACGGCCAAGAATGAGATATGCAGACATGGTCAGAAATGACATCCAACAATTGGGTCAGGACTTAGACAGCATTGAAGAAGAAGAGACGTACAGAGACAGAAATTGGTGGAGGGGCCTCATTCGCCGACCCATCTAATAGATGGAACGACGTGGGATATGTTAACCACTACAAAAAGAGAGGAGAGTAGAATATAAGCAGCGGAGATGAAATTTCTAAGAGGCATAAAGGGCAAGACCAGAAGAAACGAAGAGATAAGAAAAAGGACAGGAATCTTGCAGCTGCAGGACAGGATAGAAACAACAAAGTTAAAGTGGTATGGTCACAGGATGAGGATGGAAGAGGAGAGAGTAGCAAAGAAAGCATTTTCCGAAAAGATGACAGGGAAGAGACCACGAGGAAGACCCCGAAAGAGATGGATGGATACAGTCTGGGAGTGCATAGAGAAGAGAAGAAGGAAACCTGAAGATGTACTTAACCCTTATGCTGCCATGTTCGACTGTAGTCGAATGGCAATTACACTCCGTCCGCTGCCTTATTCGACTTGAGTCAACAGCTTCAGAATTTTATAACCGCTTGATACAACGTTCTTCTGACATCATAGGTTATCTTCTAGTAGTGCCCTTTATCACAGTGCAAAATTTCAGGGTGATATCGGTAATAGTTTCGGAGATATAGAATGCCGGTGAAATATTTCGCACAGACGCCATGTTGGATTGGTGCAACTAAATAAAATTTCAAGGGCACGGTCGGGGTCGGACAAAATAGTACTATGACCTTACCGAGTTTCATTGAAATCTCTCCAGTCGTTTAGATTTTATTATGGGGAGGTGACACACACCCACGGACAAAAGGTGAGTTCATAAGCCTATTTTTTTTTTCATAAATGAAAATAGGCTAAAAATTGGGATCAATTGGAAGGAAAAAAGGTGATTAAGACTACATTCATCAATTAGAAGGGAAAAAAATGAAATAAAGTCATATGGGCCTACATACATAAAAGAAAACCTCCACTGTTTTATTTTTGTTTTCTCTTTTTTTTGCAGTGTATGTGCACCCACTATAAATATTTATGTCATAATAGTACTTTCCAGTGGTCTTGAGTATATATGTAATTCGAAAATTAAGTTATTTGAGGCAAGAATAAAAATTAATTTTTCACTGCTTAATTCAATCTTTTTGAGAGTAAAGTTCAAAATTTAATTCGGCAGCATAGGGGTTAAAAAGAAGAGGAGTGGTGGAGAGACAGGCAAGGGGGAGGTCTTTAATTCACAACCTGACCCAGGAAGCTGGAAACGGGAAATGAGGATGATGACAGAGTTAACCACAGCGGTGAACTTACATTGACAATTTTTCAAGCTTGATAACAAAAGAACTAAAATTAAATGGAGTACAGGTTCATAGCATTCACTTTGCAGACGATATTGCACTTTGTAATGTTAATTATTGCCCCATGTTGGTAGCAACAAGTGTAACGGTTTGGCTGCCCCTAACTGTTGGGTGATAAATGTAACTGTTTACCTTTGCCTAAGCTATGTTGTTTTAATGGGCGCCAAGACCTCAACGCAATGCTGAAATCTAAATTTGTATTTAACAACGTCTAGCTCTGGTAGAACACCTTCAAGAATCTATTCACTCAGATCGTGGTATGTTTTGATCATTAACCCAACAAACAATTGTATCAGGAGAAGGAATTGGTCTATATCTAATGCTACCTACTGAAAGCAAAGATTGCATTGTAAAAGAATTGAATTTATTACATAAAACAAGTATAGCAAAATTAATAATAATTATAAGTTTAAAATTTAAATTGGAGCGTTGCGATTTTAATATTACCGATAGAAAATTACGTGAAAACGGAGTCGGATAAATTATTGATTTTACTCTTATTCCCAAGCTATGAAGTTACTGAAATATGAAATATAAAACAAAGAGAAACGAGAGATTGCGTATTTCTGCGTCATTCGCGCTTACCACTGGAAATGGCCGAAGCCTTTCCCTCGTACTGGATGATGCTGTGAGCTTCCCACAGTCTCCTGGACGTCGTCATCTTTGTCGATATTTGATGATATTCTGGTAGATTAGATAATTCTATGGTCCGTACATCGGACCCAAACACTCGTACAACCACACTGGTTAAGTTTTACAAAAGTTAGTCCTCCACTCCACGGAACATCGGAGCGACTCCCGCGTGCAACCGTACTCGTTAAGTTCTACACAGATTGTCCTCGTTCCACGGCGCGCCAAACGATATATGCACCCGTCGCATCCCCACTCCAGTCCTGACTTCTAGCTTACGTGGTCTCCACTGATTGGCTCTGCCACCCCGCTACTTCCCCTTCTCTGGCTCATTACACACGGCGCGCGGATGATGAAGTCGAATTCCGTTCCAACTATTCCCCTTTTTCTTGACGCTGCGACCCAAGCTTGCGTAATACTTCTTGACAAGAATCAGCCCGTATCTGAATTTCCAGTGAGTCATGTCTCTCATAATATCCTAACTGACAAAACTCCGTAAAATTCCGTAATCACATAATTTTCTATGACATTGTCGTTCGTAATAATTTGCTTGATAGCGTTTTCTAAGACATAGAAAACCTATCTGTATGCTTATAATTTTTATAAAATGCTCTGAAAAATATCTTAATAATAATAATAATAAATTAATAATAATAATAAATTAACATGAAAAATTCTCTTGGCCGAACAATTTGCCGCGTAAATAAATATAGACTGGCTTCCTACTGACTTATGCCAGTGGCATAAAAACCCCTCGAAAAACACGTTACAACTTTTAGCAAAACTATGCATGTGAAATGAATAGAATGTAAAGAGTCTTCAGAAATCCCTAGGAAAATTCGGGCTAAGAGTTATTTCTCGGAAGACAAAATTAATGGTGGATGATAAAAAGAAACAACCAATTTTAGCTAATATAATGTTAAATGATAATGCCATTGAACAAGTAATGGAATTTTGTTGTTTGGGAAGTGTGATTAATTATGATAACAGATGTATCTCAGAAATTAAGAAAAGAATAGTGTTGGTGAAGAAAGCCTTTCAAAATACGGTATGAAGAATTTGCTGCTTGATGAGCACCTCAACTTGAAGATAAGGAAGTCATTTCTTAAGACATTTGTTTGGAGTGTGTTGACCTATGGTTGTGAAACATGGAAACTTGGGAAAAGAGAAGGAACAAAACTTGTGGCAGCTGAAATGTGGTTTTGGAGACGAATGACCTGAACAAGCTGGATGGAAAGAAAGACAAATGAGCTTGTTCTGAACAAAATTCAGAAGAATCGATGCCTGTTGAACACCAGCAAGAAAAGGAAAGCAAAATTCATGGGACACATACTCAGACATGACATTCTCCTCCAGGTAATATTTGAAGGAAAAATTGTGGGGGATAAAAACAAGGGGATGACCTATATTTAACTACTGTGATGTGGTATTAGTAGATACTACTGGAGAACAAAACAAGAAACTTCAGAGAGCATTAAAATCCTGCATTAGGTTTATTTTCTCCTTAAAGTTTTCCTCACGTGTGTCTCCTTTTTATGCTCTACTTTTCTGGTTAAAGTAGAACAACAAAGAAACCTGCACATATGTACACTCATCTATTGACTTCTCAATGAAAGTATACCTCACTATCTCTCTTGTAATTGTCGTTTTCTTTCTTCCTTTCATGATCATCACACGCGATCTGGATCTATAATTGCAATTCCTCTACATCATTCATCTGCCTTCAGTAACTCTTTCTTCGGGTCGGGAACTAGAATTTGGAATAATTGTCCTCGTGACGTTAGAAATTGTACATCCCTAACAACTTTCAAACGTGCATGTAAAGATTTCCTCTTGAATTCGTAGGCCAACTAGAACATCTTGTCTAACGTACGTACTAGCAAGGGAGACTTTCTTCATAGAAGACCTGCGTTTGGAGAACTCCCTACCATCAACAGTGCAATACCAGGGACTGATCGAAGAACTAAACCTCAAGCGTAATGACATATTGTGCCCGTTTAGACCGGAGTCCGCACGACCACATATGCATTTTACCAATAATCAGTCAGCACGAGAATCAAAATATCCCGGAGCGCCAGATGGGTTAAAGCAAATCGCAAAAACGACATCAAATTTATAAAAATGCTTTGCTGATTTTTGGCTCAATGCAACAATAAGGATAGAAGGAGATTTAATTGGGTGAAACACATCTGGTAAAATTATCTCAGTTTATTTAAAGTTAAAATCTGACTGCAAGAATAATGCTCAAAGCAGCATCATCCACGTGTGGCGATCCACACTCTTATTTACACACAATATACAGAAATCTTCCAAACACATTTGACAATCTTTTTGAAAACACAAGTCCGATCGTTAGTCCTGTGGACTGTGTTCCAAAATTATTAACATTTTAACTCCAGTGCAAAATGAATTGTCCATACTGGAAATAACGTAGATCACTGTTTGACTATTTACATGATATTAACACTCGTAGAATAAATGTTTATAGAATTTCTTTAGACTTTCATTTGTTTTCCAGTTTTCAAAAATATATCGTTGAAACTATTATTATCATCGTAGCAACACAAATTATTAACACATATTAACAACATCTGAAAAGTATTTGACCATTGAGCATAGCATCGAAGAACTGTGCGAAGCACAACAACAATTAATTGTTCTTCTGACATTAAACATTCGATAAGTGACTCGATTATGAACTTCAAGTTCCAAACAAAACATATGATTTCTGAATCATCAACTTGATCAATAAATGATTGAACCATTCAACTATTAGATTTTCCACTTGGAATTATTATGAAAAAAATATTTATATTTATGGCCATTTCTAGCAACTTTCACAACTTGCAATTCTTCGACAGAATGCGGAAATTAGAATTGTAGTCTTATAATGAATTCATTTAGTTCATGGCACTAGGATTGAAAATATCCTTCAAATTATTCGTGGTTAAAGAATTATTTTAAATTGGCAGTGGCCCATTCTACTATTTGTGTAAGGACACAATATTATAACAACAACAACAACGGCAAAGGTCTTCCTCTGAAGAAGAATAAACTACTATCATGACAAATCCGGGTTCTAGCAAAATCAAATTCTAAATGGAATTCGTAAACAAGGTTGAAATAAGAACTGATGGTTTCAAAGAAATAACCTTCGGGTTATTCATACGACGAAACGTGTGGATCCAATACTCCTACTATAAACCTGAGCCATCGAACCTGCTATTTGATTGATGCTCGAAAAAACCTTCATTCCTGCGACTTAATATGCGCACCTGGGAATGGCATTTCAACTATTCCACACACATAAATTATCTTCCCAAAATTTATACAATAAATCAAGCCTCTGCTTGTTATCAACACTGGAAGATTAATAAACTTACAAGTTTATTTTATTTTACCATTCAGTTCAACCCGTGAATTTACCATACTTATGAAAAGCTTTATTTCACTTTCGAAGTGTATTTACGTCATGATTTTATATAAATACAAAAATATCCTATTTGATACAAATATCAATTGCTTCCCGTTTCATGCCTCTCCGTGTTATATGAAACATATACTTTGCTCATAGCAAATATCAACTGTTCAACCAGAACTGAAATGTAGGTTGAATGCGGGCTTGCGCTAACCACTCTCCTTCGTAAAATCTCCTGTTCCAAACTAGAAATGTTTCAACTACTTCATAGGCTCTTTCTCAATACATATGATTATTATAAAATATAATATCCAAGAATTATTTAGAAAAATTATGAAAATTATTATTATTATTAGTGGATTATTATTATTATTATTATTTCAAATATGTTGAATTATCATCTCATTATGTGAGAATCCACATGTTCGAACCTTCGAATATGGAAAAAAATATCCATTCCTCAACAAAAATAAATTTAACTTTTACAGTTACATCGGCTGATTACCGTGATTTCCCAAAAATATGAAAAATTCAAATAAATGCTCAAAATACTCGGTCATCGATCCTAAACTGTTCTGAGTGCTGAAAATGCTCAGAATAAATCTAACAAGTCTTGCGTAAATCATTACAAGCTTTAAATACGACGAAAAAAATGTGTTGGTCATCTGCAGAAAAATAGTTTGTTCCAATTAGCTAAGCATAAAATAATTCAAATGTGGCTTACATTTCTTGATGTTCTTGAAGTGTAGTAAACCTGGTCTATACCAGATTTATCCGTAAACATGCCCTATCGGACAAGCACGTATAATCCTTGTATCGGCCGCCATTGTAGACCCACAAATCGTCTAGTCAGACATAGTGGTAGTATCTTTCGACGTTTTAAATGACTGTAGTTCCATTTTAATATGGGCTTTTAACAAAGCCATAACAGTTTGTTGAAAAGGGTCAGATCTAAGCGATCTCTTCTTAAATATGTCAGTTGTAACCTAACTCACTGTAATCTCATCAGTACAAGAAAAACGTTGACAGTCTAAGCAGTTAACGGCTGTTCTGAAGATCGTTCCCTGGGCATGGTTTATTAATATCACCATCTGCCATGCGCTAGACAACTTGCAGTTTCCCTTGCGTAGACTAATGAACGCCACCGTTATAGACTATTCTTCAATGTACTGACGGATTGAAGTGGTTAAATAGTTACAAAATATGAAAACTGACTTTAAATGGATTTAAACATCCAAGTATTAATTTACTATTGGACTGTGACAATATACTATTTTCTAGACCAAGTCTAGCATATGTCCTTTAAGAAATATAAATATTTCCACCAATGTCTGTAGAAAAACAATCACCTCAGTGATTCTCCTCACCAGAAACTTACTAAGTTCCAACTCGTTTGGGCAGCACTTCTCGTGACTATCACGATTTGAAAAGTACTTCTTCGTAGAGGCGGCAACCATGTGCCTTGGCTCAGCGTAGACGCAACTTGTTCGCCAAGTGCTTGTGATGAATTGAGCTAACTAAGCCTGCTCCAGCTTGCTTTTATACAAAAACGGTCAGGGTCACGCGTCATCGCCTGATATCTAAAAATCCTCATATCTCTTGAATCCCTGGTCCGATTTACTTGATACTAATTGCATTCTCTTTTATTTGGCCGTGCCAGTAATCTGATCCCAGTCTCAAGTCTCTGCTCCATAGTTAACTATTTAATCAATAAATAGTCTCCACCTCTGCTGTTACTCGCTACGTCATTTACCATCCAACTATCGGTAATTTCCTTCGAAAGGCTTCGAGAAGCAATGTAGCGCGATATTCAAATATCCGAACTTTCAAAAGCTGCTACAGCCTTTCCCTTGATATCTAGGTGTCTGAAACTTGGAATACCCATTCCTAGATTTGGGCACATCCACCCCACACCTAGCAAAAAATAAAAATTGAAAAATTTTTATTTTTTCTATCTACACATTAAATTATCTGGTTCTTGAATAATAGATCTTCAGATTCGATGCATTGTAAGTTCCCACGATGTTACCAGTTCGTGTATTAGCTACTTCATAGCTTCCATTATTGTTTACTTCCACAATATTCAAAATCTTCAATTTCACCAGGCTTAATATCAAAAATATCTTGATACTCTTCCAAAATTTTCCCTAGCTCTGGGGACTCCTTCTCAGTGTAGACTTCTCTTCCTTCAGCTTCATGAAAAATCAGAGACCATTGAGCATCTCCCTCGATGTCTTCCTCTTCTTTTCCCTCGAAGTTTATCTCTTCGGTATTCTTGAATTTAATCGTCTCTGTCTTCATATCTATCACTGCTTGATATTTCTGAATGAAATCTGCTCCCAATATCATGTCAAAAGCCATGTCCTTCATTACAACAAATACATGTCGGAAATCATGTCCTCCAATCGTAATACATAAGTATAATTGTGTTTTACACAGAGATATTTTATTGGGTATTATTCCTTGGAGCTTAATTCCTGATACTGGAATTTCCTCTAAATTCTCTTTGAGCTTCCACAGAACATAAAGCTTCTCACTCACCAGACAAAGCATAGCCCCAGTATCGATCAAAGTATCGACAGGCATACCAAATACTTCGCATGAAATGATTGGCATTCTAATTCTGGTACCCATTTCTTTTCGTTCGTCATTCTGTTGAATTAAGTCATCATCCTCTGCTTGCCATTTAATTATTCTGGAAGTGAAAGTATTCAAAATTCTATCTTCTACTGTGAATTCGAAGTTTTTTTTTTTTCATTACCATTCCCCCGGGATTGTTGTGTTCCCGATGGACCTGGATCATTGGGCCTCTGCTCCACAAATTGTAAGTTATCTTGGTGTCTTGCTTCCAAGTTTTTCCTCGTGTCCTTGTTAAACTCTTCATTGGACTGACGAGTATCTACATTCCCTCTGTTATTATAGTTATTACCATAGGATCTTCTTTCCTGGTACCTTCCTTGAGTATCTCGTGGTCTTCTCCATCGAGTGTTGTATCGATTACCACCATCCGGTCTTGCATATGGTTTGTAACTGTATCTGTTACGGTATTGGTTCCATCCTCTCGTATTGGAATCTTCCCTCGGCGATTTTTCTTCTCGCTCCTCTCGAATCTCTCGAGGTGTCTGAGAATAACTGTCAGCCATAACAGCATACACAGCGTTATTACTCTTTACTCCCTTCTGATGGAAGAATTGAGCGTTTGTATGATCCAGCTTCTGCAATACTTCATCAAACTGTTCCATATTGTAGATATCAGCAGCGATCAAAGTCCTCTGGACGTCTGCTGGAAATTGTCGTATCAAAGCAGTAATCAACTCGTTATCTGGCATTGGCGGATCTAAATGTTGGAGTTTAGACAGCTGTCCAGAAAAGTATGTAGAATATCGAGTAGGTTGTGACGTCTAGAATCTCTTCGAATACAACTCTGCTCTAACTTGCTGTTGGGTTTCAGGGGACCAAAACTTCTTCAATAACCCACGAGAAAACTCCTCAAAAGTATTTAGAGTGGATCTAAATGCTCTGAACCACAAAAGTGCGGGACCTTCCAAGAACTTCCCTATTACCCTGATCTGTCTTTCTTTAGGGATCTTAGAATCTTTCAGGTAATCACCTGCTTCTCTCAGAAATTCCACGGGTGTTACAGAATCTCGCCCTGAAAATTTAGAAGGCTTGTCTTCTATATTCTTAAATACAGTTATGGGGTTGGATTGAAATACCGTCCTGACCTCATCCTGTCTATCAGTCTCTCTAGCTCCTCCTAGATTTATCTGTATCTGTTCCTTTCCCCTTACATTCGGCATTTTCAAAAGATGATCAGACTGTTTCTCATCCTTTATTTGAGTTTTCATAGCCTCAAGTTCCTTCTGGTTTTCTTCTGCCATCTTCTTGATTGCTTCAGTCTCCTTACAATTGTCTTTAACATCAATGGATATCTGGTTCATAACAGCCTCATGACTTTTCAATGACCCTGTCATATCTGATATGTCCTTCTGAGTTGCTTGAATATCCTTGGCAATTACTTCAATGTGGGATGACAAAGATTCCCTAATCTCCTTGATTCCCTCTTGATTCTCCAGCTTGAGTGTGTCTTTTATTTCATTGACAACTGTGGTTTTAATCTCAGTTTGCAATTCATGAATCACTCCTTCTCTTATTTCTCCCATGACAAGTTCCTTGAATTGTTCCGTTAAACGCTGAACAACTAGAATTCCCATCTCGTTACTCTCCTTCTTCACTCTGACTTCCAGGTTGACCATGTCTTCACCAACTTTCCTAAGACCATGTTCTATCCTATCAGCTAAGCTTTGGGATCGAAGATCGGCATCGCGAAATTTATCGTCCATTAAACTAGCGTTAGTAGCTAATGAAGTTTCGAGCTCATGTGTTTTATCGCATAATTTATTCATTTTACTTTCAAGTGTCATTTTCAAAATTTCAGAATTCTCTTTAAATTTACTTTCCATTGAATTAAATTTACTGTTTAAATTTTCTTTCAAGTTATCTTTTAACCTGCTTTCTAATAAATCGGAATTTTCTTTGAGTTTATCAGAACTTTCTTTAAGTTTATTTTCCAAACTTTCTTTAAGTTTATCTTCTAAAGAATCAGAATTTTCTTTAAGTTTATCATTCAAATTTTCTTTAAGTTTATTCTCTAAAGAATCAGAATTTTCTTTAAGTTTCTTTTCTAAAGCCTCAGTATTTTCTTTCATAATGGCTGCTACACGAAGTCCAGCCTGTTTTGAACTCTCCTCCAAACTCCTCATCATTCTCATCATTTCTTCCATAATTTCAATTATTCAAAACTTAGGGGTATACAACAGTGGCAAACACAAGCTTATAACTAGAACAAGAAATATGAATAGCTAATTGGAACACTATAATAAAATGAGATTTGTCCTAATATCGACGTGATGGAAAAACAAAATTCTTTACTTTTACGAATTACATTTACCATAATATCACAAGAAAAATATGCTAGTTCTCAAATATCCTCCTCCTGGATTCTAATAATGTGTATCTCCAGTCATCGAACGTTTACTACTGAATTTACTTGACGCCCTAATGGTTAAGCCATTATCAAAAATAATCAAACCCATTCTAATTATTAACCAGTTAAATTTTTAATTTTCCCCACTAATTGGGTTTCCTACTAATTTATTCATCCAAACCAGACATCTCTCAACTCCCAAAATATTTCTATAAAAATTATCACAATTTCAAATCGGCATGCGATTGACCATGTCTAAATCGGGACCCACGTTCGAAGCCATTTCTCTCTCTATCTTATTTTATGTGCCCGTTTAGACCGGAGTCCGCACGACCACATATGCATTTTACCAATAATCAGTCAGCACGAGAATCAAAATATCCCGGAGCGCCAGATGGGTTAAAGCAAATCGCAAAAACGACATCAAATTTATAAAAATGCTTTGCTGATTTTTGGCTCAATGCAACAATAAGGATAGAAGGAGATTTAATTGGGTGAAACACATCTGGTAAAATTATCTCAGTTTATTTAAAGTTAAAATCTGACTGCAAGAATAATGCTCAAAGCAGCATCATCCACGTGTGGCGATCCACACTCTTATTTACACACAATATACAGAAATCTTCCAAACACATTTGACAATCTTTTTGAAAACACAAGTCCGATTGTTAGTCCTGTGGACTGTGTTCCAAAATTATTAACATTTTAACTCCAGTGCAAAATGAATTGTCCATACTGGAAATAACGTAGATCACTGTTTGACTATTTACATGATATTAACACTCGTAGAATAAATGTTTATAGAATTTCTTTAGACTTTCATTTGTTTTCCAGTTTTCAAAAATATATCGTTGAAACTATTATTATCATCGTAGCAACACAAATTATTAACACATATTAACAACATCTGAAAAGTATTTGACCATTGAGCATAGCATCGAAGAACTGTGCGAAGCACAACAACAATTAATTGTTCTTCTGACATTAAACATTCGATAAGTGACTCGATTATGAACTTCAAGTTCCAAACAAAACATATGATTTCTGAATCATCAACTTGATCAATAAATGATTGAACCATTCAACTATTAGATTTTCCACTTGGAATTATTATGAAAAAAATATTTATATTTATGGCCATTTCTAGCAACTTTCACAACTTGCAATTCTTCGACAGAATGCGGAAATTAGAATTGTAGTCTTATAATGAATTCATTTAGTTCATGGCACTAGGATTGAAAATATCCTTCAAATTATTCGTGGTTAAAGAATTATTTTAAATTGGCAGTGGCCCATTCTACTATTTGTGTAAGGACACAATATTATAACAACAACAACAACGGCAAAGGTCTTCCTCTGAAGAAGAATAAACTACTATCATGACAAATCCGGGTTCTAGCAAAATCAAATTCTAAATGGAATTCGTAAACAAGGTTGAAATAAGAACTGATGGTTTCAAAGAAATAACCTTCGGGTTATTCATACGACGAAACGTGTGGATCCAATACTCCTACTATAAACCTGAGCCATCGAACCTGCTATTTGATTGATGCTCGAAAAAACCTTCATTCCTGCGACTTAATATGCGCACCTGGGAATGGCATTTCAACTATTCCACACACATAAATTATCTTCTCAAAATTTATACAATAAATCAAGCCTCTGCTTGTTATCAACACTGGAAGATTAATAAACTTACAAGTTTATTTTATTTTACCATTCAGTTCAACCCGTGAATTTACCATACTTATGAAAAGCTTTATTTCACTTTCGAAGTGTATTTACGTCATGATTTTATATAAATACAAAAATATCCTATTTGATACAAATATCAATTGCTTCCCGTTTCATGCCTCTCCGTGTTATATGAAACATATACTTTGCTCATAGCAAATATCAACTGTTCAACCAGAACTGAAATGTAGGTTGAATGCGGGCTTGCGCTAACCACTCTCCTTCGTAAAATCTCCTGTTCCAAACTAGAAATGTTTCAACTACTTCATAGGCTCTTTCTCAATACATATGATTATTATAAAATATAATATCCAAGAATTATTTAGAAAAAATATGAAAATTATTATTATTATTAGTGGATTATTATTATTATTATTATTTCAAATATGTTGGATGGAATGGATCCTTAGTTTAGGGGCTGCGACAACGCGGTCATGTAGCCCCGTGTACTTTGGGTGTGTGTAGAATCTGTCTGATAACCGGTGTTAATTGTGATGACTGTATTAGTGTGTGTATCTGTTTTTTAATTCAAGTAGAGACTGCAACTTTGAATTTTCAAATAGTTCCTACTTTTGCCGCCAAACGCCACCGTCAACGACTACTAGGCCTAGTTCAGAACTAGCTACTAGACGCCACCGCAGTCGGCTCTTGGCAACGAACGTAGCAACCTAAGAGCGTTGTTTACATTCTTAACCTATCCAATTTAGTTTCACACAGGTGTAATTAGTGGAAAGATCTTTAACATGCCATAAATCTATGACATGGGACCGCCGGCTTTACTTCCCCTCCGAAGGAAGGCATACTGAGGGATTTTTAACGCTCTTAAAAAATCCGACGGCTTCGGCCGGGTTTGAACCCGCTATCTTGGGCATAGAAGCTCAGCATGCTACCAACTACGCCACCGAATTATCATCTCATTATGTGAGAATCCACATTTTCGAACCTTCGAATATGGAAAAAATATCCATTCCTCAACAAAAATAAATTTAACTTTTACAGTTACATCGGCTGATTACCGTGATTTCCCAAAAATATGAAAAATTCAAATAAATGCTCAAAATACTCGGTCATCGATCCTAAACTGTTCTGAGTGCTGAAAATGCTCAGAATAAATCTAACAAGTCTTGCGTAAATCATTACAAGCTTTAAATACGACGAAAAAAATGTGTTGGTCATCTGCAGAAAAATAGTTTGTTCCAATTAGCTAAGCATAAAATAATTCAAATGTGGCTTACATTTCTTGATGTTCTTGAAGTGTAGTAAACCTGGTCTATACCAGATTTATCCGTAGACATGCCCTATCGGACAAGCACGTATAATCCTTGTATCGGCCGCCATTGTAGACCCACAAATCGTCTAGTCAGACATAGTGGTAGTATCTTTCGACGTTTTAAATGACTGTAGTTCCATTTTAATATGGGCTTTTAACAAAGCCATAACAGTTTGTTGAAAAGGGTCAGATCTAAGCGATCTCTTCTTAAATATGTCAGTTGTAACCTAACTCACTGTAATCTCATCAGTACAAGAAAAACGTTGACAGTCTAAGCAGTTAACGGCTGTTCTGAAGATCGTTCCCTGGGCATGGTTTATTAATATCACCATCTGCCATGCGCTAGACAACTTGCAGTTTCCCTTGCGTAGACTAATGAACGCCACCGTTATAGACTATTCTTCAATGTACTGACGGATTGAAGTGGTTAAATAGTTACAAAATATGAAAACTGACTTTAAATGGATTTAAACATCCAAGTATTAATTTACTATTGGACTGTGACAATATACTATTTTCTAGACCAAGTCTAGCATATGTCCTTTAAGAAATATAAATATTTCCACCAATGTCTGTAGAAAAACAATCACCTCAGTGATTCTCCTCACCAGAAACTTACTAAGTTCCAACTCGTTTGCGCAGCACTTCTCGTGACTATCACGATTTGAAAAGTACTTCTTCGTAGAGGCGGCAACCATGTGCCTTGGCTCAGCGTAGACGCAACTTGTTCGCCAAGTGCTTGTGATGAATTGAGCTAACTAAGCCTGCTCCAGCTTGCTTTTATACAAAAACGGTCAGGGTCACGCGTCATCGCCTGATATCTAAAAATCCTCATATCTCTTGAATCCCTGGTCCGATTTACTTGATACTAATTGCATTCTCTTTTATTTGGCCGTGCCAGTAATCTGATCCCAGTCTCAAGTCTCTGCTCCATAGTTAACTATTTAATCAATAAATAGTCTCCACCTCTGCTGTTACTCGCTACGTCATTTACCATCCAACTATCGGTAATTGCCTTCGAAAGGCTTCGAGAAGCAATGTAGCGCGATATTCAAATATCCGAACTTTCAAAAGCTGCTACAGCCTTTCCCTTGATATCTAGGTGTCTGAAACTTGGAATACCCATTCCTAGATTTGGGCACAAGATGGCCTGATTTCTATTCCACAGAAGCTCTTATGTCGATGGACTGGATGTATGCCAACTTTGAACTACGGCATACGATCACCCATTTTGCAGTCCACGGTTTTCATTTTAAGATATGCTAAAAAGAGGATTTCATGACCCAGGCCCCTAATGCACCTGCTCTCTGTGTGGTAGTGCTTGTGACAGATATCACGCCATTTCCTGCGCCCAGAGGAAAGTATCGCTAACACGCTTCTGCTGCGAATAACTATATATATAGCAAACAGAACCTGTCAGACACTTTGTATATAGACACTTTGATGGGTAAGATATAAGTTATCAGTATTAGTTTTGTATCTTGGCATGGCTATTAGCTGCAATAAATGATTATTACTAGAACAATTTGTGTACGAATGTGTGAGTGAATGAGCATAGTAAAACTCCATGTATTGTTATTACTGTAAGTAATTTGTATAGCTTAGATAATATCACACAGTTGCCAATTTAATTCTAGTACTGTATTTAAGTTTTCCTAGTATTTAAGTTTGGTAGGTTAAAAGGGCCATTTTCACCAATGTCAATTATCTCTTAATTCTTCATTAAAGGTTTTTTAACGTTGCACGAGCATTTCACCAAACAGAAATGCTCGTTAACTTACCACTAACATGGAATTACGTTAAATGGCTAAATCTGACCACTCAACTCTCTAAAGCATCTTTAAAGTGGCAGGAAACAGCTGAACTGTGCCTTGTGCATCTCACAATGGTGGTTTGTTTCCGAGTTTCACACGAACTTTCATCCATATGAATATAAAATATGTTTATGCCAATAAAATTATAAAAGATCACACACATTACTAAGTTTTAATACCAAGAAAGACGAATACGGAAATTTTAAAAAAAAGTATAACCAAAGTGGGATTCGAACTCCAGAGCTGCATAATGACTTCAGAGTCTTCACTGCAACCGCTTACGCTATGAAGGCAACTGGGTGAGGGCGTCCTATTAAGCTATCTATTCACACAACTGCCAGTTCTCCTAATTACTTTATTCATATCATTTTAAGGTTTTGCCACGAATAAGGTCTTCTGTAGTTCCCTTCCTTTATAATTACATTCCATAAAATCTCAAGGAAGCATCGCAAACAACGGTCAGTGCTAGACGCTTCTCGTTCTGTCTGCCATGCTCTCCAAGGTGAAACCGAGTCTACGCATGCGCGAGAGCTGTAAAGCTTATTTAAGTAATTGCGAACCCTAATGGCCTCGAGAAATGCATCGAAGATAATCACACATTATACCGCGTATTTAAGTTCAATGGGAATTAACTAAATAATCATTAGTAAAGAGTTGGTGAAAATGGCCCTTTAAGAATAACACATAAGGTAAAGGCTTTTAAGATTGCGCAGCCTTTAAGATTGCGCAGTGGCATTTTCTTACAGTTGACAGCACTGCTGACCCAAACCATTCTGTTGAGAAACGTGGCTTGCAAAGTGCTCTTCGAAAATGTGAAAGATTTTGCTGATTCTACTTGTATAAAGAATTAAGAGGTAAGAATAACTAATCATCCTATTTGATATAATTTTTATTCTTAAGAAAATAAGCCTTGGAGCTCATTTAAATTATGATTTAGTTGAAATAAATTCTCCTTTCTCAATGGGAACTCCTAACAAAGGCTGTGAACGGCTCCGTGTGTGTATACGTAATTGCTTCTGCCATCTATTAGCGTAAGTGTTGAACTACGCTGAAGCCTGTAAGACCGCGCCCTCTGCACAGTCTTGCAGGCATTGTGTGCCATCTTACAGGCACATTCTTACTCTGTAGAAATAGTTTATATCTATTTAACGGCAGTATGAGCTCAACATACTCAAGAAAATCAGACAGGAAACTTACATTTACGTCAGAAATCTTAGAGGAAGCCAGAAGGAGAATTGAGTCAAGGAAAAGTGGCTGCTTCAGTGGGTACTAAGGAATCCACTTTGAGAAACAGATTAAAATTGGTAAGGAAGAAATTAATCACGGTAGTTGTTTAATAATTGTTTATGGTAATTCTCCTTATACTGGATAACCACATTTCCCACTGCAGCATTCATGCTGTTCTTTACTTCAGGGAACACAGCATCACCTTGCTTTCTCTACCACCCCATGCAAGCCACAGGCTTCAGCCTTTGGATGTTGGCTTTTTTGGGCCTCTGAAGAAAGCCTATTCTCAAGAAGCTGATACGTGGTTGGTGAATCATCCTGGCAATGCAATTACACAGCCCAACGTTGCCAGGATCTTCAAATCAGCCTACGAGAGAGCAGCAAAGATGGAGATAGCCGTTCAAGCTATCATCAAAACTGGAATTCATCTGTTTAACAGGAATGTATTTTTGGATGACCGCTTTGCTCCCTCAGAGGTAACATTCCGCCCATCTGTGTAGGAGAATTAACCTCTGTAGAGGAGCAAATTCAGAATGCAAAAATTGACGAGACACAAGTGTCACCTGCTATGATATCTCCGCTACGAAAGGCAGCTCAAGCAACTTGCAAAAGGTCTGAAATTCTTTCTTCTTCTCCTTATAAGAATGGCCTTGTAACTAGGAATGAACAAGTGAAAAACAGGGCAGGGAAACTCTTCGCTACGATGGAAATTCAGTAGCGTCAACTTCGTCAGCTGTCACAACTGCCGAAGAAGAGAAAATCGTGTGTCCTTGCTATGACGAAGAGTATGAGGATCCAATTATTGAAGACTGGGTGAAATGTAGTTGGTGCAAACGGTGGTGGCATGAAGGGTGTTCGAACTATGAAGGCATAGGACTCTTCAAATGTGAATTATGTTAATGCGCATTCTTACAGGACACCATGCAATTAATTTAAAATATTAATTTACATTTAATTTATATTATTTTTCGTGTTTTTGTACACGCATTGTGTTCGTAATTATTTGAAGTATTGTTAATAAATGTTGTGTTAAATTGGTCGCAAAAGTTGTTTATCTATGGACATAAATACATTAAGTGCGGAATCTTAAGTGCCCTTACCTTATGAGTATTGATGTAAGTTGCATTGTGTGTGGTTAAGTGTAAGAGAGGGCCTAGAGCCCTAACTTCGTCACAATAAAGGCACCAATAAATAAATAACACAATCGTATCTCAAGAACATTTTCAAGGAAATGGAATGTGACTCATATGCCCATATGAAGATGATGATGATGATGATGATGATGATGATATGATGATAATTGTCGTTTTAAGGGGCCTAACATCTAGGTTATCACGAAGATGATAATTAAATTTCAACTACAACTAAAACTAACTACTAAATTATATACTAGAAGAAGAAATGGAAAACAAAAGGAGAATAAGGCAAATACAGGACAGGAGGAAAAGAAATGCCCTTAACCCTCGAAGAATGCGGATTAAGGGACTTGGAAGGAAGGAGAGCCATGAAAGGCAGAGAGGAAAGTGAAAGAGAAGAGGGTTCGCCCCAGAGGTAATGGATAAAAGGGGGAAAACCGGACCCAGCTCAGGAATCCCTCGCCAACTCCCAAACTCACCAGCCGTGAGCCCCTGAGGGTGTAGCAATATCCAGGGTGCACCAGAAGTGGTGGAGCTACATCTGCCTCCTTGAGGGCCTTGAGCAGAAGGCAGGAGATAACATGAAAAGAAAAAGAAGGCTGACCCCTCGCAGAAGGAGGGTATCAGAAAAGATGAGACAAGGGCCAATTAAGGCGGAAAAGGAAGAGACTCCCTAGGACTCGGATACCCTAATACCGCTTGCCACGGTGGGTGAGTGGATAGCGTGTCGGTCTACTAACCCCAAGATTGCAGGTTCGCCCCTGACCGTGGTAAGTGATTTTTGAAAGGCGGCAAAAATACGATACGCATGTCATACGATGTTGGCATGTCAAAGAACCCATTTGAATTCAGTAGGCCGAGTTCATAATGGCAAAATTAATCTCGGGAGTTTACGCCAGCACAAAGTTCCTCATTTCTCTACTAGAAAGCGCTATTGTGTTCAAGGAGATTAGATATCTAACATCTAACCTCCTTGACTTTCATAGTCATGGAACTACGAAATTCGACATGCAAGCTACCCTCTGGGTGTCAAATAGCAAAGCTTGCACCAGGCACCCGAGGCCATACGATATTATTATTATTACCCTAATACCGTCGGGGTCGGAAGAGAACAAGAGTTGACTAAGTGAGGTCGACAGGAAAGAAGACGGAGAGGAGCCCGGCACAAGGAAGGGGAAGCAATGCCGGATTCAGATAGGGCCCCGTCGTCGCTTACCCACGTCCCACTAGATGTGAGCCCCTGGGGGAAAAGCGGATAACGTTTTGTTTATCCACGCAGGGCTGTATCTATAGGGAGGGCTCTCACTGTACAATATCAATACAATTCCTGAAAAGTCCAAAATAGAAAGAGATTATTGATGTGTAACATCTTTTCACTCGGTTGCTGGATATTTTTGTGGGAGTGATTTTGAAAAATGGGACGGAAGTGGATCGGACGGAAGTGTGTAAGACGCACTGCCAGTTGGATCGCATCCCTCCTGGGTGGAAAAAGAAAGGAAGATTGTAGTTTTACGTGACCCTGAATCTTGTGATTATGAGCCACGGGACCTCCTTTTTACGTGGAATCCGAACCACAGGACATGGCATTTCACTTCGAAAATCTCACATGCATTGACCGGGAATCGAACCCGGACCGCCTTGGTGAGAGGCATACAGCTAGACCGCTGAGCCACCACGCCCCCATCCTGGGTGGAATGTTTATCACATATGGATTACTTTGTAACAGCAGAGTATCAAGAAGGCAGTGTGAGAGTAGAAATATCAAGTAGGCAGTGAAGAAAAAAAAGGCAGTCTCTGTTAACGTAACTTGGTTACTGGCAGGAGTGTGATATATCAGCAGAGTATCAAGAAGGCAGTGCGAGAATAGAAATATCAAGCAGTGAAGAAAAAAAAGAGAGTCTTGGAATTGTTATGTATTATGAGAGTGTACAAAATAAAAAGATTTCTTGTGTGTTGATGAATGTCAAGGATAATAAAAACGGTAACCACTTCAAGGTAGGATAACATGTGAGATGTTACACATCATATGCGACTACTGTAAGGCTCGTTTCTTTTTTATAATTACGGTAAGCCTGTCCAACTTTGGGTCACATATGCAGTTACTGTATATTCTAAAGACAATATTGTTCACACATGTTCTTGATCTGGTGCAGTGACGGCTGGTGCAGAATATAAGTTGTGTGCTGTAACCTATCCACCTACAAACTCAGAAACACTTGGTGTGAGCGCGCAAAAACAGAACTTCTCAGTGTTACCAAAAGCATTAAAATAAAACCAGCAACGTCGTAATGAAAAATTACATGTTATGTTGCTATAGCGAAATGTACAAACTAGACATCTAACTAAAGAATATCACAATATCATGTCCTTATTCTGACAACATAGAAAGTATAATTTTTACAGTTCGCTGTGATATCTTGGTTTGTGGTCTTGGCTGTTGTCCCAACAGCACCACAGAAAAGTTGAGTGCGCATGCGCAAAAGGCAGAGTTCATGTTCGCTAGCAATAAACGTCGACATTCCCACTGACAAGGGGAGGATACGATGCATGGGTCACCGATTCGAACCATCTTTAGTACACGTGTAGGGCATGACAATACCAGGTGCAAGTAGTAAGGTGCGCTTCTCAGCCGTTTCTGAGAAATTAATTAATTGCAATTACAGTGCGGTGTCTATGCGCGTTGTACGCTAGCAAGAAGCCAACAAGCGCGTGGTGCAGCGGCAAGAGCCCTGCTTCGTAAGCACAGGTTCGCTGGATCGAATCCCACCGTGAGCTTTTGCAGAGTTTTGTGTTCCTTTTTTTTTCTTTCTTTTGTAAACATTGGCAATTCGTACATATGTAGGTGTCGTGAATAATGTTTATTTTGCAGTCAATTGTAATAACGTGTTATGTGAGCGGGAAAAGAGATTCTGAAATCCTCGTATGGGGGTCAACGTTTGTGACATTACATAATGTACAGTATCGGCTTTGCAAATACATTGGTATTATTCTATACACGGTCAGGTGTATTATATTATATGTATACATTTATACATTGGAGGCCCAGTCTGTTCTGTTCATTGCACGTCTGTGAACCATCAGACCACCCCGTACCCCGCAAGCAGAGACTCATGCTATGAGTATTGTTTGGAAATTGCCAATGGTTACGGAAAAAAACCCACACTGCACAGGGTCACCAGTGGGATGCGATCCAGCGAACCCTCGCTTAAGAAGCAGGGCTCTTACCGCTGCAACACGCGCTCATTGAATTTTGGCTAACGTACAACGCTCATAGACACCGCACTGTAATTGCAATTAATTAATTCCTCGAAAACGGCTGAGAAGCGCACCTTACTACTAGCACCTGGTATACGTCCGGCCATGCCCTACACGTGTACTAAAGATGGTTCGAATCGGTGACCCATGCATCGTATCCTCCCCTTATGAGCTACGGTCTACACAGCCATTGCCGGACGCGGAGTGGAGCGCACTACTAGATACCTCGTTGTGGGGGGAGTTGAATATTTTCTATTCATAGCCCGACATCTTTTTTAATGCACTGTATTTGAATGTAGATAATATTATTAAAGTTATTAATTTTCAAATAAAACAATGTGCTGCAGCACTTCAGCGCATAAGGAGGAGTCGCCCCTGATCTGGTGATTAATCTCTTGGTGGTGCCAGCAAATTCAAAATTTGCAATCAAATCGTTCAAACGTTGCAAGTATCGGCGGCGCATATTTTATGCTATAAGTTTCCTGAAATTAGAGTATTAAACTCTATAACTGTACAAGATGCACAATAGAACTTCGTCCTAATTCCAGCTGCTACCGAGAAATAAACAGGTGAAATAAAACGAACAATATGCTGTATCGTCAAGACTACTTTATATACAGATATAAACTTGGTAAGGATATCCGCTACACCCGATATAAACAACGCTATTCTTAAGCACTTGCAATGCTACCAGAAATGTAAACAAACCTGAGAATCTGTATTTGAGTTCTGGCAGGCGTAACTGTTTCCGGACTTAAACCAACAAAACAAAGCAAACATGCGTGTATTTTTCTCAGTTTTCATTGGTAACTTTGGAATCATTTACCATGCTATCAAATAATATCAAGTTTCTTTTTATTATTATTATTAACTTTATTGGCCACATTGAACCACTTGAGTCTTCCATGTACACTTTTTCTTTGAAGGTTGTATTGTCTGATTCTTCTTATCTGCCCAGTACTTCTTCATTCGTACTGATCGCAGTGTTCTTAATTCGTCTGAAATCTCTACAGGCCGTCTGTGCATCATTTCTGCTGAAAATTTGTGATTCTTAAGAAGGATGGTAATTTTATTCTTGTTCTCTGCATCTGTAATTTCGAGTCCAACTGTTTTGAGATCCTCTTTGATCCAATGCCCTCCAGTCTTCTTTCCCAGATTTCTCATCACTAGTTGTCGTAAAATCCTGTTTTCTGGTAACCGTAGGTTGTGAAAGAAATAAGAGATTCTTTTCTTCTTCATCGTGCTGGTAACTGGGTCAATCTCTCGATAGACTGTTTCATTGGAGAGGATTCTCCAGACTCCTTCAACCTGGTACTTTTTATTTATGCAGGTTCTGATAATTCTTCTTTCAGTTTTGAGGAGCTGATCAGTTCTTCTTTCATTTTTAATTTGGAACAAGGTTTCGCAAGCATAAGTGGCTTCGGGCAAAGTTACAGTTTTGTTATAAGTTGACCAGGTTAGAAATTGTGCAATTTTCATTTTGTTGTTTCTATTTATCCATGTTGTTTTTTCGCTTAAGTTATGCATAATGATTTCTCCAAGGTATTTAAATTGTAGAACTATGTTAATTTTTTTGATCATTTATGATGACTTCCTTTATATCAAGAAGTTTCATTGGCATGATCTCAGTTTTCTCAGAAGATATTTGCAATCCTATTTTTAATGCAATTTTCTGGAAACTGGTGATCTGAGCACTAACTTCTTCCATGTCAAGGACTAAGAGAGCTAACTCATCTGCAAACCCTAGGCAGTTTGTTCTTATTGAGAGGTTTGCTCCAATTTTGATTTTAGGTGGGTTTTCTTTTTGCCAAATTTTCATGATGTAATCGAGAGCCACATTGAAAAATAGTGGGGATAATCCGTCACCTTGTCTAAGGTTTCTTTTAACATGAATATTGGACATGACAAGTGATTTCCATATCCCAAAATTACTTCAAAAATTTCAAATCTGAAATTTGTAATTTCTTTCCATTGTTTCTTTTCTTTTAACATTGAAATCATATGGTTCAGAGACATCAATTATTTTCAGTAATAACAAATGATTTATACACTCTAAGTTTATATTATTTTATCTTACAGTGAGTCTCTCTCACGTCTCGGCCGGCCGGCCCTCCCAGCTTATCTGTCTCCCGTTGACTCATCACTCCCCGCTCGGCATAACATAGCACTTCGCTAACGTTTTTCGTGCATGACATGAGATAACAATTAAAATTATTAAATTAAGCTGCTACTACCTTATGACAGGAGATGTTCTAAATGTTCTCCTCCTAAATCCACACATTTCCGGCATCGTCTTAGGAAACTCCAATTCACACGCATAAGTTCGTCTTCCGTAATTGAGGTTTTATATCTCTCCGGATATGTTATTTCAGTTCGCCCAACGTGTGAGGGTTTCTTGCATACACTTTATTCTTTAAGCACCCATATAAATAAAAGTCACAAACAGTTAAATATGGGGACCGTGACAGTCATAAGTCCGTACTAATGACACGGTATTCAAAAATTTCCTCAATTAAGTTTAATGTGTCATGAGCTGTATGCACGGTGGCAGAGTCTTGCTGAACATATCCATTTCGAGAGTTAGTGTCAGTCAGTTTGTAACGTGTTTTTCGAGGGGTTTTTATGCCACTGGCATAAGTCAGTAGGAAGCCATTCTATATTTATTTACGCGGCAAATTGTTCAGCCAAGAGAATTTTTCATGTTAATTTATTATTATTATTAATTTATTATAATTATTATTAAGGTATTTTCGGAGCATTTTATAAAAATTATAAGCATACAGATAGGTTTTCTATGTCTTAGAAAACGCTATCAAGCAAATTATTACGAACGACAATATCATAGAAAATTATGTGATTACGGAATTTTACGGAGTTTCGTCAGTTAGGATATTATGAGAGACATGACTCACTGGAAATTCAGGGACAGGCTGATTCTTGTCAAGAAGTATTACGCAAGCTTGGGTCGCAGCGTCAAGAAAAGGCGGATAGTTGGAACGGATATCGACTTCATCATCCGCGCGCCGTGTGTAATGAGAGAGAGAAGGGGAAGTAGAGCGTGGGGAGCAGCCAATCAGTGGAGACCACGTAAGCTGGAAGTCGGTACCGAGGTGGGGAGCCAACAGGGGCATATATCGTTCGGCGCACCGTGGAATGAGGAGAATCTGTGAAAGACTTGACTAGTTCGGTTGCAAGTGTGTGTCGCTCCACTGTTCCGTGGAGTGGAGAACTATCTGTTTAAAACTTAACCAGTTTGGTTGTACGAGGGTATGGCCCCGATGTTAGGACCATAAAGTCACCAAATCTACAAGTATATCATCAAATATCGACGGAGATGACGACGTCCAGGAGACTGTGGGAAGCACACAGCATCATCCAGTATGAGGGAAATGCTTTGGCAATTTCCAGTGGTAAGCGCGAATGACGCAGAAATACGCAATCTCTCATTTCTCTTTGTTTTATATTTCATATTTCAGTAACTTCATAGCTTGGGAATAAGAGTAAAGTCAATAATTTATCAGACTCCGTTTTCACGTAATTTTCTATCGGTAATATTAAAATCGCAACGCTCCAATTTAAATTTTATATTTATTATTATTATTCATTTTGCTATACTTGTTTTATATAATAAATTCATTTCTTTTACAATGCAATCTTTGCTTTCAGTAGGTAGCATTAGATATAGACCAATTCTTCTCCTGATACAATTGTTTGTTGGGTTAATGATCAAATCATACCACGATCTGAGTGAATAGATTCTTGAAGGTGTTCTACCAGAGCTAGACGTTGTTAAATACAAATTTAGATTTCAGCATTGCGTTGAGGTCTTGGCGCCCATTAAAACAACATAGCTTAAGCAAAGGTAAACAGTTACATTTATCACCCAACAGTTAGGGGCAGCCAAACCGTTACACTTGTCGCTCAACGTGTGGGCTAGCAAAACTGTTACACTTGTCGCTACCAACAAGGGGCATTAATTACCATTACACTTGGCGCCGACAACTTGGGGCTGAAAACCTAATAACATTTGTGGAAGGAGAAGGGTATATATTTCTGTGCCTGTATTTTGGGGGTTATTTGTCTGTATCAGTGTATATCATTATGGGGGATGAGAAAGAAAGACAGATGAGGTTACGTAGTGGTCATCAACGGGAGAGTGATGATACGAGCAGTATGTCGAGTGATGGTAGTACCGGGGTAGCGGAGGTAAATCCCGATACTGAAACAGGGAGTGTATGCGGCCAACCAGAATTAAAAACTTTACTTCTCGAGTTTATGTATCAGAACAAAGTTAGTAGTGATGCCTTAAATGCAAAATTAGAACAGAATAATGCAAAATTAGAACAAAACAGTAGGGAAAATAAAGAGAGTAATAGGGAATTGAGCGATAGTTTAAACGCCAAATTAGAACAAAACAGTAGCGAAAATAAAGAAAGTACAGATGCCTTAAATGCTAAATTAGAACAAAACAGTAGGGAAAATAGAGAGAGTAATGAAACTTTAAACGCCAGATTAGAACAAAACAGTAAGGAAAATAGAGAGAGTAATGAAACTTTAAATGCCAGATTAGAACAAAACAGTAAGGAAAATAGAGAGAGTACTGAAACTTTAAATGCTAAATTAGAACAAAACAGTAGGGAAATGAGTGACAAATTCGAACTGATTAGAGGTGAGATCAGGAGGGTGATGGAAGAAAAGGCTAAAGAGATTATTGCAGATGTAGACAGAAAATTAGGAAAAGTACAGGAGGAGTTGGAAATTAGAATCAGTACACAGGCTGAAAATTTAAAAGAACTAGTGCAACTGGAAACACAGCAGGTCAAAAAGCAATTGGGGGGAGAAATTGACAAAATTCAGGTAGCTACTAAAGAGGTTAAGGAACAGCTGGGGGGTAGAATTGAGAAAGTCCACTCACAAATAGTTGCAGAAGTAAATGAATTAAGAGAGAGTAATAGAGAGAGCATTAGCAAGATTGAGGAGAAACAAGCAAAACTATATGATAAAGTAGAAGAATCAGAAGGAAACATTAAATTAACAGTAAACAGTATTGAGAGGAAGGCTGAGGAGAAAATGGCAGAATTAGAGTTAAAATTAAAAGCTAGGATCAGGCAAGAAAATAGTCAGAATAGGCCAGTTTTTGTGAATAGCACACACAGGGAGGTAGAACTGGGTAAGTTCAGCAATTGACAGGGGTGCCCAATGGAGTTCATGAACACTATAGAAAATAAATTCGGGGAGAGGTTGGAAAATGGTAGTATTGAGTGGTGCCAGGTAGTTGAAATTTTTGAACAAGTGTTTGTGGGGGAAACGAGGAATTGGTTTGCTATCTACAGAGACAAGTTTACTGATATCAATGATTTTGAAATGAAATTCTGTGAAAAGTTCTGGAATGAGGTTATTCAGTCGCAGCATCGTGAGGGAGTAGTGTGTGGTAAATATAACCCTAAAGGAAGCTCCACCATGACCGAATACTTTTTAGGGCAGGTATTAGTGTGTAAATATCTGGATGGCTTGAAGGAGGAAAGTGATGTGGTGAGGGTGCTACTTAGGCACTTTCCCTATAGGATCAAGGAGGCTGCTTGTATCCAGAATGTAAAGACTATATCACAAGTAGAAAATTTGTTAAGCACATTTGATGCACTAGGGAGAGGGGGTTATGAGGACAATTTCAATAGGAACCAGGGTAATAATAATAATAGACCTAATGAAGCCAGGCATCAGGAAGTTCAAGGGAACGGTGGCGAAGGGGCCAACGCTCAAAATAGAAATAATAATAATCAGCTAAATCAGAACGAGGAAATGGCTATGGTAATCAGTATCAAGGGAGGAACAATGATTTCAGGGGAAATCAAGGGAGGAACAATGATTACAGGGGAAATCAAGGGAGAAACAATGATTTCAGGGGAAATCAAGGGAGAAATTATAATGACAATAATTACAACCAGAATAGGGGTCAAGGAAGAGGACAGCCTAGTGGTAGTAATATACAGCCAAACAATGACAACACAGCCCAGAACAACCAGACCAGTTCAGTAGTTAGTAGTACTACGGCCAGCTGTAGCGGTTCTTTAAACGCGAACCAGGCTGCGAAGTAAGGTCAGAATCTCAGTCTGTAACATGCCCTGTCCATACAATTATACAGGAACCCTATGACCTAAATGTAAGAAATGAATTATTACATGAACTAAATGATGAAGGTATTATTCAGGAAGTGGTTAGTAAGAGCCCCATAGTTAAATTTAACGTGTCCGAGGCGTACACAGATGTTTTAATTGATAGTGGTTGTATGAAGAGTTGCATAAGTAGTGCATTTTATGATAAAATGAAAGGAACTGGAGTAAATTTTGAGGAGATGCCAATTAAAATCACTTAAGCACTTTTGTTATCACAGCTGTTGGGAAGAGGTCTAAAGTAATTTCTAAGCAAGTTTTAGTAGACATTAAAATTAATAATCATGTAGAGAAGCAGATTTGTCTTGTAATTCCAAATTTAGTATTCAGTGTTATCTTGGGTTCAGAGTGGCTAAGTCGAGTGTCTGGTAACTTATGTTATGATGTAGGGAGTTTGAAATTTAAATGGGGAGATTCTGAAGTAGAAGTAGCGTTCAATGACCATATTCAGAGGAGTAGTATTGTACCTGTGATTTGTACTTTAAATGAGATATCGCCAGCCGTAGAGCGGGGTTCTCCATGTTTTGTGGGCAGTGTGATTACGAACGGCAGTCTAAAGGACTCGTTACGTGATGCTGCATTTCAGGGAAATATAGAGGATGAACAGTGTGTTCGGCTCTATGATGTGTTATTGTGTAATAGGAGAGTGTTTGAGGATCGCATTGGTATGGCCAATTGCTATACACATTCATTGAACATTATTGATAGGTCAGTATTCACAGGACATAGATATCCTGTACCTTTCGCTTATCAGAGTGCAGTTGAGGCACAAATTAATCAGATGCTTGAAGATGGGATTATTGAGCACTCTAACAGTCCATATGTTAATTCTTTGATCACGGTACCCAAGACCGACGGCACAGTTCATATTTGTTTAGACGCTCGTTTGGTTAACAGTAGAATTAGTTCAGATCAGCTGAAATCTATGTCAATAGAGGAATTAATGCAAACATTTGAGGGGAAGAAGTATTTCACTTGTGTAGATTTGAGTTCCAGTTTTTGGCAAGTGCCACTTATGTACGAAGATAGACCATTTACAGCTTTTAGTCATAAATATAACCTTTATCAATTTTGTAGAACACCTTATGGGTTAAAGAGTAGTTCAGCAGCTTTAATTAGGGCTTTAAACATCGCATTAGGGGATGACACAGGAGAGTTTGTAACCATTTACATAGATGATATGGTAATTAGTTCACGCAGTTTTGAGGAGCATCTACGTCATTTAGATATAGTTTTTCAGAAGTTAGATCAGGCAGGGTTCACTTTGAATCTGTCTAAGTCGTCATTCTGTCAGTCAGAAGTGACATTTTTAGGTCATAGAGTGTCGAGTAGAGGTGTAACACCAGAAGAAAGTAGGGTTAATAAGATACTTAACGCAGAGGTGCCACAGAATGTTAAACAGTTAAAAACTTACCTGGGAATTTGCAACTTTTTCAGGAGGTTCGTTCTTAAATACTCAGGGTTGGTAGAACCATTCAGGGAATTGCTTAAAAGTGGGACTCCGTGGAGATGGGAGTCCAAGCATGATCAGGCTTTTAGAGCGCTGAAGGAAGGTTTCGAGAAAGCTGTAGTGCTGAAATATCCGTTAAAAGATAAGGAATATGTGGTTATGACAGATGCTTCACATATAGGCATTGCTGGAGTATTATGTCAGAAAGATGATGAGGGTAATCTGTGCATTGTATCTTTAGCCTCGCGAGGACTGACAGCAGCAGAGAAATGATACACGATTACTGAGTTAGAGCTTTTAGGTATTGTTTTCAGTTTAGGGAAATTTAGAATGTATTTAGTAGGGGGGAAATTTGAGATCCACACAGATCACCATGCATTACTGTATATGAAAACTTGTAAACTCAGTTCTAACAGAGTTAGTAGGTGGATTCTTGCTCTGCAGGAATACAAATTCACAGTAAAATATATTAAAGGTAAAGATAACATTCTTGCAGACATGCTATCGAGGGACACTAATTTATGTAGGGATTATCCTGTGGTTAAAGCAGAGGATGGTATTTTAATATGTGCATGTGTGGACAGTAGCTACAGGGCATCGTTACAGACACTGAGAAATATGCTAGTGGAGCAACGTGATGACGTTAAGTTAAAGGAGCCACTGGCTAGGTTGGAAATAGGTGAAGAAGAGTATGTGAAAGTAGGACGGTTCACGTACAAGATGCAGGATGGGCTTCTTGCAAGGAAATGTAGGAATAATCGGTGGGCAATATGTGTTCCTGCCACTTTGCGGGAGGAGCTAATTTGGTTCATTCATAGGGAATTAGGACACTTTGGTGCTGCCAAGGTCTTCTATGAAATTGGTCGTGACTTCATTTGGAGTAAAATGGGAAGGGATGTTAGGAGGATTTTAGCTAAGTGTGATACCTGTCAAAGGAGTAAATATCCAGTTAAATATTTAGTGGGGGAGAGATCTGCAGTTCTCACCAGTAGTCACTACTGTGTGTGGATTTATTCGGCCCGATCGTTAAAGGACAGTACGGCTACGAGTACATTTTTATATTTATTGACGCTTTTAGTAAGTATGTCAAGCTATATCCGCTAAGGAAAGCCACGGGACTAGCGTGTAGCCGTCTGATCATTAATAAGTATGTACCTGAGTTTGGCATTCCTCTCAGGATACTATCTGACAGTGGACCACAGTTTACTGCAAAGAAATGGAGAACCAGTATGCAGGAAGCTGGTATAACACACGTTCATTCCTCTGTAAGGTACCCTCAGGGTAATTCTGCAGAGCGTCCATTAAGGGAAGTGGCTCGTCTTTTTCGGACTCTAGTGCATGACAAGCATGCGGCCTGGGTTGGACATCTTCCCAAGGTCGAGACTTGGCTGAATTCTGTCCAGCATGAGAGCACGAAATTGACGCCATACGAAGTTCACTTCGGAAAAAGACCACAAAATGAACTAGCGAGGGTGTTGGGATTAAATGAGGGTAAGCAACCGGGGATGGATTACATTGTCCAGTTGGCGAAACAGAATTTATCTAAGTCAGCACAAAAGAGAATTCGCCAACAAAAAGAAACTAAATTTGACCTATTCGAGCCAGGAGACAGAGTCTTACTTAGAGTGCCGAAACAGTCAAATAAGCTAGAGAAAGTCATGTCCAAGTTCTTTTATCTCTACGAGGGCCCATTTATAGTTTCCAAACGTATTGGGAAAACAGCATATGTGCTGGAGAATAGTGAGGGAAACAGATTATACGGGACGTATAATATACATAGTCTCCGAAAGTATGTGTCATAAAGTGAGGATGTTTAGCAGGCGAGTCAGCCTATCAAATGAGTAAGTGTGGTATTTGGTGCGTGGGAGGAGATGGTCTTCCAGGCAGGCGTATCAGAAGTCACACAGGGGGGAGTATGTAAGTAAATGAGAGTTTTTAAGGTACAGGGAAATATGACGGGATTGTCGGATGCTCTTGAGCACTAAAATGTCTCGATACACCAAGGCCAGAATTTGGTAGCGCTGGTGAATTCCCATTTGTCCCCAAGAGATGGGTGAGCGCTTGGACAGGGTATTTTTGCTTAAGGCGTCCACGGGACAAAAGATGGGCCATCAGAATGCGAGACAGTCCTTCATGAAACTCATACATAACGACACACGTGATTTCTGTTTACGGCCTCGCCATGTAAGATTTTTAAGTGAGTAATTTAAGGTAATTTGTACAATGGTTTCATTTGTGTGAGGAGAACTGCTCTGTGTTGAGAACTAGTATTAAGTAGAATATGGTCTACGGGAACTTAACAAGACAGGGCGATTACGGCACAGAAAAATTTGGTGTTATATGTAATGCGCATTTACTGGTTTTTTTTTTCAGAAGTCAATATTAATTTCATCTTTTATAAAGAAAGATCAAGTATTATGGTCACGAGGCGCTGCCACAATAGTGTGATCGTGTGCTCAGTGATAAGTGAGATTAAATTTCACCATAAGGAAGGGACCTCCAGTGAAATTAGGAAGTTCTATGGTGATATAAATATATCAGAACACCTTCAATGCGAGTGAGATGACATCATAAATACATAGTGCTCACACATTAATCATGTCTATTTCTCCAACATAGAGAAATTTGAGAGGCGGAAATATCCGTGGAACACTATTCTATATGAAAAACATTGGACTGGTTGCAAAGTGCAATCCATAGTGACAACAAACTTTGACGCAAAGTGTGTGAAGAAAAATTATGAATGTATATATCTGTAATTTAGGGTGATTTCATTTATGTAATATGTATTTTGGATGGGGTTTATTAACGTGTCTGGGATAGTCGGATAATGGACCGTCGTCACGGTAAATCATCCGATGATCCGAGGCGAATATGTAACGTGTTTTTCGAGGGGTTTTTATGCCACTGGCATAAGTCAGTAGGAAGCCATTCTATATTTATTTACGTGGCAAATTGTTCAGCCAAGAGAATTTTTCATGTTAATTTATTATTATTATTATTAAGGTATTTTCGGAGCATTTTATAAAAATTATAAGCATACAGATAGGTTTTCTATGTCTTAGAAAACGCTATCAAGCAAATTATTACGAACGACAATATCATAGAAAATTATGTGATTACGGAATTTTACGGAGTTTCGTCAGTTAGGATATTATGAGAGACATGACTCACTGGAAATTCAGGGACAGGCTGATTCTTGTCAAGAAGTATTACGCAAGCTTGGGTCGCAGCGTCAAGAAAAGGCGGATAGTTGGAACGGAAATCGACTTCATCATCCGTGCGCCGTGTGTAATGAGAGGGAGAAGGGGAAGTAGAGCGTGGGGAGCAGCCAATCAGTGGAGACCACGTAAGCTGGATGTCGGTACCGAGGTGGGGAGCCGACAGGGGCATATATCGTTCGGCGCGCCGTGGAATGAGGAGAATCTGTGAAAGACTTGACTAGTTCGGTTGCAAGTGTGTGTCGCTCCACTGTTCCGTGGAGTGGAGAACTATCTGTTTAAAACTTAACCAGTTTGGTTGTACGAGGGTATGGCCCCGATGTTAGGACCATAAAGTCACCAAATCTACAAGTATATCATCAAATATCGACGGAGATGACGACGTCCAGGAGACTGTGGGAAGCACACAGCATCATCCAGTACGAGGGAAATGCTTTGGCAATTTCCAGTGGTAAGCGCGAATGACGCAGAAATACGCAATCTCTCATTTCTCTTTGTTTTATATTTCATATTTCAGTAACTTCATAGCTTGGGAATAAGAGTAAAGTCAATAATTTATCAGACTCCGTTTTCACGTAATTTTCTATCGGTAATATTAAAATCGCAACGCTCCAATTTAAATTTTATACTTATTATTATTATTCATTTTGCTATACTTGTTTTATATAATAAATTCATTTCTTTTACAATGCAATCTTTGCTTTCAGTAGGTAGCATTAGATATAGACCAATTCCTTCTCCTGATACAATTGTTTGTTGTGTTAATGATCAAATCATACCACGATCTGAGTGAATAGATTCTTGAAGGTGTTCTACCAGAGCTAGACGTTGTTAAATACAAATTTAGATTTCAGCATTGCGTTGAGGTCTTGGCGCCCATTAAAACAACATAGCTTAGGCAAAGGTAAACAGTTACATTTATCACCCAACAGTTAGGGGCAGCCAAACCGTTACACTTGTCGCTCAACGTGTGGGCTAGCAAAACTGTTACACTTGTCGCTACCAACAAGGGGCATTAATTACCATTACACTTGGCGCCGACAACTTGGGGCTGAAAACCTAATAACATTTGTGGAAGGAGAAGGGTATATATTTCTGTGCCTGTATTTTGGGGGTTATTTGTCTGTATCAGTGTATATCATTATGGGGGATGAGAAAGAAAGACAGATGAGGTTACGTAGTGGTCATCAACGGGAGAGTGATGATACGAGCAGTATGTCGAGTGATGGTAGTACCGGGGTAGCGGAGGTAAATCCCGATACTGAAACAGGGAGTGTATGCGGCCAACCAGAATTAAAAACTTTACTTCTCGAGTTTATGTATCAGAACAAAGTTAGTAGTGATGTCTTAAATGCAAAATTAGAACAGAATAATGCAAAATTAGAATAAAACAGTAGGGAAAATAAAGAGAGTAATAGGGAATTGAGCGATAGTTTAAACGCCAAATTAGAACAAAACAGTAGCGAAAATAAAGAAAGTACAGATGCCTTAAATGCTAAATTAGAACAAAACAGTAGGGAAAATAGAGAGAGTAATGAAACTTTAAATGCCAGATTAGAACAAAACAGTAAGGAAAATAGAGAGAGTAGTGAAACTTTAAATGCCAGATTAGAACAAAACAGTAAGGAAAATAGAGAGAGTACTGAAACTTTAAATGCTAAATTAGAACAAAACAGTAGGGAAATGAGTGACAAATTCGAACTGATTAGAGGTGAGATCAGGAGGGTGATGGAAGAAAAGGCTAAAGAGATTATTGCAGATGTAGACAGAAAATTAGGAAAAGTACAGGAGGAGTTGGAAATTAGAATCAGTACACAGGCTGAAAATTTAAAAGAACTAGTGCAACTGGAAACACAGCAGGTCAAAAAGCAATTGGGGGGAGAAATTGACAAAATTCAGGTAGCTACTAAAGAGGTTAAGGAACAGCTGGGGGGTAGAATTGAGAAAGTCCACTCACAAATAGTTGCAGAAGTAAATGATTTAAGAGAGAGTAATAGAGAGAGCATTAGCAAGATTGAGGAGAAACAAGCAAAGCTATATGATAAAGTAGAAGAATCAGAAGGAAACATTAAATTATCAGTAAACAGTATTGAGAGGAAGGCTGAGGAGGAAATGGCAGAATTAGAGTTAAAATTAAAAGCTAGGATCAGGCAAGAAAATAGTCAGAATAGGCCAGTTTTTGTGAATAGCACACACAGGGAGGTAGAACTGGGTAAGTTCAGCAATCGACAGGGGTGCCCAATGGAGTTCATGAACACTATAGAAAATAAATTCGGGGAGAGGTTGGAAAATGGTAGTATTGAGTGGTGCCAGGTAGTTGAAATTTTAGAACAAGTGTTTGTGGGGGAAACGAGGAATTGGTTTGCTGTCTACAGAGACAAGTTTACTGATATCAATGATTTTGAAATGAAATTCTGTGAAAAGTTCTGGAATGAGGTTATTCAGTCGCAGCATCGTGAGGGAGTGGTGTGTGGTAAATATAACCCTAAAGGAAGCTCCACCATGACCGAATACTTTTTAGGGCAGGTATTAGTGTGTAAATATCTGGATGGCTTGAAGGAGGAAAGTGATGTGGTGAGGTTGCTTCTTAGGCACTTTCCCTATAGGATCAAGGAGGCTGCTTGTATCCAGAATGTAAAGACTATATCACAAGTAGAAAATTTGTTAAGCACATTTGATGCACTAGGGAGAGGGGATTATGAGGATAATTTCAATAGAAACCAGGGTAATAATAATAATAGACCTAATTCAGCCAGGCATCAGGAAGTTCAAGGGAACGGTGGCGAAGGGGCCAACGCTCAAAATAGAAATAATAATAATCAGCTAAATCAGAACGAGGAAATGGCTATGGTAATCAGTATCAAGGGAGGAACAATGATTTCAGGGGAAATCAAGGGAGGAACAATGATTACAGGGGAAATCAAGGGAGAAACAATGTTTTCAGGGGAAATCAAGGGAGAAATTATAATGACAATAATTACAACCAGAATAGGGGTCAAGGAAGAGGACAGCCTAGTGGTAGTAATATACAGCCAAACAATGACAACACAGCCCAAAACAACCCGACCAGTTCAGTAGTTAGTAGTACTACGGCCAGCTGTAGCGGTTCTTTAAACGCGAACCAGGCTGCGAAGTAAGGTCAGAATCTCAGTCTGTAACATGCCCTGTCCATACAATTATACAGGAACCCTATGACCTAAATGTAAGAAATGAATTATTACATGAACTAAATGATGAAGGTATTATTCAGGAAGTGGTTAGTAAGAGCCCCATAGTTAAATTTAACGTGTCCGAGGCGTACACAGATGTTTTAATTGATAGTGGTTGTATGAAGAGTTGCATAAGTAGTGCATTTTATGATAAAATGAAAGGAACTGGAGTAAATTTTGAGGAGATGCCAATTAAAAGCACTTAAGCACTTTTGTTATCACAGCTGTTGGGAAGAGGTCTAAAGTAATTTCTAAGCAAGTTTTAGTAGACATTAAAATTAATAATCATGTAGAGAAGCAGATTTGTCTTGTAATTCCAAATTTAGTATTCAGTGTTATCTTGGGTTCAGAGTGGCTAAGTAGAGTGTCTGGTAACTTATGTTATGATGTAGGGAGTTTGAAATTTAAATGGGGAGATTCTGAAGTAGAAGTAGCGTTCAATGACCATATTCAGAGGAGTAGTATTGTACGTGTGATTTGTACTTTAAATGAGATATCGCCAGCCGTAGAGCGGGGTTCTCCATGTTTTGTGGGCAGTGTGATTACGAACGGTAGTCTAAAGGACTCGTTACGTGATGCTGCATTTCAGGGAAATATAGAGGATGAACAGTGTGTTCGGCTCTATGATGTGTTATTGTGTAATAGGAGAGTGTTTGAGGATCGCATTGGTATGGCCAATTGCTATACACATTCATTGAACATTATTGATAGGTCAGTATTCACAGGACATAGATATCCTGTACCTTTCGCTTATCAGAGTGCAGTTGAGGCACAAATTAATCAGATGCTTGAAGATGGGATTATTGAGCACTCTAACAGTCCATATGTTAATTCTTTGATCACGGTACCCAAGACCGACGGCACAGTTCATATTTGTTTAGACGCTCGTTTGGTTAACAGTAGAATTAGTTCAGATCAGCTGAAATCTATGTCAATAGAGGAATTAATGCAAACATTTGAGGGGAAGAAGTATTTCACTTGTGTAGATTTGAGTTCCAGTTTTTGGCAAGTGCCACTTATGTACGAAGATAGACCATTTACAGCTTTTAGTCATAAATATAACCTTTATCAATTTTGTAGAACACCTTATGGGTTAAAGAGTAGTTCAGCAGCTTTAATTAGGGCTTTAAACATCGCATTAGGGGATGACACAGGAGAGTTTGTAGCCATTTACATAGATGATATGGTAATTAGTTCACGCAGTTTTGAAGAGCATCTACGTCATTTAGATATAGTTTTTCAGAAGTTAGATCAGGCAGGGTTCACTTTGAAGCTGTCTAAGTCGTCATTCTGTCAGTCAGAAGTGACATTTTTAGGTCATAGAGTGTCGAGTAGAGGTGTAACACCAGAAGAAAGTAGGGTTAATAAGATACTTAACGCAGAGGTGCCACAGAATGTTAAACAGTTAAAAACTTACCTGGGAATTTGCAACTTTTTCAGGAGGTTCGTTCTTAAATACTCAGGGTTGGTAGAACCATTCAGGGAATTGCTTAAAAGTGGGACTCCGTGGAGATGGGAGTCCAAGCATGATCAGGCTTTTAGAGCACTGAAGGAAGGTTTCGAGAAAGCTGTAGTACTGAAATATCCGTTAAAAGATAAGGAATATGTGGTTATGAAAGATGCTTCACATATAGGCATTGCTGGAGTATTATGTCAGAAAGATGATGAGGGTAATCTGTGCATTGTATCTTTAGCCTCGCGAGGACTGACAGCAGCAGAGAAAAGATACACGATTACTGAGTTAGAGCTTTTAGGTATTGTTTTCAGTTTAGGGAAATTTAGAATGTATTTAGTAGGGGGGAAATTTGAGATCCACACAGATCACCATGCATTACTGTATATGAGAACTTGTAAACTCAGTTCTAACAGAGTTAGTAGGTGGATTCTTGCTCTGCAGGAATACGAATTCACAGTAAAATATATTAAAGGTAAAGATAACATTCTTGCAGACATGCTATCGAGGGACACTAATTTATGTAGGAATTATCCTGTGGTTAAAGCAGAGGACGGTATTTTAATATGTGCATGTGTGGACAGTAGCAACAGGGCATCGTTATAGACACTGAGAAATATGCTAGTGGAGCAACGTGATGACGTTAAGTTAAAGGAGCCACTGGCTAGGTTGGAAATAGGTGAAGAAGAGTATGTGAAAGTAGGACGGTTCACGTACAAGATGCAGGATGGGCTTCTTGCAAGGAAATGTAGGAATAATCGGTGGGCAATATGTATTCCTGCCACTTTGCGGGAGGAGCTAATTTGGTTCATTCATAGGGAATTAGGACACTTTGGTGCTGCCAAGGTCTTCTATGAAATTGGTCGTGACTTCATTTGGAGTAAAATGGGAAGGGATGTTAGGAGGATTTTAGCTAAGTGTGATACCTGTCAAAGGAGTAAATATCCAGTTAAATATTTAGTGGGGGAGAGATCTGCAGTTCTCACCAGTAGTCACTACTGTGTGTGGATTTATTCGGCCCGATCGTTAAAGGACAGTACGGCTACGAGTACATTTTTATATTTATTGACGCTTTTAGTAAGTATGTCAAGCTATATCCGCTAAGGAAAGCCACGGGACTAGCGTGTAGCCGTCTGATCATTAATAAGTATGTACCTGAGTTTGGCATTCCTCTCAGGATACTATCTGACAGTGGACCACAGTTTACTGCAAAGAAATGGAGAACCTGTATGCAGGAAGCTGGTATAACACACGTTCATTCCTCTGTAAGGTACCCTCAGGGTAATTCTGCAGAGCGTCCATTAAGGGAAGTGGCTCGTCTTTTTCGGACTCTAGTGCATGACAAGCATGCGGCCTGGGTTGGACATCTTCCCAAGGTCGAGACTTGGCTGAATTCTGTCCAGCATGAGAGCACGAAATTGACGCCATACGAAGTTCACTTCGGAAAAAGACCACAAAATGAACTAGCGAGGGTGTTGGGATTAAATGAGGGTAAGCAACCGGGGATGGATTACATTGTCCAGTTGGCGAAACAGAATTTATCTAAGTCAGCACAAAAGAGAATTCGCCAACAAAAAGAAACTAAATTTGACCTATTCGAGCCAGGAGACAGAGTCTTACTTAGAGTGCCGAAACAGTCAAATAAGCTAGAGAAAGTCATGTCCAAGTTCTTTTATCTCTACGAGGGCCCATTTATAGTTTCCAAACGTATTGGGAAAACAGCATATGTGCTGGAGAATAGTGAGGGAAACAGATTATACGGGACGTATAATATACATAGTCTCCGAAAGTATGTGTCATAAAGTGAGGATGTTTAGCTGGCGAGCCAGCCTATCAAATGAGTAAGTGTGGTATTTGGTGCGTGGGAGGAGATGGTCTTCCAGGCAGGCGTATCAGAAGTCACACAGGGGGGAGTATGTAAGTAAATGAGAGTTTTTAAGGTACAGGGAAATATGACGGGATTGTCGGATGCTCTTGAGCACTAAAATGTCTCGATACACCAAGGCCAGAATTTGGTAGCGCTGGTGAATTCCCATTTGTCCCCAAGAGATGGGTGAGCGCTTGGACAGGGTATTTTTGCTTAAGGCGTCCACGGGACAAAAGATGGGCCATCAGAATGCGAGACAGTCCTTCATGAAACTCATACATAACGGCACACGTGATTTCTGTTTACGGCCTCGCCATGTAAGATTTTTAAGTGAGTAATTTAAGGTAATTTGTACAATGGTTTCATTTGTGTGAGGAGAACTGCTCTGTGTTGAGAACTAGTATTAAGTAGAATATGGTCTACGGGAACTTAACAAGACAGGGCGATTACGGTACAGAAAAATTTGGTGTTATATGTAATGCGCATTTACTGTTTTTTTTTTCAGAAGTCAATATTAATTTCATCTTTTATAAAGAGAGATCAAGTATTATGGTCACGAGGCGCTGCCACAATAGTGTGATCGTGTGCTCAGTGATAAGTGAGATTAAATTTCACCATAAGGAAGGGACCTCCAGTGAAATTAGGAAGTTCTATGGTGATATAAATATATCAGAACACCTTCAATGCGTGTGATATGACATCATAAATACATAGTGCTCACACATTAATCATGTCTATTTCTCCAACATAGAGAAATTTGAGAGGCGGAAATATCCGTGGAACACTATTCTATATGAAAAACATTGGACTGGTTGCAAAGTGCAATCCATAGTGACAACAAACTTTGACGCAAAGTGCGTGAAGAAAAATTATGAATGTATATATCTGTAATTTAGGGTGATTTCATTTATGTAATATGTATTTTGGATGGGGTTTAT
Organism: Meconema thalassinum; assembly: GCA_946902985.2. Lineage (NCBI taxonomy): Eukaryota > Metazoa > Arthropoda > Insecta > Orthoptera > Tettigoniidae > Meconema > Meconema thalassinum. The sequence continues at coordinate 138,646,615 of OX336401.1, forward strand.
TAACGTGTCTGGGATAGTCGGATAATGGACCGTCGTCACGGTAAATCATCCGATGATCCGAGGCGAATATGTAACGTGTTTTTCGAGGGGTTTTTATGCCACTGGCATAAGTCAGTAGGAAGCCATTCTATATTTATTTACGCGGCAAATTGTTCAGCCAAGAGAATTTTTCATGTTAATTTATTATTATTATTAATTTATTATAATTATTATTAAGGTATTTTCGGAGCATTTTATAAAAATTATAAGCATACAGATAGGTTTTCTATGTCTTAGAAAACGCTATCAAGCAAATTATTACGAACGACAATATCATAGAAAATTATGTGATTACGGAATTTTACGGAGTTTCGTCAGTTAGGATATTATGAGAGACATGACTCACTGGAAATTCAGGGACAGGCTGATTCTTGTCAAGAAGTATTACGCAAGCTTGGGTCGCAGCGTCAAGAAAAGGCGGATAGTTGGAACGGAAATCGACTTCATCATCCGTGCGCCGTGTGTAATGAGAGGGAGAAGGGGAAGTAGAGCGTGGGGAGCAGCCAATCAGTGGAGACCACGTAAGCTGGAAGTCGGTACCGAGGTGGGGAGCCGACAGGGGCATATATCGTTCGGCGCGCCGTGGAACGAGGAGAATCTGTGAAAGACTTGACTAGTTCGGTTGCAAGTGTGTGTCGCTCCACTGTTCCGTGGAGTGGAGAACTATCTGTTTAAAACTTAACCAGTTTGGTTGTACGAGGGTATGGCCCCGATGTTAGGACCATAAAGTCACCAAATCTACAAGTATATCATCAAATATCGACGGAGATGACGACGTCCAGGAGACTGTGGGAAGCACACAGCATCATCCAGTACGAGGGAAATGCTTTGGCAATTTCCAGTGGTAAGCGCGAATGACTCAGAAATACGCAATCTCTCATTTCTCTTTGTTTTATATTTCATATTTCAGTAACTTCATAGCTTGGGAATAAGAGTAAAGTCAATAATTTATCAGACTCCGTTTTCACGTAATTTTCTATCGGTAATATTAAAATCGCAATGCTCCAATTTAAATTTTATACTTATTATTATTATTAATTTTGCTATACTTGTTTTATATAATAAATTCATTTCTTTTACAATGCAATCTTTGCTTTCAGTAGGTAGCATTAGATATAGACCAATTCCTTCTCCTGATACAATTGTTTGTTGGGTTAATGATCAAATCATACCACGATCTGAGTGAATAGATTCTTGAAGGTGTTCTACCAGAGCTAGACGTTGTTAAATACAAATTTAGATTTCAGCATTGCGTTGAGGTCTTAGCACCCATTAAAACAACATAGCTTAGGCAAAGGTAAACAGTTACATTTATCACCCAACAGTTAGGGGCAGCCAAACCGTTACACTTGTCGCTCAACGTGTGGGCTAGCAAAACTGTTACACTTGTCGCTACCAACAAGGGGCATTAATTAACATTACAAGTTCGTCAAAAAATGGTTTGAGTATATTATTCCTGTACCTTTGTGCATTAATTGTACCTTGAAAAAGGATAGGCCCTATAATAATGTATCCATTCACTGCGCACCATACTCCGACCCATTCGTTATGTAGAGGAATTTCATATATGCGATGTGGGGTTTCTCTACTCCAGGGTCGTCCAGCCATTGCGATCTGAGAGCGCGGCTGCGCTCGGGGAGCACTGGGCAGTCAGACTAGCGCTCCTTCCCCTACCACCACTACACTGTGGCAGCGAAGAGACGGACGATGTTCGGACCGCGCTGAATAGATACGTACGTACAGTCGTGCGGCCGACGGCTTTTGTGGGTTTGTTGACATCATATTGAAAGGGCTGTTTTGCCATAAAAAAAATATATATACCGCATATACAAATCGAATGGCACTCCGATGTATGGAATGTGCAGTAAACGACCGCAAGTGTTAAGGAAAGAATATTGTGATTTATTTCAAACTGAAATGTGAACATATTAGAGAGGAAAATTCAACATCACTTTACTAATTTGAACAGCTAGTACAGACCTTGAGAGACCTTAGCTCCGTCGTTTTTACGAGCTTTTAGTTTTTGAGGAAACAATCTTCTACAAATAGGGTACACTATTTCTGGACACAGCTATTCGTAAACAATTGCGCAAGTCTCTATAGCTCATCCTCGCACGATGTTTACTTTTTGTAAGCTCAAGAACCGAAAAGAAACGCTCACAAATGTACGTTGAGCCAAACATTGCTCACTTCGGCGCGGCGGGCAGACCGCGCGCTCAACCAGCCAAGCTCCTCCCACCACTACCGAAACTACACTACCATCCACCAAGGAGCTCGGAGCACTGGCTTAGAGCGCAGCTGGAGCGCTAGCGCTTGGGGAGCACTGTGTAGATGGCCCTGCTCTACTTCAATATCTGTTATTCTGCGTCGTCGAACCATCCCCGTGTAAATGGAACCAAGTTTCGTCCGAGAAAAATATTAACATATCCGGAGAGAAATAGCCTCAATTACAAAAGACGAACATATGCATGTGAATCAGAGCTTCCTAAGACGCCGGAAATGTGTGGATGTAGGAGGAGAACATTTAGAACATCTCCTGTCACAAGGTAGTAGCAGTTTATTTTATTAATTTTAATTATTATCTCATGTCATGCATGGATAACGTTAGTGAAGTGCTATGTTATGCCGAGCAGGAAGTGATGAGTCAACGGGAGACAGATAAGATGGACACGCCGGCCGGCCGAGTCGTGAGATAGACTCACTGTAATACAGTATCTTTATTGGTCTCTCTTCCATCTCATTTTAAAGAAGTGTGTGCACAACTTGTTAAATATGGCTGACAGTTTTCACACATCCATCAGATGAGGGCTAGAAAGTGAAAGGGTTAAGTTATAAATTGCTACATGAAGAAATCTTGTAAGATTAATTTAAATTTAATGTAATTTCCACAATTTACCATATTGTTACATAGTTAAAATTACTTTAATTATTATAAGATTTAAGATGTAGTCTCATTCTAGTTTGTGAACTATGAGAAACAACATTGCACACAATGTTCATACGGTTAATAAGTTATTAGTAATTGTTGTTTTAACGGGCGGAACTACGAGGTCATCTGACCCTCTTAACACAGATTAAAGAATACAAATTTGGAATTGAATTTAAAATTTAGAGGTGGGCACCTAAATTTGAAAAGACCTAAAATTAATAAAACAAAAAATTAAATAAAAATAAAAATTATAAAAATAAACAAAAATATGGAAAAACAAAAAATTATCATTCAAAGAGTCAATTTACACGGGAAAATTTAGATTGCTGGCCCTAACCCACTCTCACTTATAAAGCGGATAACGTGATCAGCAGCCACTGCGTCATCGGCTAATATAAGTTTGAGTGTCATATGCAAAACAAGGGTTCTTCGTAAGTCAGCAAGATCCACACATTCGGTTATAATGTGGGCCACGGTGGAAACAGCTCCACAGGTCCAAAGTGGGGGGTCTTCCCTTCTCATTAGGTACGAGTGGGTGAATCTTATATGACCTATCCTTAGCCTACAAAAAATGACAAACTCTCTCCATGACCGGAAAGAGCTCAGCCACACGCGAGTAGTTCCCTTGATCGCTCTCAGTTTACTGGGCAGTGGGTCAGCTAGCCACTGACTCTCCTGAAATGCCAGAACTTGTAGGCATACGATATTCCAACAGATTCCATCATGGAACTTTTCGAAGGCTAAACAAGTTTCTGAATGCCTTTAGTGTGTAGCTTTCTTGCAAGCAGAAATCCATACCGTACTCAGCAAGAACTATATTCTTTTAAATTCTGCCATGAGATAATTCAGAGCTACTGTACTTTAATAAACAGAAGACTCTTGAAATCATGGTTCCCCTTCGTCACAGCTAACAAATACAAAGGACACTATACCTGCTTGACGATCCATACACAGGCTCCCACCTAACCAAGTGACTTCCTTTTTTCATGGGTCATATCTGCAACATAAATAAATATAAGCAAAAGCTTACACAGTTGTAGTTGGCCAAGATCTAGGATTGATGGAATTTCTCCCCAACTGAAAAACCTACCTACATTGAGGAACTTGAAAGTACATAAACCGAGAAAATAATAGGAAAGATAAATCATACTTGCTTGTGAGTAATTGCCCTGGGATGATATAGTCAGCCATTTAGGATCATTGTTTGAAAGCCCAAGCATTTTAACTAATCCTGTATGAATAATGAGCAACACAGTTCTTTGAAGAAGAATCATGGATAGGGGGACCAGACTTCCTCTTTTATCCGGACATGTCCTCCTTTTTTTAAGCCTTAATCCAGGATCTGGGTGGATATTAAAAAATCCCAAAATGCCCTCCTTTTTTTGTGAACCTATGCTTAATTTCAAGTAATCAGTTTTACAGCTTCATTTTTAAAACTATTCTTCAGTAGACGACAGCATCATCATCAACTTCGATTGGGTAAATTGTATTCGTAGTCCGTCATTTCATGAAAATCCTAGGCACTTCATGATAAACCGGCATATGATGTAAATAGGGATAGTTGCACTATCTGATGCATTTCTTCATGAAGTTGTAACGTGTTTTTCGAGGGTATTTTACGCCACTGACATAAGTCAGTAGGAAGCCATTCAATGTTTATTTACACGGCAACTTGTTCAGCCAAGATAATTTTCATTTAACTTATTATTATTATTAACGTATATTTTGGAGCGCTTTTTTTAAGATTATAAGTATACAGAGAGGTTTTCGATTTTATAGGAAACTCTATCAAGCGAATTATTACGAACAACATTATCGCGGAAAATTATATGATTACGGAATTTTATGGATTTTAGTCAGTTAGGGTTTATTGTGAGAGAGATGAGTCATTGGGAATTCAGCTACAGGTATATTCTTGTCGAGAAGCGATGACGAAACGGAGGAACACTTCCAGCTGGCTGTATCAAGAAAAGGCGAATTGGACTGGAGCGGCAAATCTACTTCGTCACGCCGAGTAAAATGACCCTTATGTCGGGAGTTAGCGTGGTGGCTCAGCCAATCAGGGGAGTCTGGACCACTGGGTGACGGCACTGGAGAGGGGATTCGGCGAGTGCATAAAGTGTTCGCGTGCCGAGGAGAGGAGGCTATTAACATTGTGAAACTTGACCGAAGTGGTCGCTCGTTTGGTTGGTTCCGGTGTGATCGGACCATAACTTTAACATTTCAACAACAATCTCCACAAGTGACAAAGAAGATGGCGACGTCCAGAAGGCTGATGGAAGCTCTCTTGAACCATCACGTACGAGCGAAATGCTACGGCTATTTCCAATAGTAAGCGCGAATGACTCAGAACTACATAATCTCTCTCTTCATTGTTTCATAATCAGAATTTGAGTAACTTTTATGCTTGGGAATAATTGTAAATTCAGTAATTCATCCGACTCCGTTTTCACGTAATTTTTGAGTGGTAAATTCAAATCTTTACGCTCCAATTTAAATTTATTATTATTATTAAAATTGCCACTATTTGTTTTTTATATAATAAATTCATTTCTATACTATGCAATCTTTGCTTTCAGTAGGTAGCATTAGATATAGACCAAATTCCTTCTCCTGATACAATTGTTAGTTGGGTTAATGATCAAATCATGCCACGGTCTGAGTGTGAAGATTCTTAAAGATGTTCTGCCCGAGCTAGGCGTTGATAAATATAAATTTCAACTTAGTGTTGAGGTCTTGGCGCCCATTAATTCAACGTATCTTAGTCAGAGTAAACATTACATTTGTCACCCAACAGTGGGGACACTAGTAAAAACATTACAAAGTGACAGACCGATTTAGACAAATGGTGTAAGAAATGATTTTACAATATCAGCCGAGGCACTTCATGAAGATCCGGTGTTTGTTGATTCGACTCTCCATGAAAAGACTGACGCAATGCAGTCGTACATTACCGTCATACATGAACTATTCCAAGAAATAAATTAGGCCTAATGCTTATTTATCTTGATTTAAAATGAATTTACAACAGAAAAACAATACAATATTCAAAGAAAAAGTGTACATGGAAGACTCAAGTGGTCCAATGTGGCCAATAAAGTTAATACTAATAAAACAACAATAATAGAACAACAGAACTATTTTAAAATGTGTAGGCTGAACACAAAAAAAAAAAATACAAAAATTGTTAATTGGTAAAACAACTCCTGAAAAAACAACAGCATTTGAACGTCCACGGTAACTTCCATACCGTATATTGCCACTAGTCTATTAATTCTTAGAAAGCACACATCTCACAAGAACACCGCTACCGGTACTTCATGAAGTGACTGACGGGACTTCCCGTCAGATAATGTACAAAAAGAATTACACTACGGGATGGCGACATTTAGTCATTTCATGAAACCACGCTCAGATAATGCACCTTTTACATCATATGTCGGCTTCTCATGAAACGTCTAGGATTTTCATGAAATTACGGATTTCACCATCTGACTACGACATATACAGGGTCATTATGTGTGTGCGCACCAGTAAACACGGCAAGCTAAGCCAGCTGTGACTAGCGCAGCTCGCGGCCGTGCTCAACCGGTCCAGACGGCGGTCGCCGCCCACTATCACACTTTTACCAATCATGTTCAATAATGTGTAACAGTGCTCCTAGGCGATGCTGAAAATGTCCACCCTCTCTTGTAACACATGCCTGACATCTTCTGATGAAAGATTGTCTGTCAACTCTTTTATTATTTACGGAGCCTGTTTCCTTGAATCGTTTAGCGAACCTACTAATTGTACTGGCATTAGGCACAGGTCTTCCTGGAAACTTGATTCAAAATTTTCGTCTCGTTTCAGAAAAAGATTTCTGCTTTTCATATACGAATTATGGATATACACACGTTGGCGCAATGTGAATTGGTGTCTAGGTATGACCAACTATCACAGTAATCACATTACTCACTAAACATGCAACACTAATGTCTAAGCTTTGCAAATACACGCCCATATGAATGACAAAACATGTGTGAACTAACTATATGAGTCAGCGGAGCACACCAACCGCCGGCTGGACCGGTTGCCCGCCGCGCAATCTGCGCTGGTCACAGCTGGCTTAGCTAGCCGTGTTTTCTGGCACGCACACACATAATGACCTTGTACATTATATGGATATGCATGAAATCATTCAATGAGGATATGAATTCATAGTTTCTCACTCCATTTCCATATTTGCAATTAGCATTCTGGCTTCCGTATGTTGATTTATTCACGTTTTGTTTCACCAGGAAAAAATGACATGAATTTAACCATTTCACTTCTGTATTGATACCAATATCAATTTCTTGTATGAAGCCAGGCGCATATTGAGCCATGCCATGCAGTACGGTATGGGCAGAGGGCAGAGCAGGGCAGCACGAGAAAAAATCTGTGTGGCAGTTTGATGAAGGTATGAGCCTAGTTGTGTAAATTTTGTGCGTTTAACCAAAAATTCGAGTAGGTCTAACCAAAACACGTTAGCAGAATACCTTGAGCTCTGAGTCAGACTCGGATGCGGAATTCGAAATATTACTATTCTATCAGAAGTCAAGGAAGTCTAAGCTGAGGAAAAGTGAGTACCGGTACACGAAGAAAAGAGGATCTCACGGGGAATTTGCACTGACAAGATAATAATATATTTAGATAATTCTCCAACGAACGATCTGTGAACTACTTCCATCTGAATCGAGCGGAGTGGTTAAATCATTGTGTGGTTACGCACTAATTCAATTAATTTCTCTTCATAACTCCATTATTCAATTTTTTTCAATATACGCACTAGCACTCGGCTATGTACCTGGAGAGCATGTCAAACAGTTTCTGTGTCAGATCCACTAGGGAAGGGGTCCTCACTAGGATTTCTTAGAGAGCCAAATATCGTAGTTCGTATCAAATTTTCCTCAGGGCCGCAAGTACAAACTGTATAATTTAGGGTAATTACAAAATATATTTTTCTTATTGCAATACTACACTATGAAGTGGTGTAAAATAACTTACAAACAATATGATTATAACATAAGTTTATTACATCAATAAAATAAACTGTTTTCCATATAAAAAGCAGGAATACTTGAATTTGTTAATTCTTTGAAGTCGATGGGCAAAATCTTGCACAGCTCTCTAATATGGCATCTATGTTGTACAAACGATGACAACACACTCTTTTACAATTTCTGCATCAGAAAACGGCTTCATCTTTTGTGCTAAAATTTCTGTTACTTGGTAGGATGCTTTTGTAGGAAGCTCATTCATGTTCATTGCATTAAAAAGGGTACTACCTTCATTGGCTCTGCTCTACTAGCTAGTCTTGAAACACTCGCACCTCCCCACTGGAGTTGATTTAACTTTTACTACCCCCATTAATACAAACCTACAGAATTAACTGCCTTTAAATACAGGCCACAAGTGATTTTAACATATATATTTCCCGACTTTGAATGGGCGCCAAGGTTGACCTTATGGATATTCCTGAATAAAATAGAATATGATAAATAACTGTTGCCCTGACTATGAAAGACCTCATCCCAGGCGTAGAGCATTTGGCATGCATTCGCTGATGTTACCAGGATCAAGCAAGACAGGAATATAAACACACATGAATTTTAAAAAGATAATCTATTGGCTGTACTATACACATATACACATAATATACAACACGAAAATACCCTTCATATACACTTGTAATAATGCTTTTTGTACAGTACCTTGTCACTGAATCTACGCTCCTAGAGTAACAAACACTTACGGCCATATTAGACCCAGGCCTACCAGCCTCCTATGTATTTTCACTCTGTACCGTTCGTACACAAAATATCTACACACGTTAAGAGACAGACTGGTTCACTTTACTTTCTCTCCCCACAAACTGTTCGTTCACGTCTGCATTCTCGCATTACTTCTTGATGAACTTCTTGTGACTGACGATCATCCTTTTAGGCGTGGTAAGGTATTACCGACAGCCCATGGTATGGACGGAACCATGAAAAACAGTGTAGCCTCTCAATAGCCCGTTAGAGCTCAGTGGTTTGCTAAAGATTAAGTCTTTGCTCGTTCGTTTTATGATACCATGATCCAGTAACAACGACACTAATTGGCAAGTAGACAATGGACTTTCACTGTAAAAGCAAGAAGACCCTTTCTGAACACCAGACACGCCATTATAAGCACTGGCGAATGAATACATGACCCCACTGTTCCTGCTGGAACTATATCGTGCGCGCACTGCTCCTAGCGGAATATCCGTGACAACACATGAACATTTGTGAGGTATGAAGCCATTTTTTCAGTGTTGCCTAAGTAAACAAAAGTTTGGTGCTTTTCAGTCGGTCAACACGAATGTACCCAAATGGAGCTGGGTTATGCCCTGATCCTGAAATAAATTACATAAGATTAATAAATACACTAGGATGACCAGTTTCGATCGTCAAGCGATCATCATCAGATCCATTACACTTAGGCTATAACATCTATGTTTGAGAATACAGGTGAAAAATATATACAATATGTACAATTATTTAGTTGCAGTGTTGGTAATGCAACAGTCGGTGTATGTTAAATGTGGTATATCTAATGTTAGGTAAACTTCTAAAATAGTGATGAAAATCCGGAATTTGTCTGTTAGGGGTGATTATATGGTTTTACAAAATCAACTATGGTTATACTGAAATAATACAAGCTTATACTTATCGAGTTGTCTCCTTAACTGGAACTTGAAGCAGTTGCGTGTTTCCTTAGACACCAGTTACAGTCGACTAACCCCGAGTGTTAGCTGGGTAGAACTGGTTTTCCCCTTCCTCCTTCCCCTTTAGTTGCTATGTTCTTCCAGAGGTCAGTGCCATGTATATCTGTGTGAGTTTGCCAAGTCTAGATAAGAGTGATGCTATTGAATGCAGGAGTCTGCAACTACTAAAGACCGTGGAACTATCTTCACCACGCATGGGCTAAAAAAGCCATTTATACTAAGCAGTACACGGTCTATTGAAGACGTCCCGGCACCTTTAATACTGCCACGCATATCGGCCTAGGTTTATTGCAGAAAAAATGTACATAGTACACCTGATCCAAATAACATTTACCTATAAACACCGCTATTTTTCCCCCGTTTTTATCTAGCTTGGCTGTATCGCTAAGTTGTGTCTTGTTTTTGACAGGGTGTGTTTTTTAGTAGAGCGAAAAGGGGTGAGCTCTCCATGAAAGTGTGTTCATTTAGATTGTTGGGATTGTTTTGTTTGGCTAGGTCAATCTCGATTGCTTCTTTTATGTCAAGAGCTCTGCCTTTCGATTCGTGATGAATTATTTTTAGATCAGTCTCGATTTTAGTGAAGCTGTGCCCCGTGTCACACATATGTTTGCATACGGCTGAATGTGTTCCGTATCTTATCGCATTCCTATGTTCATTATAACATGTATCTACTCGTCTTCCGCTCTGTCCAATGTAATTAGCTTGACAACCAATGTCTTGGCATGTAATAGAATATACTCCTGACTTTGAATACGGGTCTTGTTTATTTAGATTGCTATTTTGCAGGTGCCTCCCGGTCGTATTATTCGTTGAGAATGCTATTTTTATGCCTTGTTTTTGAATAGATTAGTGATTTTATATGCGTTCTCATTCACATAGTTGAAGCGCGCGAATTTTTTCTCATTAATGTCCGGTTTGGGAATCATTTTATCTTTATTTTTATGTTTGGCTACAATTTGGTCTATTTTGCTTGGCGGGAAGTTGTTTTCCTTTGCTATTTGTTTAATGGTTCTTATTTCCTTATTATAATTGTCTGTTGACATGGGTATGTTTAAAGCTCTGTGCACCATTGAATTGAACCCCGCTAGTTTATGTGTACTGGGGTGATTAGACTGATTGTCGATTGCATGCGAGGTTTTTGTGGCTTTTCGGAATATGGAGTATGAAAGCTCTTTGTCCTTACGTTCAATAGTTATGTCGAGATAATTTATTTTTCGATCTGTATCGGATTCCTTAGTGAATTTGATTGAGTGGTGTAGGCTATTAATGGATTGGAGAATTGTTTCTTCGCTTGATAATTCAGTATCGTAGATGCAAATTACATCATCTACGTATCTTTTCCATATTACTATTCCCCTTGTTGAAGTCTTTTCTAAAAACTCATTTTCTAGTACATTAATGACTGAAAAGCACCAAACTTTTGTTTACATAGGCAACACTGAAAAAATGGCTTCAAACCTCAAAATGTTCACGACTAGTCAGGCAAATCGTGAAGCCAAGAGATTCAAAACACTCAGGCTTAAACTCATGAACATAGACAAGTCAATTTGGTTCAACAAAAAATGTATAGAACTAAATCTCACCCCTAAATATGTACCAATTAAAACCGTACCGATTACACCAGCCTCAATCATTTCAACTAAACAAGCCAAAGCGCTTTGGATAAAAAACGAACTAAGATTTGCATACATATGAAAGCAAAAAATCAACCAACAACTAAACGATATTCAATTGCAACTAATTAACTTCTGGCACGCATCCCAATGGGACAGTTTTACCGAGCACCTACATGACAGCATCAAAATCAGAGCAACGAGGAAACACGAAACGCTAGAATATAAACTAAGAAAACTAGGAGAAACACAGAATAATCAATCTAGTGAACAACACACGAATAACAATGAATTCAATTTCCACAGCAGGGTAAACAACAGAACGAACGTAACCTTCTCTCAAAATGAAATGGATATGCTAGACAAAGGTTTGAAATACAACTGCACAGACACACACACGAACCACAATATAAAACAGTTAATCACAGATATCGAGATAGCCAGTCACAAGCTCCCAGCAGAAGACAGGGAATTAACCAAAAATCTTGCCACCAACGAGGCCAAAAAAATCCTCAAACGAGAGGGCGAAAACAATTACACTCAAAACAACAAACAACAAAAAGAAATAAAGTCATTGAAACAAAAAAATAAAAGAACATGACTTAATCATCACAAAAGCAGATAAGGGAAATACCACAGTAATTTTGATCAAAACAGAATACATTGAAAAAACAGTCGAATTCCTAAACAACAACGAAATCAAGTAATTAACAAAAGACTCCACCAACAAATTCCAAAAACAAATAAAAAGTGTATTAAAAGAAACAGAATACATACTGACCAAAGCCGAAAAATCAAAACTAATAAACATGAACCCGAAAATACCGTCATTGAGGGGTCAACCAAAAATACACAAAAAGGAGTGCCCAATGAGACCAATAGTCAACTGAAGGAATGCACCTAATTAAAAAATCAGCAAAGAGTTACTAAAAATCTTAAAACGCCGCCTTTCCAACGACAAAAACATCTCTGTAAAGAGCACAACGGAATTAGTAACAGCACTGAACACCCTACAAATGAAACCTAGCATGAGGCTTGTATCTTTCGATGTAACTAACATGTACACCAATATTCCTATTAATGATGCTATCAACACCATCGAAAATAACTTAAAATCCAACAATTCGGAAAAAGAAACTGAAGAGATCGTGCGACTACTGAGGGTCGTCCTCGGTCAAAACGCGCTTCAATTCGACAATAAAATGTACACACAAACAGAAGGATTAGCGATGGGATCACCACTAAGCGGATTAATCGCTGACATCTTCATTAATGCACTAGAAAATGAGTTTTTAGGAATGACTTCAACAAGGGGAATAGTAATATGGCAAAGATACGTAGATGATGTAATTTGCATCTACGATACTGAATTAACAAGCGAAGAAACAATTCTCCAATCCATTAATAGCCTACACCACTCAATCAAATTCACTAAGGAATCCGAAACAGATCGAAAAATAAATTATCTTGACATAACTATTGAACGTAAGGACAACGAGCTTTCATAATCCATATTCCGAAAAGCCACACAAACCTCGCATGCAATCGACAATCAGTCTAATCACCCCAGTACGCATAAACTAGCGGGGTTCAATTCAATGGTGCACAGAGCTTTAAACATACCCATGTCAACAGACAATTATAATAAGGAAATAAGAACCATTAAACAAATAGCAAAGGAAAACAACTTCCCGCCAAGCAAAATAGACCAAATTGTAGCCAAACATAAAAATAAAGATAAAATGATTCCCAAACCGGACATTAATGAGAAAAAATTCACGCGCTTCAACTATGTGAATGAGAACGCATATAAAATCACTAATCTATTCAAAAAGCAAGGCATAAAAATAGCATTCTCAACGAATAATACGACCGGGAGGCACCTGCAAAATAGCAATCTAAATAAACAAGACCCGTATTCAAAGTCAGGGGTATATTCTATTACATGCCAAGACATTGGTTGTCAAGCTAATTACATTGGACAGAGCGGAAGACGAGTAGATACACGTTATAATGAACATAGGAATGCGATAAGATACGGAACACATTCAGCCGTATGCGAACATATGTGTGACACGGGGCACAGCTTCACTAAAATCGAGACTGATCTGAAAATAATTCATCACGAATTGAAAGGCAGAGCTCTCGACATAAAAGAAGCAATCGAGATTCACCTAGCCAAACAAAACAATCCCAATAATCTAAATGAACACACTTTTATGGAGAGCTCACCCCTTTTCGCTCTACTAAAAAACACACCCTGTCGAAAACAAGACACAACTTAGCGATACAGCCAAGCTAGATAAAAAAGGGGGAAAAATAGCGGTGTTTATAGGTAAATGTTATTTGGATCAGGTGTACTATGTACATTTTTTCTGCAATAAACCTAGGCCGATATGCGCGGCAGTATTATTGGTGCCGGGACGTCTTCAATAGACCGTGTACCGCTTAGTATAAATGGCTTTTTTAGCCCATGCGTGGCGAAGATAGTTCCACGGTCTTTAGTAGTTGCAGACTCCTGCATTCAATAGCATCACTCTTATCTAGACTTGGCAAACTCACACAAATATACATGGCACTGACCTCTGGAAGAACATAGGAACTAAAGGGGGAGGAAGGGGAAAACCAGTTCCACCCAGCTAACACTCGGGGTTAGTCGACTGTAACTGGTGTCTAAGGAAACACGCAACTGCTTCAGGTTCCAGTTAAGGAGACAACTCGATAAGTATAAACTTGTATGATTTCAGTATAACCATAGTTATTTTGTAAAACTATATAATCAACCCTAACAGACAAATTCCGGATTTTCATCACTATTTTAGAAGTTTACCTAACATTAGATATACCACATTTAACATACACCGACTGTTGCATTACCAACACTGCAACTAAATAATTGTACATATTGTATATATTTTTCACCTGTATTCTCAAACATACATGTTATAGCCTAAGTGTAATGGATCTGATGATGATCGCTTGACGATCGAAACTGGTCATCCTAGCGTATTTATTAATCTTATGTAATTTATTTCAGGATCAGGGCATAACCCAGCTCCATTTGGGTACATTCGTGTTGACCGACTGAAAAGCACCAAACTTTTGTTGACATGAACATTTGACAGTCGAAATTCACTCTGACGTCACTCAGTAGTTTTCCACGCGCTGGTTCATCAGAGTTCATGCTATTAATAGCCTAGGTATTCCCTGAACTTGCCACAACAAGTCGAATTACTGCCTGTCTTTTCCGGGTTTGTAACATTTCCAGCACTCGAAAATACCAATACATCGTACCTTATAGTACAGCCAGGAATTGAAGATTTTATCATTACTAGTTCAAAATAAAGCCATTAACCCCAAACCAAAATGAAATAATGCTTCTACTCAAAATAATACAGTCATATGTGTCCCAGTTCCCAAAACGTAATAAATTGCAAAAACCCCGTATTTATAATATCAAATATCTAAAAACCGATAATTAATAAACAATGACTCTAGTTGGTCCGGAACATCCAAAGATGAATCCGTCCACACAAAAATACACAGGCACAATAAAAATCACCGCTTCATCCCCACGTTAACCCAATATAATGAGATACGAATAAAACACCCCAAACTAACTGCACAAAGCAAAAACCCGAGGGTAAGCTAATGTAACTGAATAAATTCGGTTACAGTCTCTTCACTCCAACTACACTGTGGTAGTCGGAGTAAATAATTAAGTAGAGAAAAACAACGACAGATTTTCAATTCACTTAATAAATGACCCTATCAGGTTCACCATACACTCTACCCATGTTATGAGATATCAGACTACTTGTTAATGCTCTCCATTTCAACTGTGATGATCTTGTCTGGACAATAAATTTCATAACACAGCAACATATTATTACTCAGAAAAAGTGTTAGAAGCCTGGTATGGAGTAAGAATGTCCCTCAAAACAGCAAAAAGGTTACATATAGGACATACTACGTTCCTATCCTGACATACGCCTCAGAGAGCTGGGTTATGAAAGGGAGGGAGCGAAGCGGAATACAGGCTAGTGAGATGAAATTCTTGAGAAACAGTATTGGAGTGACAAAGGTGGACAGGTTAAGAAATAGGGGTCTTCGGTACTGAAAATTTGGGTTCGGTACGGTTCGGTTCGGTTCGGTTTAAAAAATTGTACTTCGGTTTTCGGTACAAAATCGGTTCAGTACAGCTCGGCTGATTTTCACATGCTAAACTAGAGTAATTTGTAAACCATTAACAAAACAGTAACACATGACTTCTGAAGATTATAAAGTAAACCAAATATTTGCCAAATAGCATAATTTTTATTTAAAATACAGAAAAAATGTACAGCTAATAATCTCATACAATGTTCCATTAACTTTCAAACTTGCCCTTTTAGTGTGGAGTAGCCAATTGATGCATACATTAAATAGATATTAGGCTGACCCCGGCCAGGCGGGCTATAAACACCGACATCTATTGTGTAGTCTTTTGACAATAAATCTTGTCCCATTGCCTTTATCACCTTTAAAGTGATCACTGTTGGTCGGTATTTCCGGGATCCTCCAGATCACTATGATATGTATGTCTCTTGTACCGAACCGAACTTATAACCGAGTTTTTTATCGTCTCGAACCGAGGTCGGTAATTTCCTTTGTACTGTACCGTAACCGAAAAATCGGTGCACCATCGATCCCTATTAAGAAATGGGAAGATCAGAGAATTAGCCAAGGAGGGAGCATTACAGAATAGGATACAGGAATCAAGGCTTAAATGGTATGGGCATGTTAAGCGAATGGATGGGAGGAGGATACCCAGGAAGATTCACAAGATGAAAATAGAGGGAAAAAGACCAAGAGGAAGGCCAAGAGATAAGTGGCTGAAGGGTGTGGAGGACTACGTGCGAAAGAAAGGAGAAGACTGGACCAAGGCGGTGACGGAGAGATGCTGGGAGGACAGAAGACGATAGAGAGGCTTATGTTCCAAACAGACCCGGCCAGTGGCTGGAAACTGTGCAAGATGATGATGATGTGCAACAAATTGTAAGCCCATCTTTGAGCCGATAAGAGCAAGACTCGATATACAGTACAGTATTAACAGTGCCATAAGATATACGAAGACGACAAATGAGGTATTTATATTTTTCCAATAAAACAAAATATGTTAATCAATTAATTATTTCAATAACTCAGCAGATGTATAATGTCAACAATTTAAGACGATGGAACTAGTTCGGAATCTTCTCTGGAACGAATAAGTTCCCTTACGATCAAAACAGATCCTCTTTCAATCATACTTCATCCCCATAATAACATATGGTTTAGAAAGAATTAAACAAGTGGTTAGCAAACTGAGCTGCTGAAATGGAGTTCCTGCGAACTATGGTCCAGAAGACAAGGAAGGACAGAGTAAGGGAAAAAGCAGGTGTGTACCCATCCTTGAATGAAAAAGTGACACGGGCTCGTTTGTAATTGTTTGGCCATGTCAAACGAATATACGATGGTAGGACAGTAAAACATTGGCTTCAGGCAGTGGTGAGATTGGAAAAAGGCCGGTAGGAAGAGATGGACCAAGTGAAAGAGGGTATAGGAACAAGAGGAGTCAACTGGGATACAGTCCTGAGAGAAGAGTGGTACAAGGACGGACAGAAGAGGAGAGCGCTCGTATACCACACCCGGGCAACTGGACTGAATAATCGATGATGATGGAACTACTGTCGACCAAAATATTATGTGTACTCGAGTTTGAAGGTTGTTTGTGAAGTAACCAATAGACCTACATAAAATCCAATAACATCATCATTTTCGTCGTTCTATTTTACGTTTGTTCATGTATGTTTGGAATTTTTAATTTATATTTTAATGTTTCTTATTGCAGTTGAAACACAAAAAGTGCCGGTTTTAAAGCTTGTTTCAACCATGCGTCACATATAAGAATTATTATCTCACAAACCCGTCATCAGATCGAATCCAAATTTTAACACAATATACATTGGAATGTTGTATAACTGGTTTAGTAATTTAAAAATTTTGTGTGTTCAAGAACGAAAGATGTTATCATTTTTGAAAGTTAACATTTTCTCGGCTCGGGGTCGTTGGAAAATGTAGTTCTTGGTTGCGTTGTAATCCTTATACACCAAAAAGTTGTTATGCTGTATGACTGTGAAATATGTAAATTAATTCACTTATTTTATATCGGTTTGTATTTGTACGGGGAATTAAGACATGGTTCACCAGCTAGCCGCTCCAGGAAATGCTGTTCAGCGTTGCTGATATGGAGCCCATCACTTCCGAGCAAGGCGCGCCATGATGCGTGATGAGGCCCATCTTGGCAACGCTGTACAGCTTTCACCGGAGCGGCTAACTGGTGAACCATGTCTTAATTTCCCGTACAAATACAAACCAATATAAAATAAGTGAATTAATTTACGTATTTCACAATCATACAGCATACCTTTTTGATGTATAAGGATTACAACGCGACCAAGAACTACATTTTCAAACCACCCCGAGCCGCGAAAAAGTTACCTTACATAGATGATAACAACTTTGTTTCATGGACACACAAAATTTAAAAATTTATAAACCAGTTATACAACATTCCAATGTATATTGTTTTAAAATTTGGATTCGATCTGATGACGGGTTTTTGAGATAATAATTCTTAAATGTGACGCATGGTTGAAACACGCTTAAAACGGGCACTTTTTGTGTTCCAACTGCGATAAAAAAATATTAAAATATAATTCAAAAATTCCAAACCTACATGAACTAGCGTAAAATAGAACAACGAAAATTATGATGTTATTGGATTTTATATAGGTCTATTGGTTACTTCACAAACAACCTTCAAACTCTAGTACACATAATATTTTGGTCGACAGTAGTTGAACAATGTATGCTTATAAATAAAGCTGAGCATAAACCCCACTACTAGTCATTTGCTGCTGTTGTTTGTGAGCAAACGTACAGAGGAAAGCATAAAGGATGGTGCAATAAGTGCTTGGCAATAACATGCATGGTGCTTTGTTAGTGAAATAAAGCACTAATAAAATTCTTGCATTTCATTGTAGAATAGTAATAAGATGTACTGTTGAATTTCAAGAAAATTAGTAAAGGGTTAGCATCAGGAAGGGCATCCGGCTGTAAAACAAACTGCCAAAAACCGTACAAATATGACAAGTTCTGTAAATTTAGCCTCGGAAACTGCTAGGGCGTTCCCCGGAAGCGACGCGCAAGGGTTCCGCCTGCCCCTTGTGAGAAATGAGCAAAGGCTACCGAGTCATGGGCGGGCTCGGCTGAAGAAGCAAGTCCAGATTAGAATTGGAACCCTGAATGTTGGATCGATGACTGGGAAAGGAAGAGAGGTTGTGGACCTAATGAGAAGAAAAATCGGAATTTTGTGTGTCCAAGAAACTAGGTGGAAGGGTAATAAAGCAAGAGAGCTTGGAAGTGGCTTTAAATTGTTGTACAGTGGAGCAAACAGAGCGGGAAGAAATGGTGTTGGATATTATCCTGGCTAACGATTTGATCCCCTCTCTAGTCAGTGTAAACAGAAGAAGTGATCGCTTGATGAGTGTGAAGCTGTGCCTTGGGGAAGGGTTTACCATTGTAAGTGCCTATGCTCCTCAAGTTGGCTGTGAGGAGGAAGAAAAATATGGTTTTTGGAAGGACCTGGAGCAGGAACTTTCTAGTATATCAGCACATGAAAGGGTATTTCTGGGTGGAGATCTAAATGGACATGTTGGCACCAGTGTGGAAGGGGAAGTAGTGAGGAGAGTGCATGGAGGCTGGGGATTTGGTACGGGAAATGAGGAGGGTGAGAGAGTGCTAAGTTTTGCCTTGGCATTAGATCTAGCAATATGTAACACCTTCTTCAAGAAAAACGAAAGGCAATTGGTGACCTACAAAAGTGGAGGAAGAGAGAGCCAAATAGATTTCCTTTTGTGCAGAAGAATGCATTTGAAGGAGGTTAAGAATTGTAAAGTTATTGTGGGGGAACATGTTACACCACAACACAGAGTGCTAGTTATTGATTATGAATTCACGGGCATTAAGAAAAGAACAGCAAGGAAAATTACTCCAAGAATTAAATGGTGGAAATTGAAAGATCCTATTTTGAGAAGTCAATTCAAGGAAAAGGTGTTGCAAGGAACACGGCCAGTGGAAGGAGTTCAGAGATGGTGGACAGTAAATGCAGAAGCAATCAGGAAAGCAGGTGTAGAAGTTTTGGGGAAGACGTCTGGGAAAGGTGCTCCCCTGGATAAAGAAACATGGTGGTGGAATGATGTGGTTCAGGATGCCGTCAAGGCAAAACGACAGGCAAAAAAGAAATGGGATGAGTCTGGAAATGACGAAGATAGAGAACACTACAGAAAGGCAAATAAAGTTGTGAAAAGATCTGTAGGGAAAGCAAAGACAGCTGCATGGAAGGAAGTCTATGAAGAACTAGAGACCACAGAAGGGGAGGCCAAGCTTTTCAGAATCGCTAAGGCACGAGACAGAGCTTCAAAAGATCTCACACACATCAGGCAGATAAAAAGTGAACAAGGAATTGTAATTCAAGATGAAGAGCATATTAAGAAGAGATGGGAGGAATATTTTGAAAAGTTGCTAAATGATGAAAATGCCCGGCTTGTGTTTGAGGATGGTATTCCACATCACAACGTAACAACTGGCATATGCAGGGAAGAGGTTGTAACTGATGAAATTCCAGTGGAGGCTTGGAAATGTCTGGATGAAGAGGGCATAGATATGTTGTGGAATCTATTCCAACAGGTACTTCAAGATGAAGTAATGCCCAAGGAATGGCGGGAGAGTACCATAATTCCCATTTATAAGGAGAAAGGTGACATTCAGGATTGTGCAAATTACAGAGGAATAAAACTCATGTCGCACACAATGAAGATCTGGGAGAAAGTTATTGAAAGTAGGCTTCGGGTGGAGACGACAATAGGAGATGAACAGTTTGGATTTATGCCGGGAAAGGGAACAACAGATGCTATTTTTGCACTTAGGCAGGTCATGGAAAAGCACAGGGAGAAGAGAAAAGAACTACATATGGTGTTCATAGACCTAGAGAAAGCGTATGATCGAGTGCCCCGTCAGGAGGTATGGAGATGCATGAGATGCAAGGGAGTACCGGAGAAGTATGTGCGCATTGTTCAGGATATGTACCGTGGAGCAAGGACACGAATTAGAAGCAGTGTAGGATTGTCAGTTACTATACCGGTTCAAGTAGGTCTTCACCAAGGATCTGCACTAAGCCCCTATATTTTTGATCTAATAATGGATGTCTTCTCTGAAAACTTAAGAGAACCAGCTCCTTGGTGTATGCTATTTGCAGATGATATTGTCTTATGTAGCACACACAGGGAAGAGCTTGAATATAAACTGGAGTGCTGGAGAAGAGCCATAGAGGACAGAGGCCTTAAAATCAGTAGGAATAAGACCGAATACCTGTGCCTTGGAGGAACTGGAAATGAAACTATTCAGGTGGATGGTAGCCAGCTACAGGCAAGGGACAGTTTCAAGTATCTGGGATCCACTGTATCTAACGATGGCAATCTAGATCTGGAAATTACCCACCGAATTCAGGCTGCCTGGTTAAACTGGAAAAGGTTATCTGGTATTCTCTGTGACAGGAGACTGAATATCCAAGTAAAGGGTAAAGCCTATAAATGTGCAGTGAGACCTGCAATGCTATACGGAGCAGAAACTTGACCAACAGTGCAGTCACAGTGCAAGCGACTGGAAGTAGCTGAAATGAAGATGCTAAGATGGATGTGTGGAGTTACAAGGAACGATCACATCATAAACACCTTCATACGAGGCAGCGTAAAAGTGACTGAAATATCAAAAAAGGTGCAAGAAAGACGCTTGCTCTGGTATGGCCACATTAAGCGCAAGGATGAGAGTTATGTAGGAAGGCGAGTGCTTGGTCTGGAGGTGGAAGGCAAAAGGGAAAGAGGCAGGCCTAGAAGAAGATGGATGGACTGCGTGCATGATGATCTCCGGAAGAAGCAGTTAACAGAAAACACTATTTGGGACCGAGGAAAATGGAAACGACTTGTCAGAAACGTCGACCCCGCATGAACGGGAAAAGAAGAAGAAGAAGGAGAAGAAGAAGAAGAATAATTTCAAGAAAACCTTTGTTGTTTGAGTCTTCAGTGTTTTGACTGGTTTGATGCAGTTTTCCAAGTCACCCTGTCCTGAGCTAATCGTTTCATCACTAGATAGCTACCACACCTTACATCCGAGTCAATCTGTTTAACATGTTCTAACCTTGGTCTACCCCTACAGTTCTTGTCCTCAACCCTTCCTTCCATAACTAAGTTTGCTATTTCTGGGTGTCTTATTATGTGTCCTTCCAACCTATCTCCTCTCTTCATTACCAATCGCCAGAAACATCTCTTCTCTCCCACTCATTATTCCTTTTCTGCAGAAATGCTTTCCTTGCCTGAGCCAACTTACTTTTTGTATCCTCTGTGCTTCGTCCATCACTGATTATTTAGCTTCCTAAGTAACAGAAGGCTCCTACTTCTTTAGCTTTTCTGTTGACATTGAATATAGATTTAGGTATTAGGAGATCATTTTTGAAAGCCTTTGCCTGGAGCGTGGCACTCTTTGGAAGTGAAACTTGGACTGTTGGCACAGCAGAAAAGAGGGGAATAGAAGCATTTGAAATGTGGTGTTACAGGAGAATGAAGATCAGATGGGTAGATAGAGTAACAAATGAAGAAGTATTAAGATGAGTGGGAGAGGAGAGAGGTTACGAAAGGAAGGGTCGAGAACATGATATAGTATATACAAAACTCCCAACATGCTCTATAATTTAAAAAAACATGGAGTCTGAATCATAACTTGGTACCTCATTCAACCAGACTGATATTCCTGTCCATATTCAAGGTTGAGTAGTAATCAACCTATAGTGAACAAGAACGGCATGGGTAGATCAAGGTTAGAATATATGTATCTTAAACAGATTCTCTCTGATGTAAGGTATGGTAGCTATATAGAGATGAAATGATTAGCTCAGAACAGGGTGCTTGAATAGCTGCATCAAACCAGTCAAAACACTGAAGACAAAGGTTTTATTAAAATTCAACAGCACATCTTACTATTCCACAGCAAAAAAAAAAAAAATACAATGTTATTTTAATTAAGTTATAGATATTGAGATGTTTCAATGTTTTTACAATATATCTTAATCATATGTTATGTATTTCAGTTTCTTTTCCACATTTCTTTTTAACCATCGACTTGAGCCTCTATGGACTGCGTGTTAACAACCACTTTCATTTCAGTGTCTGCGTCTTGTTCATTTGCCGGCTTTGACATCTTGCCAGTATCTCTTGAGTCCACCTATCAGCTTGTTCTTCCGCTCCTCTGTCAAAGGACCTCTTCGTCTTCTGGGTTCTGCCTCCACCATAAAACCCTGATAGCTTTTCACCATCCTTCTGAAACGATTCCTGCCTTTGATTTTATTCTCCGTAATGCCCACCTGTCTCATATCTTTCCAACACTCTTGGAACTATTTCAACTTGGAGATCTTCGGTTTAAGAAAATTCCAGATTTTCTTTGTGAGCAGGTGCCCATGAATGGAAGATTTTGTTGATAAATTCTGTTATTTCGACATAATTCCTGTGGAGTTTCATAATAGTTTGCAGTGGTAATGATCGTAGTACAGCTAGTTGTTCTCCCGAGTACGTGGTGCATTCAGTCAACAGGTGATGAGCCGTCTGTGGAGAGTTTTCCTGGCAGCTGCAAATTGGTGAATCAATAATGTTCAATTTATGAAGATAAGATTTGAAGCAACCATGATTTGTAATAAAATGGGTGGTTATAAAGTTGGGCAAGAGAGATGAGGAAAGTCTGTGTGGTATATTAGGAAGGAATAATTTTTTATGTAAGGAGTCTTCTGAATTGGTATATACGGAGTTCCAAATATTTGTATAATGCTCAGTTAGTACTTTTTTTACCTGGTTTAGGGGTGGTGATTTGTAATATATTGCAGTTCTATGGCTGGCAGCAATCCTGGCGAGAACTGCTTGATTTTTATTTTAGTCGATACATGGTGATACAACTACCGTTACCAGTTTTTAAGAAATGAACATTATGACGATGATTTACAAAGAAAAGTGATGGAAGATAACTCTGAACTAGGAAAGACTATTCCTCCAATTCATGCCATAATGATAATGTCCCCAACAGCTTCAGAGCTGCCAAATAATGGATATCTCGAAGCAAGTAAGAAATGAAACGAAAAATTCGCGGGAGGGGGGAGGGGCCGGTTTTACATAAAACTGCAATCTTCGCTTTCTAATTGTTGTTATCGGTTCCATCTTGCTGTATACTTCTTTATTTGATATCAGTCGAACCTGTCCGTCAACCCATCTGTTGCCCAAGATCTTCCGTAGTAGTCTGCGTTCTCTTTTAAGTAGCTGATTGACTTGTCCTGTTCAATTCCACATTATTTTGTGTCGACCGACTGAAAATTACGATATCAATATTGTCAATAAGGCAATAATGGGAAAAGGTCTTCAAAGTTGTATTTTTGATATGAAAGAGACAGAAAAGATAATATACAGGACGCAGGCGGTGCGTCATTAAGGGCTGAATGGGCCCTGCCCACCCAGGGCCGTTAGGCAGCATTGCAAAGAATTTGTTTAATTAATGTCTTTTAAAATTACTTTAAATTGCAGATGCTCAACTTAAAATAAGTGTTTTACCCTTCGAGAATCTCTAAAAAGAATTCATTATACATAACTCATCCTTAGCTTAAGATGCTGACAGTCTCGTACGGTGTATCGTCATAGCAAGGGCTGCTTGACAAAGTCCCATGTAAAGTATATGGTTTGATGGGCCAGGTGAGGAAACAGTGGACATAGCACTGTCTCGCACGCGAATTCCTCAGTGCTATGAAGCGTATTTTCTTTCTCTTCAAGGGCCAGCAGATTGGGCCCATAGCGTTGCTTTGAAGTGAAATAGAAGATCTCTCCATTTCACTTCCTGCTTCTGTCTCTGTTGAACCGGACTACGGGAGAAGGGTCCACCCCACCCCACCCAGGTATTCAGCTATTGTTCGCAACTTGCCGACATTAGCCAAACATATATTTATACATTTGCAGTTGTCGGATGTTCCAAGTACAGTACAGGTGTATTAGCGAGTTCTGTGGATGAAGTTAATTTCTACTGTTTAAATGTTGTTTTTTTTAAATTTTGTTGCATGGTACCTAGTTATTTAATATGTCGATTGTATGTGACATAGGAAAATGAAAGTGGAATTTTTATTAACAAATCTATTTACTACTATAGCTCTGAACACAAATTAAAAAATTAAAAAATTAGGACCTCATCAACCAAGCTGATAGATAAATTTGCTTCATCCAAGCACAGGAGAGAATATATTTACAAATAATGTTATTGGTTTTACGTCCCTTTTAACTATTTACAAATAGGAACCATGCGAGTACAGTTTTAATGCTTGAACTATTTATTAAAACTTGTTTGAAATGTTGTGTTGTGTGGAATTATGATAATGGCAATATTGGTAACAATAAATGCCAAATATAAAACAATATTTAACATGAAACAACAATAGTATCATCTGGCCCGCCCTAAGATTTTAATCAGGAGCCGCCCCTGATACAGGACATGTATCACTAGCTAGCTTTATCTGGCTGTATCGAAAATATATAGGGGAACATGGGTAACAGTAGGACACTTTTATTTTGAATCGTCATAAAAGAAAAATAAATTAGTTTATTAATTTCACATTTCAAGCATGCTTTTTATTGAGCATTAGCTTGCCACGGTGGGTGAGTGGATAGCGTGTCGGTCTACTAACCCCAAGATTGCAGGTTTGCCCCTGACCGTGGTAAGTGATTTTTGAAAGGCGGCAAAAATACGATACGCATGTCATACGATGTTGGCATGTCAAAGAACCCATTTGAATTCAGTAGGCCGAGTTCATAATGGCAAAATTAATCTCGGGAGTTTCCGCCAGCACAAAGTTCCTCATTTCTCTACTAAAAAGCGCTATTGTGTTCAAGGAGGTTAGATATCTAACATCTAACCTCCTTGACTTTCATAGTCAAGGAACTACGAAATTCGACATGCAAGCTACCCTCTGGGTGTCAAATAGCAAAGCTTGCACCAGGCACCCGAGGCCATACGATATTATTATTATTGAGCATTACTCTTGATCACCTTACAATTAAAAATATACATAAAAGTACCACTCATCTCACTCATCTCCACGAATGGAGTACAATGAGACATAACCTGGGGAACAGTGAGATCTTCTTTAACAACCTTTAACGAATGTCAATTAGTGAAAAATCGAGATGAAATACTGTGCTGCCTTTTTGTTGCTCCTGTCATTATTGGGTTTGGCAGTATCATTTTAATGCCAGCATCAGAAATAGAAGCCACATCAAGAAGATATACTGTAGTATCATAAATTTCCCTCTACATTTTTTTCTAAAAAAATAAATTTAAAAAAATCTCAAAATTTCCACTCTTCTCTTTTCCTTTTATAACCTTACCAATGTAGTAAACAAGCCTATTACATTTTTGTCTGAACTCTATTCAAAAATGGTCATCCACTACAGGCACTCTCTCGAGTTCAACAAATGCCAATGGATCAATTTGGGGTCCTGTATCTTCATCAGAGTCATAGTCTGTAGAATCACATAACTGAGCAGAAGTTTCCTCTTCCCCATCACTGCCTTCATCAAGAACAAAGGCTTCTCTGGCCTTCTCTCCTCTTGGTACAGTTTTTTTTTTTTTTTTGTCATCATTTTATTATATTGCTCTTAAATTAGATCTTTTTCTGGTGTGTCTGTTGCAATCATACCCGCTTCTTGATGCCTTCTTTTACTCAGTTTCCTTTTCCTGCCTTTGGGTACCGTATCCTCGTGTCTGCTCTGGGCTTAAAAATACAGTATTTTGAGAGGAAGGTGGAAGGATTGCACAATTAGTTTCTTGCTGTGAATTGCCACTAGGAGATAGTCTTCTTCCAGCTGCCACATTTTCAACCACAGTTCTTAAAGATGGACCAGGAACATTTTTCGGGCGAGGCTCTTTTTTTTTTAAACAAATCTGGCTAATGTCTGGAATGACAAATTATTGTTGTTTTTTTTTTTTCCACAAATCTCATACTCTCCCCTGCTATTACTTGCTCAACTGATGAATTCATCACCTCACTTCAAAATGAGCCTATTTCAGTCCTTTATTTTGGATTTTGTGACATTTGAAGAGATCTGCAACAATAGAAGTTGCTTTAATTATTATTTAAGCTGCTCCACAATTTATTTTACTGGCAAATGTATATTAAGGTTGTATTACAATTGAATTTGTAAACACCTGGGGAACAGTAAGACACCCACTCATCTGTCACTGTTAAATGTATCCCTAATGTGACCATAACCTAACTTCATGGATATATTAATTGCTTCATCACTAAGTTGCACAGCCACAGGTGAGCCTTTCAATCTGTAAAAGTACCGGTACCACAACAATATTCCCGCTTCTACAAAAGATAATAAGTATTGATTACACCAATGATATCTTACTTTACTCATCTTAAAACACAGGAGTCCTCAAAATTTCAACTAAGGATGACAGCCATTTGCTAACAGGATTGTGGGTATGGGGTGTGTTTCACAATTCTGCCACAAAACACTCAACTCATAATTCTCTGGAAGCGGTAAATTTGAAATGTCTCACTGTTCCCCATGTATCATTGTTACCCTCCTTCCCCTACATATGTACACAAAATAATAAGTTAACCCTTTAAGTAAAGTCATCATCATCATCATCTTGCACAGTTTCCAGCCACTGGCCGGGTCTGTTTGGAACACAAGCCTCTCCAACGTCTTCTGTCTTCCCACCATCTCTCAGCCTCCACCCTTGTCCAGTCTTCTCCTCTCTTCTTCACGCTTTCTTCCACCCCTTTCAGCCACCTGTCTCTCGGTCTTCCTCTCGGTCTCTTTCCTTCCCACTTCGTCTTGTGTACTCTCCTGGGTATCCTCTTCTCCTCCATTCATTTTACATGTCAATACCATGTAAGTCTAGATTTCTCCATACCATCCTGTAATGGTTCCTCCTTCATTAATTCTCTGGTCCTCTCATTTCTTATTCTGTCCATCTTTGTAGCTCCAATACTGCTTCTCAAGAACCTCATCTCACTGGCCTGTATTTTGCTCTTCTCCCTACCTTTCATAACCCAGGTCTCCGAGGCATACGTCAGGATAGGGACATAGTACGTCCGATATATGATCTTTTTGCTGTTCTGAGGGACATCCTTGCTCCATAACATGCTTCTCACACTCCTCCGGAATGCTTCTGCCTGTCTCCCCCCCGCTCATTTATTTCTCTATCGTTCCTTCCATTATCTTGTATCAGGCTTGCCAGATACTTGAAACTCTCCACTTTCTTCAGCTGTTCCCCACCAATTGTTATTCCTGTTGTGGTTCTTTTCTTCTTCCTTGTTGTGATCACCATCTCACTCTTATTTATGCTAAATTTCATCCCATACCCTTGTATTGTTCCTTCCCACACATCCAACTGTTCCTGTACCTCCTCCTCCTTGTTTCCCCAAATCATCAAATCATCTGCAAACACCATTGCTTTCATCTTTCCTTCCCCAATTACTTGTGCCACTCGGGTCATTATGTCATCCATCACCACAATGAAAAGTAACGGTGACAGTGCACTTCCTTGTTTCAGGCCGTTTCTCTGTTCCAAGCAGTCTGATCTCTCTCCTCCCACTTTCACACAGCTCATGCTTACCTTGTACATCTCCTTTATCCTCTTTATAGTCCATTTCTCTACTCCTCTATCCTCCAGGGACTTCCATACTTTGTTTCTGCATACATTGTCATAAGCTTTCTCAACGTCCAGGAAGGCCATCAGTAGATCTGTTCCATACTCATAGTGCTGTTCTTGTAACTGCGTTACAGCAAAAATCAAATCCACTGTGGACCTTCCTGCTCTGAAGCCATGTTGTTCTTCCCTCATCCCTCCTTCTATCCTTGTCCTAATTCTCTTTTCCAAAACTTTCTCGAAGATCTTTGCACAATGACTCATCAGTGTTATTCCCCTATAGTTTCTGCAATCTGTTCTACTACCTTTCTTGAAGATCGGGACAATTATTCCTTTTTTCCAGTCCTCTGGGGTCTTCCTTTCCTTCCATGCTGTCCTCATCACTCAGTACAACCACTGTATCCCCACCTCTCCTGCTGCTCTCACCATCTCCACACTCAACTCATCCACACCCGGTGCCTTCCCTCCTTTCATCTTGTTCACTGCATCTTCCACTTCTTTCCATGTTAATTCCTTTTCTGTTTGCAGTTCATCTTCCTCTTCCCCGATTTCTTCCTCCTCACCATCTTTTCCATTTGGGTTCAGAAGTTCTTCAAAATATTCTTTCCACATTTTCTTCAGTTCTTCCCTATTTTCTATCTCTTGTCCCTTTTTGTTCACCATTCTAACATAATCCGTAGGATCCTTCCGCCTCTTATTTTTTACCATCCCATACAGGACCTTTTTTGTACCTTCACTATCCTCCTTCATCATCTTTGTCCACTCTTCCATCCACTTTCTTCTCTCCTCAGCCACTACTCTCTTCGCCTCCTTCTTTCTTTCCTGGTACTCTTCCCTTGTCTCTACCGTCCTATTTTGATACCACCTCCTAAAGGCTCTATTCTTTTCCCTTACTATATCTTTTGTCTTCTCATTCCACCATGGTGTTTCCTTCCACCTCTTCTTACTACTTATCCTCCCACATACTGCTTCTGCTGCACCTACTAGTGTCTTCTTAAATCTAGCCCATTCCTCTTCCACCCCTCTTTCTTCATCTGTTGAAATTCCTTCCTTTACCATTTTGAGGTACTCGACCCTTCTATCCCCTTCTTTCAGTTTCCATATCCTTATACGTCTTTCCTGGTTCTCAGTCCCTTTCCTCTCCTTACTCCCTCACAGGTTCATTACCAGCAATCGATGGTCGCTATCCAGGTTCTCCGATGGTATAACCTTGATGTCCGTGATGTTCTTACTTAGTTCTTTCTCATACAGTATATAGTCGACCACCGACTTCCTGGTCAAGTCATCACTGTACCATGTGATTGTGTGGCTCTCTCTTTTCTTAAACCAGGAGTTCCCAACTAGCAGGCTGTTTCTCTGGCAGAAGTCCAACAGTCTCTTTCCTTCCTCATTTCTTCCGCCCCAACCCTCTGGACCTAGAACACTCTCATAACCTTGTCTTTCTCTTCCTACATGGGCATTGAGATCCCCCATAACAATCATATTTCTTCCTACCAGCTGCTTCTGCAATTCCTCTTCAAACTCCTCCTTCTCTTCAGAGGTGCAGCCTACTTGTGGAGCATACACTTGCACTATTTCTACGGTCTCTCCCCTCAGTGCTACTTTCACTTTCATCATCCTATCACTTATTCTCCTCACATCTTCTTTTAAACCATCTCGTACTACTACTCCCACTCCATTCCTCTTTCCCTCTTCGATCCCACTCCAGTACAGTCTATAGCCTTTTCTCAGTTCTCTCCTACCTTCCCCTTTCCACTTTGTTTCTGCCAATCCCAATAAATCCAACTTCCTTCTTTCCATCATATCCACTATCTCCTCCACCTTCCCCGTCAGCGTTCTTAGGTTTAAAGTTCCAAATCTTAGTCCGTGTGTACAGCCGTGTCGTCGTCTATTAAATCCATCAAGTCCGAGGCTCGTTCCATTTTTGAAAGCATTTGGTTTCATCCACTACTGGCTTGCTGGGCCTATCGTAGCTTCACCAGAGCCCCGTTAGCCGTCACTTTTCAGGGTTCCTGTAGGACCTTCACAGCTACCGTAACGGTCCTGGGGCACATGAAGTCCCCACTGTACTTCGCCCCTACAGGCGATCCCCTACTTTGTGCCGTTGCCCGTCTCCCACGATGTGGACGAGGGGTTGGACTTATGGGAGACCCTTTAAGTAAAGTAAAGTTAGTTATTGTTGTTTTAAGAGGCAGAACAGCGAGGCCATCTGCCCCTTAAGTAATGTTTGTACAGTACCTTATTTTCCCAGACTCAAACACTCTCCTCCTTGGAGCAACTCACACATTATAACTTGCATGAGGCTTAACCTCACTTTTCTCTGAACTATTAAAATACTAACCTGTGCAAGAATGAAATGCTCACGCATCACAGCTACAAGGAAATAGATAGTCTCCACTGCATTGAACACTGACGATTAACAAAAAGAAATTGAGTCTGGAACTCAACACCTGACTGTTAATAGTCACGAAGCTCAGAGACTTCAGTAAATCTAGAAAATGTCCTCTGCCGAGACCATGTCAACAAGGCGTGTGTGATGGACAAACACACAAAAATAACGTGGTTACCAGTAGCCATAGTTCAAAGATACGGAATGATCCAGATTAACCGGTCAGCACCATGGCATCCAACCGACACTTAGGACAAAGTTTCAATCACCGGCGTCCATTTTTACAGATAGTTGCGTAGTAATATTGTTCCGCGGGATGATGGGTGGAGTGGTTGCAACTACTTGCTGCCCTCGCGATCCTGGCAGCGACGATGTGAAAGTTCCTTGAACGTTGACGATCGTAAATGCATAAAGATAGCCGAGTCAGACGAAGATGTTCCGAATCTGTTGCGTTGTTTCCCTAAATTCTGGACTCATATATAGTCGGACACTAAAGTCTACATACACCCTAAAATTAACACATAAAGTCAAAATCAATCAAGAAAATATTCTGTATTCACTTTCTGTGACATAAACAGACATGTTAGAAACAAAATGAACAACATATGTACTACATACTGAATAATAGTTCCATACAATGACATCTTGAGCATGCAAATGGAACACCGGTCAGGTACAAAAGTAAACATACACTGTGATGTTAACTTGCAGGCATGATTTAATATTTTGTATTGCCGTCCTTTGCTTCGATCACAGCTTCCAAACGGCGTGGCATCGATTCCACCAATACTTTTGTGTCTACAGCTGTGAAGTTCTTCCACTCTTTCACTAAGGCTGCTTTCAAATCGGTTTTTTTTTTGCTCTTGTATTTTTTTATCCTATGATTTAGTTCTCCCCACAGATGTTCAATTGGGTTGATGTCTGATGACTGGTGAGGTGAATGCAACTGCTTTGGTCATTGTAAAGTAGCCATTCTTTTACGGCAATGGCCGTATGCTTCGGGTCATTGTCTTGCTGAAACACCCAGCCTGTTCCGAGTCCCAGTTTCTCCGCAGATTGTTTCAAATTCTCCTGTAAGATGGTCAGATACTTCCATTTATCCATAATGTCCTCAATAAATACTAAATTTCCAACCCCACCTCCAGACATGCACCCCCACACAAGAATGTTTCCACCGCCATGCTTCACTGATGGGACAAGATTTTTCTTCTTCAAACTTTCGTTCCTTTTTTGCCACACCCTTTGCTTTCCATCACACTGGAAGATGTTGAATTTACTCTCATCCGTGAAAAGCACTGTATTCCAAAATGTGGAACTTTATTTTGAAGCAAAGTTGCAAAGTCAAGGCCTGCTTATGAACGGTTTTTACCTTGCTGTTCTATTGTCAAACTCATGATTGCGCAGAAGTCTTCGTACTGTGATGGGATGAATGATATTTCCACTAGTATTTGCGACATCTACCGCCAACTCCGTAGCTGTAATTCTGGGATCTGCATTCAGTTTTCTAATGACGTGTCGGCGCTCCCTCTTAGATAACTTGGGTGGTCGTCCACATCTAGCTTTGTCTTCTACACTTCCTCGATCATTGTAGTTTCTTATTACGGTTTGGACACTTGGATGGCTCCTTCTAACAATTTCCCCAATTTTCCGCAGTGAAAAGCCCTTTTTACTAAGCTCATTGACATTTTTCCTCACCTCCACTGGTATTTCAGTTCTTTTTGGATCCATGTTATGCGATCGAATTATGTATTACAATACACGTCTACTGTATCAACAAACCACACCATCTTGACTGTGTTCACTGCAACGACTCTCCTACAACTGACGACAGACTCGACGTGTATGTTGACTTTTGTACCGCAGTAAGCACACACTGTTGCATCTATCACGCTTCTAGTGCACGATACCGGTCTGAAGACCTTGGTTTTTGTTGTTGTGGACGTGGACGCAGACATAGTTGTACGTCCACCTCAGTGCATCCAGGGTTGTACATAACATGTTACAAAATGGGGGTCAGTGGCGTATACTGGTCTGAAGATCTGGGCTACCACTGAGCTTAAACATGCTTTTGACCTGCCGTGCGAAAAGAGTTCATATTTGAAAACCCATCATTTGACCATACATTAACTTCACGACTAATAACAAACACGGCCAGCCATACAATTTAGACAGTTTAGAACTGCCAGATAACCTATTCCACCTAGCATAAATGTAGATGATGTGAAATGACGTGTATAAAATTGGCACGCAATTGCAGTTCAGGTGTAGGCCTTGCCATAGCCTATGTACCGGTATAGGCCTAATATGAACTTTATCACTGTATGGACGACGGCTGAAAGGAACTTCTAACAAACTCTCTATTAATGATACAGTCATTGGCATTTAAAGCCCCCGCAGGTGTTTGTTCCATAATCTTCTTACAAAATCACAACTGGCACAGTTAAAACAAAACACTACCGTACATAAAGTTTCTTCACCATACACACTTAAATAAATCACACATCGAAAATACTACAACTTCTAAAACGTATTCACATCTATGTGCGCGATAATATACATTTATTGTAGGCTATTTGTTGCTTTATGCGCTTTTAACTCCACAGAAACCGTTGGCTGTAGCGGCAACTCGCTCACTTTAAGCGCTGAGCCTGAGCAGAACAAGGGTGGGTGCGGAGAGATGGGGAGAGCGGCGTAAGGCTGCCGCTTTCTTGATCGGTTTCTACTGTGTTGCCACGTTGACTACCCACTAACCATTATTTCTTTCGATAAAGAAGAATGTGCATGAAAGTCACGATTGTTTGAATGCTTTGTTGAAACTGTAATAAAGTGTTACTTATTTTTAATGTAATTTTCTTGGGCTACCGCCGGTAGCTCCGGTAGCCCTAAGAATACGCCCCTGATGGGGGTGTATGTAGACTTTAGTGTCCGACTGAAGACGTGCTGAATTACCGTTAATCCTTTCCTAGTTTGCATAATGCCAGTCTCTCAAATCTTAACCCTTGTGTACTGAATAGTACCGCCGTATTAAAAACTTTACACTTACTTCCATGAACATTGCCTAATCCTAACTCTTCCAATAATAATAATAATATCGTATGGCCTCGGGTGCCTGGTGCAAGCATTGCTATTTGACACCCAGAGGGTAGCTTGCATGTCGAATTTCGTAGTTCCTTGACTATGAAAGTCAAGGAGGTTAGATGTTAGATATCTAATCTCCTTGAACACAATAGCGCTTTCTAGTAGAGAAATGAGGAACTTTGTGCTGGCGGAAACTCCCGAGATTAATTTTGCCATTATGAACTCGGCCTACTGAATTCAAATGGGTTCTTTGACATGCCAACATCGTATGACATGCGTATAGTATTTTTGCCGCCTTTCAAAAATCACTTACCACGGTCAGGGGCGAACCTGCAATCTTGGGGTTAGTAGACCGACACGCTATCCACTCACCCACAGTGGCAAGCTACTCTTCCAATATAAAATACTCACTCACTCACTCACTCCGTTGGCTTTTCTGGGACGTGACGATCCCGTGCCGCTCTCACTATCTGCCTCCATTTCCTCCTATCCAGCGCAGTATTCTCCCATACAGTAATACCCATTTGTCTGCAGTCAGAGGTCACCTCATCTTCCCATCTACTCCTAGGTCTTCCAGGGGGTCTCGAGCCTTCGATCTTCTTCTCATACACCTGGCGAACTATTCTGTCAGCGTCCATTCTGATAACATGCCCTGCCCATTGCAGCCGTTTCGCTTTCATGACGTCCACTACTCTGGGTTGATTAGCCAACTTGTACAGCTCATGATTTGATCTGAGAACCCATCTTTGTGTTTCCTGGTCAAAGATGGGGCCGAAAATTTTTCTATATATCTTGTTTTCGAAGACTGCAAGTTGGCGTTCCTCCCTTTTGGTCACACTCCATGTTTCGGCTCCGTATAGCAGTACCGGCCTGATGATCGTGTTGTATAGTTTTAGTATAAAATAGTGACTCTAATCAGGTGATACTAATAATATCATTATCCCTATTCCCAATAACGTAATAACACTCAAAATATCCCGTTAACTACAATATCAAATGTCCAAAACCGATACCATAACATTGAATCTACTGGCGCGAATCATTCAAGAATGAAGCCGAACAACATATACACACAAGCACAATAATAATACCTCTACATACAACCCCAGAGTTTAATCCAATATAATAAAATAGGTACAGATAATTCTTAACTGCACGAAGGCAAAACCCGATAATGTGTGAATTTACCAAAAATCAAAGAATCTCAGCTTCAGAATTTGAGGCGGGCCGAAGTTCGGCAAAGCGATGTATGCGTTGGAACAACTTAAGTTTGAGGAGGAGAGTTTTTTGTTTAGTCTTCCATCTGACTATACAGATTACGTGAGAGAATTTTATCGTTTTGTAATACGACTCTGAAAAGAACATACAGTGCATATCTATCGCAAATTGGCAATGCCGATCTGACTTCAGTTTACTTTGACATGCCAACAAGCACAACAATAAACACAGCAAGTGCATGTAGTGTTTTAGTGAAAATATCAGGTGCTGAGGAGTTACAATGTTCAGTAATACTTGCTGCGACTCAGGAAACTCCAGCCATACTGTACAGGGTCTTTCATATAAAGTAAGAACGGCAAGCGGGAGTTTTGTTATTCGCTACTGCGGTGGCCTTGGCCGAGCTTGTGGCGCGCCATGGCCCCCTGCTGTACTATAAAAAGCGTGCGCTACTACATACAAGGGCTGTTTTTTTTTTCTTTTTTCAAGTTCCGATGGACTATACAGTATAAAATAACAGATTGACAAACCAAACTGATTTTACTGCTGAATGTTTGCTTGTTTTATTTTTATGTCTCAACATAATCGCCAAAACAATTAAAACAGTTCTCGTATCGTTACACCTGCTTTCCAATGCCCTCAGAAAAATATTCTGCCGCCACTGACGTGGGTACGTCTGGAGAGTCTCCGGAAGTTTTTCCTTTTTCCGAGGCATTGCCACCCAACCATACCTTCAATTCTCGAAAAATGTGAAAACCATTCAGTGCTGGTTTGGACTAAACGGCAGATGATTCAAAACTTCACACTTGAATTCTTTGTAAAATTCTATCGTAAAGTTGGTACAGTGTGGTTGTGAATGGTTTTCACCTTTTTCGAGAATTGAAGGTATGGTTGGGCGGCAATGCCTCGCCAAAAAGGAAACAATTCAGGAGACACTCCAGTCGTAACCACCTCAGTGGCGGCAGAATATTTTGCCAACGGCATTGGAAAGCTGGTGTAACGATACGACAAATATTGCAATCGTTTTGGTGATTATGTTGAGACATACGAATAAAACAGCAAACATTTAGTAAGAAAATCAGTTTGGTTTATCAATCTGTCATTTTTATACAGTCCATTGTAACTTGGAAAAAAAAAAAAAAAAAACCAACAACCAGCCCTCGTATGTACTATGCGCGCGCTTTCAATAGCACAGCAGGGGGCCATGGAGCACCACAAGCTCGGCCAAGGCCACCGCAGTAGCGAATAACAAAACTGCCGCTTGCCGTTCTTACTTTATATGAAAGACCCTGTATTTTCGAGTGAAATCTCAGTCTAAAGGAGACTTTAATCTTCTGTCTTTGCGGAACTTACGTTGTACGAATGTTATAATTATGAATCATTGCTGATGAAATATTTTGTTTATTTTGATTAAATATATCTTATTATGTAGCATCAAATTAAAATACGGTAGCTATTTTACCCTCACCCCTTCCCCAAAATTTCGCGTCTATAGGACCTTCGCCCAATTCGGGAATTACAAATTTAAAAAAAAAAAGGGGGGGGGGGGGTCATGTAGCCGAGTAAATACAGTAACTTAGTTTTTGAATTTTTTATATACTGTAGCATAGTAGGCCCTACTTGTTTCACAGAAACTCCCTACAGTATCTGATACATGTACGTTACCGGTAACGTAAAACGGGGTAATACTGATCATTTTTCGGTGCTTTTTATTGATATTTCCCATACCAATAAAACCATATTCACGCAATGTTATATATCGTGAGTAATGGAAAGAAATCGCTGATCGAAATTACCCCATGGAGTGGGGTAATTCCAATCATAGGTTTATTTCGCTTGATTATCGGTGTTACACTATTTCAAGGGTTATAACGATCAAAATTTTACTTAAAAAAAAATACAGAAACTACCGTAATTACAAAATAAAAAGATGCACATTGAAAAAATGAAAAATTAAAGTTAAAACTGTAGCCTCTTTTGACCAGCACCTTCACCTGTCCCGGGTCGTCACAAAATTTTGTTTCATCATAGTTAATTATATTGGAGTCAGGAACATTCAACGTTTCCCTAAGATTACCATAATATTCCGTTACGATCTCCCTCGAAACTGCTGCTCTAACTCTTTTCGTGTTCTCTCCAATTCTCACAGTCAGTTCGGAGTTTCTTCTCAGAAATGCATGAACCCACTCTAGTCCTGGCCGATTGTCTTTGAATCTCTTTTCCACTTTCTCTGCGCGGTTAAGGTAACCCTGCACAATGTTACGTACATCCGTGTTTCTCAGTGGAAAACCCCACTTGGGACACGTCAATAAGCCTTCAACAAGCGTTTTCTCCTCTTTCCTTTTTAAAGCTATTTGTGTTTATATTTATTCCTTAACTTGTCGTCAAGTGTTTGTTTACGGCACAGCAAACTCTTCTGATGCTCTCCTGATGCTTATTTTCCCCTGTCGCACTGCATTTTCTAGGAATATTCAGTTGTATTTGCACCTTCCATCAGGCCCAAATTTCTTGAATTATGTTCTCACCATGATCGGTATTACCCTATAACAAGACAACTTTTCATATAAAGCCCTATAACTTCACAGTGGCATTGCTTAGAAACTTACGCATATGTTCATATGATACCCAACTAACTGAGGAATAGTTAATGATATTAACTTACTGTATTTGTACAGCCTGTGAAGCTCCTCAACTGAAGTTTTCACTGTTAACTTGTTTTACGCTTAATAATGTGCTCCTTACAACATTCACTAGCCGATTGCAGGTAACAACTGAGCGAATTCTTGGCTCTCAGCCAAGTAAGCAATAATGTTACCTTTGTTACTACAATACGCGACGGCTCTATTATTGTCGCAGTTCGGCTGGAGAGCTCAACTTTCAAACTACAGTCCAAATGACTGGTATTGCCTCACTATATTGGTATTACCCCATTCTACGGTACTGCTACAGTAATGGAATACGGTATTGCAAGTACAAACTACTGTACACCTCAAACTGTTGTTTCAATTAGGGATAAACAACATCGTTATGAGCTTCGTGTTCTTTGATTTTTAGAATTTGATAACATGTGTTATTGTGGTGTCTGTAGTAGTGTGTATTTGTAATCGAGGCTAGGACTGGGACAAAAGCAGCCATGGCCGTAAGTTAGGAACCAGAATGAATCAAATCATTCCTATATCAAGTTAGGAACCATCCTTTCATTAGCCTGGAGTAGAAGTGGGAACCACGGAAAACCACTTCTAGGGTAGCAGAGTTTGGAATCTACCCCAACTCTTTTCAGTTCTGCTTCACAAAGCTGAGTAAGCCCTGTTCCAACCCTCAGACTAGACTTAAACTTCTTGGCAGGGCGGGGAATCGAAGAGTGACAACCGATTATGCTAGCCACTACATTATGAGGTGGTCTTGGTCAATTGAATATTCAATCCATAGATAATGAGTTTAATTTATGAGTGTTATGAATTTTATCTATTGTTTTGAATATGAAATTTATTATGTTACATAAAATCTGACACAACACTTCCAACAACTTACTCGCACACAATACAATAGCAAATGATAATCATTGACATATATTGTACCTCTCCATTCTGTTTCAGGCACTTCCTGTCCCATAATAACAACAACAATAATTATAATGTGGTTCACAGAACCTCATACTGTCACTATCACATGAATCAGAAGATGTATCCATGCCACTTTCAGAATACTCTGAATCACTGTCATTAGTATCTGATTCGGAATCAGTATAAGTGAATATCATACGATTTCTGGGATGGGAACGGTAAGGAATTGAATATTCACAATATCTATAATATACTTCGTCTCCAACGGATGATTGGTGACCAGCCTCATGTAATGATTTAGGATTCCCTGGCAGATATGAATCATAACCATAAAAATGGTTTTGATCATAAGTTTGGTTATATTTTGTATGAGTTGGATAAGAGGGTCTGTGTTTACACACATTCGGCATTGTATATCTCTTGGGTAAAGCCTTCCTTTTTGAATGATTCTTTCGTTCTTGTTTAATATTGTGAATACTTATTACATCTTCATAATTAGTAAGTGGTCTTCCACGGTAGTTGGGATCACTTTCAATAGTACCAGCAATTGAATACCGGTAATCATTTTCAATATTTTGAATGCTTGTGGTTATATTAACAGAGGGATCTTCATAAAATTCATCCCAGTCATATACACTTTGTCTGCTATGATGGGAAGATACTATGCCTAATTGTGGTTCACTTTCAGTTATCTGTAAACTTGTCATTGGATTGCCATAATATAATGTCGAATCTTCTCTATTTTGGTCATCAGGAAATTTTACATTTTCTAAGACTATTTGTTCTAAATATTCATCAAAGGGGTCTTCCTCATTAGTCCTTTGCAAATTCCATTCTTTGTCTGTGTAACTTGCAGCACGTTCTTCATCACTATCATGCCCATCACAATTCCCATGAATTACACTCTTCTCTATTATATCTTTGGCATAAAATGCAGTTTCTGATGTAAACTGAGAAAGAACATCAGCCCCAGTGTGCGGAGGAGTAGTAGTTGCATTATCTCTCAACATTAAATGAATTAATCTTTGACTGGCATTACCAATAATTAGTCGGATCTGTTCGCTGAGTTTCTTAACCTTCTGCTTATTGTTATCACCTCTCAGATGATGAAGAAGTGAAAGTATTTGTGCTTTTTTATTTAGAAGCTTATCTATTTTTGACTGTAGTATATTCCTAAGAGTTGACAAATTATTTGCATAATCAGGGTTCAAAGCATAATTTGTATTCATTTTTGTCAGTCTTGATAATTCTGAAGTAGCTGTGTCAGAACTCACTTGTCCAGACGTTGAATCAACATTGATTAAATCATAGTTAAATAAGTTGAATAATGATGATTTTCTATTGCTCTCAGAACTACCAGTGCTCCTAGTTGGTAGAGAACCTTTCCTCCCCCTAACTCGAGATATAACTGGCTTATCTAATAGCGAACTAAATTGCCTCTTCTGTCTTTTCATTGCAAATGTAACATTAGAAATGGAGTTTACCTTCTTTATTCGATATAAATTATTGTATCCTCCTTGGTCATTGTAACCAAGATTTTTTGCACAAGACTTCAGATATTTAGTTAATCTTTTCCTTGATAAAAATTGTTGTGGGAACAACTGTAATCTTTCAAAACACTGACTTGGTTGATATGCCACAACAGATTTGACAATTTCATCACAGCTGACTGGCTCAACGTATCCAGTGGATAGATTAACTGAGTAAAGAGATGGAATATGTCCAGTGGAAGAAAGCTTACATTTCTTCAAACTTTCTCTTAATACCATTTTGCTTGGGTAAATGGTTTCATTAATTAATTTATCAGTATCAATTGGTTGAATGTATCTGGAGGATGTACTATTACTTTTCTTCAAAGCATTCTTTAATGTTCCTTGGTCTGGATGAATGACTTGGCTAAGCAGCTCTTCAATGCCAATTGGTTGAATATATTTAGTGGCAGATATCTTCTTTAATGCTTCTTTGCTCAAGTGAATGACATTATTTAGCAGTTCAGTAGTGCTAATTAGCTGAATGTTTTCAGGGAAAGAAATGTTGGATTTCTTTGAAAAACTTGTTAGCTCTTCCTGGCTTGACTGAGCGACTTTATCAGGCAATTCTTCAGCATCAACTGCTTGTATAGATCCAGAGGATGTAATATTGCCTTTATCTTTATAAAGTAAGTCATCTGTGTAAATTGGCTGACCACATCTAGAAGAAGGAATCTTACCTTCCTCTAAAACAGTCTTTAGCACTTCTATGCTTGGTTTAACAAATTCTGTGAGCAGTTTGTAAGTTTCAACTGGCTGAATATACTCAGAGGATGTGACATCATTTTTCTTTACAATAGTTTCCAGAACTTCTGTGCTTGAGCGAATGACTTCTTTAAGCAGTTCTTCTGTGTTAATTGGTTGAATGCATTCAGTGGGAGGAATCTTGTTACTCTCAAAACCATTTATTGTTCTCTTGCTCTGATGAAGGGTTTTACCAAGCAGTTTAACAGGGTAAAATGGTCGATTGGATCCAATAGGTATAATCTTATTCTTCTTTAAACTATTCTTCAATAGTTCTATAGTTGAAAGAATAACTCTATTAACATGAATAGGATGAACATATCCAGTGTACATAATCTTATTTTTGTTCAAAGCCTTCTTTGGCACTTCTTTGCCTGGGTGAATGCTTTTAATCAACAGCTCATCAGTGGCATCAGGCTGAATATATTTGGAGGATGCAATCTTAATTTTTTTTTTATTTTTCAATACTTCTTCCCTTTGCTGAATCCCTTCTTTAATCAGCAATTCACAATCTTTCAAAATTTCTACCTCATGTTTGTTGTTTTCTTGTTTCAAGCCAGAATGTTGTTCAGGGTACAGTTTGTTTAAATGTTTTAAATGAAACAGGCTTAGATTACTTGCATGAGGCAAACCTATTCCAGTTATTCCCTCAAACACTTCATTTGGATGAATCTTAGGAATGAATCCTTGCATGTACTTCTTTGAAATGTTTGTGTAACTGTCCCTATCTTTTAAATGCTCTCCTCTCTCATTCATTTCAGCACAGAACACATTAGAGACGTTTCCCAACCTTTCTTCTTTCTTCTGAAATTTTGCTGTGCTTGCATGCTTCTCCATGCTCAATTCTTCACTATCAAACTGCAGTGACTCAAAGGAACCTTTCCCGAATGTTGTTTCTGGTAAAATCTTCATATCCCTTACATTTATTTTATGGATACGTTCTTTCTTTAAAATATCTACATATTTTCCCCTGTCACTCTTGTCACTATAAGATTGCAAAGGTATATTTGAGCCTTTCAACTTAAGCAATGAGTATTTACTACCATTGAGAATATATTCCATCTCTTTGGGTGACAGTGGAAACTTGAAACTGTTCTCATTTTCTGTATACAGTGTCACTGGTGGTTTCCTTTTGAACATGACTTTCAACTCATTTGAAGAATTTGTATGATTTATGTCATCTGGTATGTTAAACTTCTTGGAAGGATGAGATGTGCTCAGTTCATCACCATTTCCACTGTGCAATGCACACCATCTTCTAAATGAAATTTGCTGTTGGTTACAAGTATGTGGCATTAATGATAAATCCATTTTCTCCATACATGTACACTGAACTCCTCTTGAAAGTGGTAATTTGTGTTCCTTTCTTTTAGACACTTGAAGAAGATTAGTTGTTTGGTAATTGTCAGCAATCTCACCATCATCTTCTATATCGTCATAGGACTTGTTTATATGCAAGATCTCAACTTCCTTTGCAGTTTGCACTTTTGTTTCATCATTACCTTCTGTAAGAAGAGAGTTTCTGAAATGATTACCTTTTGTTAACAATGATAATTCTCTTTTACGTATGTTTTCTGCGAAATCATGAGCAGCCTCCCTAATGGTTTCAGTGATTTCTATTAAAGAGTTTTTCCCTCCTTCCAAACCAGAGCTGGTAAGGACATTACTTTTAGGTTTAACGGCTGGCTCTGTCACAAATGTTGGTGCATCTCTAACCTTTTTATCCTGATCAGAAAGTCTTTCAACATTATCGGGAGAAAGTTTCTCTAGATAAGGATGATAACTTGAATCAGTTTTTTCAGATTCTTTTATTACTGTGTAAGTATGACTACCGTACACATCTGATTCTAAATTACTGTCGCCAGCATTGGAAAGCTGATCCTTTTCCACTTGATCACTAACTTCTGGTTCCTCAACCATATCATTACCTGCAGAACCTTGGCAGTCCCCAATATCATCATCAACATTACTGCAATTGGTTCTTGGCTGTTGATCTGCATGTTCACCAGCTGACTTAAGCTCCTGGCTTGAATCTTCTTTATAAATGTTTTGATCTGAATTGCCAGTTCTATTTTCCAAATTTGTACCTGCACCAATGTCCCCTTTATTTTCATTTTGTAGTACAGTAGTTTGTTGTTGATCCCCTTGACCTTGCATAAACTCAGATTTACCTCTATTATCCTCAGAATTTTCACATTCTTCATAAATCGTAGGATAAATATCGCAAGATTTATTTGTGAGTTTTACTTTCTTGTTAAATTTGGCATGTTTTAAAGT
The DNA here is from genome assembly GCA_946902985.2 of Meconema thalassinum. NCBI lineage: Eukaryota > Metazoa > Arthropoda > Insecta > Orthoptera > Tettigoniidae > Meconema > Meconema thalassinum. Next base: position 138,689,587 of record OX336401.1, read on the forward strand.
TCTAAACTTACCTACAGGCCAGTACAAACGTTTATGCAGCGTTGTATCTGATAATGTATCATTTCTATGTGTGTTTTCGTTGTGAAGATGTGAGACATTATATCTAAGATTCCTCTGATACCAATCAAGAGCAGTTTTCTTTCTTCTTTGCTGTTTACTCCAGTAATAATTAGTTAAAATCACTTTATCTTGTTGTGGGAGAGATTCCAGATGGCTACCAAGAAATTTGTTCATAGAAATATTAATTTTGTCAGGAATTTTACTATCTTTACCCTCATCTTCATGGGCAGTTCTGAAAATTTTGCCGTTCAACCTCTGCCGATCACCATCATCCAGCTGCCTCCATTTTGTGTCAATACTGTGAAGAGGAAGAGAAATGGTAGATTGTGAATATTCAGTCCCTTGATTCGTATCCTTAGAACCCTCTCCAACAGCTTGCCCTGTTTGTCTAAAATATTCTGATAATGGTAACAGGATTGAAGGACATTTATTTCTAGTTCGTTTTTTAAAGTCACTCATTCTAAGACGTGCCTTATTCATTCGCTGTTCCTCTAGCTGACGAACCATCTTCTCTAGACGCTGTAGACGTTCTTCCTTGTACTCGATGGTTGCATATAAATCTTTCATTTCTTCAGACTTATTTGCCAATTCAAGGTTTGCCTGAAATGGTACAGAATAAAAAAGGATGTAGAGAAAATAATGTAAATTGAAATGATTAACCTAATACACACAGCTCATGCACCTCTAGAACAGGCGGCTTCGGTGACGTAGTTGCTGAGCTTCTATGCCCAAGATCGCGGGTTCAAACCCGGCCGAAGTAATCGGATTTTTTAAGAGCATTAAAAATCCCTCAGTATGCCTTCCTTTGGAGGGGAAGTAAAGCCGGCGGTCCCATGTCATAGATTTATGGTATGTAAAAGAACATTCAATTACACTTGTGTGAAGCTAAATTATAGGTTAGATTTGACTAATGCTCTTAGGTTCCAACGTTCATCGCCAGGAGCCGACTGTGGTGGCATCTAGTAACCAAGTTCAGAACTAGTAGTCGTAGGCAGAGGCGTTTGGTAACAAAAGTAGGAACTACTTGAAAATTGAATGTCTGCAGTCCTTACTACAATTAAAAACAGATAACACACAATTAACACTGGTTATCAGACAGATTCTACACACACCCAAAGTACATGGAGCTACATGACCGCATTGTCGCAGTCCCTAAAATGAGGAACCAACCAACATCTCTGGTACATGGCTCTACATGCCCCGCCTTCCAATAATTTTATGGTGGTAGTAGTGATTGTTGTTTCAAGGAACAGAATATCAAGATCATCTGCCTCTTGTAACAGCTTCACAGCTTCAGAGTGGTGAGGTCTTTTTTTTTTCATCAGATACAAGTGTGTGGGTCTTGCATGACCTATTTCATCTAAAAGTGTCATTCCTTCAAACATTTCAAGCCTGAGACCACATATTTTGTTCTGAATTCCTGTATCTGAGTGACAGAGATGCAGACTTTGCCCAACTTTGCCAAACTAGGCTAACTGAGACCAGGTGCAGTTTGGATTTTTTATTTGTTCGCAAGTATGTACAGAATAACTCGGTCTTAGACTGTAAGACTTTTTCTGGAACTGACTGTGGAAGTGATCACAATCTGCTGGCTATGAAAATGCAGATTAAGCTGAGATCTACTAAGAAGATCGGAGTAACACAGCTATGACACACGGACAAAAAAATCTTCGGGAATTTGGTTAGCTTGTAAGATCCAAAGTTCAGGACATTAGTCCTGATAAGAACGAAGCTGTCTCGCAAATGTGGAATCGAATGAAGGAGACCATTGCTTCATCTCTTCCAACATCAGAACATTCACCACAAGTTGCAAAGCATCCTTGTATACTACAGTCCACGTTACAATTAATTCAAGAGAGAGGCAGTCTGAAAAAAACTGGTATCCACACTCTCCAGGATCAAGACAGATATAGAAACCTGTGTAGAGAAATACAACAAAACTGCAGAGACACATCTCAGTACAAACAGCGTTTGTGAAGAGAGAGAACAAAATAACAATCGGGTATGCGATCTCTTCAAGAAACTTAACAGTATCACCTACAAATTTAAACCTTGTATATTGGTGTTGCAAGGTTGAAATGGCTATCCTCTGTATTTCAAAAGAGAGAATGTGAAGGAAATGGCGGGAGTTTGGAACAGCTGAGCTGTGTTGCCAAGTTTTTATGGTTGATGTAGATCAGCTGATTCAAATATACACAGGGCTACACTTCGGACATTATTTCGGTACTATTATGCGCAATAAAATGTAAATGTCGATCCTGAGTCAACGCCGAGGACATTCAAATAGAGAAATACGGTACATAAACAAATAAATAACACACCGAAACTATGCATCTCTTCACATGATCTTCTGAGTCCAGCATTCACGCAAATGAGCCGCCACTGCTTCAAGCTCCGACTCCTATCGAGAACTGATGTCAATTGATGATCCGCCAGCCTTTCCACCAAGCCTGCACCTCGCTATCGCCAAGCTATTCGACAGTAGAGCTATTCCGCTAGGATACCTATAGGCCGAATTTAACTGCGCGGGGTTAAACTGCAGAGTACGCCATTCCGCTTCCATTCCGTTATTCTTCACCAAACCCACCTTCTATCCATCCAAATCAAGCAATTCCTGTCTCCCCCGAGTTTTAATACAAGTTAAACTCATCCCTCCTTCCTACCCATAATTATTTAATTAATTATTCAAGTAACTTCAATCATACCAAAGTGCCCATCGTAACAGCTCCAACTTTTTTAAAACTGGATAACCTTCGTTGACTTTACGTCGCAGGTCTTCTGTCTGTCTACTACTTTTATCACAGTTATTCAATAAATACGAGAAAGAGGCCACACAGACACTCACCATGCAATGATCCTTCAAGATGAAACAACATTCTGTGTGGCGGTCATTCACAGTTTACAGCATTTGAACACAGAAATAACATCAATGTAACACCAAGCGCACTCACTCACTGACTCACTGTATCACGACTCAGTACGGTCAATACCAAATAGCTTTTGTCATTCCACAAACGTAATGTTAAGGTAAAGAAATATTTAGCCGAGCACACAAACAAGCCGCTCTGTAGTGTCTTTATTGCCGTGTCGATTTGTAGGCTCTTGAAAGACAGACGGTAATTTGAACACCACGGTATGACAGGAAAAAGTAACTTGTGCTGTACTCGTAAGTTAGTATCGACTGCCACGAATTGACACCAATAATCCTCAGTCACTTGGCAAGGGTTCGACACCTTCCATCCCGTCACTGTCCCTATTATCATCATCATCATCATCGCCTTCGGAGCTTGATGAATTGCCGAGGTTAATGATCATCTCATCCACCGCAATATCCAGAATGCCTTCTCGTTCAGAAGTCTTCAGTCCTCTGGTCGAAATAAAAGAAATAATGAAGTAAAATGGAAAAAAATATTAAAACTCGATGCTAAAAGTAAACGAAACGATGACAATGAAACTAACTCGGACACAGAGAGTGGCTAACAAGCGACTGAATCGTGAGCAACGCACTGGCAACGTGTCAGGCTAATTGACAAAATCCAGCCAATAGGAGCCCGCGGCGGCCATTTTACTATCGTTCCCACCAAATCAGGTTCTTTCTTTTGAAATACAGAGTATAGGACATGTCCAGCAAATGCAACCATCACAAACTCCAAGGGAGTATTTTCAGAGGATCGTTCAAGGAAGAAGACCGATTGGACACCCTAGGAAAAGGTGGTTGGACCAGACTAAGGAAGATCTTGAGAAGAGAGGAGAAACATGGGATGTCCTAGAGAAAGAGGAAACATACCAAGACCGTAATAAATGGAGGCACTTCGTTCTAAAACATCCTACCCGACTCGCTGGAAGGAATTCATGATGATGATGACATTGGTGGCATACAACGAGAATGGCAACCTTATCGGAGACAAGAAAGATGCTGTAGTTGGCAGACAACGAGAATGACAACCTTATCGGAGACAAGAAAGATGCTGTTGTGAGGTGGAAACAGTACTCCAAAAAGTTGTATTCTGGTGATAACAACAGAGCAGATCACCCAGCAGTTGACCAAATTATATTGGAACCTTCAATATTACACATCAAAATACTGAATGCAATCCAACATCTGAAGAACTACAAATCCCCCAGTGTAGATGGCATATCTGGGGAGATACCACAATCAAAGAGATGGGACAGGTAAGCATTGATGTAATGCATTCATTAGGTATGTAAAAGGGCCTGGGAAACTGGAGATTGGTCAGAAGATTAGCCTATGTCCTCTCTTCATCCCCTTGCACAAGAAAGGTCAATCAGAAACTGATCTAACTACCTAACTATTGCACCCATACCCCATGCACGTAAAATCTTGTTCATCTTGAACCAATGTTTGAAGCTGTACATACTACCTCACATATTCATAGAGCAAGCAGGTTTTGTTGAAGGAAAAGGAACTCAAGAATAGGCCCTCAACATAAGACAATAATAATATCGTATGGCCTCGGGTGCCTGGTGCAAGCTTTGTTAATTGACACCCAGAGGGTAGCTTGCATGTCGAATTTCATCGTTCCTTTGAACATAAGACAAATAATTGAGAAATCGTGGGAGTTCTGTGTCCCTGTTTTCATCTGCTTCCTTGACTATAGAAAAGTCTTTGACTGTTTTGTCTGTGAAAAATTGTGGCAGGTGCTTTATTTAAAGAGTTCGGTAACCAGCCACTCCTGATAGCACCAACCAGAGGTTTATACAACAAACACATCGCAACTGCCAAAACAAGTGCCAGGACTTTTGAAATCTTCATTGTGTCAGGTAGGGTTGTATCCTATCCCCTCTACTGTACAATATGTCAAAAGAAAAGGCCTTGATGATTGGACTAAGGCATTTCAATTGGTGGATGAACGATTAATAACCTCTGATTTGCTGATGGCACTGTGCCTGTAGCCAGCAGTGAAGATGAACTTGCTGACCTACTGATAACAGTAAAGGATGTTAGTCAACTGTACTGTATGTATTAGACATCAATCTCATTAAGTTCAAACTCAAGATAAGTGATCAAGGAACACAAGTCCAACTCACAGGTCGATTAAGTGAAGTGGAGGTTGTGCATTCCTTCATCTATCTTGGGTCAACCATCTGCAATACGGGAAGTTGTGAAGATGAGATAAGAAGACGGATCACATTAGGACGAGTGGCTATGGAGAAGCTCACCAAGATCTGGCAAAAGAGACCGTTAATAAGCAATATAAAAATTCACCTTGTTTCACTCGTGTTTTCCGTCTTATCATATGGTTGCGAATCATGGATCCTCAAGGCCAGAGACAGGTGCATTCAAGCTTTGGTGCTGGTGCAGAATACTGCACATAAAATGGACTGAAAAGAGAGCTAATAAGTCCATTATTAACCCTACAAGAACCAAGGTTCGGTTGTAACACATGGGACCAAGGCGGAGGGGCTTCTGAGGCCCATTCTAAAAAATATGTCAAAATTGCGGATTATACTGAAATAAATTATAAAACACCATTTTATGAATAATTTTAAGGAAAACTTCAGTATAAAATATTAAATTCAAATTAAATTCACCCAAATATTAATTACAAACACAAATCAAACACAAACATCTTTCCAGGCAGTGTCTGTGTAATTTTAGGCTCAGATTCCCACAGTGCACTGGCATTGCTCGTGACGTAGTTACACATGTATCGAAACACAAGCGTCTGCAGACAACACCTATTTTTCTGCTGCTCGACTCGATCGGCACGTATCGGACGAGTTCGGATCAACTCGTTGATGCTCGCTCTTCTTGTTCTTGTTCGCGGTAAATTGGGTCGATCGGCACGTATCGGACAAGTTCGGATCAACTCGTTGATGCTCGCTCTTCTTGATCTTGTTCGCGGTAAATCGCAGATATCTCGTCCCCATCGCTATACATTTTATAAATGAGGAAAGCCATGCTACAGTGTAATTTGTAAGACCAGCAAGTTACTGTATATGCGCGTATCGTGTTGTTTTTTGGTGTTAATCCTAGATTTAGGATCACAGTTCTGTGACGGTGTTGGTGTCAGTTCTACGACTGTGCTGTCGTAATATTTGTTTATACGGTGTGTATTTGCGAGTGGAGTGTGTGTTATATAGATTGCACTGTAGTTCCTTCTGGAATAAACCATATGGGCTTGATATGGCAAACATTTTCTCCTTTTATTTAGTAGGAAAGAGCCTTGAATGGTAGCTTAAATTTCCCATCCAGAACTTCTAAAAACACAGACAACCATACTTCCTATTTTTAGCCTATTTTCAATTTTGAAAAAATAGGCTTATGAGATCACCTTTTGTCCGTGTGTGTGTGCGTGTGTGTGTGTCCCCCTAATAAATTCTAAACGGCAGGAGCGATTTCAATGAAACTCGATAAGTTCATAGCACTATTCCGGGCGACCTCGACCGTGCCCTTCAAATTCTGTTACGTCTCACCAATCCAACATGGCGGCTGTGCGAAATATTTCACCAGCATTCAATATCTCCGAAACTATTCCCGATATCACCCTGGAATTTATTACGGCGATAAAGGGAACTACTAGAAGTTCACCTATGTGACTTTTGAAAAACTGGTAACTACAAAACCAACATGGCGGCCACGCGAATTTGCGACTTTTAAATAGACGTTTCTCGCGATTTGACCAACCAAACACAATAAAACTTGGTACAGTATATGTTTATACACATTGTAATGCACCGACATCTAACTTTGTTCAATTGTTTACATAACCACAAGATGGCGGCTGTGCAAGATAATTAACCGGCATTCTATATCTCTGAAACTATTAGCGGTATCAACCTGAAATTTTGTACGAAGATAAAGGGCACTACTGGAAGTTCGTCTATAAGACTTTCAAAACCGGTTAGCTACAAAACGAACATGACGGCCAAGCGAATTAGAAAATTTTAAATGGACCTATCTCGCGATTTAATGCTCCAAACGCAATGAAATCTGGTACAGGAAATGTTTATACACATTGTAATGCACTGGTATCTAATTTAGTTCAATTGTTTACATAACCTCAAGATGGCGGCTGTGCGAATTTTAAAATTAAGTTTTTATTTCTTGTGTCGTATTCATGCGATCGAAGTGAAAGTTTGAATAATGAACCTACGCAATAATTTTGCTTTAATGGTACATGACTCTATGGCCTAAATATTTAACAATCCAACATGGCGACCATCCGAAATATTTAGTCGGTTCTCAATATCTACGAATCTATTACAGCAATCAAACTGAAATTGTGGATGTTGATAGTGGCAGTTAACATAAGTAGGATATATGAAAATAGGCTGTATAGTTCTTCACGGAACTACTTGTTTATTATATCTTCAAGAATAAGTTTTGTCAAGCATAGTCTGGTATATTTCAATGGCCATCTACAATGAACACAGACATGCAGTCACGAAATGGGTCAATTAACTGACCAAATCTCATCAAAATATGAAAAGCATGATGTACTTTTATATCAACTAGATATTCCATAGGCCACCTATACAATAAATTCCAAATTAAATAGCAGAAATGAATAAAATAGTGTCATCTTTGCTAGTAGAAAATCTGCTATGTGGTGATGATGGGCTATACTATATTATTTTTCTTGAAAAATACCAGGGGCCTGTCATATGTATGGACAGAAACCTTTACTACTTTTAGCTTTTAGTTTTACGTGACCGTTAATCATGCGATCATGAGCCACGGGACCTCCGTTTTACGTGGAATCCGAACTACAGGACATGGCATTTCATTTCGAAAATCTCACATGCATTGATCGGGAATTGAAACCGCTCCACCTTGGTGAGAGGCCAACAGCTTGACTGCTGCGCCACCACGCCCCCCTAGATAGTTGTTTTATTGTTGCTTATTTTAGGGGCTGTGACATCGTGGTCATATAGCTCCATGTATCTGCATTGTGGAATTTGTGTGATAACCTGTGATATTGTGATGGCTGTACTAGTATGTATATTTGTAAATGAAGGATAGGATTGGGAAGAAGGTGGCTGTGGCCTTAAGTTAGGAACCATCTCAGCATTTGCCTAAAGTAGCAGTAAGGAAACCATGGAAAACCACTTCCAGGATGGCTGAGATGGGAATTGAATCCTCCTCTTTTCAGTTTTGCCTCACAAGGTTGCGTGTACCCCATTCCAGCCCTCATTTGGCAGAGCTGGGAATCAAACCCAGACTTCAGGGGTGACAGTCAAGGACGGCTACTACACCATGAAGTGGTCAGCAGGGCAGATAGACCTAAGCAGATTTTCTACTGGCAATGGCAGTTATGATACTGCACCCAAGCATAGGAAGAGAAGGAACATCTCGGTCATGTCCGAACTCAGATTTTGATCATGATTATCTGTTATAAATCAAAAATAAACTTAAAAAGGCTAGATAAAAGTAAGGTGGAAAGAGAGAGAGCGGCTTGTTCCTGAGTCCCATCATTTGTCATGCCAATAATACAGAAGGGGCAGCCAAGCTTGAGTTGGCCTCTTTAATCACACAAGATGCTGCAAGAACTGAACCAGCATGCTACATTGGTGCCTATTATTTCCAGAGGTGTAGACTTCTTTCAAATATTGGATGGGGGCAGGATTATGCAATGTAGATATATATAGGCTATCTTATAAAAGCCTACGGTATTAATGATGTTAGAACACTTATAGATGCATTTAATGACAATACTAGTACGGTAATGGAAGTAATCATTTTCATTTATAATTTTAATGAACAATCACGGTAGGTCGGGTGTGTTGTTGGCAAAATTGTAAAGTCTCAACTCGTGTCTACACATTACTAACACTTGAAGTATAACTTTTCAGATTCCTTTAATAACCGGGTTATTCTTCCAAAGAAATGAATACCGTATTCAGAAACTTATGTAGGAATCAATTCATTATTAATACTGAACCCATGGGCCATAGGGTCCATGACGGTCGAACCCATGTCCTTAAGGAAGAAATGAAAGAAACGTATAGTTTCTTAAAGGAACGGAGAGAGATTTTAAGCCAGGATTATAGCTTAACATTGTGCAAGCGACTAGGGACAGATGTTCCTTAGATGAGATCACCCCACTCGACATTCAAGAGAGGGCTGGTCACGAGTATTAATAACTGAATGGAAATTTCCACCGTGTTAGACAAGGAAGCCTGAATCGGAATTCGAGCTAACGTTGCTGGAAATTGACAACGTCGCTTATGCACCAGAAGAGGAATAATTAAAATTAACACGTTTACGAGCATAATAATGAGTAAACAAGCACAGTACAGTGAATCATTTTGAATGAGAGATTTTTCAGTAAAAAGAAACCATTTAATAATTGTGCAGAAAAAAACTGCCGACGTAAGACGACGTCATTGGGGAATTACCTAAGCCTCTGTGGAGGGGAGAGAGCAAAAGAAATGCAACACCCACACAATTGAGGACGAGAAATTAATTAATATCTCCGAATTGCACGATCGATTCTTAGGTGCAATAAGATCATTTGACATTGAGAAGAAGAGCTTTCGGAAGGTATAAGTTTTATATTTGTGGCACCATTATTTTAGAAGTTGACCACAGAAAAGGCTTGAGTCTTATTTTTTTGTAGTAAAACAGTATAAAGCTTCGGGCGTTTCCAAGCCAATCATGCAGTCTTGAACAGCCCGAGGGTGTTGCCACGCATCACGCAGTACGAATCCGTCCAGGAGGACGTGAAGTTATATCAGCACAGGCAGTCCTACGAGCACTCCGTGAGGGGAAGTGCTGCACCACGACGTAGAAGTAGTCATTCCGACAGTCCGTGAGGGGACGTAACTCTGCGTTACATCGAAAACAGCTACCAGTACTCCTTGAGGGGAGAAAAGTTGTGTTACACCGCAGAAGTAAGATCTGATAGCCATAGGCGTCGCAGTATTAACGACTTGCTTGCCTCCATAGGAGTGGTCAAGACGAAATTTTAAAGTATCGCCGTAGTGAAATATTAGGAAAATCCTAATTATAGGATTTAGGCCCGACTGTATACAAGTTAAAGTGAAAATTCGTAAGATATAGTCAGAGCAGGCCGCGAACATCGGACTTAAAGGCGATAGGTCGTTAAATGTACGAACGAATAGATCATAACGCACGGAAGTATCGTACCAGACAGATAAACTGTTATTTAAATTAAAGAAACCTAAAAGGGAAGAACAGAATAATAAAACAGTTCAAATAAAGACGATAGGAGACTATAAACATTATCTCCAGAAAGCAGGCGAACTATTCTAAAAATACTAGAATTGAGAAGTGTTAGCTGCTATAAACTAAATCTATAGGTCTTAGAGGAGACCTCGATCCGTATAGACTTTCGTTAGGATCGATAGACAGATCTACAAAGAAGCCGTTCAAGATAGATAAATAGCCGGTTATCCAGGATAGGAGTAGCAGAATTGGGCTCCAGGGAACAGTAGATGTTTCGGGACTTTCGCATTCTGCAGGATAGGAAGCCGACATCGAATAAATGTCACCCTTGGAAACGGGAATTTAAGAAGATCACGTGTGATAGGCTCAGAAATACGGCCTAGTGATCGAAAATTGTGAAGTGTAAAATAATCAAGATTGTGTGTTAAATTAATATTTTTAGTGTTTATTATGTGTTCCAAGGGAACACATCAGTATATAAAAATGTCGTCAATGTTAAGTGTTTTAAATGTATATCAAAAAGTGTTTTTAAGTAAGATGAATACCTTTAATATGGAGTAAAAAGGTCAAAGTGGGCCTAAAAATGCAGCACCGCACCAGATTAAAGATCATGGGACGATCTGGAAACATGTGAGTACTAACTTCATTCTATTTTGGTGTCAGAGATTAGTTGTGTACAAAACCACCGGAGTTTTTGAGTGAAAGGGATGTGTTTAAATAAATAAATACTGAATAATCAAGAACACGGTCTGAACAATAATAAAATAATATTTGAGAAATTATAAATAATTATGTGAAGAATAAATCCCGTAGAGGAAATATGTGAATAAAGGGTTAATGTATTTAACAAATGTCATAAGAGCAAGCGAAATATCATTAATTATCATGAAAGATATTGAAATAAAGTAAAGTTGAGATATGAAAGAAATAGCTTTTGAGCTTGTATAAAGAATAAAGATAATAACAATAATTAAATATGGAAATGTTAAATAAAAATCAAATAAATTGATATGAACATAAGAACGTTAAGCCTTAACGTATGTGTAAGAGATGAGGTTCAATGGAATATTTAAAACAGGGAGCGATTTATCGACAACGGAAAGATTAATATGTGAATTAAAATAATATGAATTGTTACTAAAGAGATTCTATCAGTTCTTGGGAAGACATTTTCGGCTTAAAGTAATGCATAGCGCATAATGAGCGCAAATATAATATTAAAGTGTCACGCTAGGAACGCGTAGTGGTTAAATACTTGGTACATTACTTATGGAGGGTAGTTGATTGCAGTGAATTGATAATTGTATAAGTCCTCTATTTGTGACATAGTATCACGAGGCATTGTGTATGTATTTAAAAAGGGAGCTAATATATGGTATTATTGAGCGTATGTCATTGGGCCACGGCCGACTCTAAATCGCATTTTGTACAAGTCCTCTGTAAGGGATTGGTTCCCGAGGCACACGAAGAGATTCGAATGCAGGATCTTCTTATGATAAAAGCCCCTTAAATTCTCCGTCGTCGTATGTGTATTAATCTTCCCAATCAATGAGGACCCTCTCATAATTAATAAATGCCAAGGATACGAAAATGGTCTGTGAACCAAAGAATAGTTGTTTGAATGTATACGGTACAATAAAGCCCGGTCTCCCCAGAACTGGATATAATGGGAAGGTTTGTTTTGAAAGCCTTGGAAATAAGCTACTAACGTTGGGTCAGACAGGGAGTCGCCGTCACCCTAACGTGTCATAAATCGCACCCCAAGTAGTAGAGTCTAGCTTTCTTAAAGCGAGAAGGAACAGAGACAGTCTCGTAAGCTGTTGTAAAAGAGAAATGAATACACCAGGAGTGTTTAAAGTTGTTAACGACCCGGGCGTTGAACCGAGGTCCTTAAAGATGGATATTTCGTCTGCCGGTTCAGATCGTAGTTTCTTATATGATAATGGTCTACTAAGACATAAGAGATAAATAACAATCCCTATGGTAATAATGTATGGACGTGGGATTCCACGAGTTGATTGAAGGCAACTGAGTTCGGGAGTAACTATAGTTTTTTGACTGTGTCAAGTACCTTCACGCTCTGGAGTACACAATTGATTTTCTGATTACCTTAATATATTTGTGAAATAAAGAGAGATGATAACAACTGAATGTGTGGACATGCCCAAAATATTGAATTAGATAATTAACATAGAGTTTTAAATATAATTATATATTTGTTTTTAAGATGTAAGAAAATATAAAGGATAGTGGGAGGTGTACAAGAATGACACCTTAATAATGTAAATGCATGGAGCCAACGAGCTCGGAGTTATGTAAACTTAATGTTAGTGCTTTATGGAAGTGAGACTAAGTAAGAATTGTTGGTTTATGTGGAAACCACAGGTTTTGAATACAATATTTGTTTATATTTGTGATCCCTTGTTCATTTGGAACAAGCAGTTGATATTTGGGTCAGTAATTAAATTGTAAAAATGTTTGTAGCGCCATACATTTTATTAATTAAATGTGTTTAAATAGGAGTTGATTTTGTTGTCATTTTTGCAAGTGTATCCTCTAATTAATCCAAAATATGTGAGTCACAGAGTGGGGGAACTTACCACTGCCCCGAAATCCCGAATTGAGCTACGCTGGTATACTGTGATTGGCATATTTCTTGCTAAATGGGCACAATACAGAGTATGGGAAAGAGGCAGACAGTAGGCTATCTTTCCCCACATAAAGTCTACGCTTTGGCACATTTCAATAAATTGATACGGTAGGCCTATGGTACGATGAGAATCACGAGAACAATGCATTTAAAAGCAGTAGGCCTAGTGATGAAGATTTGATTTACGACTTTTGGCCATTACTGCTTTCATTTTTTTTTTTTTTTGAGTCGTTTCGGCCATCAATGGACCACGATGTTCTTCACTCATATGATCACTGTAAAGCTTGTTTTCTTGTCTGCCAGTAGATCTTCATTCTTGACGAATGTTCAGCTCTCCTTTCTTCCGTCCACTTGCAGTGAGGGCGAGTCATCACAGATGTTAAAGGGTGTAGATTACTGGTTGATTTAACCGCCTTTCTGAACAGGTTCCTATCCCAAACCAGAGCTTGATTGATTCGAGCTTCTGTTAGGTCCTTTTTAACTTGCATCGACCATTTACAATAGGAATTTTTTTTAGAGATTGATGAGTGGATTCGATATGAAAGTCGATGATGCTCCATCCGCTCCAAATGTCCAAAGAAAGACATTCTCCTTTTTCTCATCACACTCACCAAATCTTCTATATGTTCAAATAATTCATTGTTATGTCTTCTTCTGTAAGTACCATTATCATTAACAGGTCCTAATATTTTCCTTAGAATTTTCCGATCCTTAAGTTCTAATTTTCTCAATGGGCCTTTGTTTGTCATCTGTAAGCATTCTGCAGCATACAGTGCTGACGGCCTAATTACTGTGTTATAATGACAAAGTTTGACATTCCGGGACAAGCTTTTACTTTTGTGAATGTTTTTGCAGGTTTGAAAGGCACCTTCCAATTTGTTACATCTGCTCTCAATGGCAGCTATTTCTGAATTATTAGGGGTAATCCATTCGCCTAGGTATTTAAATTTTCGGACTTTTTTGATTTTTTGCAGACCAATCGTGATGAATTTTGAGGCATCTTTGACATTTGTGATAAAATTAGTTTTATGGAAGGCCACTTTAAGTCCAGTTTTAGCAGCTATGATTTGTAGTTTATTAAGTTGGTCAGTGGCCTCTTCCATTGAATTAGCGAACAAAGCAATGTCATCTGCAAAAGCGAGACAGTTATATTCAGGTCTTCTTTTTTATAACCAATTCGAATACCATAATTATTTGGTAAGATTGTTAACCATTCTCTTATAATTTTTTCCAAGACACAGTTGAACAGCATCGGTGATCCCAGATCACCTTGTCTACAGCCAGTCTTGATTGCAAAGGCTTCGGACAATTCACCACGAAATTTGACCTTAGAAATGGTGTTTTCTAAGCTTGCTTTGAACAAATTAATTGATTTATTGTCTAGGCCAAACTCACGTAAGGTTTTAATTATTGTGTCTCTATGAATGCAATCATAAGCCTTTTGAAAGTCCACAAAAATCACAACATAAGGTTTTGATCGTACCGTACAGTAGGAAATTATGGTCTTAATGTTATGAATTTGTTCAGGACAGGATCTTGATTTCCTGAACCCAGCTTGATATTCCCCTAACTGACGGTCTAATATCGGTTCTGCTCTGTTCAGAAGAGCCCTTGCAAATATTTTGTACATTACCGATACCAGTGAAATACCTCTATAATTATTTGGGTCGGATTTATCCCCTTTCTTATGTATAGGATGAATGATGGCAGAAGTCCAATCCTCCGGCAACTTTTCACTATGCCATATTTCTTCAATGGTTTTCTGGAGACAAATGATGGAGTCATTATCTGCATATTTCCATAATTCAGCCACAATACTATCCTCCCCAGAGGCTTTATTATTTTTTAGCGCCTTGATGATTTGTGTTATTTCTTCGACGGAGGGTGGTGAACTGTCGTGGTATGCAACGCTAGGATAGAAAGCAAGTTGTTCAGTAGGTATGTCCGTGTTCAAAAGGGTTTCAAAATATTCTCCAAAAGCTTTAGCACTGTCTTTATTATTGAGATTAAATTTACCATCAGATCCTCGGATGTGAAGAGTAGGGGCGACGTATTTTGACAGTTGGTGTTTAAAAGTTTGATAGAAATCCCTTGTTTTGTGCCTTTGAAAATCATCTTCAATTTGAATAATTTGAGATTTGTGGAAATTTCTTTTTGCCAATTTTAAAATTTTACAATTTTCTTTCCTGATGCAGAGAAAGTTCTCAAGGTTCACATCGTCTTTCTTGTTATTCCACTTGATCCAAGCTTTTCTTCTTTCCTCTATTGCATGATCACATTGACCGTTCCACCATGGATGCTTGCGCGTTCTATCAAGAGAAATGGATTCCGAAGCCGCAGTAACAATGGCGTTCCTTAAAGTAAACCATGTTCCATCTTTTGGTTTGTTGTGGAGTGTTTCCGCAAAAGTGTTGTTATTTGACTTCAGACCACTGATGTTGTACTTTTGCTTTTTCATTCCCTTTTCAACATTCACTCTATTGTTCCTAAACGGAATACCTTTCATTTTAATAAGGGACAGATAATGATCTGAATCTATATTCGCATTACGCAGGACCTTCACATTTTGGATTTCATGATCTGATTTTTTTGATATTGCCACATGATCCAGTTGAAATTCACCCATAAGTTAAGTGGATTTGGATGTCTCCATGTCTTTGCTTTCCGAGGAAGATGTTTAAACGCAGTAGATTTCAAAACTAGGTTGTTATTTTTGCAGGTGTCAATCAGCCGTTCGCCATTTTTGTTTGTTCGTTTATGTGCAGGATAGTTTCCAACTATGTTCCTAAACTTTTTCTCTCTTCCTACTTGGGCGTTAAAATCACCGAGAAGGATGGTGGTGTGATGCGCTGGAATATTGTCAATCACGTCTTCTAATTGTTCCCATATCATATTAGTTTGTTACTGCTTTCATTATTATTATTATTATTAATCTTGATTGGTCACATTGGACCACTTGAGTCGTTCCACAATCACTTCTTCTTTGAAGGTAGTACTGCTTGGTTCTTGCGCTCTTTCCAGTACTTTTTCATTCTTTCAGATCGGGATTTTCTCAACTCATCTGAAATCTCCATAGGCTTTCTGTGTGTCATTTCTGCAGAAAATTTGTGAGTTTTAAGTATGGTGTTAATTTTATTTTTCTCCTCGGCATCTGTTATCTTGAGTCCAACTGCTTTGAGATCTTGTTGGATTTCTTGGATCCATTTACCTCCAGTTTTCTTTCCTAGATTTCTCATCACCAGTTGGCGTACAATTCTGTTTTCTGGAAGCCGTAAGATGTGAAAAAAATATGAAATTCTTTTCTTCTTCATTGTGCTGGTGATTGGATCAATCTCACGATAGACAGTTTCATTTGGGAGAATCCTCCAGACTCCCTCAACCTGATACTTTTTATTTATGCACGTTCTAATGATTCTTCTTTCCGTTTTGAGGAGCTGATCAGTTCTTTGTTCATTTTTAATTTGGAACAGTGTTTCACAAGCATAAGTGGCTTCAGGGAGAGTTACAGTTTTATAATGTTGGATCTTAGTAGCTATTGATAGGCATTTTTTATTATATGTTGACCAGGTTAGAGATTGTGCCTTTTTCATTTTATTTGTTCTATTTATCCAAGTTACTTTTTCGTTTAAGTTATGTGTTATAATTTCTCCAAGATACTTAAATTGAGGAACTAGGTTAATTTTATGATCATTTATATAGACTTCATTTATATCTAAGGGTTTCATAGGCATGATCTCAGTTTTTTCAAAGGATATCTGTAATCCTATCCCTTGAGCAATTTCTTGGAGACTAGTGATCTGAGTACAAACCTCTTCCTTGTCTAGTGCTAAAAGAGCCAAGTCATCTGCAAATCCTAAGCAGTTTATTTTTATTGATGGTTTTGTTCCAATTTTGATCTTAGGAGGGTTTTCCTTTTGCCAAACCTTCATGATATAATCAAGAGCCACATTGAAAAGCAGAGGGGATAATCCATCACCTTGTCTGAGACCAGTTTTTACTGTGAAAGCTGTTGATATTTCTCCCCTAAATTTAACTTTCGAATTTGTGTTTGATAATGTTAATTGAATGATTTTTATCAATTTAGGATGGAGACCGTATGATCTGAGGATTTTTAGCAGTGTCAGTCTATGAATACTATCATAGGCTTTCTTGAAATCTATAAAAGTGATAAAGAGTTGCTTATTTCTGTTTTTGTAATATTCCATTATTAATTTCAGGCTAAGGATTTGGTCTGGACAACTTCTGTAAGGGCGAAATCCTCCTTGATATTCTCCAAGTTGTGGTTCCAGAATGTTTTTGATCCTGTTGTAAATTATACGAGAGAAAATTTTATATGTGCAGTCCAGAAGGGTAATTGCTTTCATTACAGTATTAAAAGCTTATTTTTAGTGCACAAAAACAATCATAAAATTGAGACAGCATCTACTCTTAAAATCCTGGGAATTCTGTTTGATAGTAAATTAAGTTGGATTCCATACCTGAAAAATCTCAAGGATGAGTGTCTACGATGGATTAATTTAATGAAAATTCTCGCAGCAAAAAACTGGGGAGCAGACTTATAGATCAATTATTAGGGCCAAATTGGATTATGGCAGTATAGTATACAACTCTGCAACAGCGTCTTCCCTCAAGATCCTTGATTCTATCCAGTCAGCTGCTCTTCGAATTGCTCTGGGAACTCTCCGCACCAGTCCAGTAACCAGTATGCAAATAGAGGCCAATGAACCACCTCTTGCAATTAGACGTCAACAACTAAGTTTATCATATGCACTCAAAGTATCAACTATGACTAAATCACGCATTAAGTCGTATGTTTTCCCTACTAACAGCCACACAAGAACAAACACTGAATCAAGACGACAACCTTTGCCCTTCAATGTCAGAATATCCAAGTTCCTTGAAGAATTAAACCTAAATATTCCTCCCATACTACTCTCAGACCATTCTCTTGATATCCCACCATGGACAATTACCTTATCAACAGTCAACTTCGAACTGAACAACTTGGTTAAAAACCAAACTGACAGATCACAGTACCATCGATTATTTCTTGAAATCTCCAATAGATACCCAATGCACAGTGCTATTTATACTGATGGTTCGAAATATGACGAAAGAAATGGTTGTGGGATAATTCATCCTGACCATACCATGCTTTTTCGACTTCCTGAATCTTTCACTGTCTATTCTAATGAACTCTTTGCTCTTAAACAGGCCATGAAATACATTTTGAATACAGCCAGCTGCAACAACTCATTTATTATTTACTCCGATTCACGAAGTGCATTAAACGCAATAGAGAATCTATCTTCGACAAACGTCCTTGTACAAGAAATTCAACTGATATTCCATAAAGTGGTGAAGCAAGGTAAACAAGTCATATTTGTGTGGGTACCCTCTCACAGAGGCATTCATGGCAATGAATCTGCCGATCAAGCAGCTAAAGAAGCCACACTTGTACCTTTATGTGATCCTACAATAGCTACACCTCATTCTGACATCATTTCCTACGTCAAAAGAAAAGTATTCCAACAGTGGAAGAATCATTGGCTTAGAACTTCTACCAGTAAACTCCATGAAATAACATCAGGAACCACAGAACAATATCTCCATCATAAACTTTCCAGGCAAGATCAAGTTCTAATATCACGAATCAGAATAGGTCTTACCAACATCACCCACAGCTATCTCCTCGAGAAGAAACAACCCCCTACCTGCTCAACATGTAACAGCGTACTGACTGTGCAGCACATAATCTCAGACTGTGCTCTCTACAACCACTGGCGCCAGCACAACAGCATTCCCAAGAAGATATGTGTGGCCTTCTCATCTCTTTCACAGCTCAAAAAACTCATCAAGTTCTTCAAAGACTCGGAACTTTATTTCAAAATCTGATTGATCAACTCATAGTAGTGGGACTTTTCTTTTTTTCTAGTGTTCATTTTATGATTTTATAGTGTATTCAATTCAATGTATTGTATGTATTGTATTGTATAATGTAAATCTACAGTGAAAGTCGCGATAAGACTTTCTAAGTTAAAGCGACTATAAATTAATCTATATATATAAAAATCAATGTTACGAATAGTTTGTCTGTATGTATGTCTCCTATGCGTTCATATACCATTCGTCCGATTGCGATGAAACTTGTGTGAAATGTTGAGTACACTCCAAGGAAGGTTTCTGACTTAGTAAATCCATTTTACAATAGGTAGCGCACGCGTAGATTCAACAAATGAGCGACGATGCGCGAAGCGTTTCAAGAAAGTCCCGTATGTGTTCATATACCATCCGTCCGATAGCGATGAAACTTGGGTGAGATGTTGTGTACACTTACGTGAAGGTTTCAAAATTAGTGAATACATTTCACTGTAGATAGCGCACGAGTAGATTCAACAAATGAGCGACGACACGCAAAGCGTTTCAACAAAGTCCCGTATGCATTCATATACCATTCGTCCGATAGCTATGAAACTTGCGTAAAATGTTGTGTACACTGCAGGGAAATTTTCTGGCTTAGTACATCCACTTTACAATAGGCAGCGCACGAGTAGATTCAACAAATGAGCTACGATGCGCGAAGCATTTCAACAAAGTCCCATATAAGGTCATTTACCATTCATCCGATAGCGATGAAACTTTGGTGAGATGTTGTGTACACTCCAGGGAAGGTTTCTGGCTGAGTACATCCATATCACAATAGGTAGCGCAAGAGTAGAATCAACAAATGAGCGACGACACGAGAAGAGTTTCAAACAAGTCCCGTATGCATTCATAAACCATTCGTCCGATAGCTATGCAACTTGGGTGAGATATTGTGTACACATCATGGAAGGTTTCTCACTATACAATAGGCAGCGCACAAATAGATTCAACAAATGAGGGACGACGTGCGAAGCGTTTCAACAAAGTCCCGTATAAGGTCATATAGCATTCTGCCGTTAGCGGTGAAAATTGGGTGAAATATGGTGGACACACCAAGAAAGGTTTCTGGCTTAGTAAATACATTTCACAGTAGGTAGCACACGAGTAGATTCGACAAATGAACGACGACACGCGGAGCGTTTCAATACAGTCCCCTATGTCTTCATATCCCATTAGTCCGATAGCGATGAAACTTGGGTGAGATGCTGTGGACACTTATGTGACGGTTTCTAACTTAGTAAATACATTTTACAGTAGGTAGCGCACGAGTAGATTCAACAAATGAGTGACGGGGTGCGAATCGTTTAAACAAAATCCGGTATGCGTTCATATATTATTCATCCGATTGCGATGAAACATTGATCAGTTATTGTGTACACGCCAGTGAAGGGTCTCGACTTAGTAAATCCATTTCACAATAAGTAGCGCAAGAGTAGGTGCAACAAATGGGTGACGACGCGCGAAGCGTTTCAACAAAATCCCCTATTGCGTTCATATAACCTTCTTCGATTGCGATGAAACCTTGATGAGTTATTGTGTACACGCCAGGGAAGGGCTTCGACTTAGTAATACATTTCTCAATAGGTAGCGCACGAGTAGATTCAACAAATGAGTGACAGCGCACGAATCGTTCAAACAAAATCCCGTATACGTTCATATGCCATTCATCCGATTGCGATGAAACTTTTTAAAGTTGTTGTGCACGCTCCCACGAATGATTCTAAATTAGAAAATCCATTTTACGATAGCTTAGAGGCAGTGAACGGAAATTGAAAAACATGTTGTGTATCCAAAATCACTTCAAGAAACAGAATTTCAACGCCAACACTTTCTTTGATTGGCATTGCAACGCATGCCGGGTACAGCTCGTATATATATAAAAAGGAATGTCTGTGTGTTCGTCTTTTATGCGTTCATAAACCATTCATACGATTGCGAGCAAATTTTGGTGAGTTGTTGTAAACACTTCTGGGATGATCATAGGCATAGTTAATCCATTTCACAAAGATAGCGCGCGAGTAGTTTAAACAAATGCGTAATGGCGATGCATTCATATACAATTCGTCCGATTGCGATTAAATTTTGGTGAGTTGTTGTGCACAGTCCCGGAAAAGTAATAGGGGTAGTAAATCCAATTTACAATAGATGGCGCGCAAGTAGCTTCAACAAAATGGCGTGCGTTTATTTCAAGAAAGTCCCACATGTGTTCATATACCATTCATCCCATTGCGTTGAAACTTGGGTGAGAAGTTCTGTACACTTCAGGTAAGTTTTCTGGCTTAGTGAAATCACTTAACAATAGGTAGCGTATGAGCAGATTCAACAAATGAGCGACGACGGGCGAAGCGATTCAACAAATTCATGTATGCTTTCACATACCATTCGTCTGATAGCGATGAAACTTGGGTGAGATGTTGTGTACACTACAGCGAAGGTTTCTGGCTTAGTAAATCCACTTAACGATAGGTATCACACAAGTAGATTCAAGAAATGAGCGATGACGGGCGAAGCTTTTCAACAAAGACCAGTATGCGTTCACATACCATTCGTTCGATAGCGATGAAACTTGGGTGAGAGGTTGTGTACACTACAGGCAAGGTTTCTGACTTAGTAAATCCATGTTATAATAGGTAGCGCACGAGTAGATTCAACAAATGAGCGACGACGTTTCAACAAATTGCCGTATGCGTTCATATACCATTCGTCCGAAAGCGACTAAACTTGGGTGAGATGTTGTGTACACTCCAGGGAAAGTCTTAGGCTTAGTAAATCCATTTTTCAATAAGTAGTGCACAAGTACATTCAACAAATGAGCGAAGTCACGCGAAGCGTTTCAAGAAAGTCCCGTATGCGTTCATATACCTTTCGTCCGATAGCGATGAAACATGGGTAAGATGTTGTGTACTTATCAGGGAAGGTTTCTGGCTTAGTACATCACCTTTACAATAGGTATCGCACAAGTAGATTCAACAAATGAGCGACGGCACGCGAATCGTTTCAACCAAGTCCCGTATGCGTTCATATACCATTCATCCGATTGCTATGAAAATTTGGTGAGTTGTTGGGAACACTTCCGAAATCATTATAGGCATAGTCAATCCAATTTACAATGAACAGCGCGCGAGTATTTTAAACAAATGAGTGCTGGCGATAGCCTATATAGCCTATAATTCATCCGATTGCGACCAAATTTTGGTGGGTTGTTTGGCACACTCCCGGATGGTTATAGGCATAGTTAATCCAATTAACAGTAGATAGCGCACAAATGAGTGTTGGTGATGCGTTCATATACAATTCATCCGATTGCAATCAAATTTCGTTGAGTTGTTGTGCATACGCCAGGAATAGTTGTAGGCATATTAGATCCAATTAACAGTAGATAGCGAGCGAGTAACTTCAACAAAATGGCGTGCGTTTCTTTCAACAAAGTCCCACATGCGTTCATATACCATTCACCCCAATGCGATGAAACTTGGGTGAGATGTTGTATACACTCAGGGAAGGTTTCTGGCTTAGTAAATCCACTTAACAATAGGTAGCGCACGAGTATATTCAACAAATGAGCGACGACGCGCGAAGTGTTTCAAATAAGTCCCGTATGCGTTCATATACCATTTGTCCGATAGCGATGAGACGTGGGTGAGATGTTGTGTACACTTCAGGGAAGATTTCTAGCTTAGTAATTCCATGTTACAATAGGTAGCGCACGAATGGATTCAACAAATGAGCGACGACGCGCTAAGTGTTTCGTCAAAAACCCGTATGCGTTCATATACAATCGTCCGATGGAGATGAAACTTTGGTGAGTTGTTGTGTACACTCCAGGGAAGGTTTCTGATTTAGTAAATCCATTTTACAATTGGCAGCAAACGGGTAGATTTAACTAATAAGCGACAGCGCGTGAATCGTTTCAATAAAGTCCCGTATGCGATCATATACCATTCATCCGAGTGTGATAAAACTTTGGAGAGCTGAGTACAGTCCTGCGAAGGTTCATGAATTTGTAAGTCCGTTTTTCAATTGTGGCGCACAAGAAGATTCAACAAATGAGTGACGGCGGGAATCGTTTAAACAAAATCCCGTATGCGTTCATATGCTATTCATCCGATTGCGATGAAAATTTGTTGAGTTGTTGTGTACACGCCAGGAAAGGTTTTCGAGTTAGTAAATCCATTTTACAATAGGTAGCGTACGAGTATATTCAACAAATGGGTGACGGCGCCCTAATCGTTTCAGCAGTCCCGTATGCGTTCATATACCATTCATTTCATTGCGATATAACTTTCGTGAGATGTTGATCACGCTCCTGTGAATGTTTCTGAGATAGTAAGTTATATATTTATAATAGTTTAGAGGTGGTTAACGGAAAAAGAAGAAAATATTGGGAATCCAAATGCACTGCAACTAACAAAGTCAAAACCCCAACACTTTCTTCGATTGGCAGAACAACGTCTGCAGGGTCAGCTAGTCTAATAATAAAAAAAAAAATATCCACACAAATCCTTCATTATAATTAATATAAAAAACGAACTCCTAAAAAACGCCATTCTACACAAGATTACGTTTATATCAAGAAGCGAGAACCGCGTGTGTTCACAACTGTTTACAGCCAACAGCATGTCATGCTGAATCGACGAATCAATACGAACTCATCCGAGTCTCGCCGAACAACTGCAGCAGAAAAATAGGTGTTGTCTGCAGACGCTTGTATCGAAACGTCTTGCAATGGCCTTCTCAGTGTTTACTAGCTACGCCTCTTCGTGAGGTGTACCTTTATCAACTGAAGAGCCCAATGGTACACTGGGGCGAAACACTAGCAATTTGTTTAGTCAGCCGGACCATTTTATCATATTTAGTGCTAAGCTACTCAATTGTCCTCACGCGGCTGAGTGCACCCCGTTCCAGCTCTCACATCAGTTTCTAAAATCCCTGAGAGAGCCAGGAATCGAACCGGGAGTCTCAGGGTGAAAGGCAGGTGCGCTATCCAAACACCATGAAATTGGTTTCAAAACTTTCTATTACACAAGTCAACAAAAATTTTGAGCCTAACTAATGAAAGAAAAAATAGTTTCACCTAATAAAGTTTGCTTTCGTAGCTACCACGACAAAAGTTCAAATTTGAAGGAAATTCTCTATTTTTATAAGTTCAATCAAAAATGAATGTTAATTTATATATTTACATCATGCTTCAAGTACTTGGGAAGCATAATTGAAGAAAAGGGAGGCAATAGGATGGAAATAAATGAAAGGAGAAGATGCGCAGATGGAGTTTTCAAGAGTGTTAGGGGGATGATATGGAATAAAGATGTACCACAAAAATGTAAAGGAATCATCTACAAGACCTACTTTGAGCCAACTTTAACATAATATGGTTCAGAAACATGGGTGATGAAGGAAAGGGACAAGAATAAAATACGAGCAGTGGAGATGAAGTTCCAGAGGAGTAGGGTAGGAGTAACAAGAATGGACAGAATAAGGAATGAGAGTGTCAGAGAGATGGTAAGAGAGGAACCATTGCAAAATAGAATAGAGCGATCTAGGCTACAATGATATGGACATGTGAGGAGGATGCGAGAGGAGAGGATACCGAAGAAGATGTTTGGAATGGAAATGAAGGGAAGGAGGCCAAGGGGAAGACCAAGGGACAGATGGACAAAAGGAGTTAAGAAGAGTGTGGAGGAAAGAGGAGTGTGCTGGGACACAGTGAAAGACGAGAGATGGTGGATGGACAGGAAACGATGGAGAGGCTTATGTTCCAAGCAGACCCGACCAGCGGTCGGAAACTGCTCAAGATGATGATAATGATGACATCATGCTTATTTACAAAACATAGTTTACATTAATCTACGAATAAAAAAAAAAACAAGCTTTAAAAATGAATATTTTTGGTACTATTTCTGTGTGGGTTCGAACTTTCTTGCATTAGCCCCCAAATGTAATCACCCATCATTGTCTTTGATAACGTTGCTCAAAGTCCATCATGTGTTGGTGAAAACGTTCCCCTTGGTCTTCTGAATATAGTCCCAAGTTATCTTTAAACTGGTCCAAGTGAGCTTGTAACATGTGTACTTTAAGGGACATTCTGCAACCCAGAAGTTTAAATGTTCTCAAGCATAGTGGAAATAAGCTCTTTGTAATTCTCAGCTTTCTTATTACCAAGGAAGCCTTGGATCACTGCTTTAAGGCTCAACCCTGCTTGTTTTACGTGGGTGTTGAGTAATTTATTGTGGAAATTCTTCACTGGCCATTAGCTTCTTTAATTGACCAACAAAAATACCGGCTTTCATTTTAGCTTGTGACAATTTACGAAAAAAAAAGTCTTTAACCCCTATGCTGCCATGTTCGAATGTATTCGAATGGCAATTACACTCCGTCCTCTGCCGTATTCAACTTTAGTCCACGTCCTCAGAATTTTATAACGGCTTGATACAACGTTCTTCTGACGTCATAGGTGAACTTCTAGTAGTGCCCTTTATCACCGTGCAAAATTTCAGGGTGATATCGGTAATAGTTTTGGAGATATAGAATGCCGGTGAAATATTTCGCACAGACGCCATGTTGGATTGGTGCGACGAATTAAAATTTCAAGGGCACGGTCGAGGTTGGACAAAATAGTACTATGACCTTACGGAGTTTCATTGAAATCGCTCCAGCTGTTTAGATTTTATTAGGGGGAAGGGGGGGGGGGGGGAGGCGACACACACACGCCGACGCATACACACACATACAAAAGGTGATCTCATAAGCTTTTTTTTTCATAAATGAAAATAGGCTAAAAATTGCGATCAATTAGAAGGAAGAAAGGTGATTATGTCTTAAGTCATCAATTAGAAGAGAAAAAAAAGAAATAAAGTCATATAGCCTACATACATAAAAATAATCCTCCACTTTTTCATTTTTGTTTTGTCTTTTTTTTTTGCAGTGTATGTGTACCCACTAGAAATATTTATGTCATAATAGCACTTTTCAGTGGTCTTGTGTATGTATGTAATCCGAAAATGAAGTTATTTGATATAAGAATAAAAATGATACGAGCCTTACAGTAGTCGCATATGATGTGTAACATCTGACATGTTATCCTACTCATATACTACACAGCTTGGACATTCCTAAAATGTTAATTTGCACTCCATTTTCATACTGGTACTATGATGAATGTATAGATTGAATTGGAGATATGCTACTGTCACATTTGTGGCGCGGCGGTCAAGCTGTTAGTCTCTCACCAAGGTAGACCGGGTTTGATTCCCGGTCAATACATGTGAGATTTTCGAATTGAAATGCCATGTCCTGTGGTTCGCATTCCACGTAAAAGGTAGGTACCGTGGATCATGATCGTGAGATTAACGGACACGCAAAACTACAAGCTTCCTTCCTTCCTTTTACGTTAATAATTCATAATAACAAAGTGACACACAACGTCGACAGTACTCTCAAATACTGTGAGCACATTCCTCAGTAACTATAACATTCATTATTCTCAAGGCTCTCATACAGTTCGTGGTGAACAATCAAAACATGGCTTCCTACAATCATGAAATGACCTAGTCTCACATATGATGAAAATACAGCTTTTATTCCACTCATATAACAACATTCTGTTATGCATTTAATATTTGACTGCTCACCCACAGCTTGACAATAATGCCGCTTACTTAAATGTCATTTGTCGTCTTTGCCCTACCCCATGTGATATTCAACGTTGAACGTGAAGCTTCATAAACTGTTCAATGACAAATGAAAGTCGGTGAAACATTTGCCACTGTGCTCGTCAAACCAGTGCCTGCTAAATGCACTGCCTACTGTATTGCCATAACATTCTCACGCTACAGAGCACACACTGCCTTGTTTCCAATACACACATTTTCAATTGTACATCCAGCTGGCAGTGCGTCTTCACTTCCGTCCGAACCACTCCCGTTCGATCCACTTCCGCCCGATTCACTTCCGTCCCATTTTTCTGGCAGTGCGTCTTCACTTCCGTCCGATCCACTTCCGTCCCCAATTTTCAAAATCACTCCCACAAACTATCCACTGCTTAATTCAATCTTTTGGGAGTAAAGTTCAAAATTTAATTCGGCAGCATAGGGGTTAAATATCCTCTCTCTTACGTGTTCAAAGCCGTTAAACCTTTAGCAGTCTGCCAAAACTTAAAATATTTATATATCATTGCATAATGTACAAAAGCAAACTTTATTAATTATGAATGACGTTTTTGGTTACTGTTTGAAGTAGACGGTCAGAATATAATGCATTAAATGATAGACTTGACACAAAATGTTTTGCTTGTTGACTTGTGTTATCAGACAAATACTATACACACACAATAATTTATGGCAGTTGACTGTAAGTGTCCTATGCCCTCTTTCTTCTTCTTCTTCAAGTGCCTTGTGCTCCAAAAACATTGGCGATCAGTAGCATGATCTGCTATTTGTGCATAAAAATAGCAACACTGTGTTCAGTTCAAGCCACTGGCATAAGTTCTTGAGCCAGGATATTCTCCTATTTGAAGCAACAATAACATCTGGTAGCATGCTGAGCTTCTATGCCCAAGATCGCGGGTTCAAACCCGGCCGAAGTCGTCGAATTTTTTAAGAGCGTTAAAAATCCCTCAGTATGCCTTCCTTTGGAGGGGAAGTAAAGCTGGCGGTCCCTTGTCATAGATTTATTGCATGATAAAGAACCTTCCACTAATTACACCTGTGTGAAGCTAAATTATATATAGGTTAAACATTTGACAAACGCTCTTAGGTTCCGACGTTCCTCGCCGGGAGCCAACAGCTGTGGCATCTGGTAATCAAGTTCTGAACTAGTAGTCGTTGACGGTGGCGTTTGGCGGCAAAAAATAAAAAATTCAATGTCTGCAGTCCTCACTCTAATTGAAAACAGATAACACACACTAATACAGCATCACAATTAACACCAATTATCAGACAGATTCTAAACACACCCAAAGTACACGGGGCTACATGACCACGTTGCCGCAGCCCCTAAACTGAGGAACCAACCAACCACCATCCCATGTATGCTGAATTAATGATAAAGTATACCGGTAGTTAACATTAAATGCATTCTAATACCTTCTCTACGGTTTCATTGAGCTCCTTTACAGTTGCTTGCAGCTCATCTATCACCCCTTCTTTGGACTTTAATTTCCTTTGTTGTTTCCGTGAAGCTTTATTATGTACTTCCATCTCCAGCTGTTTCTGCACTACCATCTGTTCAAGTTGATAATTCCGTTTTTCTACGTCCTTCAAAGTAGCGTTTGTGTTTTCCACCTGAAAGGAAATGAGAAAATATCTTACAATATAAACCAACTTAACAAATGGAAATAACAGCTTGGCCATGTTGAAATATTGGACCCCATGATGTGATCTCCAAAGTTAAACAACACTGGGCATGGAGAGAACTTGGATGGGTGACTGTATCGTGAGGACTACGTGTTATTGTTGGGGGGAAGGAACTGACCACATCAGGAAGGGGCGTAAAACTCCTTGCAAACGTGGGGTGGTCAAATTTATAAATTGCCGTTGCCTACCTACCAGGAAAATTCTTTTTTATTTTAAGGCTTTAAAGCTTGAAATAACACGGCAATGTAAGCGTAACGCTATATTTAAGAGAAAAAAAGTTACGAGCCTTACAGTAGTCGCATATTATGATGTGTAACATCTGACATAGAAGAAACCTCATGTGTTATTGTTGATACTCCGGTATTTTATACTATTATTGGCACAACTATTAATCTATTGTAAAAGGGAGTGTTTTACAGATATTGTAGTTTATAATACAGAACTCATTTTATTAGATGATTTGTAGCTTCCACCAGCACTAGCCTAGATAAAGAATACGATATGGATCAACTAGATTAATAGACGCGACACCGCTCATAACCTTAAATTCCTTATAAACAGGACCTCTTGATTCACAGACCAACACGTAATTTCATATGGATTCTGTTAAAATGAGTCATATGATATGATAAATATCGTTTAAAATGATAATCTAGTAGCAAAAATATCTACCCCATCCGGGATTCGAACCCGAGATCTCTAGATTCACAGTCATAGGCGCTAACCCCACGGCTATTTCGACTACGCAAATATTGTGCACAAGATGGTGACTTATTTCCACGTTCCAATAATACTGCATTACGGAATTAAGTTTCATTTATATTTTGCCTGTTTCGATAATGTTCCTGAGTGAAATTGAGTTTAAAATGCCTTATGAATAGGCCCTCTTGTGAGTAAAGAGAATGTATTCAGCAATAGTTCATGAAGGCTTGCTCAATTCTCGTATAACCACAACGATTATATTACATTGATGACTGCATTACCGTTATGTGGGTTAATATTTGAATAGCCATTGTGCAGAAACATAATACTGGCAATGCCGACTACTTACAATGTTTGATATTAAGGCATTTTACCATTTAAATACTGATACGAAGACTTCGAACATGTACCATGTGCTTTGTTTCAATCACTTGACACCAGAATTTGCATGAGCGTTTACCGTTCAGTATGTCATATACATTCCACACGGCCGAGAGTGCATCATGGTATCAATTTCCGACACCGCGCGCTCATTGTTTCTCTTATCACTGCCAGCTGGATCGATCGAGTTGGCAGTGCGTCTTATACTTCCGTTCGATCGAACGGAAGTGTGCCAGCTGGTGCCACCTCGATCGTTCTGATCCACTTTTGTCCCATTTTTCAAAATCACTCCCACAAAAATATCCAGCAACCGAGTGGAAAGATGTTACACATCAAAAACATGATTTTTATTTATTATTTCTGACAAAATACGATCAGAATATGAATGAAAATCCACAGCCTGCTTCCAGTCGACCGACCGGCTAAGGGATGGAATGAATGAAGCCCCCATCTAGCGGCGCAGATATGTACTGTGCCGGCTGCGGAAGCCTGTCGCACTCCCCTGAGGAAATTATTAAATGATAGACAGATGAAATGATAGTGGAGAGTGTTGCAGGAATGACATTTTTGACCGGGGAAAACCGGAGTACCCAGAGAAAAACCTGTCTGCCTCCGTTTTGTCGAGCATAGATCTCACATGAAGTGACCGGTATCTGAACCACGGACCCAGTGGTGAGAGGCTGGCGTGCTGCTGCCTAAGCCACGGAGGCTTCACAATCAGAACATAAATACAAAACATAGAACAATTTTGTCAATGTCTAGCAAAAGACCCGAGCACCGCCATCGATCTTTGTTTACAAACTGTTGAGCAAGACGCATGTCATCTAGCTTGTCAGCTATTTCCGAGTAGGTGGCCAGTAGACAGCAATGATTCTGTCTAATTTGTCCCATCGTAAATCGGAGGAAGTCTTTTCATTCCCGGTACTGTACCTCCCTTGTTCATCCTAAAAATGGTTTTCCATGAGCGACTTTAGTGGTGTAGTTGGTAGCATGCTGAGCTTCTATGCCCGAATTCGCGGGTTCAAACCAGCCCGAAGTTGTCGGATTTTTTAAGAGCATTAAAAATCCCTCAGTATGCCTTCCTTCGGAGGGGAAGTAAAGCCAGCGGTCCCATGTCATAGATTTATGGCATGATAAAGAACCTTCCACTAATTACACTTGTGTGGAGCTAAATTATAGGTTATCTTTGACTAACGTTCTTAGGTTCCAACGTTCGTCGCCAGGAGCAGACTGCGATGGCATCTAGTAACAAAGTTCAGAATTAGTAGTCGTAGAAGATGGCGTTTGGTAGCAAAAGTTGAAACTACTTGAAAATCAAATGTCTGCAGTCCTTACTTGAATTAAAAAACAGACTAGAAGACCCGTGCTGCTCCGCAGCATTCACTTCAACAATCCTACAGCACTTGTGTCCATATGACATTTGCATGTCTTCATGCTAGTGACCTGAACAGACATTTACGGTACCGTCGCTATTAGGTAAATGATGAATTAGACTTATGAGATCAAAGGTGAGGGTGTCTGCCTGTCCTCTGTGTGTGTGTGTGTCCCACTATTTACCCTGCGTAAGCTTAAAAGGCGCACGGACGTCAGGCCGAGGTGAACAGTTAACTCCAAACACATAAGCTATACTCTTCTCTGAAGAATTAACTCGACACGACTCGGCAGTTTGATGCTGGCTGAAGCTAGGGTGATAGGTCGCTCGCAAGCTTGTAAACTCACTCTGAAGCTAGTAATTTAAATTTCCACTGAATGGAGATTGCTGGAAGAAATGAAAACGTAAAAACACTTACAGTGGCCGATGTGGGAGCTGTTGCGGACTTTCATGCAGAACTTTTCATGCTGAACAATTCTCAGAGAATATCGATATTTTTAACGGTTTACCCAATGTAAGCTTAAAAGACACATGGACGTTAGGTTTTTCTTCAACTCAATTCACTGAAATCGTAAATGCTCGGCTTCTTTTGGTCATAAATAAATGTTTTTCTACCTAATCCTTCATCGATAAATCCTTTACAGAATGGTGAAAACCGCATCAAAATCCATCAAGTTGCTCTCGAGATTACCCGTTGTGCCCGTTTAGACTGGAGTCCGCACGACCACATATGCATTTTACCAATAATCAGTCAGCACGAGAGTCAAAATATCCCGGAGCCCCAGATGGGTAAAAGCTAATCGCAAAAACGACATCAAATGAAAAAAATGCTTTACTGATTTTTGGCTTAATGCAACAATAAGGATAGAAGGAGATTCAACTGGGCATAACACATCATGTAAAATTATCTCATTTTATTTTGAAGTTAAAATTGACTGCAAAAATGCTCAAAGCAGCATCATTCACGTGTGGCGACCCACATCCTATTAACACAAATGTACAGAAGTTTTCCAACATATTGGACAATTATTTTTTGGAAACACAAGTCTGATTATCAGTCCTGTAGACTGTGTTCCAAAATTATTTTCATCATGATTAAATCCAGTTCAAAATTAATTGTCTTTACTGGAAATATCGTAGTTCACTGTTTGAAATTTTTACATAATATTAACACTCGTAGAATAAATGTGCATAGAATTTTTAACTTTCACTTATTTTTCCAGTTTCAAAAATATATTGTCAAAAAATATTATTATTTCTGAATCAACACAAATTATTTACACATATTAATAACATCTGAAAAGTATTTGACCTTTGAGCATAGCATCGAAGAACTGTGCGAAGCACAACAAAAATTAATTGTTCTTCTTACCTTAAACATTTCGAGAAGTGACTCGATTATGAACTTCAAGTTCCTAACAAAATATATGATTTCTGAATCATCAACTTGATCAATAAATTGTTGAACCATTCAACAATTTGATTTTCCACATGGAATCATTATTAATAAAAATATTTATATTCATGGCCATTTTCGTAATTTTCACAACTTGCAATTCTTCGACAGAATGCGGAAATAAGAATTGTAGCTTCATAATAAATTCATTTAGTTCATGGCACTAGGATTGAAAACATCCTTCAAATTATTCGTGGTTAAAGAATTATTTTTAATTGGCAGTGGCCCATTCTATTATTTGTGTAAGAACACAATATTCCAACAACAACGGCAAAGGTCTTCCTCTGAAGAAGAATAAACTACTATCATGACAAATCCGGGTTCTAGCAAAATCAAAGTCTTAATGGAATCCGTAAACAAGGTTGAAATAAGAACTGATGGTTTTTAAGAAATAACCTTCGGGTCATTCATACGACGCAATGTGTAGTTCCAATACTCCTTCATTAACACTGAGTCATCGAACCTGCTATTTGATTGATGCTCGAAAAAACCTCCTCATTCCTGCGACTTAAACATGCGCACCTGGGAATGGCATATCAACTACTTCACACATAAATTTTCTTCCCAAAATTTATACAATAAATCAAGCCTCTGCTTGTTATCAACACTGGAAGATTAATAAACTTACAAGTTTATTTTATTTTACCATTCAGTTCAACCCGTGAATTTACCATACTTATGAAAATCTTTATTTCACTTTCGAATGTGTATTTATGTCATGATTTTATATAAATACAAAAAATATCCTAATTGATACAAATATCATTTGCTTCCCGTTTCATGCCTCTCCGTGTTATCTGAAAAATATACTTTGCTCATTGCAAATATCAACTGTTCAACCAGAACTGTAATATTGGTTGAATGCGGGCTTGCGCTAACCACTCTCCTTCGGAAAATCACCTGTTCCAAACTAGGAATGATTAAACTACTTCATAGGCTCTCTCTCAATACATATGATTATTAGAAAATATAAGATCCAAAAATTATTTAGAAAAGTTATGAAAATCATTATTATTATTATTAGTGGATTATTATTATTATTATTAGTTCATCATCATCATCATCATTTCCCCTTATCCAGCTCCTGCCGGGTCGGGGTATTTATGGCACTTCTCCACTTTCCTCTTTCCTTCCACCATTCTTCTTCCACGATCTTGTCCCAGTCCAGATTTCTTTTTCTCACGCTGTTCTTCACTGAATCAATCCACCTTTTTCTAGGTCTTCCCCTTGCTCTCTTACCCTTGCACTTTGCCTCCAGCATCTGTCTTGGTATTCTATTTTCCTCCATCCTCTTTACATGTCCAAACCACCTTAGTTTATTCTTCTCAATTCTCTCATTTAGTTTTCCCATCCCAACTTCTTTCCTAACATCTTCATTCCTCACTCTGTCTTTCCTTGTCTTACCTATCATACTTCTTAGGAATTTCATTTCACTGGCTTGGATTCTACTCTCTTGCCTGCTCGTCAGGGTCCAAGTCTCAGCTGCATACGTTAATATGGGTACATAGTACATTTTATACATTACCTCCTTGCTTTTCCTTGGTACTTCCTTATCCCAAACAAGTTTTCTTACACTTTGATAGAATGCATTGCTCTGCTGTACCCTCCTGCCAATCTCCATGTCCAACCTACCAGTTTGCATCAATTCACTTCCTAGGTATTTGAACGTGTCCACAATTTCCAAACTCTGACTTCCAATTTTCACAGTGCCCTTTCCTTGTCTTTCCCCTCTTGTCATCACCATGGTCTTGCTTTTCTCTGTACTGATTTTCAGACCATACTTCTGAATATTTTCGTTCAGTGCATCTAGTTGTTTTTGCACTTCTTCGGTGTTCCTTCCCCAGACCACAATATCGTCTGCAAATAATAGTAACTTCATTTCTTCATGTCCATATGCTTCCTTTGTTTCCTTTACAATTTCATCCATTACCATTATGAATAAAAGGGGTGACAGCACACTCCCCTGTCTTAGTCCAGTCTTGTTCCTAAACCAATCTGTCTTTCCAACAGGGGTCAGAACCCTGCTAACACAGTTGTTGTACATTGCTTGCACCATTTCCAACATTTCTCTTCCCAGTCTCTTCTTAACCATGGTTTCCCATACCTTCTCTCTGGGGACACTATCATATGCCTTTTCTAGATCTATGAAAGTCATGATCAAATCCTCTCCATATTCCCAGTTCTTTTCCATCACCTGCCTCAAGCTAAAGATTGGGCCCACTGTGGATCTTCCACTCCTGAAGCCATAGTTATATTATTTTAAATATATTTAATTATTATCTCATTATGTGAGAATCCACATGTTCGAACCTTCGAATATGGAAAAAATATCCATTCCTCAACAAAAAAAAAAATTTAACTTTTACAGTTACATCGACGGTTTTCCGTGACTTCCCAAAAATATGAAATATTCAAATAAATGCTCGATATGCTCGGTCATCGATCCTAAACTGTTCTGAGTGCTGAAAATACTCAGAATAACTCTAATATGTCTTGCGTAAATCATTGCAAGATTTAAATACGAAGAAAAAAAATGTGTTGGTCATCTGCAGAAAAAAATAGTTTGTTCCAATTAGCTAGGCATAATATAAAGTCAAAATGTAGCTTACATTTCTTGATGGTCTTGAAGCGTAGCGAACCTGGTCTGTACCAGATTTATCCATAGACATGCCCTATCGGACAAGCACGTATAATCCTTGTATCGGCCGCCATTATATACCCACAATCTGTCTAGCAAGACATAGTGGTAATATCTCTTGACATTTGAAGTAACTGTTGATCCATTTTAATATTGGCTTCTGTTAACTCCATAACAGTTTGCTTAAATGGGGTCAGATCTAAATGATCTATTCTCAAATATGTCAGTTGTAACATAACTCACGGTAATCGTTTCAGTACAAGAAAACACTGACAGTCTAAACCAATCAACGGCTGTTCTGAAGATCGTTCCCTGGGCATGGCTTCACACCATCTACCATGCGCGAAGCAACATGTAGTTTCCCTGCGTTGGCTAATGAACAACACCGTGATAGACTGGCCTTCAATATACTGAAAGATCGAAGTGGTTATCAGGTTACAAATATGAAACTGACTGAATTGGACTAAAATATCCAAGTATTAGATTATTAATGGACTGTGACAAAGTACTATTCTAGACAAAGTCTAGCATATGTCCATGTAGAAATAAAAATATTTCTCCAGTGTCCGTCGAAAAATATCAATCACCTTAGTGATTCTCCCTGCCGGAAACTTACTAAGTTCCACTCGTAGCGCAGCACTTTTGTGACTATCACAATTTTGAAAATAACTTCTGCGTAGATCCGGCAACCATGTGCCTTGGCTCAGCGTAGCGGCACCTTGCTCGGCAAGTGCTTGATTCGAAGTGAGCTAAAGTTGCTTGTGCCGGCCGGCTTTTATTCAAAACGGTCAGGGTCACGCTGAATCAGCTGAAATCTGGAAATCCTCATATCTCTGGTATCCCTGGTCCGATTTACTTGATACTAAGTGCATTCTCTTTCATTTGGCCGTGCCAGTAATCTGATCCAAGTATCAAGTCTCTACTCCATGGTTAACTATTTAATCAATAAATAGCCTCGACCTCTGCTATTACTCGCTACGTCACTTGACATGCTCTTAGCGGTATATTCTTTCCAATTGCTTCGAGAAGCAATGGAGCGCGATATTCAAATATCTCAACTTTCAAAAGCGGCTGTAGCCTTTCCCTTGATATCTAGGTGTCTGAATCTTGGAATAGCCATTCCTAGAGTTGGGCACACCGTTACATCCAAGAATTGGGAACTTTGTTTTATACTAAGTAGATAGAGATTTCCACACAATTTAAGGCTACAGCGGTACAATTTGGTGTTTTGTCTACTTATGAACAATGGTATAAATTTAAAATTTAGAGATATAACTCTTGGTTAACAAATAGAGGTGTGCAAATTAATAGAATTAAATAAATAATTTTAATTAGTCATAATTACTTTTACTCAAAATCATTTTATTGACCAACTTCTTTTGTTGTCCTACTTAGTAGTGTTTCCTCTCCCATGGAATTACACCTTTTCCCATAAGGAATTGCGTCTGGAAAATTTCAGAGGGTTATCTGAGCTGGGTCCATTTTCAATTTTTCATTGACTTTACAATTCAGTCAGGTGATTTCAATGCATAGTTCATGAATCTTTGAATAGTTCAATAGCGTTCATCAGTTAAAAGACCCCAAATCCCTCCGCTCTAAATTCACACGTAAAGTAGAGTGAAGTAATAAAAATGAAACGTGTGCCATTTTGCATTTGCAAGGCTCCTCTGTTAGTGGAAATTCTAAAAAATCATTTTAATTTGAGTTTCTTAAATGTAAATATAATTAGGAGTCTTGGTTAAACATTTGAAGTAATTTCATCGCCTTGTAAACATACTTAGTGCATTAAACCGTGGAAAGTAAAAATGCAATTTTGGAAAACTGACATCGAATCTAATAATTTGCACATCTCTGTAAAGACAGCTATCGCCTCCACCCCTACAGATAGAATAGTAAGTAAAGGCGATTGATGAGAAATGAAAAGATAACTCACACAGAAGGAATTAATATTTATTAAGCTGTAAATATGATTGAGTATATCTTTGTTATAGAACTGAAGGAATGAAATAACAGGATGTAGGATAGTAATCACCGATGTAGGACAATAGTATTTTTTTTTTACCTTTACCACAGGCCAGTTATCGTATTAGGGATGCGGACGTCCTTGTATAATTGTTATTTAATCTGTGACCCGTTTGCTGAGGACTGTGCTCCTCGGCAACATTCGTTTCAAAATTCTAATAGTACTTCCTTCCGTTCGACATTTGCTGTTCGCTTGCCTTTTGGTTCTATTTGAACTTTGACGTCATGAAAAGATTTTGCTCGCGATAGTGCGGCATACAGTAAAGTTGTCCGTGGCTAAACACCGGTTGAGGTAAATAAATGCCTACTTGATCTAGTGTCTGACCTTGAGCTTTATTGATAGTTATACAAAAAGCCAAACGTACTGGAAACTGCCTCCTTTTGAGGGAAATTGGCATAGAAGTATCTGATGGCGTAAGGTCAAGGCGAGGGAGTAGGACATTGTTTCCAACATTTACACCAGTAATAATTTCCAGGTGTAAGCAATTGTCATGCATCTTCCAAACCAACAGTCTAGTACCGTTCAACAGACCTCGGGTAACATTAATATTTCTCAACAAAATCACAATTGAGCCTTCTTTTAGTTGAAGGATATGAGGTGGTAATCCACTTATGCCTATGCTGTCTAAAAATTCTATTGGGAATTGTGGAAGTTCACTCTCATCTTCAGTAATCAAATTATTCACACTGATGATCCTCGATGATCCTGGGATTAGGTCTAAAACTTTGTCATTGATTTCTTTACAATGTTCATTTTTAGGTGCTAAAATCCCTATTTTTGAAAAGCATGAAATATTTTTCAGCGTGGGACTAATTCTGAATTTTCTCCATCCATGTGAGGGTATTCACCGTTACCAATTTGTATCAAGAAGTTTGCAAAGTCACATTGATCTGTATCCGCTCGCATATTTTTATTGAGTTAAAAAATTTTGAATAAGGCCCACGAAGGAGGGAACCTTACTGACATTTGGACTGATGCTGCTTTAGATGCGTGAGGCACAATAGGCAATACCTGCCTAAAATCTCCACCTAAGATGATAATTTTTCCTCCGAATGGCACGTCGTTATTCATGATGTCCTTGAGCAACCGATTTACACACATCAACGCGTGCTTACTAGCCATAGGGGCTTCATCCCAGATGATAAGTTTTGCTGAATGAATATAAAAAGCTTCCTTGCTATTAACTTTTATTCCTGATACAGAATTTTCATGTAAATGTAGAGGTAACTTGAACTGGCTGTGTACAGTGCGCCCCTGAGGTAGTAACATTGCTGCAATACCAGTCCATGCAACAGAAACTACATTTAACCCCAAATTTGTGCAACTGTGAATCAAGCATTGGTAAAGAAATGTTTTCCCGGTTGCCACTGGACCGTCAATGAAATATGCATTACTCATCCTTTCATTGCTGTTTTGTACTAGCCCCAACATTTCTGTAATTATAGCCGTTTGGTTTCCATTTGCTTGGTTTATCATCCGACTTAATTGATCCTCATTGTTGTTTGAGTCTTCAGTCTTTTGACTGGTTTGATGCAGCCCTCCATGCTTCCCTGTCCTGAGCTAATCGTTTCATCTCTACATAGCTCCGACACCCTACATCCGAGGCAATCTGTTTAACATATTCTAACCTTGGTCTACCCCTACAGTTTTTGTCCTCGACCCTTCCTTCCATAACTAAGCTTGCTATTCCTGGGTGTCTTAGTATGTGTCCTACCAACCTATCTCTTCTCTTCATTAGCAGTCGCCAGAAACATCTCTCCTCTCCCACTCGTCTTAATACCTCTTTGTTTGTAACCCTATCTACCCATCTGATCTTCATCATTCTCCTGTAACACCACATTTCAAATGCTTCAATTCTCCTCTTTTCTGCTGCACCAATAGTCCAAGTTTCACTTCCATAGAGCGCCACGCTCCAGACAAAGGCTTTCAAAAATGACTTCCTAATACCTAAATCTATATTCGATGTCAACAGATTACTTTTTTGTAGAAATGCTTTCTTTGCCTGAGCCAACCTACTTTTAATATCCTCTTTGCTTCGTCCATCACTGGTTATTCTGCATCCTAAGTAACAGAAGTCTCCTACTTCCTTCAGCTTTTCACCTGCCAATTTGATCTCCATAGAGGTTTCTGATTTATCTCGGCTGCATTCCAGTATTTTTGTTTTACATTTATTTATTTTCATCATGAATTCTTTCCGTAAGACGGAGTCCATACCATTCAAAAACTCATTCAAATCCTCAGGCTTGTCGGCCAAGATGACGATGTCATCAGCAAATCTCAGAGTTGAAATTATTTCTCCTTGAATCTTCACTCCCACTTTAAATTTTTCTCTAATTTCCTTCATTGCTTGTTCAATGTAAAGATTGAAAAGTATGGGTGATAAGTTGCAGCCTTGCCTTACACCTTTCTGAATACCAGCTTCTCTCTCATGTCCTTCAACTCGAATGACTGCTGTCTGGTTTCTGTACAGATTGTATATCACCCTCCTATCCCTGTACTTTATTCCAATAGATTTCAAAATGTCAAACAATTTAGTCCAATCAACGTTATCAAAAGCCTTTTCTAAGTCTACAAAAGCCATGAACGTTCTCTTATCTTTCCTTATTCTACCTTCCAAAATCAGCCTAAGACTTAGTACAGCTTCCCTTGTTCCTACATTTCTCCTGAAACCAAACTGGTCTTCACCCAACTCCGTTTCTATCTGGCTTTCAATCCTCTTGTAAATTATTCTAGACAGGATCTTTGAAGCATGAGTAATCAAGCTGATTGTACGGTAATCTTCACATCTGTCAGCTCCCACTTTCTTTGGTATAGGGATGATTACATTCTTCTTGAAATCAGGGGGTACCACACCTGTCTCATAAATCCTACACACCAAGTGAAATAACCTGATCAGACCTTCATCTCCTATGCTGCGTAGCAACTCAATCGGTATATCATCTATGCCTGGTGCTTTGTTCCTGCTTAAGTCTTCCAAAGCTCTATCAAATTCTGATCTCAATATTAAATCTCCTTTCGCATCCTCATCAATTTCCTCCTCCCTTTCCATTACATGATTCTCAATCTCCTTTCCCTTATACAAACTCTCTATGTAAGCTTTCCATCTCTCAACCTTTTCTTCCCTATCTGTTAGAGGCTTTCCATTTGTGTCCTTAATATTACAGCACTTAGTCTTCTTTTCCCCAAAAGTATTCTTAATCCTTCGATAAGCTGTGTCTACTTTTCCTAATTTCAGACAATTTTCTATACCTGCACATTTCTCTTTCAACCATTCTTCTTTCGCTTCCTTGCACTTCTTGTTAACCTCATATCTCAGACGTCTGTATTCTGCTTTCCCCTTTTCATCTCTTAGATTCTTGTGTTTCCGCCTTTCATCCATCAATTCTAGTATATCCTGAGTGATCCACGATTTTCTACCTATTCTTTCTTTCCTACCAATGTTTTCTTCTGCGGATTTGGTTATTTCATTCTTCAAAAGTGCCCATTCGTCTGCAATTGAAGTTTGTTTAGGGTTTTTCATTAGTCCTTCCTTTATACTCTTCTTGAATCTTTCGTTTACATCCTTCTCTTTCAGTCTGTCTATTGCCCACCTTTTTGGCTTTTGACTTTTCTTCAGTTTCTTCAACTTTAATCTGCATTTCATTACAACCAGATTGTGATCAGAGTTTATGTCAGCACCAGGATATGTTTTACAATCCAAAATCTGGTTTCGAAATCTCTGCTTGACCATAATGAAGTCGATTTGGTAACGCCCTGTATCTCCTGGTCTCATCCATGTGTATATTCTTCTATTGTGGTTATTGAATAAGGTGTTAGCTATGACCAATTCATGCTCGGTGCAGAATTCTACCAGCCTGCTTCCTCGATCATTCCTTTCACCTAATCCGAAATCTCCTACTATCTTCCCTTCTCTCCCTTTTCCTACCACAGCATTCCAATCTCCCATTACTATAACATTTTCATCACCCTTGATATACCTCAGAATTTCGTCTATTTCTTCATAGACCTTTTCAACATCCTCATCATCAGCTTGACTGGTAGGCATATAGACTTGTACCACTGTGGTGCAGGTAGGTTTAGTATTGATTTTTGCTACAATAATCCGTTCACTATATTGCTCATAATATTCCACCCGCTGTCCAAGTTTCCTACTCAATATGAGGCCAACCCCTGCTTGGCCATTGTTTGATTTAGTGCTAATGACCCTATAGTCTCCTGACCAAAAATCCTGTTCTTCCTGCCAGCGCATTTCACTAATCCCAACCAAATCCAACCTCAACCTATCCATTTCCCTTTCTAAGTTTTCTAACCTTCCACTTCCTAGCAGACTTCTAACATTCCACGCTCCGATCCGTAGAATGTCAGATTTCCTCTTTGTCACTTCTGTGATGTTAACCCCCTCTCGAGTACTCCCCACCCGGAGATCCGAACGGGGGACTAGTTTACCTCCGGAATGAAATTTTACAAGGGAGGAGGCCATCATCACATGTAATTATGCATAGAGAGGTGCATATCCTCGGGAATAGCATACGGCTGTAGTTTCCCGTTGCTTTCAGCCGTGCAGCAGGACGCAGTGTAGCCATTATTTGGCTTATATTATCAATATCTTAACCGTCTATAAGACTAGTAAAGAATTGATTTATTCTGAAAGGCTGCTACTCCCTTTCAGAATAAGTAAAGAGCAATTCTACTAACAAAAATACTAACCTTCTACCGTACTAACAATTAAATACCAAAATTCTACTAACAAAAAACGTTAGTTCCACCAACAACAAATACTACCACTAAAACAGTCTGTCA
Source organism: Meconema thalassinum (assembly GCA_946902985.2). Classification (NCBI taxonomy): domain Eukaryota; kingdom Metazoa; phylum Arthropoda; class Insecta; order Orthoptera; family Tettigoniidae; genus Meconema; species Meconema thalassinum. The sequence continues at coordinate 138,731,097 of OX336401.1, forward strand.
CCAGGCACACTCACATGCACCCTCACACATCACAGTCTACTGAAACAATGAACTATAAGTAATAAACAATGCAACTGCTACCAGACACACTCACACACCCCAGTCTAATAGAACTATGACATATATCTAATAGACAAACTAACTACCTACTTACAACTAAAACTAACTACATACTTACTGTACTGTTATTTGAATTGACAATATTTACAAAATGCAATTTAGATAGAAAATACTTACAAAATGTAATTTAGATTCAAAATTGTCACAAAATGCAATTTAAGGGGGACGTATGCAAAATTGCACTAAGTGAGAAATGGTTTCATTTCAGAAGTACGGCCTGAAAATCAGTATAGAGAAAAGCAAGACCATGGTGATGTCAAGAGGGGAAAGACAAGGAAAGGGCACTGTGAAAATTGGAAGTCAGAGTTTGGAAATTGTGGACACGTTCAAATACCTAGGAAGTGAATTGATGCAAACTGGTGGGTTGGACATGGAGATTGGCAGGAGGGTACAGCAGAGCAATGCATTCTATCAAAGTGTAAGAAAACTTGTTTGGGATAAGGAAGTACCAAGGAAAAGCAAGGAGGTAATGTATAAAGTGTACTATGTTCCCATATTAACTTATGCAGCTGAGACTTGGACCCTGACAAGCAGGCAAGAGAGTAGAATCCAAGCCAGTGAAATGAAATTCCTAAGAAGTATGATAGGAAAGACAAGGAAAGACAGAGTGAGGAATGAAGATGTTAGGAAGGAAGTTGGGATGGCAAAACTAAATGAGAGAATTGAGAAGAATAAACTAAGGTGGTTTGGACATGTAAAGAGGATGGAGGAAAATAGAATACCAAGACAGATGCTGGAGGTGAAGTGCATGGGTAAGAGAGCAATAGGAAGACCTAGAACAAGGTGGATTGATTCAGTGAAGAACAGCGTAAGAAAAAGAAATCTGGACTGGGACAAGATCGTGGAAGAAGAATGGTGGAAGGAAAGAGGAAAGTGGAGAAGTGCCATAAATACTCCGACCCGGCAGGAGCTGGATAAGGGGAAATGATGATGATGATGATGATGATGAATCCTTAAACCAGATGGGTGGACGTCTGGTTCTCTGTGATGGACCCCGTGGAGGGTCCGGTGTTACTTCAGGGACTGGTTGAGGATTCTGATCATTCAGATGGCAGTTGGGTTTGAACTGCAGATGTCTTCCCGCTCACTGAGTATCACGCATTCCAAAAACATTAAGTTGGTCACTACTTGCTTCACTCACTCAGCACATTCCTTTCTCACTGGCTGCGATAACCATTGGCATGCGGGAAGCCGATATATTCAGGTTTGGAATAGGCGGGCCGCGCATACGTACTGCCAGACCCCCGCACCCAGTCACAGTGTGTTGAACTTCCATCTCCTGGCGCGATGACAATAGTAGAGCAGACGCAAGAAGAGCTTGCCGAAACTCAACGATGCACAGAGACCAATATCAATCGGCGTGTTTCAATCACTCGGTACAACCATTGTATCCCCACCTCTCCTGCTGCTCTCACCATCTCCACACTCAACTCATCCACACCCAGTGCCTTCCCTCCTTTCATCTTCCTCACTGCATCTTCCACTTCTTTCCATGTTAAGTCCTTTTCTGTTTGCAGTCCATCTTCCTCTTCCCCGATTTCTTCCTCCTCACTGTGGTTTCCCTTTGGGTTCAGAAGTTCTTCAACATATTCTTTCCACATTTTCTTCAGTTCTTCCCTATTTTCTATCTCTTGTCCCCTTTTGTTCACCATTCTAACATAATCCGAAGGATCCTTCCGCCTCGTTATTTTTTACCATCACATACAGGACCTTTTTTGTACCTTCACTATCCTCCATCATCTTTGTCCACTCTTCCATCCACTTTCTTCTCTCCTCAGCCACTACTCTCTTTGCCTCCTTCTTTCTTTCCTGGTACTCTTCCCTTGTCTCTACCGTCCTATTTTGATACCACCTCCTAAAGGCTCTATTCTTTTCCCTTACTATATCTTTTGTCTTCTCATTCCACCATGGTGTTTCCTTCCACCTCTTCTTACTACTTGTCCTCCCACATATTGCTTCTGCTGCACCTACTAGTGTCTTCATAAATCTATCCCATTCCTATTCCACCCCTCTTTCTTCATCTGTTGGAATTCCTTCCTTTACCATTTTGAGGTACTCGACCCTTCTATCTCCTTCTTTCAGTTTCCATATCCTTATAAGTTTTTCCTGTTCTCAGTCCCTTTCTTCTCCTTAGTTCTTCTCAGGTTCATTACCAGCAATCGATGGTCGCTATCCAGGTTCTCCGATGGTATAACTTTGATGTCCGTGATGTTCTTATTTAATTCTTTCTCATACAGTATATAAAATTAACACCATTCTTAAAACTCACAAATTCTCTGCAGAAATGACACATAGAAAGCCTATGGAGATTTCAGATGAGTTGAGAAAATCCCGACCTGTAAGAATGAAAAAGTACTGGAAAGAGCGCAAGAACCAAGCAGTACTACCTTCAAAGAAGAAGTGATTGTGGAACGACTCAAGTAGTCCAATGTGACCAATCAAGATTAATAATAATAATAATATAGTCGACCACCGACTTCCTGGTCAAGTTATCACTGTACCATGTGATTGTGTGGCTCTTTCTTTTCTTGAACCAGGAGTACCCAACTAGCAGGCTGTTCCTTTGGCAGAAGTCCACCAGTCTCTTTCCTTCCTCATTTCTTCCACCCCAACCCTCTCTTGTAACCGAAATTGTGGTTACAATAGCTCACCCACAGGTTTTCGTCTTGTGCGGTTGGTGGTATTTATTACTTTTGTTTCATCTGGTTGCCAGCAATGGCCACTTATTGGTGCAGCTCCATGGAGAATCTTGTGTGTTCAGTGCCATAGAGATTCTTGGTGGTGGTCAGGCTATTGCTGGTAGGTGGCTTTGGCTAATGGCAAGGTTTTCTTTGACTTGGCAAGGTTTCCATGGTTATGTGTTGATTTCGATAGTTGCAGCCATGCAGAATGGAGGTCATCTGATGTTTGGGTAGATGTTTTATGGAGAGAAGAATGTTATGTTCGAGTGGAAGGGGAATTATGAAGAAAGGAATGATGGTGATCTATTGATAGTTTTATGAGGAGAATGATGGGCAGTGGTATGGCAATTTGTTATGAGAGCTGGCTTTTTGAAAAATATGAGGTTGGAATTGATGTGCTCTGGTCTGGCAGTTGGTTTTGAGAGAGGGGAGTGATGGTTGTAGTGGATGCTGATATTGTACAAGAGATGCAGGTAATGGAAACCTGCATATATGTCTGATAAACAGGTTATGATTGCCAAAGTTAAAAAAGAAAAGGAGTAGAAGAATTTGTGAGAAGAATACTAAGAATTGTGTGAAGGGCTAGACTATGAAGATAGTTGTGAATACTGGGTGAGAGATCCAGGTAATAGAAGAATTATTATTAATAAATTGTGTCTTTTAATGAAGTCTGTGTACTGTCTTGTGATGTCATTTAAGCTAGTATTATAGCCCCACTACCTGAGGTGGCAAGCTTGGAGTATTATATTTATTACAATAGTGTCGCCCAACATATGGGCAGTAAGAAGATAAGTTGATTGATTTAAATTGCACTACAGGGAAAGTATCATATTTATTACAATGGTAGCCCAACGAGGGGCATTATCATACTTATTACACTCTTCTAACATTGAACATATCTAACATAGTGAAAGGCTGTTAGTAATGCCTGCAATTTCAAAAATGATTGTCTCTGTATCTTTACTTCTGTTTCTCGTGTCACCCGAAGTCTTAAACACAATAAGGCCTTGGGTCCGGAAGGTTCCAGATTTCATTCTTCCAGCTCACGATTTATATTGGATACTTTTTAAATATTTCAATCTTAATTTTACAAAGTCATACTTACTTTATTTTCCTTATGCCTCAGTATCATTTTGACTGTCACAAACTGTCCAAAGATGATCCCAACTTCTGACACCAGTTGTAACAATTGTTGGTAAACAAATAACAGTTTCTTTACTCAATACCCTACATTATCTTTTCACACACTCCTTGAAACAAAAACATCACTAAATACTACAATTCTTGGCCAATATATCATTCATCTTTTTGTCATACCACAATCACAACTTTCTCTTTTCTTACATCACCCCACGATCAACAAAATTACCGCACAGCAATTGCCAACTTTCGCTCTTCCATACTAACTCCCAAAGATCGAGAATTATATATGTTGTACGGCCAGAAAGTTCAGTTTGGTAATAAAAATTAGTACAGATACAAACTATTCATTGAAAAACGAACTACAAGTGGTAAACTACCTTTCCACATAGCTCCCACCATTTTGGAGGTACTTTTCATAGCGCGGCACAAGGTTTTATATGCCTCCTTCACAAAACGTTAGCGCCTGAAGTGATCTTGAATTTTTAAAATAGTTTGTAGAAAGATCAGAGTTAAACTTACAGCTTTTCTTGTTGTATTCTTCAACTACCCGAAACAAATCTTCATTAACCAACGATGGATGCCGACTTCGTTTGTCATCGTTCACTTAATCACGTCCTTCATTGAACTGTCGGACCCATCTCCTTACCATTGAATACTCATTGCATTTTCTCCATACACCTCACAAATTTGTTAACGAATGTCGACTGGTTTAGTGTTCTTCGTATTCAGGAAACGAATGACAGATATAATCTCACAAGCGTCAGGATTAACTCATTAAGTTTTGGATAATTCATTGGTAAATTTGTCTGAGGGAAATTATTAATAATAGCTGGCAATTCGAGAGAAATAACGGGAAGACCATGGAGCTTTAATGTATTAGAAATATGTATAAGAGTGAAGTGATATGCAATGTTAGGTTCGTGAAACTGAAGATAATCTTCTGATAATGAATTCTTGAACATGTCCCATAACTATCTTACATTTGAAGGGGTCTGAAAGATACATATGTAAAAAAACAGTTGTCGTAACTGAGAAGGCATCTGAAATTGGGACGCTTCTGCCAAACAACGCTGCCATTCAGAATCGTCAATCAGCAAACCACGCTCCTTAGGTGTTTCTTTAAAAGTAAAATAGACAACTGCTTTGTATGTTCGTAGATCCTGGAAGCTGGTAGCACCTATGACGTGAAGCAATAACAGGCGTAAATAATACCTTTCTGTTTCTGTAGGTGAAACATTATACATTCTGCCTATAGTTTTTGACACATTTTTTTCTTTTCTGCCACTGGCAGTTGCTCTTATTCCAGACGTAATGTACTGGTGTTTCAGGATATATATACGGACTTCTGGCTTGCGAATCTTGATTTAACTTGAACCACGCTTGTAATTCCGTGTTGCGCAACTGTGCTTGAAGTAAAATATCAGGAGCGTTATCATTAGGGCTCGGATTTTTAGGTAATTAAATATATTTTTTATGTAAATACATATTTTAAGCATTTTTACTATAAATACATAAATTCCTGTTTTTCACTTATTAGCACATAAAAAGACATAATATTTACATTTTTAAAAAATCAGTATGGACTGGCTGCGTGGCTCAGGGGTAACGTTCTCGTTTGTCGGGCCCAAGGTTGCAGGTTCCTATCCTGGCGCAGTTAGCTGGCATTTGAGGGTGCGCAAATGCGAGGGAACCGTGTCCGTAGATTTACGGGCACGTTAAAGATCCCCTTCGGGGCGAAATTCCGGCACCCCGGCGTCTCTAAAAGCCAGTGTAGTTAAAAGGGACGTAAAACCAATAACATTATTATTATTATTAAAAATCAGTATGTTAGATCTTTCAGTTTATTGCATTTTTGTTCTGTGTTACTTCAACGGGGAAGAGCCTATGAGCTATCTAATCTTTATGCAGAGCGTATGTCAGCTTGCAACTGTGTTATTCTTAACTTGTCGCCCCGTGCCACTCACTGTGGAAGCCGGGGATTTCCTTGTCCATAGCCATATTGCACCACGTGCTAGACCTCCCCCTCCCCCAGCTACCTGGAACCAGTGTCACTCACATGCAGTTCATTTCTGGCACAGTGGAGTGTAAGGCAGTTTTACGATGCCTAAAGTAAAAACAACTGCAAGTTATCGTATGTTGGAGAATTTAAATATAATTTTGCTTCTGATGGGGACGTTCTGTTCTGCCAATCATGTGGGAAATCAATCAAGGCTGAACAGCGAACTCAAGTCACACAACACCTCAAGGGCAAGAAATATATTGCCGCAGTTTCGCGCCTTCATAAGAAGTGTTTCGCGATAATCATCGGTGATTTGTTATAGACAACCTGAAGATGTATCTCGTTGTGTATTGTAATGCTTCAGCACTCAGTGAGACATAGAATAAATTGCAGTCGTGAGTACTGCATATTGTTTATATTCACATTAATAAACTAAATTATAATTAAATATTTTTACTCTTTTGTCACATATTTCAGGTATTTTTAATACATTAAAAATAAATATTTTCCCGATTTTTAGCACCTAAAAATCCGAGCCCTAGTTATCATATTTAAAATAGATATTTTGTAAGTTTGGCAAGTGAACTGGTAATCGCACGATAGAATGTGACTTCATGCATGTGAAATGAAAATATCCTGAATGCGGCGGAAAAAGTAATTTCATCGTAGTTCACCGTTTCGCCTTCAGGACATATTTTAACAATGCAGCAGTCATGACCTTTATACACATGCTTGTGGATTTTAATATATAAGATATTTGTGGATGTATTTAACACTCCGAACACTTGAGCATATTTAAACATTAATATGAGCTTGCAAGTAAAGTAAAAGAAATGGATTGTAGGGAACAATGAATCGACTATCGATTTCAATGTCAATGCCTCGAATTGTTTTTATAATAATCCGTCCATTATTTCTTCTCCTATACGAAGGATAACCATTGGCATTATCTTTGGTCTCTTCCTGAAACTGTTTAGGGAAATCTTTCTTACATACGCCATCTTTCATATAGACTGAAGAAGGATTCAAAGATCCGTGAGGACCATGCACCATATGACGCCTTACCAACTCGTATAGCGCTTCATCCTCGAGATCTGGTATTTCGGCTGACACCGCACTGTCAATGTCAGAAATTTCTCTAAACTTACAATCTTCAGTTAATGTTAAGAGTAAATGGATGTGTGGGAGACCTCATTTTTGAAATTCCACTGTATATAGATATGCTTTTACCGAAAATTTCCTTAACATCACGGTAATCTATCGTAGCAATTCCTTTACTTTGCAATGGAAAACTCTCACTTCAATATCAGGCCTATTATTAGCCGTTTCCCAGAGATGAATGCTGTTAAGTATTTCTGGAAAGCCCGCATTATAGGTGAACGTAATGAATAAATCTGGCTTTCCAAACTTCCTCACTATCGCCATCGCATCCTGATAATTTTGCAATATTTTCCTTGGGCTACCTGTAAAAGAAGATGGCAAAACTACAATACGACCGACTCGGAGATTTTCATTTTCTGCTCTTATATGCAAGGCGTCTGCTAAACCGGCATATGTATCAACTCGTAACTTCGTTTGTTGATGACGTATATATTTTAACCGGTCACCTTCCATACGACAGTAGTAATCCACGAATAAATATCCATTTTGCAAACTTGAGCAGCGACAACTAACACAACATGACCTCCATGAACATCATTTATAGACATATACATTTTGTAATCATCGCTCGTATTGATAGCAGTTTCGTACATATCGCTGTTGCCAACAATAAAGGAAGAATAATTACTCCACTTGTCTGTAACATGTTTTACAATTCGCTTTCTAACCTGTGTAAATAAACTCTGATTGTTGTACTCACAATATGCCAATGACCTGAACAGACAATTACCGTCACCTTTAATCTTTATAACATTTGTAATTGAGTGTCGCCTCTCATTCATCATAATATGATTCATTGTATTGATTGAGCACACAACCTATAAGGACGAATGATGAAACGAAAAGAAGACAGTTTGTAGCTGGTGAGACCAAAGACTATATAACAGAAAGATCGGATACACAATACAAAATGGCGGTTCCAACATTCGACTGTAGCGGCATCTTCGTGAAATTAGTTGTCTTTTGTATACAGTATTTGTTGTCATTCAAACAGATGTTGACATGACAGTGTCATTAGCAAAATGACTGCTGATTGTGCATGAGCATTTCAGTCTCAAAGTAATCCATTCTTTGAGAAGTTTTAATTAAATTATGTGCACAGAATCCCCTTCTACTTATTGAATGGATACATGCGACATTAGCGCCCGAGTGGAACAGGTAGAAGTTAACGATATCATGTATGGATACATGCGACATTAGCGCCCGAGTGGAACAGGTAGAAGTTAACGATATCATGTATGGATACATGTGACATTAGCGCCCGAGTGGAGCAGGTAGAAGTTAATGATATCATGACGTAATTAGGGAACTCTCTGTTAATACCAAGTTACATTTATTATTGGGGCGGCATTGAACATCATGATACAGTGTTAGTCGTTGTCGCCTAGCGACAATATGTCTGTCAAGTCATTCGATTCAGTTTTCGTGAGACCTTGAAGGAAGTAATATTCGCAATTATTTTAATACTCGAACGATATAATCAAGTAAGGTGGGTATCAATCGACGGTGCTTGACGGGCATTACATTTTAAGACAACAAACGTCTACTTCTCGAGATATTTCAGTTTTAGTAAAGGGTGGAATTGTTTGAAAACTATTTTAATATATAAGATAACACACACAAATACAGCCATCACAATTAACACCGGTTATCAGACAGATTCTACAGACACATGACTGCGTTGTCACAGCCCCTAAACTGAGGAACCAACCGGTTTTCCATGGTATCCCATTTCTACTCAAAGCAAATGTTGGGATGGAACCTAACATACCATCCATGGTCGAATCCTTCCCTATCCTAGCCGCAGTTACATGTGAACACACTATCAATCATCACAATAATGCAGGATAACCGACAGCTTCTACACATATGCAAGGGGCTGATGACGACAATGTTCCAAGTCCCTATATAAAACAACTTACTCTCTACATGATCGATATGGACATATTCAAATATCTTATTACCAAATTGACATAATGTAATTTAATGTACAACTTTCCGCCAAAATAAATACATTACAGGTGCGCTCTTAGCGCTTATATGTGGTACATGTTTCGAACCATTAATTTGCGGTCCTTCATCAGCCACATTATAGTACAATAGATAACATCACATTAAAAACACTGAGTAAAATAAAATAACACTAGATGAATCCCGTCAAAACATGACGGACAATGGAAAACAAAATTACTGAAGAAGCTTCTTATATAAGTAACATTCTTTGTACGATTACTTTTTAGCACTATTGCAACTTTAAGGGCGTCAAAAGATAGCACTCTCAGCATTGCAACATATTGCTGGTCATGACTGAAAACGTGTTGAGGAAAACAGCCCAATACGTTCAAGAGTTTCTCCTTGAGCTTGATTGATTGTGATAAAGTAGGCCGAGCGAATAGGACATTGTTGTCTATTAAAAGAAAATGTACTGTACCTGCAAGTGTTTTATCGGAAGGTGTTAAATCAAGTCGTAGGTCTCTCTGCCTAATATTACTGCACCTATTATATCCGAATCCAAGCAATTTCTTACATATATCTTACAATTAATATGTTACCATACATGAGTCCTTGGGAAACGTTCAGATTTCTAAGGAGCATAACTATGGCTCAAACGTTCGGAGTATGTGGAGGCAAATCACTTAATTCCAAGGAATTTAAAAATTCAATAATAGGGAAATGAAGTAGCTGGCTTTCATCTTCAGTATCCAATCTGTTAACGCTGATGTATGTGTTTACTGGATATAAGTTCATTGACTTTTAAATTAATATCATTACATTGTTGCAGCTTGGCAAATATTTTATATTCCAGCAGGTCAATTTTACCCTCACAGCAGTAAAGACCAAAGTAAGCACGCGTAGATTTTACGCAAGAGAAATACAACGTAGAACAATGTTTACATTTGATCGTCAAAGACCTTACTGTACACTGTACTGCATAATATCTGGAATTGTTTCTGAAATGGACTATTTATATTGGATTTTAAATGTGGCTTCGTATTATTCGAAAACACTATAGTGTCCTGCAATAACGGAGCCGCTAAATATTAAATGACAAATAATACTTCCATTGCCGACATCAACTGCGTAGTTAGACTCAGTACTCTAAACAAATAATCATTTAACAATTGTCTTATACAATGAAGTTCAACATGACCGTCCAGAGACTTTCATACTCAAGTTGGTTGGTGAGGAGAATGCGATGAGACTGATCGTTTAAAATAAATTCCTTATAATTGTTCCTGCCAGCGATTTTTTTTGCAAAAGCTTGAAAACGCAGCTCAGAATGACGTTCTTCATTTTGTTATAAGCAGTACGAAACTGCTCTAAATAAGCAGTTTCCATCACCTGTTGTAGATTATGGCAGTACATTTTGCAGGGGAACATAGAATCACTTCGCCAACTACTGGAATGACCATTGGCCTATACTCAATACTCACTTCGGCAGTCACCCTAATGGAGGCAGTTTTTGAATTCTATGTCCTGTGCATGTCAAAAATCGTATTAACACATGGAAGCCCACCCATTCTTGGCTATCGCCTCGGAGACACGGGTTACATTTCCTGCTCTGCCAAGAAATTTAATTCTGGTCTGAGGGCAAAAACGGGGCACATTCAGTCTCTTGAGGTATAACTAAGAAGAGGAGGGTTTAATTCCCACCTCGACAATCTTGGATGTGGTTTTCCGTGGTTTCCCACTTCCACTCAAGGCAAATACCGGGATGGTTCCTAACTTAAGGCTTTGGCCGTCTCCTTGCCATTTCCCACCTTAATTACAAATATACACAGTAATGCAGCCATCACAATAACACTGGCTATCAGAGAAAATTTTACACTTACACACCAAAGTACACGGGGCTGAGTGACCACGATGTCGGAGCCCTTCAAACGAATGTTTGCCAAGTGTCTCTCATGGCGAAAGCAATTGTGGACACGCACGAGTGCCTGGAAAACTTATTTTTTCTTCAATAATTTAAGAGTATATCGACGATGCATAATTATAACTTTTAATAATAATAATAATAATGTTATTGGTTTTACGTCCCTTTTAACTACCCTGGCTTTTAGAGACGCCGGGGTGCCGGAATTTTGCCCCGAAGGGGATCTTTAACGTGCCAGTAAATGTACTGACACGGCTCCCTCGCATTTGCGCACCCTCAAATGCCAGCTGACTGCGCCAGGTTTCGAACCTGCAACCTTGGGCTCAGCAAGCGAGAACGTTACCCCTGAGCCACGCAGCCAGACTTATAACTTTTAGTCTAGGACGCTAATAACTTGACCACCGAAGCATTAGGAAGAAATTGCAATATTAAGGTACATAAACAACATAGCCTACACATTCAACTGTCAGTTAATGTTCTTCAAGATTTCCCTTCTTAAATATTCCCCTCCTTTATAATTCTCAATCACGTGAAAACGCGCCATGTCTTGTGTTTGAAAATATATCGATGCAATGGTGCTGCCATCTGCTGTCAGTTACTGGAACTATATGTGCGATGTACTGCCATCTGTTGTCAGTTATAGGAACTGATTGCAGATATTCAAACGGCATATTGAGGACAACCGTTTGCTCTTTTGATCACATGCAGTAATGCAATGGTAAAACGGAAATAAAACGTATTGAGAGGGAATTTAGAAATATGTATCTTTAACAGACATAAAACCTTACTAATACTCCTTGATAAAACAATTTTTCAGTGGTAAAAAAAAAAAAATACTGGCGAGAGATGGGATCGAACCGGTGCTCCTTGGAACCACAGTCAGTCGCCTTAACCACATAGCTAATCGAGCAGTCTCTTTCAGAAGCAGACACAACCGTTCACTATATTCAAAAGCCGCTGTCTGAAGGAAATGATCTATTTTATTATCCCAAAAAATCAATGTTGCACATTCGTATACGTTCATACTGTTATTATATTTTATTGTCAGAACTTGGTTAATGTATGTTTTCAATTACGTGGAAGCTTATTAAATAACTTACATTTTAATGGACTTCTCACCGCCATTTTGTCATGAGCCCAGGCGGATTGTGCGCATGCGTGAGGGGCAAGAATTCTGCTATTTTCTATATTAATTTAAAATTATACCGTAATATATTTGTTTATTTTAGAGACACTCTGCAAATCTAGAGGCCAAGAGCTTTCGTTAGAGTGCTCTACGAAGTAAATCGATTCTGTCGTTCTCTCAATCTCGCGGTAACAAAAATCACCTTACTGTTTTAAATATATAGACTAGTTGAAACCCGTCAAAACATGACGGTCAATAGAAAAATATTTACTGAAGAATTTTCTTATATAGGCCTACTGTACATTTTTTGTACGATTATTTTTTGACTCTATTGAAACTATAAGGGCGTCAAATGATTGCACTCTCAACATTGCAAAATACTGCTGGCCATGACTGAAAAATTGTTGGGGAAAATTGAGGCCTATACGTTCCAGAGTTTCCCCTTGAGCTTTATTGATAGTGATAAAGTATGCCAAATGAATTGGAAAATATTGCCTCTTAAAAGAAAATGATAGTGTTTTATCGGATGGTGTTAAATCAAGTCGAAGGATTAGACCTCTCTGCCTAATTTTAACTGCACCTATTATTTCCATATCCAAGCAATATGGTTGCATTTAGGAGTCCTTGGGAAACGTTCAGATTTCTAAGCAGAATAACGGGTCAAGCGTTTGGAGTATGTGGCGGCCAGTCATTTAGTTCCAAGAAATTCAAGAACTCTGAGGAGTCTAATACAATTGGCCGCAAACCGTCGCTTATAATTTTGGAATATAATGAAGAAATGCGATGATGTGCAATTCCATACATTTTAAAACAATGTGGACCGTGTGCGTGTGGCACAGTAACATTGACACCAAATGAAACGAAGGACATAGCATTGTACTGCCGATTAGTCTCTCTGAAATTCCTTGAGATATCATCTCCAGTGAAAAATAATTGTTGCAGCCTGTCAAATATTTTATATTTATTCAGATTAATTTTACCATTACAGCAGCAAAGGTCAAAGTAACCAAGTGTAGATTTCTCGCAAGAGATATACAGTGCAGAACAATGTTTACATTTGTTCGTCAAGGACCCTAAACTGTAACGGCATAGTATCTGGAATTGTTTCTGAAATGCCATATTTATGTTAGATTTTAAAAGTGGCTTCGTATTTTTCTCCGATTTCCCACTTTTTTTTTTTGCGGCTAGTGTTCCATTTCGTCAAATGGGTTTATTTATAGCAGCATTTCTCCCCAAATTAACGTCATTTTAAATAACACTATAGTGGCCTGCATCAACGCAGCAGCCAAATATTAAATGGCAAATAATAACTTACTTCCATTACCAAAATCAACTGCGTGGTTAGACCCATTGTTATGTACTCTAAACAAATAATCAATAAACAATAATATTCATATATACAATGAAGTTCAGAGACTTCCATTCTCAAGTTGGTTGCTGATGAGAATGCGATGAGACTGATCGCCAATAATACATACAATCCTTGCAATTTTTGCAATTTGCTTGCAAACGCCACTCAGGATGACGATCTTCATTTTGAAATAAACAGAATGAAATTGCTGTAAATAATCAATTTCCATCACCTGTTGAAAGTACAATACTTTGCGTTCCCATGACAGTAAATTATGCAAGGGAGCATAGAATCACTTCGCTACTACTGGAATGAGCATAGACTCACTTCGCCAGCCACCGTAATGGAGGGAGTTTTAGAATTATATGTTCAGTGCTTGTCAAAGATCGTATTAACACAGGGAAGCCCACTCTTAAGACTACATTCTGAGCTATTGCCCCGGATTCCAAGTTCGATCCCCGCTCTGCAAGAAATTTTATTCTGGTCTGAGGACTGGAACGGGGCGCACTCGTGAGGCAAAACTAAGAAGAGCAAAGTTTGATTCCCATCTCAACAATCTTGGATTTGGTTTCCGTGGTTTCCCACTTCCACTCCAGGCAAATACCTAACTTAAAGCCTCGGTCGTTAACTCCCCATTCCCCACATTAATTACAAATGCACACATCAACACAGCCATCACATTAACACAGGTTATCAGAGAAAAGTTTACACTCGCACACCAAAATAGACGGGGCTGAGTGACCACGATGTCTGAGTCCATCAAATGAATTATGTTCGCCAATTTGTTGACGCTGATGTATGTTTTTGAACTACTGGATATAAGTTCAATGACTTTTAAATTAATATCATTACGTTGTTGCAGCTTGGCAAATATTTTATATTCCAGTAGATCAATTTTACCATCACAACAGTGAAGGCCGAAGTAACCGCGCGTAGATTTTACGCAAGAGAAATACAATGTAGAACGATGTTTACATTTGATCGTCAAAGACCTTACACTGTACTGCATAACATCTGGAATTGTTTCTGAAATGGCCTAATTATATTGGATTTTAAATGTGGCTTCGTATTATTCGATAACACTATAGTGTCCTGCAATAACGGAGGCGCTAAATATTAAATGGCAAAAAATACTTCCATTGCCGAAATCAACTGCGTAGTTAGATTCAGTACTCTAAACAAATAATCATTAAACAATTGCCTTATACAATGAAGTTCAACATGACCGTCCAGAGACTTTCATACAAGTTGGTTGGTGAGGAGAATGCGATGAGACTGAACGCTTAAAATAAATTCCTTGAAATTTTTTGCAATAGCTTGAAAACGCAGCTCAGAATCACGTTCTTCATTTTGATATAAACAGTACAAAACTGTTCTAAATAAGCTATTTCCATCACCTGTTATAGTTTATGGCAGTACATTTTGCAGGGGAACATAGAATCACTTCGCCAACTACTGGAATGAGCATAGGTCTAAACTCAATACTCACTTCGGCAGTCACCCTAATGGAGGCAGTTTTAGAATTCTATGTCCCGTGCATGTCAAAAATCGTATTAACACATGGAAGCCCACCCATTCTTGGCTATCGCCTCGGAGACCCGTGTTACATTTCCTGCTCTGCCAAGAAATTTAATTCTGGTCTGAGGGCAAAAACGGGGCACATTCAGTCTCTTGAGGTATAACTAAGAAGAGGAAGGTTTGATTCCCACCTCGACAATCTTGGATGTGGTTTCCTGTGGTTTCCCACTTCCACTCAAGACAAATACCGGGATGGTTCCAAACTTAAGGCCTCGGCCGTCACCTTGCCATTTCCCACCTTAATTACAAATACACACAGTAATGCAGCCGTCACAATAACACGGGTTATCAGAGGAAATTTTACACGTACACACCAAAGTACACGGGGCTAAGTGACCACGATGTCGGAGCCCTTCAAACGAATTATGTTTACCAAGTGTCTCTCGTGGAGAAAGCAATTGTGGACACGCGCCAGGGCCTGGAAAACTACCTTTACTCTAATAATTTAAGAGTATATCGACGATGCATAATTATAACTTTTAGTCTAAGATGCTACCAACATGACCACCGAAGCATTGGGAGGAAATTGCAATATTAAGGTACATAACAACATAGCCTACACACTCAACTGTCAGTTAATGTTCTTCAACGTTTCCCTTCTTAAAAATTCCCCTCCTTTAGAATTCTCCATCACGTGAAAACGCGCGATGTCTTGTGTTTTAAATATATCGATGCAATGGTGCTGCCATCTGTTGTTAGTTACTGGAACTATATGGGCGAGGTACTGCCATCTGTTGTCAGTTACTGGAACTGATGGCAGATATTAGCTCTTTTGACCACATGCTGTAATGCAAAGGTAAAACGGAAATAAAACGTATTGAGAGGGAATGTAGAAATATGTATCTTTAACTGACATAAAACCTTACTAATACTCCTTGATAAAACAATATTTCAGTAGTAAAAAAATAAAAATACTGGTGGGAGCTGGGATCGAACCAGTGATTCTTGGATCCACAGTCAATCGCCTTAACCAAATAGCTATTCACGCACTCTCGTCTAGCTGCAGACGCAACCATTTAGTATCTTCAAAAGCCGGTATCTGAAGAAAATAATTCAATTCATTATCAATAAAATCAATATTGCAAATTCGTATATGTTCATACTGTTATTATATTTTATTGTCAGAACTTGGTTAATGTATGTTTTCAATTACATGGAAGCTTATTAAATAACTTACATTTAAATGGACTTCTCACCGCCATTTTGTCATGAGCCCAGGCAGATTGTGCGCATGCGTGAGGGAAAAGAATTCTGCTATTTTCTATATTTATTTAAAAATATACCGTAATATATTAGTTTATTTTATAGACACTCTGCAAATCTACTGGCCAAGAGCTTTTGTTAGAGTGCTCTACGAAGTAAATCGGTTCTGTCGTTCTCTCAATCTCGTGGTAACAAAAATCGCCTTAGTGTTTTAAATATATAGATTATGCATACACACTAGTCACTCATAACTACACATTAAAATTTTTTTTAAAAGACATTATATTTCCGTTGACTTATTCTCATGTCCAAGCATTCTGTAGATGACGTTATTATTCGGACTGTCTATCACATCCTGTCAATTAAATATGTCCCATTTTCTTGCCGAATTATGTTGAATTAAGCTATCTGGAATGAGCATAATGTTTTCCATTCGAAGCCGCTCATCTGGGATCATTTCTCCATTTTTCGTCCCTATATGAAGCATGGAAAATTATCTTCAAAACATGAAACAACCTTTCAACATAATTCTCTCCACCTTAACTGGTCTTCAGCAGCACGTTTCATCAGCTGTTGTAGTTCCCACTTTGCTTTATGGCTGCGAAACCTGGGTTACTTACAGAAGGCACCTCTTATCTTTAGAAAAATACCAACAACGATGCCTTAGGAGAATTCTTGGTATTAAATGGCAAGACCGGCGCACTAACACAAGTGTTTTAGAGGAAGCTAGCACTATTAGTATAGAGCCTCTCATTATAAAACACCAACTTCGATGGACAGGACATGTAGTTCGCATGCCTGAGTCCCGCCTCCCAAAACAAATCCTATATTGTCGGTCAGAGAAAGCAGGGTGGGCAACAAAAACGCTACAAAGATGTTCTGAAGACCAACTTGAAGAAAAGTCAAATTGATACAGATAACTGGGAGGCTGTCGCATCCGACCGATCAGAGTGGCGCCGCAAAGTCCACCAAGGCCACTTGTTCTTCGAACAAGAGAGAAGAAGGCTTCAGGCTGAAAAAAGAAATGCCAGAAAAGAGCGCATGATTCGCAGAATGATCAACCCCCAAGATCCACTGGCTGCTCAAGACCTTGTGTGCCAATATTGTGGAAGAGTCTGTGGTTCTCGGATCGGACTGTACAGTCACCAAAGAACTCATGCAATATGATTAGGCCTAATGTTGGTTTACAGCGAAGATTTACATAAATGTACCTTGGAAGACAATCATACTCGTATCATGAGTGAAAAATGAATGAATGAAAATCCACAGCCTGCTTCCAGTCTCCGACCGGGTCAGGAATGGAATGAATGAAGCCCCCATCTAGCGGCGAGGATATGAACTGTGCCGGCTGCCGAGGCCTGACGCACTCCTCTGGGGCAATGATTAAATGAATGACAGATGAAATGAAATGATAGTGGAGAGTGTTGCTGGAATGAAATGTTGACAGGGAAAACCGGAGTACCCGGAGAAAAACCTGTCTGCCTCCGTTTTGTCCAGCACAGATCTCACATGGAGTGACCGGGATTTGAACCACGGACCCAGCGGTGAGAGGCCGGCGCGCTGCCGCCTAAGCCACGGAGGCTTCGCGTATCATGAGTGATAGCCTAAATAATAATAATAAAATCATCAGCTCATACGATTTATCAATCTTGATGGAATTAAGCATCTGAAACCTTCCTCTTCCTCTTCGGATTTTCCCTCGGACTGTCCCTTCTAATGCACTTTTACCAAACCATCTCCCCTTATGCAGTGTCCAATCCAATTCATTTCTCTTTTCCTTTTCTTCTTTAGCATCATTCTTTCTTCTCCTACTTTCTCCTCCGTGGCTTAGGCGGCAGCACGCCGGCCTCTCACCGCTGTTTCCGTGGTTCAAATCCCGGTCACTCCATGTGAGATACTTCCTCATTTCTCACTTTGTCCTTCCAACTTATTCTCTTCATTCTCCTCAATAGCCACATTTCAAAAGCCGCTATTCTTCTCTCGTCTTCTTCCCTAAGTGTCCAAGTTTCCGCTCCATTCACTTCTACACTCCAAACAAAACATTTCACTAATCTCTTCCTCTCCACAAAATAATTTTCTTTTCTTACTGAAGGCTTCTTTTGATATTGCAATCCCTGTTTTTATTTCTTTAGTGCATATCATTTCTTGTGTAACCCAACAAAGTATGGAAGTTCCTGGAGGACAGAGGAGTAGAAAAATGGACTATACAGAGGAAAAAGGAGATGTACAAGGGAAGCGTCAGCTGTGTGAAAGTGGGAGGAGAGAGATCGGACTGGTTGGAACAGAGAAACGGCCTGAAACAAGGAAGTGCACTGTCACCGTTACTTTTCATTGTGGTGATGGATGACATAATGACCTGAGTGGCACAAGTAATTGGGGAAGGAAAGATGAAAGCAATGGTGTTTGCAGATGATTTGATGATTTGGGGAAACAAGGAGGAGCAGGTACAGGAGCAGTTGGACGTGTGGGAAGGAATAATACAAGGATATGGGATGAAATTTAGCATAAATAAGAGTGAGATGGTGATCACAACAAGGAAGAAGGAAAGAATAGGAATAATAATTGGTGGGGAACAGCTGAAGAAAGTGGAGAGTTTCAAGTATCTGGGAAGCCTGATACAAGATAATGGAAGAAACGATAGAGAAATAAATGAGCGGGGGAGACAGGCAGATGCATTCCGGAGGAGTGTGAGAAGCATGTTATGGAGCACGGATGTCTCTCGGAACAGCAAAAAGATCATATATCGGACGTACTATGCCCCTATCCTGACGTATGCCTCGGAGACCTGGGTTATGAAAGGTAGGGAGAAGTGCAAAATACAGGCCAGTGAGATGAGGTTCTTAAGAAGCAGTATTGGAGCTACAAAGAGGGACAGAATAAGAAATGAGAGGACCAGGAACCATTACAGGATGGTATACAGAAATCTAGACTTAGATGGTATGGACATGTAAAACGAATGGAGGAGAAGAGGATGTCCAGGAGGATACACGAGATGAAGTGGGAAGGAAAGAGACCGAGAGGAAGACCGAGAGACAGGTGTCTGAAGGGGGTGGAAGAAAGTGTGAAGAAGAGTGGAGAAGACTCGACAAGGGTGGAGGCTGAGAGATGGTGAGAAGACAGAAGACGTTGGAGAGGCTTGTGTTCCAAACAGACCCGGCCAGTGGCTGGAGACTGTGTAAGATGATGATGACTTGTTCAGTTTCATCTTCTAATTTTATTGTAATTTTTTCACTTTTTTCACCTATGACCATACATATTGTTTTTTTTTTTTCATTTATTTTCATCCCATATATTTTACAAATTTTATGTATGTCTTTCAAAAGCCTCCGTGGCTTAGGCGGCAGCACGCCGGCCTCTCACCGCTGGTTCCGTGGTTTAAATCCCGGTCACTCCATGTGAGATCTGTGCTGGACAAAACGGAGGCAGACAGGTTTTTCTCCGGGTACTCCGGTTTTCCCTGTCAAAATTTCATTCCAGCAACACTCTCCACTATCATTTCATTTCATCTGTCATTCATTTAATCATTGCCCGAGAGGAGTGCGTCAGGCCTCGGCAGACGGCACAGTTCATATCCTCGCCGCTAGATAGGGGCTCCATTCATTCCATTCCTGACCCGGTCGGAGACTGGAAGCAGGCTGTGGATTTTCATTTTCATGTAGGTCTTTCAACATTAGTGTTGCTTGTCTTTCACTCTCACCCATAGCCACCACATAATGAGGTGAAAAAGGGAAATCTTTAATGGCTATTGAGCCTTCCAACCCCGATATAGCCTACTATCGGTCAAGCCTCACTTGTTGGCTCACTCTTGGGATTACACAATTACATATTACCATTAGTAAATATGGATAAAACTGTTACCAATTTAAAATGGTTAACGTATACACATTTTATACAGCACTCTATGTGTTTCTTTAACTGAAGTATGACAAGAATACCATGTTATGAGCTTTGGCAAGATATTTATGGAAGTAACATCTTGTGTGAGTGAGTGTGTATATACGGGGTGGGCGGGAAGTAACTCGGTATTGAAATTGACGTATAACGTTTATGTTTGCAGAGTAAAAATCCCTCAGTATGCCTTCCTTCAGAGGGGAAGTAAAACCGACGGTCCCATGTCATAGATTTATGGCATGTTAAAGACCCTTCCACTAATTACACATGTGCGAAGCTAAATTGTATAGGTTAAGAATGTAAACAACGCTCTTAGGTTCCTACATTCGTTGCCAAGAGCCGACTGCGGTGACGTCTGGTAGCTAAGTTTTGTACTAGTAGTCGTCGACGGTGGCGTTTGGTGGCAAAAGGGACAACTTGATTATTGATCGTCTGCAGTGCTTACTTGAATTAAAACAGATACACACACTAATACAGTCATCACAATTAACACCGGTTATCAGACAGATTCTACACACACCCAAAGTACACGGGGCTACATGACCGCGTTGTCGCAGCCCCTAAACTTAAGAACCAACCAACAACATATAGTCCATTAGAATAACGTACTTGAAGACCTCTCATCATTTAACTGTTGCAACCATATTATTATGTAAATGAAAAGTATTGAATAGACAGAAAATGTTATCAACAAATTGTCAAAGAACATTCCATTGTGACCGAAGATTTGGCCATGGAGAGAGTGGCGGCGAAATTTGTGCCGAAGCTACTGATGTCGAAGCAAAAGCAACTTCATGTTGAAGTCTCACAGGACATGCTGGATTCCACAAATACCATGAACACCATAATTACTGGTGACGAATCCTGGGTGTATGGGTACGACCCAGAAACCAAATCCCAGTCATTACAGTGGAAGCATTCCTCATCACCAAGACCAAAGAAGGCCCGTCAAGTGCACAGCAACATCAAAGTGATGTTGACTGCCTTCTTTGACTCCACCAGTGTGGTATACCATGAGTATGCGCCACAGGGTCAGACAATCACTAAAGTGTACTACGGGGATGTCCTCCATCATCTGCGTGATGCTGTTCATTGCAAGAGACCAGGCGCGGATCTAGAGTTTGGCTTTGGTGGGGGATCACAGAATCGAAATTTTTAAGAAAAATGGTATCACTAACAACGCAATCACAAAATAACCAAACGTACAAAACCAGACCAATTTTTTTGCAAGCTACATGGATAGAAATTTGATGTGTTTAGCACACCAAAAATATTCGTACAAATTGCAACGGCGTGTTTTGCAGACTTTTATATCGAGCTTCGAGAAAAGTATCAAGGTACGTTACAGTATCGGCAAGTCGAGTTGGTACCGACAAAGGGAGAAAGTCACAGCTTAAATTGCCAACCAAGCTTGCAGTTTGGACGCTGGCAAAATTTTTTGGTGCGTAAAAAGCCCCAAATCCCTATCCGTGCATTGCTAAACATTCATCGTGACATCACTATAAACATCGATTCGGTAATCACAAGGATTGCTAAACAAAATAGACGAGTTGATTTTGTTATATAAATAATAGTTTTTATATAACAGGTATGAAGTTGTAAATATGTACAGTTGTAACAGAACATAATACACTGACCGGCAAAAAAAGTGGAACACTTCAATTTCTTATGTAATTTTTAAACTTATTCCACTAAAATGTATCGGTATTCCAATATTTGCATTATTCATGTAAATGTTAGATAGTTGGCTACAGAAAATACCGAAACATGTATTACAACACTTTTTAACTCACAAATTTAGTTACATTTTACAAATCTTACAATTTTCTATTTTTTAGTAATGTTCTTTTGGGCTGGTTTTTATCAAACATATTGCCAAACAATACAGAGTTAATGTTTGCACTGCACTGCACGGGAACACTGGTCACTAAAAAGGAGTGTTTCCACCCATAGCGTCCATGACAGCTTGTAAACGCTCAGGCATACTGTTCACAACTCGTCGAATGGCATCTGCTTGTATGCGATCCCATTCCTCCAGCAGCGATGTTCTCAGTTGTGCCAAGGTGGTGTGGTCACGCTGTCTGACGTTCCTTCCAAGCATATCCCATACATGTTCGATGGGGTTCGAGTCAGGAGTACGAGCTGGCCAGTCCAGGGTTTGAATCCCCACTTCCTGCAGATATTGTACAACACAGCGAGCAGTATGAGGATGAGCATTATCCTGCATCAGCATGAAATTCTGACCAACGAAAGGCGCAAAGGGCATCACAGGGTTCATCAGGATCTCTTCAATGTACCTTTGGGAATTGAGCGTCCCGTGATCGATGAACACCAACTCAGTGCGGGCCATAACGTTGATGTCACCCCACACCATAACCGAGCCACCTCCAAATGGAGTCCTGGAGAAGAAAGCAACAGGGCTGTACCTCTCCCCGCGCCTTCTCTACACTCTTTCTCTTCCATCAGGAGATCTAAGATTAAAGCGACTCTTGTTAGTGAAGAGAACAGAGGCCCACTGCTCGAGGGTCCATCCCAGATGCTGCCTTGCGAAGCGAAGACGCGCCTCTCTGTGATGTCGTTAGAGTGCGGATCCACGTGCAGGTCTCCTGGATGAAAGATGAGCTTCTTCAAACCTTCTTCTTACTGTTCACTCACTCACTCTCAAATTTCTAAAATTTTCCAGTTGATTTTGTGCCTAGACTGCTGTGGTATGGCGATCACGCAGAACTTGCAGGGTGAGAAATCTGTCATCCCTGGAACTTGTGCTTCTTCTACGCCTGACCCTCGTCTCCAATCGTATGTTTGGAGTTCTCTGTAACGTTGCACTGCTTGGTGAATGCTACCGAGAGATGATCCAATGACCTCAGCAACATAACGGAAGCTGCGGCCATCCTCCACCAATGCAACTGCCTGTGCAGCTCCTTCACGGCTAAGAGGCATGCTTTAGTGTGAACTGCACATGGATAACTTACTAAAATGTATGACAATGGTTCACAGGTGTTCAACAAATGCCAGTTGTTGTCCCTAGAACAACAATAAGCGAGCAGCAACACTCATAAACCTTAAGCGCTTACAGTGCGCTTCCCGCCATAAAACCATTAAGATAGGCTCATCGAAGATTGGGGGTAATTGGTGGTAATAAACCACCCTAAGAAATGTCATATTATCAATTTCTATTCACGGATGTTTCAGATGTGTGTTCTAATGCGTGAAATGTGATTGCATCTTTTTCATGGCTAATTTTATACTGTTTATATTACTTTTTTAACTGTTCCACTTTTTTTTGCTGGTCAGTGCAGTTGCAATAAAGATATTTTCAGTATTGAATAAAATGAAAAAAAAAACTGTTTTTCAGTTAAAATTCGTTAAGTTTTATTTGTCTGGTTATTGTGTTTTCGTTTTGCGAGTTAACAAAAAAATTTGGTCTCTGTGACCCCCCCCCCCCCCTGAATCCGCGCCAGCAAGAGACTGGAGTTGTGGTTAGGGTTGCCAGACGTTCCGTATTACCCGGAACAATTCTGTTTTACTTGTTTTGTTCCGTGTTCCGTTTCAATCTTTAATGGAATGCCAAATATTCCGTTTGTTGATTAATTTGATATTATATTCAATTTTGCACCAATTTTCAAATGTCCTGCTTCAGAATTGATTGTAATATCTAGGGCTCGGATTTTTAGGTAAATAAATATTTTTTTTATGTTAATACATATTTTAAACAATTTGTCTATAAATACATAAAATCCTGCTTTTCACTTATTAGCACATAAAAAGACATAATATTTACATTAAAAAAATTAGTATGCTAGATCTTTCAGTTCATTGCATATTTGTTCTGTGTTACTTCAACGGGAAAGAACCTTTGAGCTATCTAATCTTCATGCAGAGTGTATGTCAGCTTGCAGCTGTGTTTTTCTTATCTTGTCGCCCCGTCCCACTCACTGTGGAAGCCAGGGATTTCCTTGTCCATAGCCATATTGCACCACGTGCTAGACCTCCACCCCCTTCCATCTACAAGAAACCAGTGTCACTCACATGCAGTTCATTTCTGGCACTGTGAAGTGCAAGGCAGTTCTATGATTCCTAAAGTAAAATCAACTACAATTTATCGTCTGCAGGAGTATGTTGCAGAATTTAAGGATAGTTTTACTTCTGATGGGGGGGTTCTGTTCTGTCAAACACGTGGGAAGGCAATCAAGGCTGAACAGCGATCTCAAGTTACACTACACCTCGAGGGCAAGAAACATATTGCCGCAGTTTCGCGCCTTCAGAAGAAGTGTTCCGTGATAATCGTCGGTCATTTGTGATGGACAACCTGAAGATGTATCTCGTTGTGTATTGTAATGCTTCAGCACTCAGTGAGACATAGCATAAATTGCATTCGTGAGTACTGCATATTGTTTATATTGTCATTAATAAACTAAATTATAATTAAATATTTGTACTTTTTTGACAAATATTTCAGATATTTTTAATACATAAAAAATAAATATTTTGCCGATTTTTAGCACCTAAAAATTCGAGCCCTAGTAATATCTAGCTTGAACGAGAAAATGATTTCTATGTCTGTGTCAGATGTTATAGATTTATTAGGGGCAACAAAATTAAGGAATATCTTAGTCCTTGTGAAGTTAATACTCAGCATTTTCCCCTCCAATGCTTTTATGGAGAGAGTTTTTTCTGTCATGCATATCAAATGGAGAGATGCTAGAAACAGAAGCTCCATTAGTTTGATAAAACAAGAATTGTTCACTCATTACAATTATGACGAAAATTGTAGTGAATTTTATCAGAAGGTACTTACAGATAAAACATCCTTGCTATGGGTCGTTCAAATGAAAAGCATTTGTAAGTTGTTGGTGTCATAGGCCTATATGATATGTCAGCAATACCTAGTTTTAATTTTGTGTATTTGATTATGTAATGCTTATTTAATACATTTGTGTATTATTTATTACAACTGAAATAGTCAGGTGTTTTCTTCAAAATCGTAGACTCTTTGTAGACTTTCAAGGGCAGCACAGCCGTTGGAGGAATCAAAGAAATGGACTGCCTCAAGGTAGTGTTCTGGCTCCTATCCTCTTTAACATATATACAAATGACCAGCCAATACCAGTAGGTACTTGAAGCTTTATTTATGCGGATGATCGTGCCATTACCGTCCAGGCGGATCTGTTTGAAGTTGTGGAAAGACGTCTATCTGAAGCTCTAGAGGAACTAAGTGATTATTATAGAGGAAACCAATTGAAACCAAACCCTTTGAAAACACAAGTCTGTGCTTTCCATCTCAAGAACAGACAGGCAAAGAGGAAACTGGATGTAACATGGGAAGGCATGCTGTTGGATCACTGTGCGAATCCCAAATATTTAGGGATTACATTGGATCGTGCACTCACGTATGAATGACATTGTCTAAACACCAAAAACAAGGTATCTGCAAGAAACTGCCTCCTTCGCAAATTATCTGGTACCAGCTGGGGGACTCAAGCTCAAACAATAAGAACCACTGCTTTAGCACTCTGTTACTCTGCAGCAGAATATGCATGTCCTGTGTGGTATAGGTCGTGTCATACCAAGCAGGTTGATACTGCATTAAATAAAACGTGTAGACTCATCACAGGCTGCCTGAGACCCACGCCATGTGATAAACTGTATTGTTTAGCAGGCATTGCACCCCCAGATATCAGAAGAGAAGTTGCAGCTAAATGTGAGAGGTCTAGGGTTGATGTGTCTCAAGCACATCCATTGTATAGCCTTCAACCAGCCCACTCTCGACTGAAGTCCAGAAGACGCTTCCTTCACACAACTGAGTGCCTAACTGACAAACCTCAGGTTTTGAGGATTACATCTTGGTTGACCAGAAGCCCCCACATTACTCAGTGGATGGGTCCATCTGAAAGGCTCCCAGCAGGACATACAGAGGCTTGAACAACTTGGAAGTCTCTCAACAGATTACGATCTGGGGTTGGCAGATCCAAGTCTAACATTCATAAATGGGGTTTTTGCTGCGACTCGGTCCTTTGTGAATGCGATGAAGAACAGACTATGGGTCATCTGCTTCAGTGCAGTCTGTGTCGTATACTGTGCACCATGGAGGATCTGTTGGAGGCTACACCAAATGGACGTGACATGGCAAAATATTGGTCATGCAATATTTAGAACCTTAAATGTTCAAATTTTGTCATTTTTGTTGCCCATTTTGTACATAATTTCTTATGTAATATTTTTGTTCCTGACACGAGTAAATAAATTACAACATTTAACAACCTTGATAAAAACAACAATGTTTTGGGACGTGTGTTCTGTTTTTCCATTCTTGAAATCTGGCAACCCTAGTTGTGGTCAACAGGAAATTGGCACCTTCATCACGACAATGCTCCAGCACATTCCTCGCACTTGATTCAGACTTTTTGGACAAAAAGCAGACTCCTGTGATTCAACAGGTTCCTTACTCTCCTGTTATGGCCCCCTACGACTTATGGCTATTCTCCAAACTCAAGAGGCCATTGAAAGGAAAGTGATTTCAGACAAGAGAGGACATTATGGCAGCAATGACAGCTGAACTAAATGAAATAGGCTTTCTTGGAATACTTTCAACTATGGCGGCACCGCTGGGAGAAGTGAGTGTGTAACATTAATTAGTGCCCCATGTTGGTAGCGACAATGTAGCAGTTTGACTGCCCCAAACTGTTGGGTGATAAATGTAACTGTTTACCTTTGCCTAAGCTATGTTGTTTTAATGGGCGCCAAGACCTCAACGCAATGTTGAAATCTAAATTTGTATTTAACAACGTCTAGCTCTGGCAGAACACCTTCAAGACTCTATTCACTCAGATCGTGGTATGATTTGATCATTAACCCAACAAACAATTGTATCAGGAGAAGGAATTGGTCTATATCTAATGCTACCTACTGAAAGCAAAGATTGCATTGTAAAAGAAATTAATTTATTATATAAAACAAGTATTGCAAAATTAATAATAATAATAAGTATAAAATTTAAATT
Source organism: Meconema thalassinum (assembly GCA_946902985.2). NCBI lineage: Eukaryota > Metazoa > Arthropoda > Insecta > Orthoptera > Tettigoniidae > Meconema > Meconema thalassinum. The sequence goes on from OX336401.1 coordinate 138,758,224, forward strand.
GGAGCGTTGTGATTTGAATATTACCGATAGAAAATTACGTGAAAACTGAGTCTGATAAATTATTGATTTTACTCTTATTCCCAAGCTATGAAGTTACTGAAATATGAAATATAAAACAAAGAGAAATGAGAGATTGCGTATTTCTGCGTCATTCGCGCTTACCACTGGAAATGGCCGAAGCCTTTCCCTCGTACTGGATGATGCTGTGAGCTTCCCACAGTCTCCTGGACGTCGTCATCTTTGTCGATATTTGATGATATACTTGTAGATTTGGTGACTTTATGGTCCTAATATCGGACCCAAACACTCGTACAACCACACTGGTTAGGTTTTACAAAAGTTAGTCCTCCACTCCACGGAACATCGGAGCGACTCCCGCGTGCAACCGTACTCGTTAAGTTCTACACAGATAGTCTTCGTTCCACGGAACATCGGAGCGACCCCCGCGTATAACCATACTCGGCAAGTTCTACACAGATTGTTCTCGTTCCACGGCGCGTCGAACGATATATGCACCAGTCGGCTCCCCACTCCAGTCCCGACTTCTAGCTTACGTGGTCTCTACTGATTGACTGCACCCCACGCGCTATACTCCCCTCCTCTGGCTCATTACACTCGGCGGGAGGGTTCCGTTCCAACTATCCGCCTTTTCTTGACGCTGCAACCCCGCTTGCGTAATACTTCCCGACAAGATTAAGCGTGTACTTGAATTCCCAGTGAGTCACGTCTCTCGATATACCCTAACTGACGAAACTCCGTTAAATTCCGTAATCACATAACTTTCTATGATATTGTCGTTCGTAATAATTTGCTTGATAGCGTTTTCTAAGACATAGAAAACCTATCTGTATGCTTATAATTTTTATAAAATGCTCCGAAAATATCTTAATAATAATTATAATAAATTAATAATAATAATAAATTAACATGAAAAATTCTCTTGGCTGAACAATTTGCCGCGTAAATAAATATAGAATGGCTTCCTACTGACTTATGCCAGTGGCATAAAAACCCCTCGAAAAACACGTTACAAGTGGAGTCTCAAGGAGACTACTTTGAGGGTGATTAGGTTTCCTACGCTCCAGGTATGCCAGGTTTTATCCCACGCCAAATGTCGGATACTTTTCTAACAGGCCTTGTATTCTTCTTTCTTTCTTTCTTTCTTTCTTTCTTTCTTTCTTTCTTTCTTCGTCATGCCCGACTAAGGAGCGTGATGGAACTTATTTAGCTGATGGCATTGCCTTTCTCGTCTCCCAAAATCTCTTCATCTTCTCGCTGTGGCTTCTCTTGCGATCTTCTGACCAGGTTTTGTTGGTGATAGTGCCTGGATGGTCAGCAAAGCGGTGATTATCGACTAATTCTCTGAACTTAGCTCTGTCTAGTACAATGTCATCTCTGATGCCTATTTCCTGAAGATCTTTTCCAACTTCAAACAGCCAGGTGTTTTTAACTTTCATTGACAGGGCAAGGTTAAGAATCCTTTTGGTCAGTCTCTGATTGCCCATCCTGAGGATATGCCCATAAAATTTCAATCGTATTTTCCTAAATGTGTCTGAGATGTTCTTCTAGTGCTGGTATAAGTCTTGGGATTTTCTTTTCATCCAGATTCCCACTGTACAGACTGGTCCAAAAACTTTTCTTAGGATTTTCCTTTCTTGCTTTTCCACATCTTTAATTAATGATATGCCCCCAATAATCAGGGTTTCAGAAGCATATAGTGCTTCAGGCTTGATTACAGTGTTGAAATGCCGTAATTTTTCATTTCTGGATATTGATTTTTTATTATATGTGATCCAAGTGAGTCTGTAAGGTTTTTGCAGTTTAGAACAGGCCTTGTTTTATATTAATAAGTTAGTGTTCTCAATACAGTGGAACGTGGCTAATTCGAACATCTATAATTCAAAATCTTCTTTAATTCGAATTTTTCTCTTGGTTCCTAGCATTTTATATACAATCAATGCTAAAATATCGTGGTTAATTCGAATTATATTTTGGATAATTCGAAGTTTTTACGTGTAAAAAGCCGATCGGAAGCCAAACAGTTAGGTCAGGAACGTGGACGAAAATGTCGTAGTTTGTGGTGAGCTGACCAACGCAGAAATCATCGCCGATGTACTGAACTCCGAAAAACAAGATAGCGACGACGCATCTGGTGATGAACTCGTGGAGGAAGTTCCCGAAAAAACTGTTCCGAGTGCAGCCCAAGTAGAAATGATTGTTTTCCGTTCCTTACATTTGTTAGATTCTTCTGTGATGGCTGAGAGACTTAATTGTAGGAAACAGGTAAAAATCTCCAACTTTCTTGAAAAACAGTAGATTTCTCGAGCACTTAACTAGATTGCTGGATTACTACTGTTGTTAAGGCTGTGTCCCAATACTCAAGTTGTCTGCTATTGACTAGCTGCTAGCTACTATGTGCTATGTGCTATGCACTACGGAGATTTGGGACATGTCTGCTTGATCACAGCCTCCTTCATAGACTTGTGTTCTGAAACGCACTGGACTAACATGCTGGTACCAACCAAACCAACACTCAAGATGGCGGTGATCTGCTGCTCCTTGTAAGCTCTTTTCGCTTTCATCAGCTGTTTTAAATAAACAATACCTGAACGATACATTCATGGATGCGCCAAGAAGATAACTTTTTAGCCGAGCCCTAATTATGGTTTGTGTTTGGCTGTTTAAGAGAATCCAGTTCAGGAGGAAGAGAAGAAGGGCAAATTGACAATTTGAGACGAGGCCCTTATTGTGCGCTGGAGACCATGAACCGAGTTGTCGTTGCAATCCTCAGTCGTGATTACCACAGATCCAAACAACATATTCGCGTAAAAATAATTATCACAACAGAACAAGATATTATGCTTCCCTCGTGGGTTGTGGTTTGAGGCGTTGAATTTGGCAAAGACTATAGGCCAAGCATAAACTGGATTAAAGTCAAAGACAACCTACAATTGACATAACCTACAATTCCGATAAGCTACAATTTCTATAACTTCCTTGTACAAGTCGACAAGTCGGCCAATCTAGCAAGCACTTTCGTTCACTAGCTGCTACAGACTTGATTGCTATGTGCTAAGCCGTATTGGATCACGACTTCTGACGTCACATCCGGTAAAGTAGTCGACTATCTAGTTCACTACGGCTGAAATTGTACTATTGGGACACAGCCTAAATAGGTGAATAGTACATTTTGGTTTTATATTATCATTTGAAACTTTTGAGGTTATTCACGATACAGCCATTATACAGTGCCGTTGTCTGTTAATCTGCTTTGTTGAACGTAAATCATTATGTAAACGTAATACATATTACATAATCACTTTACTTGTTAAAAACCTATGTAATATTATGTTTAATAAAGGTTCTTGGATGAAGACTTAAAATTTGAATATTTTCTCTACCCTTTTCAAAGAACTTTCTTAATTCGAATTTTTGGATAATTCGATTTTTTTACTGGTCCCTTGAGGTTCGAATTATCCAAGTGCCACTGTATTACATTAGGCAATGTCAAGTGTGAATTTTATTGTAGACTGCAAAATTGATTTAAAAAAATCTACAACAAAGCATTGTGACACCAAGCCTTATTCTATGATGACTACTGAGGGGAGCATGATGGCGCAGTGGCTTAGCTGCTCGTCTTTCACCCAGACGGTCGGGGTTCGAATCATGGTGACAGCGAGTTGGAATTTTCACCTGAGAAATCACGTGGTGTCAGGAAGAGCATCCGGCCTTAAATCCCCGGCCAAAACCAAAATGAGCCTGGTTGGCTCCGGCGACCCCAATTAATTTGGAAAAGCCGAAGAAAGTTTATTTTTATTCAATGATGACTACTGCAGGTTAGCAGGGATAATACCATAGTAAAGGGAGACAAAAAATCAAGTGTATCTCTACTAAACACATTTCCCTGGTGGAAACTATGTTGGAGAGGAATCTTTGTGTCTAAAATTACATTGTTAATCGGAAAAAAAAAAGAAAATCCACAGCCTGCTTCCAGTCTCCGACCGGGTCAGAAATGGAATGAATGAAGCCCCCATCTAGCGGCGAGGATATGAACTGTGCCGGCTGCCGAGGCCTGACGCACTTCTCTGGGGCAATGATTAAATGATTGACAGATGGAATGAAATGATAGTGGAGAGTGTTGCTGGAATGAAATTTTGACATGGAAAACCGGAGTACCCAGAGAAAGACCTGTCTGCCTCCGTTTAGTCCAGCACAGATCTCACATGGAGTGACCGGAATTTGAACCACGGACCCAGCGGTGAGAGGCCGGCGTGCTGCCGCCTAAGCCATGGAGGCTACTCACATTGTTAATCTAACATCCCTAAATCAATGGCATGCAAGTGGCTTGTAATTGTTAAACTTCAAAAGAAGTAGTCTAAGCTGTGCAACACCAAACAGTAACGCTAATTGTAAAATGAGCCTACTCACTTGTTTCCGGTACCAATTCACTTTCTGCTGCAGGTATTTAGCGTTGACATCAGTTGTTTCTGAATTAAAACGAGAATGCAACTCGCTCACAGTCTCTTCATACTTGGCGAACTGCCCTTGACTGCAAAGAGAAAAATACAAGCTCAGGAAGAAACTTATTATTATTATTATTATTATTAAATCGTTACAAATACATACATTTAAAAAATTCAGAATAACTGTACACATTTCCTTACACTTCCTACTCATTGTTTAACCTGTAAATTTACAATTATTAAATTATAGTCTATTGTTACCATATGATAAAGACAGGTCGAAATAGGATATCAAATTCATACAGAGCAGGAAGAGATATCACATATGCCACTAAAAGGTGCTACCTTGTGTGTGGCAAGCATATCATTGATTACTATTTCTAAAAATTGTATAATGGCTTTGCCGAATAACACGTTCTATGTAAATGATGTATACACTAAAAATAATGTAGAAGAAGGAAAATTGAATTTGTGTTTATATAAACTTGTAGGCTCAACTAATTATACAGTATTTTCAATTTTAATTTTATAAATAATTCATGCAAATTTTAATTTTGTTTTCTCTGAGAAAATGTTTTATATGCATCTTCAGGTTTGCATGATTTCCTTTAAATTCTTTTAATCTAATTGGGAGAATGTTATATAATTTTGGTGAGAAATACAGAAAGTTACATTTGGCTATACTTAACTTAGATTGATATAAAATAGTGTGATTCTCTGTAATACTTCTTGTTTCATGCCCGTGACTAACAAATTGAATTCTATTTCTATATTTAAAAATGTATTTATATATTTCAAAAGCATATAATTGTTTAATATCGAAGACCCTTGTCTCAGCATACAGTCTCATAGTCGGATATAATCTATATTTCTTCAACATTATTCGCAGTATGAGATTCTGCACTATCTGAACACTTTTTAGTACATTTTCATAGGCGCCTCCCCAGGCAAGAATACCATATGTAAGAACTGACTGGGCTAGAGCATGGTAGATGTCTCCTATTAATTTGTAGTTAGGCCCCTTAAAACAACAATTATCATCATCATCTATATTAATTTGTAATTGACAATATGTTTTAAATTGTGAAATATATAGATTGTTCTTCTTCTTTTACTTGTAAGGTGTTTGCATTGGCATTTCCATTTCATGTCACTATCTATAAATAATCCCAGATATTTAACTGTATCCGCTTTAGCTATTTTAGGACAGTCACAGTTATGATTACAGTTCAAAGTGTGTATTTTTAGTTCATTAAAATCATCTTCAACTGCTTTTAAACTGAATCTTACGAACTTTGATTTAGTTATATTCAAAACATTGTGGTGTTTGAAGCCATATTTTCAGTGTTGTCTTAGTAAACAAGAGTTTAGTGCTTTTCAGTCGGTCAACACGAATGTACCCAAAAGAGATGGGTTATGCCCTAATCCTGAAATAAATTACATGAGATTAAAAAAAACTAGGATGACCAGTTTCGATCGTCAAGCGATCATCATCAGATCCATTACACTTAGGCTATAAAATCTATGTTCGAAATACAGGTGAAAATATTTACAATATTTACAATTATTTAGTTGCAGTACTGCAACTGTCAGTGTATGCTAAATGCAGTATATATGCTGTTAGGTGAAATGCTAAATGGTGATAGCTATCCGGAGTTTGTACTTTAGAGAGATTATATGGTTGTAAACTATGGTTAAACTATAAAATTGTAGGCTAACTACTTATCTGATTGTCTTCCTTACTACAGCTACTCGCAGTTTTCGTGCTCACTGGAACTCACTGTGCGGTCGACTGCGGTGGTTATCTTAACGACTGGTTTTTCCCTGCCTTCTCCCCCCCACCTGCCCATACGTGCTGTGGGGAGTGATAGCGATGTGTTTATGTGAGGTGTTGCCAACCTAGATAAGATGTATGTTATTGAATGAGGTGGGTCTACAACTATTAAAGACCGTGGATTAGCCCTCGCCACGCGTGGACCATAAGCCATTCGAACTAAGCGTTGACGGTCTTATGAGGACGTCCCGGCACCTTTAATACTGCCGCGAATATGGGCCTTGGTTTATTGCAGAAGAAAAGTACATCGTACACCTGATCCAGATAACATTTACCTATTAAAACCCCCTAATTTCCCCCGTTTTTTATCTAGCTTGGCTGTATCGCTAAATTGTGTCTTGTTTCCGACCGGGTAGGTAAATGTTATCTGGATCAGGTGTACGATGTACTTTTCTTCTGCAATAAACCAAGGCCCATATTCGCGGCAGTATTAAAGGTGCCGGGACGTCCTCATAAGACCGTCAACGCTTAGTTCGAATGGCTTATGGTCCACGCGTGGCGAGGGCTAATCCACGGTCTTTAATAGTTGTAGACCCACCTCATTCAATAACATACATCATATCTAGGTTGGCAACACCTCACATAAACACATCGCTATCACTCCCCACAGCACGTATGGGCAGGGGGGGGAGAAGGCAGGGAAAAACCAGTCGTTAAGATAACCACCGCAGTCGACCGCACAGTGAGTTCCAGTGAGCACGAAAACTGCGAGTAGCTGTAGTAAGGAAGACAATCAGATAAGTAGTTAGCCTACAATTTTATAGTTTAACCATAGTTTACAACCATATAATCTCTCTAAAGTACAAACTCCGGATAGCTATCACCATTTAGCATTTCACCTAACATCATATATACTGCATTTAGCATACACTGACAGTTGCAGTACTGCAACTAAATAATTGTAAATATTGTAAATATTTTCACCTGTATTTCAAACATAGATTTTATGGCCTAAGTGTAATGGATCTGATGATGATCGCTTGACGATTGAAACTGGTCATCCTAGTGTTTTATTAATCTCATGTAATTTATTTCAGGATTAGGGCATAACCCATCTCTTTTGGGTACATTCGTGTTGACCGACTGAAAAGCACTAAACTCTTGTTATATTCAAAAATAGTTAGTTACCATCTGGCCATATCTTTAACATTTTCAATGCAGCAGTTTCAAATTGTTTTACATTTCCCCATGTTCTACCTTCAACAAAAACTACCGTATCATCTGCGTATGATATGACATTAACATTTTCAATTCCATGTATAGATGATTCAATATCGTTGATAAAAATCAAAAATAATAATGGACCCAGCACATTTTCAATTCCATGTATAGATGATTCAATATCGTTGATAAAAATCAAAAATAATAATGGACCCAGCACTGTGCCTTGTGGTATTCCTCTTTTCACTCTTAGAGGTAGACTTGTAGTTCCATTTATTCTAACGTATTGAATCCTTTCAGTCAAATAGCTTTATATCAGTTTCAGTGCTATGCCCCTGATGCCATATCTCTCCATCTTCTGAAGGAGAATATGGTGAGGTATGGTGTCAAAAGCCTTCTCCAAGTCGAGAAATATGCCCAAGGTCGGTTTCATACTGTTCATATTTTCATTAATTTGCCTAGTTAATTCCCCAATAGCATCAGAGGTGCTGACATTTTTTATAAAGCCAAATTATCTAGTTGATAGTAAATTGTGTTTCTTCAAAAACGGATAAATATGATTTTTTTAATACATTTTTCAAGTAATTTTGATATGATTGTCGTTAACGATACAGGTCGGTAGTTCTTTAGTTCTGAAGGACTGCCTGCTTTATGTAGCGGTTTTACAATTGTAATTTTTAATTGCTTTGGGAAGTATCCAACTGAAAGTGACTCGTTTATTATTGTTAGCAAAGGACTCTTTAAAGAATTAAATTTCTGCTTAATAATTTGAGCTGAGATGTTATCTATTCCCATTGCTTTAGCGTCGCTTATTTCGTGCAGGTACTTATGTAAATCCGCTTCGGTAATCGGAATAAAAAACAGGAATATGGGTTTCTGTTGATTTTCAAGGAAAAATCTGGATTGTTCTTAATAGTTTTAAACATATCAGTAGTTTTGTTAATAAAATAATCATTGAATGTATTAGCTATAGTGAAATCATCATCTTAAACATGATTTTGAGATCTTCTTTTTGTTATTATTTCTTTACGACTTATTCTTGGTGTTATTTCATTGACAATGCCCCATACTTTTCTTGGATTATTAGAATAGGAATTTATTAATTGTTTATAGTGGTCAGTTTTTGCTTTATTAAGCAATTCGTTTAATTTATTTCTATACCGCTTATATTTCTCCTTCATGGCATTGTTCTCTTTATTTGCTATATATTCCTGATATAACCTATCTCTGGTGTGAATGGACTTAATTAGCGCGTGCGTATCCACTCCTTTCTCTTTCGTTGCTTTGAATTTAATTGTATTGAAGAATTTTTGATGCAATTTTGGATAGTTTGTATAAATTTATCTACTTTGGAATCCAAGTGGTTGTTCCCTAATACTGTGTCCCAATTAATATTGCTCAATTTATTTTTAAGCATCTCACTGTCTATCTTAAATCTATGTTCACGTATGTTACGCTGAGCTGCTTTTAAGTCACGGCCGTTTTCAAGATTTATACTAACTAATATCGGATAGTGATCTGTAATTCTGCTCTGTGATATAATGGGTAAGATGTTATCATTAGAAATACCACTACCAATAAGTGCATGATCAATATAGGTTTTGCTCGCTGATGTTTCTCTAGTAGTGCCATATATCAACGATCTAAAATTATGCTCATGCAGTAAGTTTAAATATTTATTAGAATCATACTCATCAAATAAGTCTATGTTAGTGTCGCCTAGAATCAACTCGGTTTCTAGTGTACATTTTTGCTGGACATAATCATGGAGATTATTAATAAATAATTGTTTGTCGTATTTTGATGAACGGTATAAGCCTGTCAATGCAATTCAATTGTTCCCATAATTTATTTTGAGCCTAAGGAATTTGAAATTATTGTAAGTCACAGTTTCTACCTCATGGTCAATATAATTCTTCACCATAAAAACAACTCCATCACATTTTTTAAAGTATCCATCGTTATAATATGTTTTATAGTTGGAATGCTTGCATGTATTAAAGTTACCTTATTTCCACGTTTCTGTAAGTATTTCAGACACACATTGATCAATACCTCTACCTACTTCTGTATGAATTTGATATCTTACAAAGTGATCATTAAATAAATTCATACACAGAAATGTTTGACAGGAAGAGGATATTTACAATTACAGTAGTCAGCTGTTGAGATCTGTAGGTAGGTCTACGGTATACTAATTACTGTATTGGATGTTTCGTCAGAAGTGAAAGGGCGAGGTAGCAGGTAGGGGTGATCGCTTTGGGGCAGTAACAGGAAGGAAGGAGGCTTGTAGTTTAACGTGACCGTCAATCTAGAGATCATGAGCCACGGGACCTCCTTTTTACGTGGAATCCGAACCACAGGACATGGCATTTCACTTCGAAAATCTCACTTGCATTGACCGGCAGTAACAGGGGAGCAGTAAGTGGGACGGGAGGGGTTAGTGACCTTTGCCGTCAGCTTGTGTTTCCAAACGACAAAGGAAGCTGAAGTGCGTACCAACTTATACATCTTAAAGTATTTAGCAGCTGATGTTAACCTATACTTGAAACTAAGTTGAAGGATCAGAATGAATCATGCAATAAATTAATGAATAAAGTGAAATTAATAAAATATAATGAGTATTAAATTAGTGAGTTTAAATAAATTAAAAATTCATTTGAAAAAAGAAATCAAAAATATAATGTTTTTATTATTATGAGATGGACTCCAGGAATTAAAAAGTGTCAATTACTCATTTGGTTTCCTACTGGGCTGGTAACTCCTTCACTTTCGTCGCTCGGACCTTTCTTCCGTCGGTGTTCCTTACAAAAATGACACCATCTTGACTCCAAACGTTCTTCAATTGAAATCGAGACACAGCAGTCTTCAGAACAGCAAGTCTAGTTGCGGTGAGGTCTTCCCTTATAGTTGTCCTCGTTCCCTTGAGATGCCTTTTCTTCTTGAAGAACTCACTCCTAGCTCTATATGAGGTAAACCTCACTATAATTGATCGCGGCATGTTTGATGACTTCATTCCCACTCGGTGGCTCCTAACAATGTCATTCTTGTTGACATCTGCATTAATGTTTTTTGCAACTTGGAGCACAAGGTCGTCCGTGTCCTCTGCATCATTCTCATTAATGCCAAATAGTCTGACATTTAGCCTACGTCCATACTGTTCTATTTTGTCCAGTCTGTCATTCATAGTCTGGTTCAGTTCGTCAAGTTCACGCTTTCTTAATTCTAATTTCCTCTCTAGATCGTGGCATAGTTCGTTATTGAACTTCACGGACTGTTCCAGCTCTTTTATGACACACTCCGTGATTTTGTCCAAAATATTGCTGGCAATTAGGCTGATGAACTCCTTCGACTGAAGTGATTCCATATGTACCTTCCTTACTGTCTCCTCAATTGAGTTGGCACTTCTGGGACTGCTGGGCTGCTCCGCTCCTTGCTGCTTCTTCTTGCTCGAACCGCCCATTGCGAAAATTCAATTTTTAGGAGAAACTGTTGCACTTACGATAATGTTTCTTTTTGCAAATAGTTCCCAGCCATTAATATAAACTTTTAAAAATATTTTGCCACAATCACCTGTATTTTACACCTCCGATTATACAGTTATTCCTGGAAAGAACTCACTCACGTGCCACTTGCACTGTGCCACTAGCCTTATCATAATGGCAAAATTAATTTCAGGAGTTTCCGCCAACACAAAGTTCCTCATTTCTCTATTAGAAAGCGCTATAGTGTTCAAGGAGCTTAGATATCTAACATCTAACCTCCTTGACTTTCATAATGATTCAAGGTTGGAAATATCTGTTCCCGTAGGAAACAGGATGTAAAATTGTCCGATTGAGCTATGTACATTAACAAATTCACAAAGAAATTTGATACAATGGTCCGGCTAGCTCAAAACAAATGCTAGCGTTTCGCCCCAGTGTACCAATGGGCTCTTCGGTTGGTTATGGTACACCTCACCAAGACACGTGGCTAGTACATATTGTGAAGGCCGCTGCAAGGCACAAATGTTGCCACGAGCACCGCCAATGTACTATGGAAGTCAAACCTTCCTTTCCTTTCACAGTATGTACTAGCCACGCATCTTGGTGAGGTGTACCATAACCTACTGAAGAGCCCATTGGTACACTGGGGCGAAACGCTGGCAACTGTTTTGAGCTAGCCGGACCATTGTATCAAATTTCTTTGTGAATTTGTTAATGTACATAGCTCAATCAGACAATTTTACATCCTGTTTCCTACGGGAACAGATATTTCCAATATGGATTAGCTAGGTAAGCTAACATTATTTTTGAAAGGAAGTTTTGACTTCCATAGTACATTGGCGCTGCTCGTGGCAACATTTGTGCCTTGCAGCGGCCTTCACAGTATGTACTAGCCACGCGTCTTGGTGAGATGTACCATAACCAACTGAAGAGCCCATTGGTACACTGGGGCAAAACGCTGGCAACTGTTTTGAGCTAGCCACACCATTGTATCAAATTTCTTTGTGAATTTGTTAATGTACATAGCTCAATCGGACAATTTTACATCCTGTTTCCTACGGGAACAGATATTTCCAATATGGATTAGCTAGGTAAGCTAACATTATTTTTGAAAGGAAGTTTTGACTTCCATAGTACATTGGCGCTGCTCGTGGCAACATTTGTGCCTTGCAGCGGCCTTCACAGTATGTACTAGCCACGCGTTTTGGTGAGGTGAACCATAACCTACTGAAGAGCCCATTGGTACACTGGGGCGAAACGCTGGCAACTGTTTTGAGCTAGCCGGACCATTGTATCAAATTTCTTTGTGAATTTGTTAATGTACATAGCTCAATCGGACAATTTTACATCCTGTTTCCTACGGGAACAGATATTTCCAATATGGATTAGCTAGGTAAGCTAACATTATTTTTGAAAGGAAGTTTTGACTTCCATAGTACATTGGCGCTGCTCGTGGCAACATTTGTGCCTTGCAGCGGCCTTCACAGTATGTACTAGCCACGCGTCTTGGTGAGATGTACCATAACCAACTGAAGAGCCCATTGGCACACTGGGGAAAAACGCTGGCAACTGTTTTGAGCTAGCCACACCATTGTATCAAATTTCTTTGTGAATTTGTTAATGTACATAGCTCAATCGGACAATTTTACATCTTGTTTCCTATGGGAACAGATATTTCCAATATGGATTAGCTAGGTAAGCTAACATTATTTTTGAAAGGAAGTTTTGACTTCCATAGTACATTGGCGCTGCTCGTGGCAACATTTGTGCCTTGCAGCGGCCTTCACAGTATGTACTAGCCACGCGTCTTGGTGAGGTGTACCATAACCAACTGAAGAGCCCATTGGTACACTGGGGCGAAACACTGGCAACTGTTTTGAGCTAGCCTGACCATTGTTTCAAATTTCTTTGTGAATTTGTTAATGTACATAGCTCAATCGGACAATTTTACATCCTGTTTCCTATGGGAACAGATATTTCCAATATGGATTAGCTAGGTAAGCTAACATTATTTTTGAAAGGAAGTTTTGACTTCCATAGTACATTGGCGCTGCTCGTGGCAACATTTGTGCCTTGCAGCGGCCTTCACAGTATGTACTAGCCACGCGTCTTGGTGAGATGTACCATAACCAACTGAAGGGCCCATTGGCACACTGGGGCAAAACGCTGGCAACTGTTTTGAGCTAGCCACACCATTGTATCAAATTTCTTTGTGAATTTGTTAATGTACATAGCTCAATCGGACAATTTTACATCTTGTTTCCTATGGGAACAGATATTTCCAATATGGATTAGCTAGGTAAGCTAACATTATTTTTGAAAGGAAGTTTTGACTTCCATAGTACATTGGCGCTGCTCGTGGCAACATTTGTGCCTTGCAGCGGCCTTCACAGTATGTACTAGCCACTCGTCTTTGTGAGGTGTACCATAACCAACTGAAGAGCCCATTGGTACACTGGGGCGAAACGCTGGCAACTGTTTTGAGCTAGCCGGACCATTGTTTCAAATTTCTTTGTGAATTTGTTAATGTACATAGCTCAATCGGACAATTTTACATCCTGTTTCCTATGGGAACAGATATTTCCAATATGGATTAGCTAGGTAAGCTAACATTATTTTTGAAAGGAAGTTTTGACTTCCATAGTACATTGGCGCTGCTCGTGGCAACATTTGTGCCTTGCAGCGGCCTTCACAGTATGTACTAGCCACGCGTCTTGGTGAGATGTACCATAACCAACTGAAGAGCCCATTGGCACACTGGGGCAAAACGCTGGCAACTGTTTTGAGCTAGCCACACCATTGTATCAAATTTCTTTGTGAATTTGTTAATGTACATAGCTCAATCGGACAATTTTACATCTTGTTTCCTATGGGAACAGATATTTCCAATATGGATTAGCTAGGTAAGCTAACATTATTTTTGAAAGGAAGTTTTGACTTCCATAGTACATTGGCGCTGCTCGTGGCAACATTTGTGCCTTGCAGCGGCCTTCACAGTATGTACTAGCTACGCGTCTTGGTGAGGTGTACCATAACCAACTTAAGAGCCCATTGGTACACTGGGGCGAAACGCTGGCAACTGTTTTGAGCTAGCCGGACCATTGTTTCAAATTTCTTTGTGATTTTGTTAATAATGATTCAAGGAACAACAAAATTCGACATGCAAGCTACCCTCTGGGTGTCAAATTAGAAAGCACCCGAGGCCATACGATATTATTATTATTACTATTATATGGTCTTGTAAACTTTTCCTTTCAGGTGGATAGGTATTTTCTTATCACACAGTAGGGTTGGCGCCATTTCAGCCATGCAGCATTTACTTGTGCCCGGGCATCGAGAATGGTTTCGCCATCCGAAGTAATGAGAGAACCAAGGTACTTAAATTTAGTGGTTTTATTTAGTTGATGGTACCATGTTAATGGTACCATTGGTCTGCGTGCCACATTGTAGATATTTGGTTTTTCCTAGAGTTTTAAACCATTTTTGCCCAGACGATCTTTCCAGCACAGAACACGATTCTCGAGATTTTCACGAGTTTGATTGGCGAGAAATAAATCATCAGCATGTGAGGTTGTTCATGGGTGAGGTGTTTGTATGTCGGCCATTACTGTATCCATACACAAAATGAACAGAAGGGGCAAAAGTGCAGAACCTTGATGAACTCTAACACTGATGGGGAAAGTAGGTGAAACTCCAGCTGGACAGCGTACCATACTTGTGACGTTATCGTAGAGGGACTGGATGCATCAAACATAAGCTTCTGGGACCCTATGAACTCGAAGTGATCTCCATATGAGCTCATGTGGCACTCTGTCGAAAGCCTTTTCGAGATCCAGAAATGCCAGATGTACAGGCTGGTTCTTTACTCTGTGTTTTTCAGTGAGTAGGCGTGCCACATGGATTGCATCTGTTGTACCAACCACTTTAACAAAACCACATTGGTTTGGAGTGATTTGGATCATGCAACGTATTCGGCTGTCAAGAATACGCTCATAGATTTTCATTGTGTGGCAAAGCAGGCCAATTGGGCGGTAATGGGAACACTCACCAACATCGCCTTTGCCCTTCCAAATTGGTATGGTCGTACTGGTTCGCCAGATTGTAGGCAAACATCCATCATCAAGGATACTGTTGAAAAGTGCTGTAAGAATTTCAGTGCCTACGATCTAAATAGAGATATACTTACTTTAGAGCAATAAGGTTTTGAGCTTCCCTGAGTTCCTTCTTTAGTTTTAAAATCTCTTCATCTTTCTCAGCCCCAATCTTTAGTTGTTTCTTCTCCATTTCAAGCTCCTTTTCCTAAAACAATAAAAGCCTCTTAGCAGTGGCAAATCCAGAATTTCCTGGGGTGACAAAATGAAAATTAAAAACCCTATGTAAAACTAAAATTAAACTGTAATCCAAAATTTAGTCCTCTACCATTGTGTTCAGTGTGGGGGGAGGGGAGGGCACTAAAAGAGCCTGATGCTACTCAGAAAAAGATAGAGACAAGGAAGCAAGTAAAGGCAAAGTCAACATGAGCAAAACAAGACAACAGACAACTGGGCATGGCTTTGCATGTTATTTACCTTGAATAAAGCGGAATCTGTTCAATGTGGAAAAGGCAAGGAATTATAAATATAATTGTTCAAATCTTACTGTATAATGTGGAACTTAAGCTGTGTCATTTATTCAGACATATCCAGTACTGCAGTAAAATTGCTACATAAATATTTCGCCAGGGGGAGAGCCCAGCTATTTTGATGCCTTGTTTCTTGAATAAATTGGTGATTTTTGCATGTAGCGAATACAACTAACGTAGTTAAAACGTGCTAATTTGTTCTCATTAATATCCGGCTTTCGAGTTGTTTTGTTTCTGTGCCTGGTTACAATTTGATCTATTTTGCTGGGTGGAATATTATTTTCCTTAGCTATTTGCTCAATTATTCTGATTTCCTTGTTATGATTATCTTCTGACATGGATATATTTAAAGCCCTGTGTACCATTTAGGGCCCCTTCACACGAGGCCACTTAGCAGTGCTTCTCTGAAGCGCTTCCGTTCATAAATACTATAGACAAATGAGAGCGTTCGCACACAGCCACCGCCACAGAAAAGTGGCGCTGCAGACGCTCTGTGTAGTTGACTTCGTCGCTGGTGGCGGCCACAAAAAGAAGCGCTTCTCTTCGCGAAACCAGGAAATATATCGTTGGTTTCAGACGAGGCTGCAGCCACGCCACTAATTAGTGGCGCATACGTGGCGCGTTAGTGGCGCGTCAGTAGCGCTACTAACGGACGGCTCGCCACATGGTCGTGTATTTTCACGGCCGACTGGATGCCAGCTGCGCTCTCCACTACCGGCCTAGACAATGAGGCTTTTTAACATGAAATCCCGTTAGTTACTCAACTGCTCACAAAGCGCAGTCAACACCGCATAGCATAACAAAGACTTATGACTTATTATAATTTCCGCAATATCAAAATGCTAATTATATCACAAAATAAAATAGCGTGATATTAAATCTGAGAGAAACTAGGCATACCTTACACCTTATTAAAATAGAATTCCATTAGGTTCACTCGGTTTTTATAAAACTTCATTAACTTTCCTGCTGAGTGGTTAGTACAGAAGGCATTTGGAAGCAACCGGTAGCCTATTTCGGCTTGTGCAATACGGTCTAATATTCGAAATCGGTGATACAAATTTCTCTGCAATGACGCTGGCAAGTCCGTTGCTGTGGTTAAATTAATGAGTGGAGAGAATTAGAGTTCTGAAAAATGCAATCCAAGCATTTCATACATGAAATTATTTCCACTGTGCATACAACGTAACCCAGACTTGCTGTTTTCATTGTCGGCAAAGGTATTGCTTAAATTGTAATTTGATGTTCGTTGATGTTAAAGAGCCTAACATCGAGGTTATCGGCCTCTATTATTATTCTTTTTCTTTTTGCGAAAATGAAATATGGTGGTGAAATGAACACCAGAACTAAAACTTACAACTAACTTACGGATTAGTAGAAGAAAAGGACAAAAGGAAGGAATAAGGGAAATAAAATACAGGTAACAGAAATGCCCTAAACCCTCGAAAAATGAGAATTGATGGATTTGGAAGGATGTAGAGCCATGAAAGGCACATAGGAAGGGAAATAAGAGAGTCCGCCCCAGAGTCACTGGAAAAAGGAAGGAAAAAAAAAGAAAAAGATCCAGCTCAGGTATCCTCCCGAACTCAACAGCCGTGAGCCCTTGAGGGTGTAGCACTATCCAGGGCGCACCTTCAGTGGTGGGTCTACACACCCCGTGCCTCCTTTATGACCTTGTGCAGAAGGGAAGAGATATGATGACAAGAAAAACAAGAGATCTGACCCTTTGAAGAACGAGGGTATCAGGAAAGATGAGACAATGTACAATTAAGGCGGGAATTTGAAAGACTCCCCAGACCTTGGATATCCTAATACCGTCAGGGTTGGAAGAGAACAAGAGCTGATCAAGGGAGGCCGACAGGAAATATTCCAGAGAGGACCCCGGCACAATTAAGTGGAAGCAATCGCGAACTCAGTTGGGCCATGGTCAACAACCGACGTCCCACAAGTTGTAAGCCCCTAAGGGAGGGGGAGTGTCGTAATGTCGTAAGTAAACGAAAGGTGATCAAGGGTGGTTGACATGAAAGATGACTGAAAGGGGCCCGGTACAAGTGAAAGTAATACCGGACTCAGCTGGGGTCTCGTGGTCACCAAACCCACGCCCCACTAGTCGTAAGCCCCTAGGGGATGTACTGAAGAATGATTCAACAGAATCGCAAGAAAACATTATGATAACCATTTTTCAGAAGATACCTTATGGGTATGCACTGGCTGGTTGATTCCGTAGTTAATTGGATATCTTCGTAGGCCTCAGAAGCCAGAAAGTCCTTAACATGTGCGTTACTAGCAGTGGTAAAGTAATATCCCGGCATTTGCCTAGATGGAGTGTAGAAAAACCACACTCTGGATATTTTCTGTCAGTGCTGGGTTTTGAACCTACGATCTCTAGACATGCTTCAGCTGCCCTCACAGCCGTGCTGCATGATTAAACGACCACAACTACAGGGGCAGATGACCTCGTAGTTCCGCCCCTTAAAACCTCAATAAATAAACAACTAACTATGATCACAACTACGGCGTGGGACTCTTAAAATGATTTTTTGGACATGTGAAAGTACGCAAAGAACTTTTCGTCATCCTGTTGTAGATCATCGAATAAGGTGTAGAACAGTCCTCGATTCTGCCTTTCCAAAACCAATGGATGCACCCAGAATCTTCTTGTTTTCCGTTTAAGTCTCTTTCTCCTCCGTATGAGGAGCATGGCAAGAATTATATCACCTTCTAAGTCCATGTTTACTGGAAAACTGAGCTACGCTTGGTAGAAGCGCCACTAACGCTTGGTAGAAGCGCCACCAACGCACCACGAAGCAGCGCTGCTAAGTGGCCTCGTCTGAAGGGGCCCTTAGTTGAAGCCCGCTAACTTGTGAGTGCTGGGAAGGTTAGACTGTTTGTTAATTGCATACGACGTTTGTGTAGGTTTCCAAAAGATTGAGTATGATGGTTCATTATCTCTGTTTGGTTCTTAAGTTTAGGGGCTGCGACAACGCGGCCATGTAGCCCCGTGTACTTTGGGTGTGTGTAGAATCTGTCTGATAACCGGTGTTAATTGTGTTGACTGTATTAGTGTGTGTTATCTGTTTTTTAATTTAAGTACAGACTGCAACTTAGAATTTTTCAAATAGTTCCTACTTTTGCCACCAAGCGCCACCGTCAACGACTACTAGGCCAATTTCAGAACTTAGCTACTAGACGCCACCACAGTCGGCTCTTGGCAACGAACGTAGAGACCTAAGAGCGTTGTTTACATTCTTAACCTATATATAATTTAGCTTCACACAGGTGTAATTAGTGGAAGGTTCTTTAACATGCCATAAATCTATGACATGGGACTGCCAGCTTTACTTCCCCTCCGAAGGAAGGCATACTGAGGGATTTTTAACGCTCTTAAAAAATCCGACGGCTTCTGCTGGGTTTGAACGTGCTATCTTAGGCATAGAAGCTCAGCATGCTACCGACTACGCCACCGAAGCCGCCGTTCATTATCTCTATGTTCGATGGTTATGTTGAGATAATTTTATAAGGTTTGAAGCCATTTTCCAGTGTTGCCTTAGTAAAAAAAAGTTTGGTGCTTTTCAGTCGGTCAACACGAATGTACCCAAACGAGTTGGGTTACACCCTAATCCTGAAAAAAAAAATCCATATTATTAATTAATTATTAATTAATTATTTATTAATCTCATGTGATTTTTTTCAGGATTAGTAGGCTACCCAACTCGTTTGGGTACCGACTTTGAGATAATTTATTTTCCGATTGGTTTTGGGTTCCTTAGTAAATTTAATGGAGTGCTGTAGACTATTTATGACTTGGAGAATTGAGGCTCTGAGAACCAAACTGACTTAAGCGCCAAATTGCATCATTTTCTTGTTTTGATTGATTCAGAACAGGCATGTTGTCTTCTTTAAGGGCCAAAGAAGCTCAAGAACCTTCGAATACGGTAGGTATTTTATTTTTACTATAAATTTGTTTTGGCACTACTGAAAACTCTTTAGTTATACAATGCCAAAGGAATTCAACTGACCAATTCATATGGTCTGTTTGGAGGTTTGAGTGTACGGCTGATTGTAGAGTTGCATTATTGGTGAATATGTGAAGAATAACTGGCCTAGTAGAGGCCAAAGGATTGTAGATATATGTCTAAACTCCAAGAACAGTGAAACTGATGTGGATAGCAACAGAAATATCGAAAAAGGTAAAAATCAAAAGTAGTAGTTTCAAAAGCTGCCATGCGTTACAACTACGATTGCGTTATTCATTGTTGACAAAGTAATTTAACATATATTATAAACTAGTTTCAATATTAAAATTTAATAATACGATCAAAATTGAGGTTATTTTTATATTATTTCAAACTAAGGTTAAGGTTGTATAACATGTCTTTTATCGAAACCATTTTAACAAATATCAGTCAATTTGTTTTTATGAACTACAGTACAGTGAAATACTTAATATAATCTGTTTTGATCCCCTAGTTTAGCATGCAAAGCCCAAATTAACACTTAAATGAAGAAAAGGTAGTTAAGTTACTTTGGCATTGGCAGTTCTAGTTCATACCACAACTCTTGGTGCGTAAGTTACTCTGGCTTTGAATGATTTCTTCTATCTGAAGTAATGCCTTCATCTAATTATCGCAAAAAATGATGTTCGTTTCAGGAAGAGATGGTCCCACAGAACTTAAGCATACTGTTTTAAAAGGACAAGAAACCAATATGGACAGTGTAGAAATTACATGTCCAATTTTAGGTACCGGTACAGTATTTCAATTTTGTTTACTGTAGATTTTAACATACCGTACCAGCCAGTGGCGTTTTCTCCAATACCACGGGGTAAGCACCGCTTACCTAGCATATTCTCATAAAAATGAAGTTTATATTATGACTTTCTAAAGCGCGACGAACAGCAAAATCACCGCTTTGAGTGAAGTTCCTCGTTCTCTACCGCAGTTCTTCACGATCGCCCACCACTAATTTGTAGAGAAAGAGGAACGGCCGGTTGCTATGACAATGGCTGGCCCGGAACACCACTAAGGCCGATGGAGTGGTACACTAAGAACCTCAGGTCATCCTTGATTGGCTAAGACAGGGGGTGTGGCGTTCCATAGCCACAGGGCTGTCGTCAATACAAGTCAAACCTGGTAGCAGGGTCTGCTTCGATTCGGACAGCTTACCGAGCTTGCCCTCGTGAGCATGGAACACCAGCACTGCGCGCTTCCCTAGTCCCAACCCTCCATCACGCGGAGAAAGTTTCTGATCCCCCACCTTTGATGGGTGCGTTAGTTGCAATTCTGCTTCGTCCGGTATATGTTTTTGAGTGCAATTAGCAAAATTTAGTATACGATACCGTAACTAGATATTATTGTGTTTTATTATTATTATTATTAATCTTGATTGGTCACATTGGACCACTTGAGTCGTTCCACAATCACTTCTTCTTTGAAGGTAGTACTGCTTGGTTCTTGCGCTCTTTCCAGTACTTTTTCATTCTTTCAGATCGGGATTTTCTCAACTCATCTGAAATCTCCATAGGCTTTCTGTGTGTCATTTCTGCAGAAAATTTGTGAGTTTTAAGAATGGTGTTAATTTTATTTTTCTCCTCGACATCTGTTATCTTGAGTCCAACTGCTTTGAGATCTTGTTGGATTTCTTGGATCCATTTTCCTCCAGTTTTCTTTCCTAGATTTCTCATCACCAGTTGGCGTACAATTCTGTTTTCTGGAAGCCGTAAGATGTGAAAAAAATATGAAATTCTTTTCTTCTTCATTGTGCTGGTGATTGGATCAATCTCACGATAGACAGTTTCATTTGGGAGAATCCTCCAGACTCCCTCAACCTGATACTTTTTATTTATGCAAGTTCTAATGATTCTTCTTTCCGTTTTGAGGAGCTGATCAGTTCTTTGTTCATTTTTAATTTGGAACAGTGTTTCACAAGCATAAGTGGCTTCAGGGAGAGTTACAGTTTTATAATGTTGGAGCTTAGTAGCTATTGATAGGCATTTTTTATTATATGTTGACCAGGTTAGAGATTGTGCCTTTTTCATTTTATTTGTTCTATTTATCCAAGTTACTTTTTCGTTTAAGTTATGTGTTATAATTTCTCCAAGATACTTAAATTGAGGAACTAGGTTAATTTTATGATCATTTATATAGACTTCATTTATATCTAAGGGTTTCATAGGCATGATCTCAGTTTTTTCAAAGGATATCTGTAATCCTATCCCTTGAGCAATTTCTTGGAGACTAGTGATCTGAGTACAAACCTCTTCCTTGTCTAGTGCTAAAAGAGCCAAGTCATCTGCAAATCCTAAGCAGTTTATTTTTATTGATGGTTTTGTTCCAATTTTGATCTTAGGAGGGTTTTCCTTTTGCCAAACCTTCATGATATAATCAAGAGCCACATTGAAAAGCAGAGGGGATAATCCATCACCTTGTCTGAGACCAGTTTTTACTGTGAAAGCTGTTGATGTTTCTCCCCTAAATTTAACTTTCGAATTTGTGTTTGTTAATGTTAATTGAATGATTTTTATCAATTTAGGATGGAGACCGTATGATCTGAGGATTTTTAGCAGTGTCAGTCTATGAATACTATCATAGACTTTCTTGAAATCTATAAAAGAGATAAAGAGTTGCTTATTTCTGTTTCTGTAATATTCCATTATTAATTTCAGGCTAAGGATTTGGTCTGGACAACTTCTGTAAGGGCGAAATCCTCCTTGATATTCTCCAAGTTGTGGTTCCAGAATGTTTTTGATCCTGTTGTAAATTATACGAGAGAAAATTTTATATGTGCAGTCCAGAAGGGTAATTCCTCTGTAGTTATCTGGGTTCGTTTTGTCTCCTTTCTTAAATAATGGATGGATTATTCCTGTGGTCCAGTGTGCAGGAATTTCTTCAGTAATCCACATTTTAACTAGATGTTGATGAAGATTTATAATCGCAGGTTTACCAGCATTTTTCCAGATTTCAGCAAAGACTAAGTCTTCGCCACAAGTTTTGTAATTTTTTTGTTCTTTAATTGCGAGTTCTACTTCATTAATGTTTGGAGGATTTATTAAATCAGGTAAAGTTAAAATAGGTGTTTTAGTGTATAGTTGAACAAATTACCGTACGTCATAAATTATCATGTTTAGCGAGTAGTAGCCTACGTTAATATCCTTTTAGTTTGTACTCTTTGGTGCATGGATATTTCAAAATTGAGATTGCACAACAGGGATGGCGAATACATATTCACTTCACTTCTGATATTTCTATTTCTCGTCGGAGAAATCGCTTGCTTCTAAGAAATGATCTCGATAATTTAGTGAATGCTTTCCTTTGAAATGCATATTTTTCAAATTATTATATTTGAATCGTGCTTTACGTAATATTCTTTTGCATCAATGGCAACTTCTTTTCTAATGCAATAAGCAACAACTATTTTTTAGCTTACTTTTCACAATTTTGCAAAAATGAGGAAAAAGTAGACTTATGAGATCGGACAAATGTGTGTCTGTCTGTCTGTCTGTCCTTCTGTCTGTCTGTCTGTGTGTGTGGTCCCCCCCCCCCCCCTATCAACTCCTAAACGGCTGCAGCAATCGAAACAAAATTTGGTAGGAGTAAAGATCTATACCTGAATATCTCACGGCCATATTTGAAAATGTTGTCAGTGCTACCAACTGCTGAAAAATCGCAATTGAAATTTGAGCTCCATGTTGGATATCTTGGTATGAATGGGAGCTATTTCAAAATTGGCATACGTATAGATAATAATATTTCAGTTTAATTTCCAGGAGGCCATACATGGCAGTGTTGCCAAAATGATTATAAGCCTGCTGATAGGTCCATTTTTTAAATGCATATAACTTCTACACTATCAATTGGAATTCAACAAAATTTGGTATGTGCTATGTGTACATAAACACATATGACTGAGCGTATTCTTAAGAGCCACCAGGACTGCCAACTGTTAATAAATGCTCTCATTAAAAAAAATCCAAATACCCATATATCAGAAAGTATGCAAGCCGACAGCTTTAAACTATGCACACGCATAGTACCTGACATTCTATATTAATTTGGAGTAACTTATATACGTCAGTGCTACCAACATGATTCTAAGCCTGCTGAGAGGTCCAACTTTAAATACATGTAACTTCTATACTATCATTTGGATTTCAACCAAATTTCGTGTGTGCTATGTGTACCATAACAGATATGACTATGCCGATTCTTAAGAGTACCAGGGCTGCCAACTGTAAATAAATTCTGTCTCTATTTTTGTTACCCTAATATCAATAAATCAGAAAGTATGCAAGCCAATAGCTCTAAACTCTGCACACGTATAATACCTGGCATTCTAGATTAATTTGGAGTAACTAATCTACATGATTCTAAGCCTGCTGATAGATCCAATTTTAAAATGCATGTAACTTCTATACTAACTAATGGATTTCATTAAAAATTGGCACAACAATAGATCATATTATTTCAGATTATTTCTGACCAATACATGCATGACATTGTTGCCAACATGATTTTACGCTTGCTGTTAGATCCAATGTTGAACTGCATGTAACGTCCATGCTATCCATTGGACTTCAACCAAATTTTGTATTCTGTACCTTAAGAGATGGAACTAAGAATATATTCAGTCACCAGGGCTGCCAACTCTAGTTCTCTATTAGGCAGCATTATGTCAAGTATACAGAACTATTTGAAAAATTCTAAGTTGCAGTTCTTAAATTAAAGAAACAGATAACACACACTAATACAGTCATCACAATTAACACCGGTTATCAGACAGATTCTACACACACCCAAAGTACACGGGGCTACATGGCCGCGTTGTCGCAGCCCCTAAACTTAAGAACCAACCAACCATCAAGTATACAGTATTTCGAACTAATTAGAAATTTCGATATTACCAACTTAATTTCGTCCATATTCTAGATAGATCCATATAGATTAATCATTGGTATGAATCAAATTTTAAGAAAAGTAGGCTCTTTAGTTCGTCACGGACCTTCTTGTTAGCCTACTTTTCACATTTTGAAAAAAATGAGGAAAAAGTAGACTTATGAGATCGGGCAAATGTGTGTCTGTCTGTCTGGCTGTTTGTGTGCCCCCCCCCCCCCTATCAATTCCTAATCGGCTGCAGCAATCGAAACAAAATTTGGTATGAGTAATTAATAATGTTATTGATTTTACGTCCCTTTTAACTACCCTGGCTTTTAGAGACGCCGGGGTGCCGAATTTTGCCCCGAAGGGGATCTTTAACGTGCCAGTAAATGTACTGACACGGCTCCCTCGCATTTGCGCACCCTAAAATGCCAGCTGACTGCGCCAGGTTTCGAACCTGCAAACTTGGGCTCAGCAAGCGAGAACGTTACCCCTGAGCCACGCAGCCAGACTGGTAGGAGTAAAGATCTATCCCTGAATATCTCACGACCATATTTGAAAATGATGTCAGTGCTACCAACTGCTAAAAAATCGCAATTGAAATTTGAGCTCCATGTTGGATATCTTGGAAGGTATGAATGGGAGCTATTTCAAAATTGGCACACACATATATAATAATATTGCAGTTTAATTTCCAGGAGACCATGCATGACAGTGTTGCCAAAATGAATATAAGCCTGCTGATAAATCCAAATTTTAAATGCATATAACTTCTACACGATCTATTGGATTTTAATCAAATTTCGTATGTGCTATGTGTACATAAACAGATATGACTGTGTGTATTCTTAAGAGCCACCAGGGCTGCCAACTGTTAATAAATGCTCTCATTAAAAAAAATCGAAATACCCATATATCAGAGAGTATGCAAGCCGACAGCTTTAAACTATGCACACGTTTAGTGTCTGACATTCTATTATTAATTTGGAGTAACTTATATACGTCAGTGCTACCAACATGATTCTAAGCCTGCTGGGAGGTCCAACTTTAAATGCATGTAACTTCTATACTATCATTTGGATTTCAACCAAATTTCGTATGTGCTATGTGTACCATAAC
Organism: Meconema thalassinum; assembly: GCA_946902985.2. Lineage (NCBI taxonomy): Eukaryota > Metazoa > Arthropoda > Insecta > Orthoptera > Tettigoniidae > Meconema > Meconema thalassinum. The sequence continues at coordinate 138,783,780 of OX336401.1, forward strand.
AGATATGACTATGCCGATTCTTAAGAGTAACCAGGGCTGCCAACTGTTAATAAATACTGTCTCTATTTTTGTTACCCTAATATCAATATATCAGAAAGTATGCAAGCCAATAGCTCTAAACTTTGCACACGTATAGTACCTGGCATTCTAGATTAATTTGGAGTAACTAATATAGGCCTACGCCAGCGCTGCCAACATGATTCTAAGCCTGCTGATAGGTCCAATTTTAAAATGCATGTAACTTCTATATTAACTATTGGATTTCATTCAAACTTGAGAAAACAATAGATCATATTATTTCAGATTTTTTCTGACCAATACATTTGTCATTGTTGTCAACATGATTTTACCCGCGCTGTTAGATCCAATGTTTAACTGCATGTAACGTCCATGCTATCCATTGGACTTCAACCAAATTTTGTATTCTGTACCTTAAGAGATGGAACTAAGAATATATTCAGTCACCAGGGCTGCCAACTGTAGTTCTCTATTAGGCTACATTATGCCAGGTATACAGTATTTCTAACTAATTAGAAATTTCGATATTACCTACTTAATTTCGTCATTATTCTAGATGGATCCATATAGATTAATCACTGGCATGAATCTTAAATTTTAAGAAAAGTAGGCTCTTTAGTTCGTCACGGAACTTATTGTTAAATAATGTTATATGTCTTTAAAATATTATTCAAATTATACGGATGTACATTTAAAATGATCTATCCTTTACACCTACTCTTTGAAAATAGGCCTAATTTGAATGATATTCAGAGCAACTCTTCGGGTTTTTGGGCTACTCTGAAGATACCTACGCTGGCCGTGAAAGCCTACGTCAGTATAATTTGAGGAATATCTGCAAAGAAATATTAACCGAACATGCAATACCATGTCATAAGGTTATCTACTACTAGTAGCATGTTTATTATTTTAATGTTCACTTAGGTCCCATAATAGAAAATAATAATGTTATTGTTTTTACGCCCCTGTTAACTACTGAGGCTTTTAGAGACGCTGGGGTGCCGGAATTTTGCCCCGAAGGGAATCTTTAACGTGCCAGTAAATCTACTTACACGCCTCCTTCGCATTTACGCACCCTCAAATGGCGACTGACTGCGCCGGGATTCCATCCCGCTATCTTGAGCTCAGCAGGCGAGAACGTTGCCGCTGAGCCAAAAAGCCAGTCATTATAGAAAAGTTACGGGTAATAACCTGAACGTTTAGCTCCTTAGACCAAGAAATGCGAACAACAAAAGCACAAACTGCCACACTGTTCAATCGTCAAATGACACACGATCAGAAAAGCTCGCCAACCCTGATGAATAATTTACTCCGCTCTTAATACGGCTAAATGGATTGGCATGCCTGAAATTGAAAGGGACCTGTGCTGTATTACAATTTCTTCATTTTTTTAAATGTGAAGGTCTCATAATTATGTGTGTACGGTTGATTAGTTGTTGCTACTTCAGACATCACCCTCTACATTGACAAGGGCGTCGCTAGAACCAAGTGCTGAAGTTGCTCTATGGTGTAAGCCAATACGTTCAGTCTTCTTCACAGCTTACCCTCAAAAAATTCCACGCCACTGGTACCAGTATAGTGATACTCAGTTTGTTGTATTCTTTATTTTAATGAGATAGTTCAAATACGAGTGTAACTGTTTGCTTAAGATGAGAAATACTCGTGAAAACATAAATATCTAAATTGATTAGTTAATAATTGAGTTATTGTTATTACAAAGATAGCACTTCCATTAACTATATCATTAATAGGCTATCATGTCCTAAATCTCTGTATTTCCTTTCAGATATCAACACTGTAGATGATATGGGCTCAATGGTGTCACTAAATGTCATCAATGAAGAAAGTATTTCTCTACTTGATGATATTATTTTCCTTGGTCTTGGCAATGACACTAACCATGTTGGAAGAGAAGAATCTGTGGAGGGTCAGATCATTTCCTATGGCCCAGATGAAAATGTGGTCGGTGACATTATTGAGGATGGAAGAGGAGAACGTATAGGTGGTAATGTTCTTGGTGATCAAAACAGAGAGCTAATGATTGGTAATACCATAAACTATGGAAAAGTAAAACCTGCACTTGGTGATACTGGTGACCAAACAGAAGAACATGTAGGTGGTAAAGATGTAGTAAATGGAGATGAAAATAATAATCAGTCGCAAAATCGAGGCCGAAAACGGCAGAAAAATGAATCAATCTGGAAAAAGAATGTGAGGAAAAGGTTAAGGAACTCTGGACAAGAATATACATCTGTTAGTGGAAGAATTATGCATGAAAAAGGATTTCGATATTATCAATGTAAATGTCTGTATAAATGCTCAGCAAACTTTCCAATAGAGCAACGTTCCAAAATTCATCAGCAGTATTATAGTTTAGGTGACTGGAATCAGCAAACTTTGTACATACAAGGAAAAGTGAAAGTAGTGAATGTTGGGAGGAAGCGCACAAAAGGGGAAAGCAAACGACAGCATTCAAGGCATAACTTTTTTACTGATGCTAATGGTATAGAGAAGGAGGTATGCAAGGGTGTTTTGAAGTGACATTGCGCATATCAGATTCAAGGATTGCTAGAGCACTTGGAAAGACAACACCACAAGATCGACGGGTTAAGTATGCACCTCACAACAAAACAACATGTGACTCTGTTAATAATACCAAGAATTTCATTAAAAAAATCCCGCCTATGAATCACACTACAGCACACATAAAAACCCCAACCGGCGATATTTGTCTCCGAATTTAAATGTTAAAATAATGTATGATTTGTATAAAATTCATTGTTATGAACAAGATCCTCAGGTTATACCTGCAAGTTTATACATTTTTCGTACAATCTTCAATACCGAATTCAATTTGCATTTTCATCCTCCATTAAAAGATACCTGTAAAAAGTGTGACCCGTTGAACAATCAAATTAAGACTGCTGACAATGAAGAAAACAAAAGGAAATGATCACAAGAGCTAGCTGAACATCAGTCAAAGGCAGAAGAAGCTCGTCAGTCCATGAATAAAGATGACTTAAATGAAAGTGCACATGTCATAGCATTTGATTTGATGAAGAAATTGCCCACTCCAGTGCTTACGGTTGGAACTTGTTATTACAAGCGACAGTTATGGACTTATTTATTGGGTATTCATGACATGAGGACTGGTGAAGTGCATACCTACATCTGGAATGAGAGCATCGCCTCACATGGACCACACGAGATTTCATCGCGCTTACTACATTATGTTACGAACTTTGTGAAAACAGGTAACTTAATTACAGTGATCAGTGTGGTGGACAGAACACGTCTGCCATTGTTTTACAAGAGCCAGTTTTCTTTGTAGGCGAGGGGGATGGATGTTGGATGAGTTGCAATGATCTTCTTTCTTCTTTCTTCCGAATTTGGCCGCCTGTGGACCGCATGGAACCTAAGGCTTTCTGGTTAATCTCCTCTTCTCTTCCCAAAACCTCTTCATTCGTTCACTTCTGATCTTTCGCTCCTCCTCGGACATTACCAGTCTGGCTCTAATTTTAGGTGCTTTCTCCTCGAATATCTTGATGTTGTCAATTCGGTTTCTGAACTCTTTTCTGTTGTGGATCACATCCACTGAGAGTCCACTTTCCTTGGCGTCTCTTTTAACCTCTTCTACCCACTTAGTTGTAGCCTTCAGCTCTGTAATATACTTGAACATCCTCTTAGTCAGTCGGTTCTCATCCATTCTCACCAAATGTCCGTAGAATTTCAACCTTCGCTTCCGCATTGTGACAGTATTTTTTTCAGTATGTTTATAGAGGTCATCATTTCTTCTGTTCTTCCATGTCCCGTCAGCAGTTTTCTGTGGTCCTAAAATTTTCCTCTCCTTTTTTTCCAGTTCCTGAAGATCCCCTTTTTTTATTCAGTGTCAAGCACTCCGAGGCGTACAGACCCTCTGGCTTTACTACTGTGCTATAGTGTCTGAGTTTTGCCTTGTAGGATATTGCTCGTTTGTTGTATCTGTTCTGGGTTAACCTATAAGCCAAATCCAATTTTCTAGCTCTTGCCCTATTTGCTTCTTTATCTAGCCCATTGGGTTCTATCCATTCACCTAGATATTTAAACTTCTCAGTTCTTTTGACAGTCCCATGTTTCACTTTTATGTGTCTCGAGTTGCAATGATCAATACAATGATTAATGAAAAATATTTCCCATAATTTGTAAGCTGTGGTCGGCCCTTAACTTTGATATGGGTTAATGTATTTGATAAAGTTATTATTAAACCAAATTGTTGTAAGCACATTTCTCAGATCTAACAGAATCTACTCACACCCTTTTCCTCAATTACAAGGTTAATTATTCATTCCTTACTTTTATCTTGGATTCGGGAACTAAATAATAATAATAATAATAATAATGTTATTGGTTTTACGTCCCTTTTAACTACTGGTGCTTGGAAACTAAACAAGAGTGAAAGGAAGATAAACACCAAGAGCCCGCCGATGAGCCTAGCTTGGTGTCCTAGGCGAAACCCCACACAAGACACGGCACAAACCTAGAAGAATTGCTGAGTTTGTGTTCTATTTCTTTGTACGAGTGACTGTACATTGAGATTCTGAAGTCCTCCAACACATAAATGATGATCCAAGACACTACGAATACTTTTTATTTATAAATGGCTCAAGAAATCAAAAAGTAGAAATTATGGTCCCTAACATCCAGATTTAATGGGGTAAGTTTTCACAATATATCCATGAGACCTTATAGAATAGAATCTTTCGGTGGCGTCGTTGGTAGCATGCCGAGCTTCTATACCCAAGGTCGCGGGTTCAAAGCTGGCCGAAGTCGTGGGAGTATTTAGGAGCGTTAAAAATCTCTCAGTATGCCTTCCTTCGGAGGGGAAGTAAAGCCGGCGGTCCAATGTCATAGATTTATGGCCTTCCACTAATTACACTTGTTTGAAGCTAAATTAGAGGTTAGATTTGACAAATGCTCTTAGGTTAAATGTTCGTCGCCAGGTGGCATCTATAAGGTGCGGTCAAAAAGTAACGAGCCGGAGGCTGCAATGCGCAAACCAGTGACGACATCGACTGATCGTGGCGTGTGTAACGAGGTGTGGTTCCGACCAGAGTGTGGAAGGTCACAGCCCGTCGCTAGAGGGCACGCGTGCACGTCACGTGATTATACAAAGCGAGCAGCAGCATGCATCAATCGTCCAAAGCTGCCAGTCGTATGGCAAACAGTGACATGGAGGCGTCAACCGAAGAGCAAAGCGGTGTTGTTCGGTTTCTGACAGCGGAAGGAGTAGGGGGAACGGACATTCATCGCCGAATGTCACAAGTGTACGGCGAACACTGCATGTCCCTTGCAAGGGTCAAGGCGTGGCACAAGCGCTTCAGGTAAGGACGGGTGTCGTTAGCCGATGATGCCCGGTCTGGGGCACCCCCTGCATTACCGATGACAACGTCCAGCTGGTTGATGCACTCATTATTCAGGATCGCCGAGTGACAGTGAACGCCATAGCCGCCGTGGTCGCTCCACGACAATGCACGACCTAATACGGCCAACACAGTCGCGGCACTCCTGCAGAATTTCAAATTGGAGGTTCTCGGCCACCCTCCACACAGTCCAGACCTTTCTCCCTGTGATTACGCCATGTTTGGTCCCCTGAAAAGGGCTCTGCGGGGCCAACGATTCACCTCGGACGCCGACGTCCAGCTGTACGTGCGGAACTGGTTCACATCGCAGCCCAGGGAATTGTATGAGACAGCCATTCACCGCCTCGTGTCACAGTGGGACAAGTGCCTCAACTGCCAGGGCCAATACTTCTAACATACAGGTACTGGTTCCTGTAATTATGCCTCCGGCTCGTTACTTTTTGAACGCACCTTATAGTAATCAAGTTCAGAACTAGTTGGTCGTTGACGGTGGCGTTTGGTAGCAGAAGTAGGAACTACTTGAAAATTGAATGTCTGCAGTCCTTACCTGAATTACAGTTTTTTTTTGTCCTGAGAGGCCGAGTGCAGGTCTTCCGTGGGCGACCTGCGCGTCGGGATGAGAGATGGAATGGATGAAGATGAATGAAACTGGGCAAGGATGCGGAAGGAAGCGGCCGTGGCCTGTCAGAAGGTACTGTCCCAGCATTTACCTGGTGTTAAAATGGGAAACCACGGAAAACCATTTCAAGGACAGCTGACGGTGGGGCTCGAACCCACGCGTCTACCGAGTCAGCAGAGAGCTTGGCCCCATGACCAAACGCTGCGCTTTAGCCTGCGTAGCCACTACTGTCGGTAATTACAGATAACACACACTAATACAGTCATCACAATTAACACCGGTTATCATACAGATTCTACACACACCCAAAGTACATGGGGCTACATGACCGCATTGTCGCAGCCCCTAAAATGAGGAACCAACCAATCTCTCTAATGTGGTAATTTATATTTTTACAGATACGACAAATGCGCTGAAAAGTTAGATGGAAGTCAAAAGATTCCAAGTTATATTCAAGAGGTTTATGAAACAAAAGTTGACAAAAGATTGTTACCCAGATTTTATCCAGTGTCTTGTTCACTTTAAGAATGTTTATTTCTATTGAGAGTAATTTGACACACTGTCTCACACAGTTTTATCAAGTAAATTAAGTTTTTAACAAAAAAAAAGTCTTTTAGAAAAGATGTTTTAAAGAGAGAAAAGTATTAACTTATAAAAGAAGTATATTAAGACGAAGACGGCCAACATATGACGAAACATGTATCTATAATATAAAGTAGTAGAATTAAAGAACTTGAGTTCAATACAGGAAAAAAATGATCATGACGTAAGTCATTGATATACATACAAATACTTACGTGAAGTTTTTTGGCTGTTACTGCTTCTACTTTTAGAAGAGCTGCTTTCTCTGCTTCTAATGATTTCAAGTTTTCCTGTCCAGAGAGAATAAATAAAATATATTTTAAAACAGTACTGGAGCAGGAATATATTCATCTCTCTTCTTACTCTCCTCCCAGTAGGCCAAAATAAAACAAACTTTGATGCTGAGATAAGAGCAATTTCACATGCACTACAACAGTTATTAGGCAGAAACAATGATTATCAAAAATGTGTTATCATTACAGATTCAAAAGCAGCCATCAAATCCATCTCGTCAAATTATAAGCCTCAAAATAAAGAACCGAAAGAAATTTTTTGTGTGATAAAAACCCTTCAAAGACTCCATAAACAGATCTCATTTCAGTGGATCCCTTCTCATGGTGGAATAGCAGGTAATGAAGAGGCAGACAGATTAGCAAAAAAAAAAAAGGTACCACACTACAACAACTGTCAGTCAGACTGATTCTATGTCAAAGAAAAGGATTTTGAAAAATATTATCAAAAACAGGTATGAAGAAATGGCAAAGAAAACAGCAGAAACCAAATTATGGAAGGACATTGATGCTAAACGGGATCAATATAAATTACCACCAAGAAGAGAAGCTGTAGCCTTCTTCAGACTTAACACTGGCCATGACTGCCTTGCAGCTCATCAGAAACGAATCAACATCCCGAGATCTGAAGAATGCACACTTTGTCACGAACCTGGAAGTAAAATGGATAAGGGGCACCTGTTACATCGCAACAAACTTGATGTGACTGCTAGAACTTCAGAAAACCTCACACAACTCTATTGGAACGCAAGAAAGCTGATGGATTGGAATCCGGGCTAGCCATAAGAAACAACAACAACAAGAGAATTAAAACAATGTGGCCAAAGAATGTAAGTTAATAAGCTTACAAAAAGCTAGATAAATTCCTCTGTTCGTCACCAGATAGCAGCCATAAGCTACTGTATGGACCCTGGTAGGAAAACGCGCCATATTAAGTAGAACGGCAGAAAGAGTAGTGTGGAAGGGGAAGGAAAAGGGGGCGGGGGGAAAAATTGAGACTCCTCGAAGAAATAGGATGACCAAATAAAGGGAAGGCGATGGGGGGGGAGGGGGGGGGGGGGGGGGGGAGGGAGGGATTTAAGAAAACAGAAACAAAAGGGGATGTGTATCTGTACGATACCCAACTTCATACAGGCCTCGGCAAGAAAGTAGACGAAAACACCTGCTCAAAAATACTTAGATGTGTATATCGATTGTAACTTCAGGTGGGACAAGCATATTAATGAAGTTACTTCCAAACTAAGAATGTGTGAAGCCAAAATTACTAGGTTAGAATTGATAACGCTCTATTAGTTCCAACGTTCGCCGCCTGGTGCTGACTGCTATGCCACCTAGTAGCCAAGTCCGCAAGCTACGTGTCGTGGACGGTACCATTTGGTAGCAAAAGTAGGAACTACTTGAAATTACAGTGTGCAGTCCTTACTTGAATTTAAAAAAAAGTAACACACACTAATACAACCATCACAATTAACACCGGTTATCAGACAGATTCTACACACACCCAAAGCACACGGGGCAACATGACCGCGTTTTCACAGCCCCCAAACTAAGGAACCAACCAACTAAGAATAGTTTTAAGTAAACTTTTCCGATGGAGGCAAAATATACCTACCTTAGTGCTGAGAATGGCATATTATGGATTAGTGGAAATTAGGCTATAATTCGATATCAAATAAAGGCTTGGGGACTTGCTTTAAATACATATATGAATAGAATAACCAGCATTCAAACACGCTTCCTAAAATTTTTTGTGAGACATGGTGAAAGGCATGGATTACATTCATCAGTGAAATTATTCACGAATTACCAGATAATGCCTTGTATGAGCCTAATTCATTTTATGATAATTATGGAAACAATTTTTAAATACCGTAGTACTTTCAAGGTGGATGAGTGGAGTGACAAGAAAGGATGGAATAAGGAATGATTATATATGAGAGGAGCAGTGAAAGTGGGACCCATAGGAAAGAAGGTCCAAGAGAGGCTCTGATGGTATGGCCATGTGTTGAGAAGAGAGAAGAGAGGTAGACTACGTGTGGAAAAGAGTTGAAAATCTGGAAATTGAGGGGTGAAGAAGGAGCAGAAGACCAACAAGTAGTTCCGTGAAGAACTATACAGCCTAGTTTCATATATCCTAATTATGTTAATTGCCTCTATCAACATACAAAATTTCAGTCTGAATGCTGTAATAGATTAGTAGATATTGAGAACCGTCTAAATATATCGGTTGGTCGCCATGTTGGTTTTGTATATATGTAGGCTATAGAGTTATGTTCTGTTAGATGACGATTTTTACGTAGGTTCATTATTCAAACGTTCACTTCGATCGCATGATTAATACACAAGAAATAAAAACCTAATTTTATAATTGCGCACAGCTGCCATCTTGAAGTTATGTGAACAATCGAACTAAATTAGATGCCAACGCATTACAATGTGTTTAAGTACCAAGTTTCATTCCGTTTGGATGGTTAAATCGCGAATAAAGTCTATTTAAAAGTTTCAACTTCACTTGGCCGCCATGTTCGTTTTGTAGTTAACAGGTTTTTGAACGTCTCATAGATGAACTTTTAGTAGTGCCCTTTATCACCATACAAAATTTCAGGGTGATATCAGTAATAGTTTCGGAGATATAGAGTGCCAGTGAAATATTTCGCACAGCCGCCATGTTGGCTTGTTGAGACGTAATAAAATTAGAAGGGCATGATCGGGGTTTCATTGAAATCGCTCCAGCCGTTTAGAAGTTATTAGGGGGAGACACACACATATGCACACATACAAGGACAAAAGGTGATCTCATAAGCCTTTTTCTTCATAAAATGAAATGAAAAGACAAGGTTGCAGGGAATCTCAGAGAAAAGGGATGGAAAAGGGAGGAAGCATGGGATAGATATTTATGAAAGAGAAGAATACAGCAAAGTAACGCTGACCCTACATAATGTGGGAAAAGGCTGAGATGAAGAAGAAGCAGAAGAAGAAGAAAATTGATCGTATTTCACACATTGTGTTTTAAATTATGCTAAGTTTACTTATCTAAATTTTCACTTCCTTAATTTAAAACGTATGATTCTTACCTGCAAGAATCATTTTTTAAACAATATTAAAATCAGATGGCATTATTTCTTTAAAAAATATTTAGATCCACCGCCTTATCAAGGAGTTCACTAAAATCTTAAGCAATCCTGATCTACCTGTACATGAAGATCTATGCAATCTTAATCAAAGCAGATTACGTTCACACCATCCAGCTCTTTGTAACGCCTCTGACATAGGTGCTGTAACGTAATCTTGATTACGGTACAAATTATTATTATTATTATTATTATTATTTTTAAAGTCATTGTGTAATTATTATTATTATTATTATTATTATTATTATTATTATTATTGAAATATCAAAGTTATATCGTTTTATTCACCCATTAATATCAAGGGAGGGGCCATACCATATTCACGTCATTACCATAGTCATATATAATATTGTCAAGTGCTTAGATTAAGAAACAGGGTTTTTATAGAGGTCTAGGGCTGTTTTATTAGTTAAATTGTAAAGACAGGACGGGCATGGTTGGAAGAAGTTACGGACGGTGAAGCAACATATTGCAAGAAAATGTATTTCTGGAACGAAGCCACGCTGACTGGAGACAAGGGCTTGGAGAAAGATTTCGGCGGAATATATAGATGCGCAACGAGAGGAATAGCGGGTTCTGAGTGGAATATTTGAAGTACGCGGGCCTGTATTCCCGCTCGGAGAAGTTTTAGCGTCGCTTGAGGACTGAGAAATGCTTTGCTATAATTGGTCTGATGGGTCGCGGGCAAATTTATGCCGCGAAACATCGGGACCATTCAGAGTGTATAAAAGCCCAGCGCGACTTCAGCACTGGCTATTCTATAGATTCTATTCTATCATTCAAATATTCGATCACGCACTCACTCACTGACTTTGTGAGTCGTAGACTCTGCCAGTCCCTCAGTAAGATGGGACTTAGTGAATTCAATTAGCCTGGTTTGTTCAAATTTGCTTACCATGGTGATCAAACTCAGAAACAAGCAGCAGCAGCAGCAACAACAACTACAACAACGAGAAGAAGAAAACATATGTTTTCAAAGGTCAATAAACGTGTGTTGGCGTAAGATCTCAAATTAGACTGCAAGCAGACCAACGAGATGGACTTTGAACCACAAGGCACCAGGTATGTGGACCGAGTTATTATCAACACAGAAGATCAGCGCTAGCGAGAAGACAGTCAATATTGCCCCGCAATTAGGGAATATTAATGCACATATTGTACACAGCTCGAAACCTCAGATCAAATGTTAATAATTTTGTTGTAAATAAACCAGTATTAGTTAAAATGTCTTGTTCATTGGGAGTTGAATATATAGGATAGTTGGAATGCAAAGAGTATCTCATAGAGCAAGTTTATTGCCCTACGCTCCGATGATAGATCTTGGCTCAAGGAAGGGAGCGGCCGTGGCTAAATAAAATTTTAATGTGTTATCTCTACGATAACTGGCGGCCAGTAAATCTAAATTAATAAAGTGTATGTCGTCTGTCTAGACAGGCCAATGCTAAATAAGAACGATGAGGTGGTTTTAAGGAGTCTTGAGTGTAATATCTGTAGAAACGTTATAAATGATCGCCCAACTTGTAGAGCGATATCCAACGACAAAGGTAGCCGTTACAAATGGCACAACCAATGTGGGGCTACGAAATATCGTACTGAAGTGAATGGATAATATGTATAAATCCAGTTTATTTCAAGTATGTTAAAGTTTAAAGTTGTTTTCATGTACGATATAAACGAGTACTCTTTGCATTCATTCCGAGTTTTTCAATAAAGAGGCATATATCAAGTTAGGGAACTACGGTTATAAATTAGGAGTGTTCTTTTGGTGAGTTGTTTTTTGGGTAATGAGTAACAGGGATAATTTGGGGAATATAAATTTGAGAAACCGTAGTATTATAAGATCAGTTAAAATGTCGAAATTAGATATGCAGGGTACCAATGATGAGATGTCAAAAGTAAGCGAAAATCAGGAAACTGAGGAAAATAAACAAGACGGGGCTACAAACATCCAGATTAATGAGGGGGAGAATCCTTCCTGGCTTCGAAACCTGACGATGCTCATAACTGAACAGAGTAAGAAGTTAGAGGAACAGAGTAAGAAATTTGACGTGCGTAGCGATCAACTAGGAAAAGCAATAGATCTTAAGTTCTCTGAGCAGAGTAAGAAGCTAGATGAACAAGGTAAGAGGTTTGATGAAGCCACAGAGAACTTCAATAGACAAATTAAAGAAGTAGGCCGAGAATTTCACAATAAGTTAGAAAACAGGATTAGTGAGGTGGAGGCATCATGGTCACTTAAGGTTGATGCCAGAATGCAACAAGTGTCGGAGCGAGTTGATAAAATTGACGAGGAACTGAAAATTAAATGTAGTAAGGTTAGGGTTGACTTAGAAGGAGAAGTCAACAGTATGAAGGTCAAGTGTGATAATAATATTGCTAAAATAGGTAATTTAGAAAATAAACTAGAGAGCGCTAATCAAGAAATTAGGGAAGAGGTTAACAGTAAATTTAACAGTATCAGTGAAGAAGTAGCGAGTAAAACAGATAAAATGGAGGAGAAATTGCAGAGATGTCAGAAGCAAATAGCAACAAATAGCGGTAATGTACAAATAGGAAATTTAAGTAGATTTCTAACTAAAGAGGCAGATTTGCCAGTATTCACAGGCAAGGCATATAACCCAATGGAATTCTTAAAAACAGTAGAAAAGAAGTTCGCTAAAGATTTAGAAGAGGGGATCGTTCAATGGGAACAAGTACTTGAGATGCTAGATAAATCTTTTGTTAGGGATTCAAGGTCATGGTTCAGTGTGTATAAATACCAGATGACTAGTTTTAGAAAATTTAAAGAGAAGTTCATAGCCAAGTACTGGAATGAAAATGTGCAAGAAAGAGAAAGATGTAACATTATTTTTGGGAAGTACCAAAGGAGAGATGGTGTTTCGTACATAGAGTATTTCTTAGCGCATGTACTTATATGCCAGAATTTAGAAGGTTTAGAGACTGAATCACAGGTAATTAAAACATTATTAAGGCATTTTCCTGATATAATTAAAGAAGCATTCTTCATGCAGAATATTACTACTATTGACGGGTTCGAGAAGCTATTGGAAAACTTTGACTCTCTTGAAAATAGTAGGACCGAACGCAAGCCAATAAGTAGAGGAGATAATTTCGGGCAGGGTGAGAGAGAGAGGGGAAGAGAACAAGGCAGGAATGCGAATTACGAAAGACGACTTGACAATGGGGGACGCACAGCAAATACGAGGAACGAGAATTTGAACAGAGTAGGGGAAGGTACTAGGCCAGACAGACGTACAGGTCAACAACAACAATCTACATCAGGGGCAGGTAGGCCTAATTTAAACGAATAACGGGTTGCAGTGAGGTCAACAGACAGCCCGAAGTGATTGCAGTTCAATGTCCTAGGAATATTGAGTATTTAGGAGATTTTAATATAGATGTTAGAGAAGAACTGCTTTATGACCTAAATGGTGGAAATTTAGACAATATTGAGAATGAGATTATGTCACCAGTAATTAAACTTAATGTGTGGGGTAAAGAAGTTGATGTTTTATTGGACAGTGGAAGCGAAAACTCTTGTATAAATTTAAGATTTTTGGAAGATGTAATGAGAGAAGGTATTCATGTTGATATAATTCCAGTTAAGTCCACTTTCATTGTCACAGCTGTAGGTAGTAGGTCTCAGAAAATATGTAAGCAAGTCGCAGTTCCAATTAACATTAGTGAGTTAGTTAAATTTCAGCCCTGTTTGGCAGTTTCAAATTTATTATATCCGGTGATTCTTGGTGCGGAATGGTTATCATTATATCAAGTTAAATTAGATTTTCATTTTGGCAGGATATGTTTATTTTGGCAGGATAAAGAAGTTCAGGTTACGTATAAGGTGTCTAAGACTGACAAACAAATGAAAGTGTGTGTGTTTGAGGAAGAAAGCAACGTGGTTGTGAGTGATGAGATTCCTGAAGTAAATGAGGTAGACCGCGGAGATGCTAGTGAGAGCAAAGTTTTTAAGGTGTGTCAGGTTGCAATGGAGTCTGAACTTGAGAGTAAGATCCATGATGCATTGTCACAGTGTAAGCTGGATGAGGTGCAAGGTCATCAGTTACATGAGGTATTAATAAAATATAAGGAAATTTTCAGCACAAAACCCGGAGCAACACACTTATATGAGCATAGTTTTGTCGTTAAAGACACAAGTAGTTTCGTAGGGCCTAGGTATCCTGTCGCAACTAAATATATGAAAGCCGTCGAAGAACAGATAGAATTAATGTTGGAAAACGACATAATTGAGCCTTCAGCTAGCCATTGTTTAAATCCATTAGTTGTAGTAGCCAAGAAAGACAATTCAGTGAGACTGTGCATAGACGGCAGAATGTTAAATACTAGAGTCGAAAGCGACCAGCTGAGAACTGAAGCAGTGGAGGATTTAGTTCAACGTTTTCAGGGGCGGAAGTGGTTCTCAACAGTAGATTTTAGTAGTAGTTGCTCAACGTTAGTGAGGAAATTAGGTAGGACACTAGGTAGTTATTTCAGGTATGTATTGTTGACTCATGTGACGTTATTCAGGCTAGCCAGTGTTTTGTTGAGAGGTAGGAAGTACATGGAAGTTTGTAGCAACGATTGTTACGTAAGCCGTTGCCATCTTGTGCATTGGAAGGGAAAATGTCAAAGCTGTTTTTATTGTTTACTGGACCTTATGTCGTTTCGAAGAGGATAGGAAAAAATGCCTACTTATTGAAAGATCAGGAAAATTGTGTCATAGGTACATATAACATTTACAATCTGAGGAAATATCATAGAAAAGAGCAAGTGCAGCAAGAAGGGCTGACTGCCGTGTGTTTATAATTAGAGTCGTGTCGTGGCTCTAAGGAATTGGTGGAAGTGAGATAAATCACTTGTGTTGCGTGAAACAAGAAGCAATATATATTGTGTTCTGTTATTGTAAGGGACTACAAGAACAAATGTAGCATGTAAATCCTGTATGACTGCACAGGACAATCAGAATGTTTATGTAACATTGCAAGAAGAGTGCAGATCAATCAAGGAAAATGAAAAGGGTATAATCATTATGTATGTAATTTGAAGGGTCATATATGTATATTCAGTGTATTTCCTGTTAAGTTTTAAAGGGAAGATTTGTGATTTCATCATTCATTACATTCTTTATGAAACCATGGGGACGTTTTGTAACGTAATCTTGATTACGGTACAAATTATTATTATTATTATTATTATTTTTAAAGTCATTGTGTATTTATTATTATTATTATTATTATTATTATTATTGAAATATCAAAGTTATATCGTTTTATTCACCCATTAATATCAAGGGAGGGGCCATACCATATTCACGTCATTACCATAGTCATATATAATATTGTCAAGTGCTTAGATTAAGAAACAGGGTTTTTATAGAGGTCTAGGGCTGTTTTATTAGTTAAATTGTAAAGACAGGACGGGCATGGTTGGAAGAAGTTACGGACGGTGAAGCAACATATTGCAAGAAAATGTATTTCTGGAACGAAGCCACGCTGACTGGAGACAAGGGCTTGGAGAAAGATTTCGGCGGAATATATAGATGCGCAACGAGAGGAATAGCGGGTTCTGAGTGGAATATTTGAAGTACGCGGGCCTGTATTCCCGCTCGGAGAAGTTTTAGCGTCGCTTGAGGACTGAGAAATGCTTTGCTATAATTGGTCTGATGGGTCGCGGGCAAATTTATGCCGCGAAACATCGGGACCATTCAGAGTGTATAAAAGCCCAGCGCGACTTCAGCACTGGCTATTCTATAGATTCTATTCTGTCATTCACATATTCGATCACGCACTCACTCACTGACTTTGTGAGTCGTAGACTCTGCCAGTCCCTCAGTAAGATGGGACTTAGTGAATTCAATTAGCCTGGTTTGTTCAAATTTGCTTACCATGGTGATCAAACTCAGAAACAAGCAGCAGCAGCAGCAGCAGCAACAACAACAACAACAACAACGAGAAGAAGAAAACATATGTTTTCAAAGGTCAATAAACGTGTGTTGGCGTAAGATCTCAAATTAGACTGCAAGCAGACCAACGAGATGGACTTTGAACCACAAGGCACCAGGTATGTGGACCGAGTTATTATCAACACAGAAGATCAGCGCTAGCGAGAAGACAGTCAATATTGCCCCGCAATTAGGGAATATTAATGCACATATTGTACACAGCTCGAAACCTCAGATCAAATGTTAATAATTTTGTTGTAAATAAACCAGTATTAGTTAAAATGTCTTGTTCATTGGGAGTTGAATATATAGGATAGTTGGAATGCAAAGAGTATCTCATAGAGCAAGTTTATTGCCCTACGCTCCGATGATAGATCTTGGCTCAAGGAAGGGAGCGGCCGTGGCTAAATAAAATTTTAATGTGTTATCTCTACGATAACTGGCGCCCAGTAAATCTAAATTAATAAAGTGTATGTCGTCTGTCTAGACAGGCCAATGCTAAATAAGAACGATGAGGTGGTTTTAAGGAGTCTTGAGTGTAATATCTGTAGAAACGTTATAAATGATCGCCCAACTTGTAGAGCGATATCCAACGACAAAGGTAGCCGTTACAGTGCTAGAGGCTACAACCTAGCTACAGAGTGGAAAAGACAGTGGGAAGCAGCAATAGAGATGCACCTACACAGTATGTTCTCGGGTGCCAAACTTCCAAGTGGATTCCAGCTACCACGTAAAACATGGACTGCCCTGAATAGAATAAGAACAGGCCATGGTAGGTGCAGGGACATGCTGTTTAAATGGAACAAGTTGCTTACAGCTGCGAGTGACTGCGGAGCTGTGCGACAGACCATCCACCATATTGTGAGCGAATGTGAAACGCGGGAGTACACCGGCAGCCAAGAGGATTTCTTGATGGCAATTCCAGAAGCAAAACAGTGGATCATTGATTTTGATATTCAATTGTAAGGTGTCTTTTATTGTTCGTTGTTTTCTTGTTGTGTAAATATGTAGGCCTATATAATTTATTTATGTACTAGCTGTTACCCGCGGCTTCGCCCGCAATAACATTTGGAATCCCGTTATAACATTAGTTATATAGATAGATAAGCATGGGTCCTAGTGGAAAATAATTCTATCACCTGAAACCAAAAATGCATGGGACGAAAAAAACATCAAAATATCATGTTGGTTTCGGACCCTAAAAGACGTGAAAAATATTATAAAAGTATTAAAAAAACTATTTTTTGAAATTTCATTAGAATCAATTTTTATGTCATTCCTGGGACTTAGAAAATTCCGGCCAAAAAGTACAAAATCATTAATAACTCCGTAAGTATTCGTCGTATGATGAAATAGCAAGAGATAAAAATGATGTAATGTGATATTGTCTACAACATAGGCCATGTATAATTTTTAACTCAGACATATTACGTCCCCCCCCCCCCATAATTTCACCCCTCCCCATGGGTCCCTTAAATTGGATTTATGAAAAACGGTCAAACACCTATTTACTTATTTTTATGCTGATTTTTTTCCCGCTGAGTTTCAAACTCCTCGCCTATGTCGTTTAAGAGATACACGCTCCGTTAGGAATCCTTCAACCCCCACTTTTCACCCCTTTCACCTCATAATATACACCACATCGAAAAACCCTCAGACACGTGTCTTCTTATTTTTAATGATAAGTTTATATGCCGAGGCCAACGGCCTAGCCTTGTTGAAACACCGGATCCCATGAGAACTCCGCAGTTAAGCGACATTGGGCGCAGTCGGAACTTGGATGGTATGCCGGTTCTAGGTACTGCGCGCTGTTGGCCAACATAAGGAGGAGCGGAAAGGCCCTGGCCACCCTACCGCAAGTAAACTCCGGCTGGGGGTAGCCTCTTCGGAGGCTCGGACCTGCCTTCTGGCAGAATACCAATTAAATTAATTATTATATGCCGAGTATCACATCTCCCAATGAAACCAATCGGGGGATATTGCTATTCTATGAAATGCAGGTCTACCCCCTTAACACCCCTTTAGAACCTGAATATCCAAATATCTTTTCTTAGTGCGCGTTTGCGGCCCTTGAAGAAGCGGCATACCAAATTTCATTCCAATCCGTTCGGTGGTTTCTGAGATTCCGTGATGAATGAATCAGTGAGTGAGTGGTGGAGTTCGGTACTAACCTTGATACCGCACCCAAATATTTAATTTACAATTTTTGAGGGGAATTACATAGGGATAGTATAAGTAATGTATAAGTCGTCGATTTTTTAAGAGCGTTAAAATCCCTCAGTATGCCTTCCTTCGGAGGGGAAGTAAAGCCGGCGGTCCCATGTCTTAGATTTATGGCATGATAAAGAACCTTCCACTAATTACACCTGTGTGAAGCTAAAATATAGGTTATCTTTGACTAACACTCTTAGGTTCCAACGTTCATCGTCATGAGCCTACTGCGGTGGCATCTAGTAACAAAGTTGAGAACTAGTTGGTCATTGACGGTGGCGTTTTTTTTAGCAAAAGTTGGAACTACTTGAAAATCGAATGTATGCAGTCCTTACTTAAATTAAATAATAATATCGTATGGTCTCGGGTGCCGGGTGCAAGCTTTGTTATTTGACACCCAAAGGGTAGCTTGCATGCCGAATTTCGTTGATCCTTGAAGCACTATGAAAGTCAAGGAGGTTAGATATCTAAGCTCCTTGAACACTATAGCGCTTTCTAGTAGAGAAATGAGGAACTTTGTGTTGGCGGAAACTCCCGAGATTAATTTTGCCATTATGAACTTGAATTAAAACAGATAACACACACTAATACAGCCATCACAATTAACACCGGTTATCAGACAGATTCTACACACACCCAAAGTACACGGGGCTACATGACCACGTTTTCGCAGCCCCTAAACTGAGGAACCAACCATTCATGTATAAGGTGCAATCAAATGAAAACCGAACACCCACCATAACACATATTCCGTGTGAAAGGTGGCAACACTGTTGTTACGTATCGATACTGCCATCGCTGTGCTATGGGAACTGTATAGTGACAACTCTCAGATGCAGCCAGGTGTTGAGGTTTGTCTTTGTTGGTGTGCAAACTGCCTAGTATGTTTATCCAGCTGTAGAAATGGAAGCAAGGAAGAGCAGAGAAGTGAGGTTCGTTTTCTGGTGGCTGTGGGTGCTGATTACGCAAAACTCATCGTCGCATGTCCTTGACGATTGTGCATGAGTGGCATACGAGATTCTGAGAAGGGCGAACATCACTGCACGACGATGCACGCCCAGGATAGGCCCATCAAGCCATTACTCCTGATGTAATAGCGTGGATTGATGGTCTTGTCCGGGAAAATCGATGAGTCAGGGAGGAAGAAATTAGTGTTCAGACCGGTATTAGCCACGAGCATGTCATTATCAAAGATCACTTGTATTTCCGCACAATTTACGTGCAGTGGGTTTTGCATCAACTGACAGCGGGACAAATGATTCATGCTGTCGGACGGAATCATCCTGTTGAATGATAATGCCCGCCCCCATTCTGTCAATCTGGTGAAGGTTTTTCTGGAGGGATTTGACTGGGAAACACTTCAACATCCTGAATCTTTCCCCTTGCGATCTTCACATTTTTGATGACCTGAAGAAAGACATTCGTAGACGTCGGGTTCAATCGGACGAGGTTGTGTATGAGTGGGTGCGGTTGTGGATCCGTCAATGACCTACCTCCTTCAACAAAACTGGAATTAATCGTCTTGTCTCCCAGTGGGATAAATATATATTAACAGTTGTGGTAATTACTTTTGAATAAAACCATATCATGGTCACGTTAAAACGGGTGTACAGTTTTCATTTGACTGCCCCTTATATCTCTACTTAGTATAAAACTAAGTCCCCGATTTCTGTTTGTTGCGGGTAAACTCGAGAACCACTGGATGGATTTTGATGCGGTTTCCACCATTCTGTAAAGGATATCTCGAGGATTATTTCTGTAGAAAATAATTTATTTATGATCAAAGGAAGCCGAGCAGTAACGATTTCAGTGCAAAAGGCGAAAAAAAAAACCTGGCGTCCTAGTGCTTTGTAAGCTTACGCTGGGCAAACCGTTAAAAATATCTAAATACTATGAGTGTAAGAATTGTTCAGCATGAAAAGTTCTACAAAAAAGTCCGCGAGAGCATATGTCTATCTTCAATACATCGCCCACTTTAAGTGTTTTTACGTTTTTTTTCTTCCGACCATGTCCATTCAACTACTGAGGCGACAGAGTACGAGCTAGCTAAGGGCGAGTCTATCATCTCTGTTACAGCCTAGCTAGCGGGCGAACCTATTGCCCCAGATAGAAGCCAGCAGCAAACCGTCCAGTCGTGTTGAGTTAATACTCCTGAGAAGGGTGTTTTTGTTTGGAGTTTCCCTGGAAGTGTAACTCGGGTTTTCTTCATTTCGCCTGTGAAACACAGTCAAGTTAAGATTGGACGGAAGGGGGATTTGAGTTTCATTCACCTCGCCATTCCCTGGAAGTGCAACTATCATTTCGCCTGTGAACTTTTCGTTCCGCAAAATTCACAGTCAATTTAGATTGGACGGACGGAGGATTATATTATACTAGCTCTTAAGACTGGCGTTGCTAGGGGTCACAATTGGATATTGGGATATCGTAGCTTTGCTCGCTGTGACATATTGTGTGCAACCCGGAGGAACATTATAAAGTGCAATATTTTGCCAATCAAAGTCGTTGTGCGTGTTTTTTATATCAATAATTGTGTTGAAATTGTTACGTAGGTGGGTACGACGGCTCTCTAGTATACGGTATTTTATGATCAATGGCTCGAAGAATGGCTGGATCCACCCCCAGTCAATTGGAATAGTACAAAGATTGAAAATGCAGTTTATACCTCCAACTCCTTGATCTTCTCATTCTTTTCCTTTTCCAGTGCATTTCTCTCTTCCTGCAATTCGTCAACTTTCACTTGAGCAGCTTGCAGCATTACCGCTGTTGATTGAAATTCCAACCACAGAGAGTTGAATTTCTGTTCTTGTTTGAGCTCTGGAACAAGAATTTTACAGCACATTATTATCATAATTCTGGCTGTGACCATATGGTGATCTTGGAGCTTATTTAGTGAATATTTTATTGTGGGCATGGCCAATTTTGACATGTAGTCACATCCTGGCTGCTATCCTCCGTGTATCACTGGTAGAGTATCTGCTTCATGATCCTAAGATCATGGGTTCAATTCACAGCCAAAGAAGTCTTAAAAATCCGTAGCACTATGAGTTGTATGCCGTCATTTCATTAAAGATCTATTGTATAGCATTTGGAGACTAGACGACAACATTTATCTCAGTCATAGATCGCCCAATGTAGTTCCAGGTTTGCTGCCGCGTCACAGTGTTAAATGAAAGTTTGGCTGGCTGTATGGTTCAGCGGTAACGTTTTTGCCTGCTGTTCCCAAGGTTGAAGGATCGAATCCTGGCGCAGTCAGTTGGCATTTGAAGGTGTACAAATGCGAGGGAGCTGTGTCAGTAGATTTACTGGCACGTTAAAGATCCCCTAGAGGCAAAATCCGATACCCCGGTGTCTCTAAAAGTCTCAGTAGTTAAAAGGGATGTAAAACCAATAACATTATTATATTATTAAATCTCTGCATATGCTGAACAAGTAGATGTTGATGTAAACGAGACCAGTCGCATAATTACATGGTTTCTGAGACCAACACCAACGAAAAACTCTATCCTATCGTAGGAATCGCTCCTCCTCACACAAGAAGGCAAGTAGCTGCAGAAGTTGAACTTTGGAAGCAAACAACCGATCCACGTCACCCCCTTTATGGTCATCAAATACAGTCCGTTCGATTCAGGTCAAGGAAGAGTTTTTTAAGAACTGCATCCCTTGTTGATACGACAGGAAAACGAAGGCGTGAACTGTGGGAACAACAAGTGCCTAATTCCTCCCTGAGTCTAAAGGAAGAACCTTCTGAGGATTTCACCTTTGCTATCTCATCTGGAAACCCTCAACCGACTTCGCACAAGTGTTTCGAAATGAAAATCCAACCTTGTGAAGTGGGGATACGCACAAGGAGAAATGGTCTGCGATTCTGGATTACTACAGGATGAAGAGCATCTTCTGATTTGCCAGAATTTACCATCACCGTGCACAAAAGAAGATGTTTTGCAGGCCAATGATAAAGCTGTTCTTGTAGCTGAACATTGGATGAACATTATTTAACAATGTATCTGGATACGGAAATATGATATAATGTATTATTAAATGAAAGATTATGGAAGGAAGCATTTAGTATTGCGTGACTATTAATCTCGTGATCATGAGCCATGGGAATGCTAAAAGAAATATCAAAATTGGAGAGTAGATTGTCTAAATGGCTCCAATTCATAAAATCAACACCATATAGCTGAGGCCATAAGATCATCATCATCATAAACAATCAATCAATGGGTATCCACTATTCAGCACAACTGTTTCGGGGAAAGCAGTTGCAGGGGAAAACAGTTGCTATAGAGATCGACCACCGACCGAGAATCTCGGTCACAAATCTCTTTTCGGTTTGGCGATTTACGTTTCAATAGCGTAGGAATGTATAAGTGTGAAAAAAAAAACACGGCATAGGTGTGTAATTTAAGATTTATAATATGGTTATGTTGTTTTCTACCCTGTTCTGAGGGGAGTCAGTGTAAAATTAGTTTTTATGTAATTGTTTATTTAAAATTTTAATTTAAACTTAGCGATTTAAAAGTTATTTTTAAAATTTCTTATATACTTAATATAATACTAATACGAGGCACGTCCAGAAAGTAAGTTCCGTTTGGTAATAAAATTAAATTGTGTACAGATACAGAAAAATTATTTATTGCACAACATTCTACACCTCTTAAACTACTTTTCCACATAACTGCCGAACTTTTGCAGGCATTTGTCATAGCGTGGCACAAGTTTTTGGATACCTTCTTCATAGAAGTTTGCCGCCGACCCGTAAACGAGAGTGAAGACTCCCCTGTAAGATATCCCACCGTTTGGTCACCACTGTTAGGCAAATTGTGTGCTTACCAGGAGAACTGCGTATGTTTAGGAGTTCTCCTGACCACATACGCAATTTGCCTAACAGTGGTGGCCAAATTGCATGAACGTCCTTTGTACGAGTAAACCAGTGATTCTTCAGAATACTCCTTAAAACAAAATTTTGGAAAAGGTGCAGACGCCTAACGTGGAAGTCAGCCGCTATTCCCCAAGAGACCATCGTCTTTTACAATAAGATCCTATTTTTATTAATTAGCTTAGATTATGGATTGATTAAAGAATGTATAGTTGAATAAGCTGCCCTTGCATTGGCAAGGACATTGTCTACGTGCTTTTTGAAAGTTAACTTTGAATCAAGTATAACACCTAAATATTTGACAGCGGCTTCGGTGGCCTAGTTGGTAGCATGCTGAGCTCCTATGCCCAAGATCGCGGGTTCAAACCCGGCCGAAGTCGTCGGATTTTTTAAGAGCGATAAAAATCCCTCAGTATGCCTTCCTTCGGAAGGGAAGAAGCAAGTGGCCCATGTAATAGATTTATGGCATGAAAAAGAACCTTCCAGTAACTACAATTGTGGAAGTTAGAATTTGTAGGTTAGTTTGATAACGCTATATTAGTTCCAACGTTCTCCGCCAGGTGTTGACTGTGATGGCATTTAGTAGCCACGTCCAAAGCTAGATGTCGTGGATGGTAGCATTTGGTAGCCAAAGTAGGAACTACTTGAAGGAAATTAATCGTCTGCAGTCCTTCTACCTGAATCACAGATAACACACACTAATGCAGCCATCACAATGAACACCGGTTATCAGACAAATTCTACACACATCCAAAGTACACGGGGCTACATGACCGCGTTGTCGCAGCCCCTAAACTAAGGAACCAACCAACTATTTGGCCTCCTCGGTTCATGTAACTTTATCGTTAAACAAATATAGGACGCCAAGTTCCCTCGTAGGTAATCGCCTGGTGTAGAGAACGGCGAGCCTCTTTTAGGTATTAATCCGCACTCGCCATCATCTCCACCAGTCCTCAAGGAGTGCAATTGATATTTGTAGCCTCCCCACGGCGAGGTCGGGCTTGAACTAGTCCGCCATCAGGGCTGTATCATCAGCATACATCGTAATGTTTACCCCTTCAGCCTTGGGGATGTCGCAGGAATAGAGTAAGTACAGTATAGGTCCTAATATCGATCCCTGCGGCACCCCCGCTTTATCAATCAATCAATCAATCAATCAATCAATGGGTACGAGAACGAGGATAGATATACGGACAAAAGATAAAACAAAAAGGTCAGGGTTAATCACCAAAACTGGGCTCGCCACTACCTTCAAAGGTGGGCATTTATGCCATCAATCACACTATAGTATTGCATTTAAGAGCTGTTGATTGGCCAACTGATGTATTTTCCATGGATTACGAATCTGATAGCTATCACATTCATGCCAATCTAATGTGTCATCGAATCCAATGCACACACACCAACTTTCAAAACCATAAAAGCAGAAGATGAAAATATTTTGGCGAATGTAATGTTTACTATCCTTCAGTGCTGTTTATTCATCAATGGACTTATATTGCAGCTCCATTTGTATTATATAAATGACTATTTTGGATAAACTTCATACCATGGTAATATTAGTTTATTTGTCAACTTCCGATGAGGCATGAAATCAAAACCAGAATGAATAACAAAATGGTTTTATTGAAAAAAGTTCAAGTTTTGCTACTTAGCAAAATAATCATCCTATAGATTGAGACATTGTCATTCAGTGCACTAGTTTTCCAATATCCTTATCAGAAAAAGTTGTCACCTGTCCGTTAAGCCAGTCCAGGGCAGTGGGGAGGGGGGTTGATCAAACACTTTCCATTGGAATAATTTAAGCTGTACCTAAGTTCTGTAACAATGTGGATAGCTGACAAGAGACAGAAAATAGTGGAAGACCCTATAAAAGCTCCTTTTCAAAACATAGTATAAATGTGGAGAAGAGTAAAACAGTGGTGATGAGTAGAGATAAGAAAGAAGGAAAAGGAGTATTCAAAGTAGGAGATAAGGAACTGGAAGTAGTGAAAGACTTCAAATACTTGGGAAGTGAACTGACTGAAGATGGAAGACTAGATTTGGAAATTAGCAGAAGTATACAACTCGGGAGTGCTTTCTACCAACAGGTACGGGGACTAGTATGGAACAAGGATATACCAATTAAGGCTAAATAAGGTATGTACAAAGCATATTATGTTCCTATAATGACATATGCAGCAGAAACATGGACAATGACTAAGAGGGATGAGAACAGAGTACAAGCAGCTGAGATGAGATTCCTGAGAAGTATGGTTCAGAAAACGAGGAGGGACAGAGTGAGAAATGAAGATAAATGGAAAGAACTGGGAGTACAGAAACTAAATGACAAACTCGAGCAAAACAGATTGAGATGGTTTTGGACATGTCAAACGGATGAATGAAGTAAGGCTACCAAGATGAGCACTGGAACGATGGATGACAGGGAAGAGAGGACGAGGAAGACCAAGAATGAGTTGATGGACTCGGTGTAGAATATTATTAGAAAACGGAGCCTGGATTGGAACACTGTGTCGGAAGAGGAATGGTGGAACGACAGAACAAAGTGGAGAGGAACCATATTTGCCCCCACCCAGTGTCAACTGGAAAAGGGGAAATGAAGATGATGATGATGTTGAGTATATGCGAGGATAAGAAAGGAGCAACTCAGTGAAACATATTGAAGCCTTAAATACAAAAGTGATAGTACATTGAGGACAGTTAAAACTCTACTAAAATAAAGTGAACATGTGTTAGGAACATTAACTATTTTGCAAATATTAGATATAAGAACAAGAATACATAACATAGAGAATACTGTAACCAGATTAGGAATAGATATATCAATAGCTATAAGAACAATTCAAGATCAGAGACTAACGTGCCAGAAAAGTGCACCACTACGTGCTTCACTACTCTTTAGGACTGCTCACCTAATGAGTGTAATAAAGCAAAAATGCCTAAATGCTGGGAATGGAGTGATCTGTCCAAAATTTAAAGTTGACAGTGTTACCCTCAGGGTTTCAACGGGTAAATATGTAAAATTTGGTTTAGATTTGTGTCAAAGGGCCTAAATGCAGGGAATGGAGTGGTCTGTCCGAAATTTCAAGTAAGTGTTACCCGCAGGGCTCCAAAGGGTAAGTATACAAATTTTGGTTCAGATCGGTGAAACGGTGTAGATTTGTGTCAAAGGGCCTAAATGCAGGGATAGGAGTGGTCTGTCCGAAATTTCAAGCACACAGTGTTGTTAGTCGTCGATTTCCAAAGGGTATGTATGCAAAATTTGGTTCAGATCGGTGAAACTGTGTAGATTTGTGCCAAAGGGTCTAAATGCAGGGTATGGAGTGGTCTGTCCGAAATTTCAAGCAGACAGTGTTAGTCGTCGATTTCCAAAGGGTATGTATGCAAAATTTGGTTCAGATCGGTGAAACTGTGTAGATTTGTGCCAAAGGGTCTAAATGCAGGGTATGGAGTGGTCTGTCCGAAATTTCAAGCAGACAGTGTTACTCGTCGGGTTCCAAAGGGTAATACACATTTTGGTTCAGATCGGTGAAACGGTGTAGATTTGTGCCTAAGGGCCTAAATGCAGGGAATGGAGTGGTCTGTCCGAAATTTAAAGTGGACAGGGTTACCCGCAGGTTTATAAAGGGTAAGTACCTATACAAATTTTGGTTCAGATTGGTGAAATGGTCTAGTTTTGTGCCAAGGGGCCTAAATGTAGGGAATTGAGTGGTCTGTCCAAAATTTCATGTAGACAGTGTTACTCGCTGGGTTCTGAAGGGTAAGTATACACATTTTGGTTCAGCTTGTCGGGTTGCAGAGGGTAAATATACAAATTTTGGTTCAGATCGGTGAACAAACAGACAGACAGACAGACAAACATTGAGCTTTATATGCATATATAGATAGATTATTATTAAGATAAAGAAATATAATTATTGAATTAATAAGAAATTTCTGACATTGTGGTGTTTGAAGCCATATTTTCAGTGTTGCCTTAGTAAACAAGAGTTTAGTGCTTTTCAGTCGGTCAACACGATTTCTGATTTGTATCAGTCTTTAGCAAATATGCTGATCTGTTGTGGTCTTTCAGCATAGTTTCCAAGATGGTATTTTGACATTAACTTACAGGAGTAAGAAAGTAGATTTACTTGATGTGCGAGTTATTTACAACCGTGAACATAATAAAATATTCATTAGTAATATTATGCACAAACAATTGGTATATTGTATCACAGGGTCATAGTACTTATGCAGATGCAAAGAAATATTATGCCTAGGGCACGAAAACGTGTTATTTAACTCACATCCTAATAATTAAAGCTTTGATCAAATTAAACATTGTGTATTGTGAGCCCAAACCAAAGCAAAGATAAGTTCGGCGCGTGCTCTTTCGTGCTACAAAACAATGTGCGCCCTCTCCAGGGTTAAAAATAAATAAATATGACAAAGATTTGTTTCTCTCTGTCTGACACAGTGCTGCTTTTATTTCTAATGTTGTTGTTGATGTTGTTTCCTATGACTAGCCCGGATTCCAATCCATCAGCTTTCTTGCGTTCTAACAGAGTTGTGTGAGGTTTCCTGAAGTTCTAGCAGTCACATCAAGTTTGTTGCAATGTAGCAGGTGCCCCTTATCCATTTTACTTCCAGGTTCGTGACAAAGTGTGCATTCTTCATATCTCAGGATGTTGATTCGTTTCAGATGAGCTGCAAGGCAGTTATGGCCAGGGTTAAGTCTGAAGAAGGCTACAGCTTCTCTTCTTGGTGTTAATTTATATTGATCCCATTTAGCATCAATGTCCTTCCATAATTTGGTTTCTGCTGTTTTCTTTGCCATTTCTTCATACCTGTTTTTGATAGTATTTTTCAAGATCCTTTTTGCTGACATAAAATCAGTCTGACTGACAGGTTGTTGTAGTTTGGTACCTCTTTTTGCTAATCTGTCTGCATCTTCATTACCTGCTATTCCAACATAAGAAGGGATCCACTGAAATGAGATCTGTTTGTGGAGTCTTTGAAGGGTTTTTATCATACAAAAAAATTCTTTCTGTTCTTTATTTTGAGGCTTATAATTTGACGAGATGGATTTGATGGCTGCTTTTGAATCTGTAATGATAACACATTTTTGATAATCAATTTTTCTGCCTAATAACTGATGGAGTGCATGTGAAATTGCTCTTATCTCAGAATCAAAGTTTGTTTTGTTTTGGCCAACTGGGAAGTAGAGTGAGAAAAGAGATGAATGTATTCCTGCTCCAGTCCTATTTTCTTTGTCTTGTGAGCCAACTGTAAATACAATTCTTTTTATACGCCTCAAATCGAAGTCTTGTCTTTAGTAACATTGAAATTCCATATAAAAACATAATTTGGTGTGGTCGGTTACACATGCTGCCGCGCGCTTATAATCTGGCATGACTTAGTAGGAATTGTTGTTGTATTGTTATTGTTTTAAGGGGTGAAACAGCAAGGTCATCTGTCTTTCTGCTTTTGGAAGCCTTCATAGGGAGGTTAAGGCTGCTTGAGCTCTTAGTTCTCGCAGTAAAGTATTGCAGTTGCATTCTATATCAAGGGAGGTAGCGCGCAGTTCGTTACTCCTGTGGGGGTCCGGTCGCGGACACCTAGAGCCAGCCAGCTTGGTGTCCTAGGTGAAACCCCACACAAGATACGGTACAAACCTAGAAGAATTGCTGAGTTTTTATATCGTTCAGTACTTAACATTCACTGAGAATTGAAGCCAGTCGGACGATCTCGAACATTACCTAAAATATGAAATCGTTATGAAAGTAGTTACCTACCCTTCGTAGTTGAAATAATTACGACGCAAATTTACCGGAATATTCACTGTAAAACGTGATAAATATGGGTCTGCTGCATTGTGCAAAATAAACTCAAATATACGCCGCAGAAAGGCAATGCTGATAATCAGCGGGATAGCTTCACTGTTAGAGTAACTGTTCCCATTGATAATAGTCTGTGTCCTGGACAGATCGAATTTCTAAAGTTCTGTTTAATTTATTCGTTTTGTACAGACCTGTTTTCATTGAGCAATCATTGTCGTTGACTCCATTGTTTTATTGAAATGTCAACTCGACTCTGTGAAGGAAGTATGCATTAAATCCATCAACTTCCAAAGGTTTCCGCAACCATTGTTCTCCGTTTTCAGCACCTCGTTTCATTTCATTATAGGAATCATATTGAAATGTTAGTGTGATGTCTTGAAGGAAATATTTTCTCGGTCGTCCTCTGCCGTTCTTGCCTGTGATTTTTCCTTCCTGAAGATGTTAGGAAAGCAAAATGTGGTCTGTGAATTTAGCTTCTCTTTTATGGATCGTTGGTCTCAGTTCTCTCTTCCCTTGAATTCCTTGCATGGTTCTAATGTTAGTCCTCTTTGCAATCCATTTAACCCGTAAAATTCTCCGCCAGACCCACATCTCACACGCTTCAAGTCGCTTGCAATCCTGACCTCTGATCGTCCAAGTCACATCTATACAGAAGCACACTCCATACCAAGGACATGACAAATTTCTTTATAATTGCAATATCCAAATTTGCATTAATCAAAAGATTTTTCTTATTATTGAACGTTTGTTTTGCAAGCGCTATTCGCCTTCTAATCTCTTTACTACACCTGTTGTCATTGGTGATTAGTAGGGCTCGGATTTTTGGGAAAATAAATATTCTTTTAAGCATTTTTTCTATAATTACATAAATTCCTGTTTTTCACTTATTAGCACATAAAAAGAGATAATATTTACATTTTCTAAAATCAGTATGCTAGATCTTTAATTTTATTTCATTTTTGTTCTGTATTACTTCAACGGGGAAGAAACTGTGAGCTATCAAATCTTCATGCAGAGCGTATGTCAGCTAGCAAATGTGTTATTCTTAACTTGTCACCCTGTGCCACTCATTGTGGAAGCCGAGGATTTCCTTGTCCATAGCCATATTGCACCACGTGCTAGACCCCCATCTCCCCCAGCTATCTGGGACCAGTGTCACTCAGATGCAGTTAATTTCTGGCAGTTCTAAGATGCCTAAAGTAAAAACAATTACAAGTTATCGTCTGTTGCAGAATTTAAAGATAATTTTACTTCGGATGGGGGCGTTCTGTTCTGCCAACTTTGTGGGAAAGCAATCAAGGCTGAACAGTTGTCTCAAGTTACACAACACCTCAAGGGCAAGAAACATATTGCCGCAGTTCCGCACCTTCAGAATAAGTGTTTCGCGATAATCGTCGGTCCCAGATATTTAAATTGTTGAGAAAATCTAAGCTGTCTGCCATCAATTTCAATGGAACCTTCCGGTTCGCCGTTTCTCTGCATAACTAGCACCTCACTTCTTTCTACACTAAACATAAGACCATATTCCTTTGCTCTTTCTGTCCATGGTTTGATCTGTTCTTGCAATTCTTCTTTGGAATCACCCCACACACATATGTCATCCGCAAAGAGCATAACTTTCATTTTTCCATCGCCGATGGTTTGGGATAGGCTACATTTTGTTGGATGCCATTCATCACAGCAATGAAGAGAAGACCTGTAGTTATTCTAAAGGGTTCTGTCAGTCCTGATGGTGTTTTAACACGACTATTGATCTCCTCGTAAATATTCTCAATTCTCTTTGACTATATCATTACTCAAACCACTCTTCCTTAACAATGTCCAGACTTTATCCCTGTTCACAGCATCATTCCCGGAAACTCCAAATTGAATAATACTTTGAGAGGAGGGTGAGAAATAAAGAGTAACGAACAGTGCATGAGCATTGTGCAACACTAAGTTATGTTACTTGTTGAATAGCAGCCACTGAAGCCAAGATTGCTGTATTACATTATCAAAGAAATTTTATGAAATACAGTTTTTTATAAAACTGAACTTTTAAGAAAGATAGGTTTTGAATGTGTTTTTAAATGGTATGGTCTCCATCCTGAGGAAAGAATTCATGGTGAAAATCAATAAATGTAAAACAAAATTAATGGAACGCAGCCGAAAGAATTCAGAAAACCGTATTGACTTCAAATTGGCAGGTGAAAAGCTAATAGGAGACTTCTGCTACTTAGTAAGCAAAATAACTAGCGATTGACGAAGCAAAGAGGATATAAAAATTTAGAGGTGGAAGCCTAAATATGAAAGGATCTAAAAATAATGAAACAAAAAATATTAAATAAAACTAATAATTACGAGTATAATAATAAACAAGAAGTTCTGTGAAGAACTATACAGCCTACTTTTCATGCCAATGATTATTCTACAGTACATGAACCTATCTAGAATAATGACAAAATTAAGTTGGTAATATCGAAATTTCAAATTAGTTCAAAATATACCTGGTATAATGTAGCCTAATAGAGCACTACAATTGACAGCCCTGGTGACTGAATATATTCTTAGTTCCATCTCTTAAGATACAGAATACAAAATTAGGTTGAAGTCCAATGGACGTTACATGCAGTTAGACACTGGATCTATCAGCACGCGTAAAAGCATGTTGCCAACAATACCATGCGTGTGCTGGTCAGAAATAATCTGAAATATTATGATATCTTGTTGTGCCAATTTTGGATGAAATCCATTTGTTAGTATAGAAGTTACATGTATTTTAAAATTGGACATATCAGCAGGCATAGAATCATGTTGGCAGCACTGCCTTGTATTAATTACTCCAAATTAATCTAAAATGTCAGGTGCTATACGTGTGCAAAGTATAGAGCTGTTGACTTGCATACTTTCTGATATATTGATATTAGGGTAAAAAAATATAGACAGAATTTATTAACAGTTGGCAGCCCTGATTGCTCTTAACAATACTTACCGTCATATCTGTTATGGTACACATAGCACATAAGAAATTTGGTTGAAATCGAACTGATAGTATAGAAGTTACATGTATTTAAAAATTGGTACTATCTGCAGGCTTATAATCATGTTGGTAGAACTGACGTATATAAGTTACTCCAAATTAATCTAAAATATCAGAATATACGTGTGCATAGTTTAAAGCTGTTGGCTTGCATACTTTCTGATATATTGGTATTTGGATAAAAAAAAATAGAGAGAGCAATTATTAACAGTTGGCAGCCTTGGTGGCTCTTAAGAATACGCTCAGTCATATCTGTTTATGTACAGATATTACAAACAAAATTTGGTTGAAATCCAATTGATAGTGTAGAAGTTATATGCATTTAAACATTGGACTTATCAGAAGGCTTAAAATTATTTTGGCAACACTGTCATTGTTGGCCTCCTGGAAATTAAAGTAAAATAGTATTATCTGCATGTGTACCAATTTTGGAATAGCTCCCATGCATACCTTGCGAGATATCCAACATGGAGCTCAAATTTCTAGTGCGTTTTTTCAGCAGTTGGTAGCACTGACATAATTTTCAAATATGGACGTGAGCTATTCCGGTGCACATCTTTACTCATTCTAAATTTGGTTTTGATTGCTGCAGCCGTTTAGGAGTTGATAGGGGGGGGGGGGGACACACACACAGCCAGACAGACAGAAGGACAGACAGACAGACAGACACACATTTTCCCGGATCGATCTCATAAGTCTACTTTTTCCTCATTTTTGCAAAATGTGAAAAGTAGGCTAAAAAATATATGGAAAAAACAAAAATTCAGAATTCAAAAAAGATCAAGTTATCTAAGATCCTTGACAAACCTTCCCACCTCATAAAGTCCACAGCCGAAAAGACCATGACAAGAAAAGACCACAAGCAATAATGTCCACCAAACCAAAATGTCCAGAGTGACAAAATGTCCAGGAATGTATGCACCCCGTTCAAAATGA
Source organism: Meconema thalassinum (assembly GCA_946902985.2). Classification (NCBI taxonomy): domain Eukaryota; kingdom Metazoa; phylum Arthropoda; class Insecta; order Orthoptera; family Tettigoniidae; genus Meconema; species Meconema thalassinum. The sequence goes on from OX336401.1 coordinate 138,816,624, forward strand.
CCACAACTAATGATGTTCAGAGTGTCAAAATGACAGGGAATGTTTGCACCTCGTCCAAAATGACAACAAATAATGATGTCCAGGGAAACAAAATATCCAGGAATATTTATAACCCGTTCAAAATGTCCTCAAATATTGATGTTCATTAAGACAGGATTCTTATCTTCTTCAACTCATTCTTAACTATTCTTTTTTTGAAATGGAATGAAAAATGTCCAGACTGAACATTTATTTATAGGTTCAATAAGTTAGCAAAGTGAAATGTTGGGAGCGAGCTAGAGGTGGGTACTACCGCCTGGAGTCCACCTGGAGACCGCCTGGAGATGCACATGCTGTTGTGTTGGTGCCGAGAAGAGCTGGGTACGCCCGGTTGTTGTTACATGTGTGAAATAACAGGAAAAGACTTTTGGACCCGCTTTCATTCCAAATGAAATATTTTCGAATTTTGGTGTCCTTCTATGTTACCTCCTAGGAAAAAAATACTCCTGTTCTTCCTCAGGATCAGGGGGCTCCTCTACCCCTCTCAGGTAGACGGCGATGTCCCCTCCATCTTTGTATGTATGGTAATTAATTGCCAACCTGCGCTCCACTTCGCGCTGGTTCCTCTGATAGATCACTTTAGACGTTTTGCACTCTGGACATTTCCCACTTTGAACGTTTGGTACTCTGGATAATTTGACCTTCAGCCGTTTTGTACTCTAGGTATTTTGATATGTGGACCAAAAACCAATGGACTAAGAAACCTGGCCATTTAAGACCTGGACCAAAAGGCGTGGACTTCCTTGTACCTGGGAATTCTAATCGTGGACATTAAGTCTGGTAACCCTTGACAAATTTCTTTGATGGTGTAATACCGACCTAAAGGATATTTCTCATAACGACTAGGGTAGGACACTCGGTGAAGAACAAAAGCATAGACTTAACCCCTCGTGGAAACTAATAGAAAACGATCACATTTTAACTTTCAAAGCGTACCTTGGAGATGTTGGTGCCTGGATTCGGAAGTCACATGGGCTCGAATTCCACCCTCAACCATCCTCGAATTGGATTTCCGCGCCTTCCCCCTTCGAACTCTAGGAAAATGATTGACATTTGTTTTAAATACTTCAAACACAGGTTGACTTAACCTTGTTATTACATTTTGTACTTCAATTTTTCCCTATTCAAATTTTCAGTCTTATTTTTAAATTAGCTATGAGATTGTTAATTTCAGCAAACAATACAGCTTAATTTGACTGCAAATGGATGAAAGTAAAAGAAGCTAGTACATGACAAGCTATGCTGTAAAAGGAATAGTTCTGTATTTTAAAAGCTGTTTGATTATCTGGTTGGTTGGTTCTTAAGTTTAGGGGCTGCGACAACGCGGTCATGTAGCCCCGTGTACTTTGGGTGTGTGTAGAATCTGTCTGATAACCGGTGTTAATTGTGATGACTGTATTAGGGTGTGTATCTGTTTTAATTCAAGTAAGGAATGCAGACGATCAATTTTCAAGTAGTTCCTACTTTTGCCGCCAAACGCCACCGTCAACGACTCTAGTTCAGAACTTAGCTACCAGACGTCACCACAGTCTCGCTCTTGGCAACGAACGTAGGCACCTAAGAGCATTGTTTTTATTCTTAACCTATACAATTTAGCTTCACACAGGTGTAATTAGTGGAAGGCTTTTTAACATGCCATAAATCTATGACATGGGACCGCCTGCTTTACTTCCGACGACTTCGGCCGGATTTGAATCCCCGATCTTGGTCATAGACGCTCAGCATTCTACCGACTACGCCACCGAAGCCGCCATGTTTGATTGTCTCTTGTTGCTATTAATTCATTCACGGAACTTAGGACATCTTAATGATGTTATTGGCTTTACATCCCTTTAACTAGTGTGGCTTTTAGAGATGCCGGGGTGCCACAAGTTTGCTCTGGAGGGGATCTTTAACGTGCCAGAAAATCTACTGACACGGCTCCCTTGCATTTACGCACCCTGAAATGCCAACTGGCTGTGCGAGGATTTGATACCGCAACCTTAGTGCAGCAGGCGAGAATGTTACCGCTGAGCCACGCAGTCAGTCGAACATCTTGGGACATCTTGGTCACCAACCCCATGTAGTTGAGTGTGTGTTAAACTTCTCTGATAACCTGTATTCCTGCATTAGGGACAAAGATGGGATACGCAACCGGGGACTTGAAGTAAGGTACTATCCCAGCATTTTCCTGGAGGGAGTGTGGAAAGACTCAGGGAAAATCCACATTTAGGACAGCCACTGTCATCACCGGGCTTTGAACCTGCGATCTCTGGACTTAAGACAGCTGCCCATGTAGCTGTGGTGAACGATTTAACAAGCACGGCTTAATTAGTTCTACATATATTCTTGGTCAAGAAGCTGCTACAATGACTCCCCGCGCCAAAGCCGGATACAAGCAATTGAGATGAAATTTCTAGTATCAAATATTCAGAAGACCAGACGAGACAAAATTAGAAATGAGTCAGTCCATCTAAAGCTAGGGCTGAAAAGAATCGAGATTGAAATGGTTTGGTCATCTGATGAGGATGGCCTCTAGTAGAACACCCAAAGCCTATTTCGAAAGGGAGATAATTGGCAAGAGACCAAGAGGTAGTCGATGAAGCAGATCCACAGAGCTTTGACAGAGAGGAGCGTGGAATGGAGGACAGTGATGGAAAAAGAATGGTGGCAGGACAGACAGCTATGGAAGGACTAGCGCTTAGAGACAGCGCAGCGGGGCTAACGAAGCGACCCGAATGCTCACGAATATAACCGATCAGCCAACCTCTTCCACGTACTAGGCCTATATAAGACAGACCAAGCGGGGCTGATAGCTAAGGTTCTAATTCATGGACATTTATGATTTTTAGTTATGTATAGGCAAAGGGAAGGAATATGTATTTATATAAAAATCCTAGCCCTAATGATCGGTCTAGGTTGTGATGTTTCGGGTACGTTCGGTTTGCCCCGCTGCGCTGGTCTCTCTCGGTGCGTGTCAAAAGATCGTGAAGGGGGATGGATGATCGGTTGCGGTCGTGAGTATTCGGGTCGCTTCGTTTGCTCCGCTGTGCTGTCTCTAAGAGCTAGTTATGGAAGGGGATTCATTGCAATAGCCGGCCTGCTGGAGTGGAGAATCGATGATGATGATGACGATGACAGACACTGTATACTTGAAAGCATAACAAATTAATTAAAACAAAACAACACATGTGATTGTCACTCAAAAAGCTGATAACATCAGCCTGGTAAATACTAATAAGAAAACTACTGTATATAAATACTGCTTCACAAAACAAATTCCTAATGAAATTGTAGATAATCCGATTTATGAATAGGTACGTAGTGATATGAACTTAATCATATCTAATAGCTTTCCTTATTGACGTTTAATCTAAATGAAATACCAATGGGTATTTAATAAATTTATTACACCTCATGTTAATAAAAGTAAATTAATATACATTATTAATGAAATGTACCAGTTTCGGCCTTCTTCAGCGAATTCGAAGAAGTATCCACATTTAACCTTCTAGTCCGCGTTAACATTAAAGGTATCGTAATGATGCATCACAATGTTTATTTCTTCTTCTTCTTCTTCTTCAGGTATGAGAATCATTCGATCCACTAGTTTTCATCTGGCGCATTCCAACTTAAATTTCGACCAATGTAAGTTTCTTTCAATTAATCCATTAGTCTGTGGTTTGTTAAAAAATCCATTTTGTTTTCAAACCTTATCCTCCAACGAATTCATTTCAGGTCCGTGAAGCAGAATTAGGACAAGATTTCTAAACAAATCATCTCAATGTTCTTCTAAAAAATCACATTTGATAAACAAGGTTGAGTCGGCTTCCAAGGATAATGTTTAAGCAACATAGTTACAAGACCTCAACCATCAGCACATTTAACAATGCCTCAACTTTTCAGAGACTCAAATGCCTTGTATACCAGAACTCAGCTGTCACATCACAAGTTTAAGAAAGTGATTTCGTTCAAGGATACGAACAGCATTTTAGATAATTTTTAAATTTCTTTCCAAAATGTTCCATTTTTATTTATTCACACCTAAGGCCTTTATTCGTTATATACGAAACAGAACAATGAATGTCAATATGACATTCATGTGGGAAAGGTTGTAAGAAGTCAAGGCTTGTAGAGAACAGGTTGCCTCGTTCTCATAAGGTCTGTGGTAACAGCTCTCCCCTGCTGCGTGACGTCATCATCCGACCCGCGCTGAGCGGATGGGACTACTGTTACGGCTAGCCTTGCACTACTGCAGAAGGTAACCACGGGGTTGATGTACAACATAAGAACTCGTGATACTTGTAGCTATAAATGCAGTTTAATATAATAGAGCTTCAAATAATCAGAGCGTGTAAATACACTTTTTGTTTACCATTTCCTCTTCTAGTTTGTAAGAGAGTAGTTAGTTTTAGTTGTAGGTTTCATTTGATCATCTTTCATTTTCACTATCACCCAAACCATTAGGGTCCGATAACCTAGATTTAGGCCCCTTAAAACAACAATTATCATCATGATGCATAATTAAATATAAAAGTTATTCGAATCGACAAAGAACGAGAATTCTGAAGCTTCAAAATTGAGTCATAATTGATAAAGTTCAACATAATGTACAATACACAGCGCCGTTTTAATTCTATTAAAATTCATGCTCAATTATACTGTTGAGATTAAGTAGGGAAAACTATTACCGGTACATTTGCTCACTGTTCACGAACTCAATCGAGCGTTCAAGCCTGAAAATATATTCACCTGGAGTATTTTTTCATTTTCTTGGATTTTTTGTCATGAGAGACTGAACATTCATTACTCCTCTTGTAGCTCCCCTGTGTTGTCTTCAGTGCATTCATGAACTTCATTCGTATGAAGGTCCTCTGTCGAACGAATGTCTCTACCACTACACGATTTATTTCAGGATATTTCTTGTAAAGAGATTCAACCAAATTGGTAATGCACAATTTACCCCTTTTTATGCTCTTGAGACCATGGTACTTCTTAAATTCATCTTCTAGCAATTTTGCCTCTTTTTCCCAGCTTTCAGAAGGCTCTACGAGTCCACCGAACGACAAACTTTTGATCCATGCATTTTGTGGATTCATAGTCTGCGATTCAGAGCTAGTAAATGTATATCTACCAAGGTTTGGACATGTCGATCTAAGCTTTTTTGATACCCACCCAGAAAGGTAAAACAATGCATTGGCTTCCATTTCAGTTAGGGGGGGTGCTCAATTCGTTTTCAGGAATCGAAGATGCAATCATTTCTTTGGTGACATCTATTTCGCTATCTCTCTCCGGATTATCCTCTTTCTTCTTGCATAATACACCAGACATTCGAAGCACTTTGGCTGGAATATATTCGGAATCATCTTCGGTTCCTGTATTAGAATTATTTTGAAGGAGTCCTTGATTTCGCCCTAAAATAATCATTCTTAAACGATATAATGTGTCTAAAGGAGAAGGATGATCATTCAGACCCCCTTTCGTCCTAATCTGAGAAAACAGATTTTCTAAAGCGTCCTGGTTGAGACGGTGGGTGAGTATGTACTCAATACCATGGACACTCTTCAAATCTAATAGAAGATACTTCAAAGATTTAATTGATGTGATGATTCCTCTCTGAAAAAGCTGTATATTTTTCTTGCCACAGCATCTCATTGTTTCAATTAATTCAAGCATGTCGTTGAGAATTGCGTCTTGAGATTCCAGATCTTTTCCATATGGGTTCTTGGAAGGTCTACCTGAAGGTTTGGGAGTGTATGTATTCATCACATCGTACCACCTATCAATTATTTCAATACATTTTCCAGTTTCTTCAGCCAGCTGAGGATCAGCTCCCGGTTTCATAAATTGCAGAGCAGTAGCTGTCTTGTGCGACAATAACTGACACGCTTTCCTCACATTTTGTCTCTGAGTCTTTTCCACAGTGATGTGACTTTCGTTCAGATTATGCAACATTTTGAGATCACTTTTCTTCTGATCATTTAATAATGCTACGATAGGATTTCTATTTACAATCTGTCCGCTCTTTAGCTGGAACCCAGTGTCTAAAATCCAGTTCCGCACTAGTTTCAGAAGATGTGGCGCGTCAGCAAACATGTATATTTTTTCTTCCGTAGAGGGATGAGTGAACCAGGTTTTTTCAGTACTAATTCCTAGTTCCTTCCAAAGTCCAACATTTCCACCCCCCATGTCGCTAACACATGCTTTTACAATGTACCCTATATCGGAAAGTTTTAAAATAATAGAGTTTAAAATCTCGCAGGTTATTTTCACGTCAAAATCAACAAAGAGAGGCACCTTCCATTGAGCAAAAAGTCCCCGAGCCATTATTATTTGCACATTGGATCGTGGCCCGATAACTTCATCTCCTTTCCGGTCATATTCCATGACGCTTTTAACTTTCATTTCATCAAAAAGAAGAACCGTAATTTTTTCTTTCTTGCTCAGAGATGAACCAGCAACGCACAGAAAGCGGAAAACATCTTGGAGAACACCATTGTTCATATCGACTGTTGATGCCGATTTTTGCAGTGTAGACAGTCCAGGCAAAGGAATGTTCATTTTCTTCTTCAGAAAAAGATATGAACGCTTACTAATATATCTCAGGGAAAATGCAAGAGATATTTTATCATCTGTCCATTTAACTTTCTTTTTCTTACTTAAAAGGATGTCTATTTGATTTTCGGTGAAAACTGAACCGAGTATTTCCCGGGCCTTTTTACGCACTCTGGTTTCGTCAATCCTTTTTCTCTTCATTTTACAAAGTTCTCTTTTAAGCCTGCCAATTTCTTGGCTTTTCAGTACGATTCTCTCCTCCAGATCTGCGTTCTTTTGTCGCAACTTTTCATTTTCCATCTTCAAAACATCTATTTGATTTTCCTCCGTTGTAGTTTGGACGTCATCACACACTTCTTGAACAGAGTACGAGCTTTCTAAAATTTGATTCACAGTTCTTTTATTTTCTCTCTTCTCACTACGTATTTCACGTTCACGTATCTGCACCTGGGTTTCTTCGGGTATATCAGTTCCTAATTTAAGTGAAGGCACAGCAGTCTGTTTTAGTTTTCTCTTAGGAATTAAATTCAATAATTCTGCTTTCAGGTCCCTCTCATAGTCATCCTCCGTAAAATGTTCAGAGCATATTTGTGAAGTATTCGGATTCCACTTCCCGTCTCTTCTAGTACACAGCACCCATTTTGCCTAATTAAATTGTCTTTAGGGAATGAATGATACTTTATATGCGCACTCCCGGGATCCCGCTTCGTTTTAATAAGACTGTTTGTACACAAAGCCACCGTGCATCTCATTCCAGGCATCGTAGAAAAATGAAAGAAATAAAAAAACATCAAAACTATCCGGTCGTACCACGAAGCTAATGATACACAAATGGCTCTTTCATTTACCGAGCACTTACCTATTACTAGGGGAAACGTGTAGAGCTGTACTTAATGAAGCACTATCAAACACCACTAAATAATGACACGTAACGAGAATAGATAAACACATAAACACAACACCATAAAGAATAGCTGAAGCTGCCAGCTTACTGGAGACTGTGGTGTTGGCTGTTGCCGGGTCTGAGCAATACGTCATCAGCCGGGGGAGTAGAGCGCATGCGCGCGGAACGAGACAACCTCTTATATACGAACCTTGGTAAGAAGTCATGAAGTGTCTTTTATTTAAACATTCCAAGAGTTATTTTAAAATTTTTATTCTTTTATGTGCTTTCGTTGTTGTATAAATATGCTTTTTTACATTTGAAAGGGTTTGTAACATTGTCTTTTATGGATGATTCCCAATATTAAGTGTGATGGGCTGAAGAAGGAATTGAGAGAATTCCGAAACATGTACCCTCAAAGACACTAAAATAACAATAAAACATGTGTTGATTAGGTGGAAAATTTTGGAAAATCTTATATTATATAATCTTCTTCAGAGATGTTGTTGAAAAGAAACTAATGTAATTACGAGCAAACGTTTGTTAGTAATATTTCACTTGGGTTTTCTATGAGAAATTTTATAAAACTAGTTAATAACAGATCAGTAACACATGTGGGCTTTGGTTGGTTGGTTCCTCAGTTTAGGGACTGCGACAACTCGTCATGTAGCTCCGTGTACTTTGGGTGTGTGTATAATCTGTCTGATAACCGGTGTTAATTGTGATGGCTGTATTCGAGTGTGTTATCTATTTTCAATTCAAGTAAGGACTGCAGACATTGAATATTTTCAAGTAGTTCCTACTTTTGCCGCCAAATGCCACCGTCATCGACTACTAGTCCAGAACTTGGTTGCCAGATGCCACCGCAGTCGGCACCTGGCGACGATCGTTGGAACCTAATAGCGTTTGTCAAATGTTTAACCTTCACACAGGTGTAATTACTGGAAGGTTCTTTAACATGCCATAAATCTATGACATGGGACCGCCGGCTTTACTTCCCCTCCGAAGGAAGGCATACTGAGAGATTTTTAACGCTCTTAAAACAATCCGACGACTTCGTCCGGGTTTGAACCCGCGATCTTGGGCATAGAAGCTCAGCATATTACCAACTACGCCACTGAAGCCGCTGAAAAATGTGGGCTTTAATTTGATGTTAATAAAAATAATTTTGCGAAAATGGCATGTATCTAAATAGTTGGTATTTGTATATTCCTATAAGCCGGCCCCGTGGTGTTGGGGAAGCGCACCTGTCTTTCACCCGGAGGCCCCGGGTTCGATTCCCGGCTCCGTCAGGGATTTTAGAAACTGACGTGAGGGCTGGAACGGGTTGCATTCAGCCTCGTGAGATCAATCGAGTAGCGGTCTGACGGCGAGGCAGTGCCCCAGTGCTAGAGTTTCGCCCCAGTATACCAATTGGGCTCTTCAGTTGGTAAAGGTACACCTACCAAGACGCGTAGCTGGCACACACTGAGAAGGCCATGCAAGACGTTTCGCTACATGTTTAACTACGTCACGAGTAAGCCAGTGCACCACGGGAGTCAAAACTCTACTCCAAAACAATAAACCTTGCCTTGGCATTGAATCATCATCATCATCTTGAGCAGTTTCTGACCGCTGGTAGGGTCTGCTTGGAACATAAGCCTCTCCATCGTTTCCAGTCCATCCACCATCTCTCGTCTTTCACTGTGTCCCGGCACACTCCCCTTTCCTCCACACTCTTCTTAACTCCTTTTGTCCATCTGTCCCTTTGTCTTCCCCTTGGCCTCCTTCCCTTCATTTCCATTCCAAACATCTTCTTCGGTATCCTCTCCTCTCGCATCCTCCTCACTTGTCCATACCATTGTAGCCTAGATCGCTCTATTCTATTTTGCAATGGTTCCTCTCTTACCATCTCTCTGACTCTCTCATTCCTTACTGTACAGTCCCCCAGGGGTCTGCACCCCCTGGAGGCCATCCCCCCATCATCTATTTTAACCACCCCCAACTGGCAAATCTTGTAAGTCCAGAACAACATCTATAACACCGCAAGGGCAGCTAACCAGCCTGGAAAGCTTGCCAAATGCTTGCATCACACCACAAACAGCGACACATAATTAACTGGGGCATCTATGCAGCGGAATGCTGACAGCACAACGCCGGAGACTATAAAGGGAGGCCTTAAGGAGGGCAGTCCCTCTCTCAATTACCAGTCTTACAGTGCATCAGCCGAAGGCCCGGTCCGTTATCATCAGGTGAGTCAGAAGTGTTCAGAGTTCCTATATTTTGTGACCTGTCCTACAAACTTGTACACTTACTTTGTGACATTTATTACATCCCCTAAAAGGGACTCATAATCTCATATTACTGACCAATAAATACTTGGTCAGTACACTACACTCGTATTACTGTTTACACGCCTCTCTACGCCCTAACTCCTTTCCTAATTCCCGTCACGATTACACGTGACATACAGTAGCCAAACAGTTGCTAGCGCAGGTATCATTGTATTTCCCGTTGACTGCCAGGAGCAGCGTGCCGCCATATCGCTGACGCGTGCACGTCGGTTATATAACCAGCCAGCCAGCTGGACGACTAGCACGTTGGCCTGTACACTAAGTTCCATCCCCTGAAATACACCTACGTCCTTTATAAGAGCACCCCCTAGCATTCTAACACTAAACAACACTCTACACTGGTCAGCTTACCCAGCTACGGGAAGCTACCCCCTTTCAGGCATCCCCTTATAAATTAACACAATAACACTTCCGTTTTAGATCCAACTACCCCCCCTAAGGGATCTAAAACAGATGGTGGAGGCCGGGTACCACGCACAGTAAAATAGGACTCATACAACGAGTTCTCGTGGTCAAAACGGCCCGTACCGCATATAGCCAAGCGAGACTGAATTTTTTTTCTTTCCTCTCAGACAGAAAGCAGTTTTTTTTTGCTTCGCACTGTCTACACAGGGGAAATTCTTAGCAAACCAACCCCCCAGCCCCAGAAAGAATCAGAGAGACACAGGATACACTGACAAACACGCACAGTTTTTTTTTCTTAGAAGACGCATACACTTCATTCGGAATGGCACCTCATGCAGAAACAACAGAGATTGTAAGCCATAGAGGCAGTAGGGGTACGCCAATATTATTAGCATTATTGTTCAGATGCCAGAGGCACATACAAAGCCGGCAAACACAGATACGGGCACTCCAAAGAAAAATCGGGGCAATACAGGGCAAACAGCCATACACTCCGTCAGAGGGTAGGACAGCGCAATTAAGATGCGCACATAAGCACTTGAGGCACATACACAAACACCTCAACAGGATCCATGTCCAAAGACACAGAATACACGACCAATTGATCACCACACATGGTCCCGTAATAAATAATGCAACCCTCGACAGGTTGAGAGTGCACTACACGATTTTACACACTCAGTACAGGGAGTTAATTCGCGAACAAGCGTTTCTCCAACTGGCAGCCACAGAACTATACAAAACACAACCACACTGATACAACAGTTTGCCGGCAGGCCATGAGCCTCAACAGGCAGTACACCCAAATTTGGGACGAGTACCGCGAACTCCAGAATAACAAGGCCATTTTCGAGTACATGGCAGGGCCACCAGCCCAGCCGAGAGAGGACATAAGCGTAGATACGCTAACTCGGCAATTTGCGAGGATGTCCCTCTCGTCATGTACTGCCACACATGGGAAGGAGTTCACCGTGGCCACAGTCCAGGAGACGGCCAGGTTAGACTCCAATACACTGCGGGGACAAGCTTACACCATTACACATCCCTTAGCTCTGGTTCGGAAGGCAATTTTGCCAAGCCGAGGAGCAGGACCTACGTCAATCCCCTCTGAACGGACGAACGAGAGGGAGTCGACGCCAGGACCCTCGTGTACATATGACACAACAGGGATAAAACGGGAGGTAACCACGTCATGGGCTGAGGACGTAAAGCCCGCCCTACAGCACATTAAACCCACATACACCTACACAAGGGGGCAAACACAATGGCAGGAGTCTGCCGTGGCCACAGGCCAGGAAGCGGTCAGACTACACGCCACTACATCGCTAGGGCATACACAGGCCATCAAACGGCCTTTACCGCCAGTTCAAAGGGCAAGTTTGCCAGAACGGAGGCGAGCACCGGCATTCGTACCCCAGGTGTGAATGCATAAGAGGGTGTTGCATTCAGGCCCTCAGGATGCACAAGACACGGCCGCACATTTTGACCAGGCACTAACACACTGCACGGGGTATAGGAAAGGTGTTATTACCTACCCCACAAAACCACTCAGTCAAAAATACACACACCCCCGTAAACTCTACTAGGGTAGCGCAGAGCGCAATTAGGCCCTCGAGTACAGGCACACACAGACCAGCAGACAGGCGTTACGGTCGAAGTAGGCCCAGGCTTACTTTGCTACAAACTCCTCCGAAACATGGCAAAGAAGCGCCCCAATGGGTGTCGGGGGCCTATACCCTCGTAACAGGGCGGAAGTCTTCACCTTTCAGAGCAAGGACGCTCGGACGGGAATAACGACTTCCACCAGGGACACAAAAATAAACTAATGTCACTTGCACCTATATTAGGGACACACGTAAGCTCGTTTACACGTGAGAGATACGACAACAGACAAACAGAGACTCACAAACATACACGGCACATTTATTTTCATGTATATGCAGTGCAACATGGCTGAACCAACAGTATAGAATTCAATATTCTTCTTGGTTGTTTTTTTGGGCCCCTAGCATTTTTTTCCTCAGGCCATCCATGGTTATTGAGCATGGTTGGTCCATATTATAACTTGGATAGCGTAAAGTTCCTAATATCCAAAGCCAAGCGGAAGCCCATCAGGCGAGCCACGCGGCTTAAGGCCGGAAAGAGCTATTCTGAACACAGTTGAAGCATCAAATCACAGCATAGAGCTTAGACGGGTCTTTCTAAGTAGAAATGACTAAATGTTCTATGTTCCGGTCCCACAGTTTGACAGATTCTCTTGTGACGGGCGAGAGCCATAACCGTGGCAAGAATTAAGAATCGCAAACTATTTTTCAAAAAATTTGGTGAGGAGTGTTTTAACCAACTGAAGAGCCCAATAGCACACCTGGGCAAACACTGTCATTTTGTTGAGTTATGCCGGAACATTTAGCACAATTTGTGTTTAAATATATAATGGATCAACGGACAATACATATTTTTCTTTTGAAAATTATATATTCAATGCCAAGGTAAGGTTATAATTGCTTTGGAGTGGAGTTTCGCCTCCCATAGTGCACTGGCTTTGTTCGTGACGTGGATACACATGTATCAAATACGTCTTGCAATGACCTTCCCAGTGTGTACTAGACAAGTGTTGCTAGATTCCCCTGAGACGCAACTAGAGTACTGCCGTACTAACGTCACCTAATGGGCGGATACTACACTCAGGTCCTACTTCTCATTTTTAAACATTTTTGATATTGTTTACGACACAATTTTTACAGACTATCGCCGCCCGGCAACCCGCCTTGATAAGCATAAAGCAGTGGGCAGGCGAGATACAATATAGTTTCTCTAATTTCCCCCCCCCCCAAAGTGCTCTCTTAACTCGGAGCGGGGCATAACTCATTTTTTTTTGCCTCACGCATTAATCCCGAGAAAGGAAGGTGGCCAAGTTGAACTGTATGTATTCAATCCATAGGCATACATGACACAGTACACTGCCTATAACACGACTTTTTTCACCTCCATAACAACACGCAAGCTAAAACGCAAACACACCATAGGGTGAAAATCCCAGACTTCGGGAAACCCTACATATTTTTGGAAGACACACAGTCAATTTAAATTGCCACATAACAGTAATACACTACCAAACTGTCCCGGAGACACAGCCTAGAAGGGCACCAGAAACAATTACTCTGGGTAAAGACGGTCTCAAAACCCGCAACCTTCTGAATACCAGGAATATAAGGTCGGGTAGCTATCCAGTTGCAGGATAGGAAAGTGAGGAAGCTAAAACAGATTGGGACAGTTCTACTAACAGATGTTCATAAATGAAAACCAACCAAATCACCTCCGGCACATAGTCACCAAACACGCGACTAGCGGCCCGGAGACACTCGTGTATAACGACATTTTGTACCAGGGATAGAGATATACTCGACCCAAGTTACAGTTAAAACAGTATTTGGGAACACAAATGTAGATAATGAAAGGTTCTTTTACAGTGCAGAAAGCCCCACTCGCAATGACAGGGACAGCACTCGAGTTCACACATACGCGTGCCGGAGACATGAGCATTGTCAGAACAACTAATAAGCGAGTGCGCACGCCATTGTAATTCAACACTACCGCTATCAGCAATATGACAATCGTGACTGGGCGACCTTCATACATGTAGACAGGCTAAGACCACTCCAAGTGAGCTGGGACAAACGCCATCGTTCACGCCAGATCCAAGGACCTCATAACTCCCCAAATTACACTACGAGGAGAATTCAAAAATACACAAACTCTTCACAGGAATGCGTATTCTCATCTGCGCATTTTGAATACACGGTACATGTGCCATAATATATACGGCACAGATAGCGTCATACCAAGTCTTTACGGCAAGCCGGGTCCGAACTCATAACCACACACCACACTCGTACCAAAAACTAACTAACCAACGGTATTTTTGGTACGAGAGACACAAGCAAAAACCACACTGAGGACACCTAAATCCCAGAAACACAACGCAGACATAGAACACAGAGAATGACATGAGATCGCGGGTCTGAATCCCAGCAAAAATTGGACACCATGGAAAACAACTATCCAGGCTTCCAACCACACCGAAATTGGCCCATACAGGTACATGAACAGGGAATACCACATTTCCTCCCGCCAAAAACCAGGCATAAAATTTCAAATTACACCTGACATAGAAAATACATTTCCCAGACAGAGGTATGAAAATTTCGTAAGACAAAGGTCTTATGGAATAGTGGCCACACAACAGTACTAGCTAAATAGGACAAATTGCTACATTGGTCCGCCCGGAATACCGAACAGTGACAACACTCACATACGTGCAAGAAAGCACGTTCCGGCAGCTGCCATACATAACGTCCGAGCCTGCCATTACACATACAAACCGCTGACTTGCAGAGGCCACCACATCGCAACACTGCTGCCGACAGGCACTATTGTTATATCGGCAGTGACCGTGAAATCACAAGCGCAAAGCAATCATAATGCCACACATTTTTTTTAGCACTGCAAAAACAATTGTGACATTTAGCAATGGACAGACGTGACAGACCGGAACTTATCTTGGGCCCATAGGAGCACGTTCTCAAAGGCGTTGACAAGCCACGGGCACCTCCTGCCCATACACGCGATACACATTAGGACTTAGCCTATAACAGACCAACCGTCCGCGTGGTGTAGCGGAACATAGTCACACACACACGCGCTCACTAATCAGGAGCGAACACAGACAGGGGCTCTGAGGAAACAAGACCCCCCCCCCTAATAACTTCCTTTCTCGATTTCAGTTCTCAAAAAGTCATTACAGGCGATTAGGACATGGCCAGTCGCACTACGACCACTGGTCACATTCACACTACAAAAGGGGAGACCAAATTAGGCCGTGACGTCACAGCGTCACGACGCTTTACTATCCCAAGCAGCGGATAGAAAGCAAACATGGACCAAGGGAGAATGACAGAAGCATAGGTGGATAATCCCAGCGGGATTACCGACATACCAACCACAGGCTACCATTTTGAATACCTAATTCCCCTTCCATGACCTTCCCACGTCCAACATGACCAACACAAACATACAGACACGATGAAAACAGCTACACTACATTACAAAGTATACATCGGGGTTGAAAGACTTCATGCGTTTAAAGAGAGGGCATCCTACGCCCGGGATCTCGATGCTAACACCTGAGTATTAGGGGTGGGTCGGCAAACAACAATTAAGCGTAATGCGCATCTCCAAATGAGAGATGAGGCCACAATCATACATTAACCACTTTTTTTAATTAAATACTCCCGCATGACAGGGACATATTATTATCACGCCTCACCCTACACCTATCCTTACATGAGTGCGGATGCCTCATATCCAGATACATGCATGGAGTATCCCATCCATTTACCAAGGGTTATTCCTATCAAACCTGCATGGAATTTTTATATTTTTGCAATCCCGGGAATTACCCGCCCCAGTCCACTCATTGTAAGAGCAATCCTAGCAGCATTACCGGCTCAAGGCCACCATTTATTGGAGCCCAAAGATGCACAACCTCTTCCTACCATGCTTTCAGCCTACTCTACGAATAACTACCCCCAGATCCTAATAACAGGGTACCTAACGCCATAGACCCTACTAACACCTCCACAAAGGTTAACAGAGCATTATCGCTGGAAAGCCGACATAGCAACAGTAGACCTAAAGTAGTCTATGCACTTAGAAGCTCTACAACCCCACAACACTTGAAAAATTTTTACATTTTATACAAAATAAATTACTTACACAGGTTACGCCTATATTTCCTACATGAAAAGGACTCTGATAACACTCTGATTGGTGATAGCGGCACAAGCCGAAGGCCAAAGGCACCACACTGGAGCAGAGCGGGGACGGGGATGTTGACCCTTACCCCAGTTGGCTCAACAGCTTAGTTACCCTAGTAACTTAACGACTAGACTAAACAGACGAACCACGTAAGGTTGAGGCACTCACGGCCTGGCACGGGCAAGCTTCGGAATCCTAGGTATGCCTAGCCTGCTCCTGGGAAGAAGAGATGCTACACCCACTATGTGCCACGGTCGTCGAAGCCAAGACCTGCAGGGGAGACTTTCTGAGGATGGTGGGAGAAATAGCTAGCTCCACGCCGGACCCAGGAGTTGACCCTAGAGACGACCAAACTAGGACTAGACTCTTAGTTAAATATAAGTAAGTAAGGCTTCTACAGCGGGAAGCAAGACTCCTAGGCGCGGGAGTGAAATACTACGGTTGCCAATAAAGGCGAAGAGATTATTATTACTGCGTAAAGCATACTACGGTTGCCAATAAAGGCGAAGAGATCGTTATTACTGCGAAAAGCATACTACGGTTGCCAATAAAGGCGAAGAGATTGTTATTACTGCGTAAAGCATACTACGGTTGCCAATAAAGGCGAAGATAATATTATGCCATTGGACAATGTCCAATGCCCACATAAATGGCGACGCAGCGGGCAGCCTAGGGCATTAAATGAGTAGCACAGCGAGCAACTCAAAGGGGTTAAAGTGGGCGACCCAACTATGACAACGTATGAAAAACAACGGTAATGAGCAGGAAGATACAGCAGGCGAAACGGTTTTGCTTTGTGGCACCGTAAGCCGCCTGTGACTAGATTAGTACTAGTTAGTAAGACCTAGAATAAACGTCGACAATTAGGATTAAGACGGAGGGGACTACGAGGCATTGTTGGGTTCCGGTCCCAACAATGTACTACAAGGGAACCACCGCGAGAGAAATCGAACGGACAGCCTCCATCTAAATTTTAGTACTTAAGTCATAGTGCCATTTTTAAGGTCACTTAGATGTAAGCAAATTCAACAAGCGCTGTTGCTACAATTGGGCACATCACATTTCGGCTTTAGAATAAGGTCTACTCGGCTTGTATATACAGCATAGTTTTACAATTAAGGCAAATTTTTTTTTTGATTGAGGTAGAATATATAGGCACCCGGTAACCAAAATTACGCTACCGGGGTAAGGCCGACAGCATATTAAGATAGCATATTAAGATAACATAGTAATAGGAATGGTATCACGGTAATACGTTAAGTAGATTAACCAGATTAATTAGGTTATCTATAAACACCTGCAGCATAAGAAACGACATTACGGCACCGTATAGGGTAAGCCCGGGCAAACAGCAAATAACACTAATCCTGCCATTTTTTTTCAGGCAACAAACAGCTTCAGACTGTGGACACACTGCCACAGGAAGCAGCATAGAAAATATACGATATTTACATGTTTTCTTAACCTCTCCATTTTCTTTCAGGCATCATCACCAGGAGTATGGCACTGGTGACTATAATTTCGCTGCCATATAGCAGCAGCATGCTATTAGTACCATTATATTATTACATTCTTCCTTTGTGCACTAATTTATATTTGATACTTGTAATCATCTTCACTCACATGATCACCACATTTTTTTTACAGCTACACTCTAAAAAACTGCACAGCACGGCTGATACCTGTGGGGAATCAGGCTCGCTGGCAGATCAACGTAAACAAGACAAACATAAGGCGTCAAAAATGCGGCGCAAATTACGGCAATGAGGGCGCAACCGACTTGTGGCGGCGACTCTCATTGTCAAGTGTGAAAGCATTCACCCACAGGGAATGCTTCACAGAATTGGAATACATTTCAAGCGGTACGACCACTAAACCGTACCAGGAAGTGGCCGTGAAGGATTAGCCGTGAGACGGCGCGTACGTACGAAGGAGTAGCGTGCACGCGAGGTAACATACAAACTAGAATCATAGGAAATTAGCGCGCTTAAGCTAGATATAAGATAATTATAATTCTTAATTGTAAAAGGGTAGCTTAACACACATTAATGCGCCCACGGGCAATTATTCTACTATAAATAAATATATATATAATAATTCGCACCCCCACATTGTCTACGGAGATGATAACTGATATTCCTAAACGTTAATATATGCACATCTCCAAATAACACAGTAAACGGTATATTTTTTTGTTAAGATCCCATGCACACAATGTTTTTGATTTCTTTCATTTTTCTTTCTTCTAACTTCCCAGCTTGTAAAGGTGTTCCGTTTCATCCCAACGCAATAAACACATATTTCCCTTAAACTTATATCCTGGAACACCTATTTGTCTACTTCTTCTATCTTTCTCATTGCAGGGAGCACTTTTTCCCTAAGATAGGGCAGACGGCGCAATCATCCGTCCAGCCCTGGGTTTTTTCCTCCCTGCACAACAATGTACCGCATAATTAGCAGAACCATGTATTTTTTTTCTGAAACTTTCAATATGTTAATGTCAATTTTTCTCATGCACTAATTTTACAATGTTAATGTCAATTTTTCTCATGCACTAATTTTACAATGTCAATGTCAATGTCAATTTTTCTCATGCACTATTTTACAATGTCAAAGTCAATGTCAATTCTTCTCATGCACTATTTTACAATGTCAGTGTCAATGTCAAATATATATACGTATATCCCATAACCCACCCCTCTGAACACGAGCTGATCTCACACCTACACATCAACACGACATCACTGCATCTATACGACGAGGAGGACACCAACAGGAGATACAAGGAAGATCCAAGAACTACTACATCAACTACATCAACTACATCAACATCCCGACCTCACATTCCGTTCCCGTTCGCGGGGACGCGAACTAAATGGGGGAAGAGGCTTGTACAGTCCCCCAGGGGTCTGCACCCCCTGGAGGCCATCCCCCCATCATCTATTTTAACCACCCCCAACTGGCAAATCTTGTAAGTCCAGAACAACATCTATAACACCGTAAGGGCAGCTAACCAGCCTGGAAAGCTTGCCAAATGCTTGCATCACACCACAAACAGCGACACATAATTAACTGGGGCATCTATGCAGCGGAATGCTGACAGCACAACGCCGGAGACTATAAAGGGAGGCTTTTAAGGAGGGCAGTCCCTCTCTCAATTACCAGTCTTACAGTGCATCAGCCGAAGGCCCGGTCCGTTATCATCAGGTGAGTCAGAAGTGTTCAGAGTTCCTATATTTTGTGACCTGTCCTACAAACTTGTACACTTACTTTGTGACATTTATTACATCCCCTAAAAGGGACTCATAATCTCATATTACTGACCAATAAATACTTGGTCAGTACACTACACTCGTATTACTGTTTACACGCCCCTCTACGCCCTAACTCCTTTCCTAATTCCCGTCACGATTATACGTGACATACAGTAGCCAAACAGTTGCTAGCGCAGGTATCATTGTATTTCCCGTGGACTGCCAGGAGCAGCGTGCCGCCATATCGCTGACGCGTGCACGTCGGTTATATAACCAGCCAGCCAGCTGGACGACTAGCACGTTGGCCTGTACACTAAGTTCCATCCCCTGAAATACACCTACGTCCTTTATAAGAGCACCCCCTAGCATTCTAACACTAAACAACACTCTACACTGGTCAGCTTACCCAGCTACGGGAAGCTACCCCCTTTCAGGCATCCCCTTATAAATTAACACAATAACACTTCCGTTTTAGATCCAACTATCCCCCCTAAGGGATCTAAAACATTACTCTGTCCATTCTTGTCACTTCTACCCTACTCCTCTGGAACTTCATCTCCACTGCTCGTATTTTATTCTTGTCCCTTTCCTTCATCACCCATGTTTCTGAACCATATGTCAAAATTGGCACAAAGTAGGTCTTGTAGAAGATTCCTTTACATTTACATTGAATATAGAATCAAAATGTTCTCGAAAGCAAAACAAAATGAGTATTTTCCGTTGAGCCATTCGTGAGTCATAGCCTGCAGTCAGAAAGACAGGCTTCTTTCTTCTGACAATGCAGACCTGTCGCATAGCGTGAATCATAGCCCGTACTCACAGATGGAAAGACAGATACTTCTTTCTTCAAACAAGGTCACGGCTGGTTTGCAACAGAGCTCGCGTACGATTGAAATATAGCAGTGTGTGTAGACAGACTGGCGCGCTAATACAAATGTACTATGAGCTGAGTACGCCATGAAATATTATGATTCAAATGGTAGGGTGCGACGATTATGCGATGAAATCTTATAAACCAAATTTTTATTCGAAACGCAGGGGTGCTACGATTATTTGCTGGCGACAACTATGCGAGGAAATACCGTATACTCTGAAGTTATTTCAATGACCTATCCCTAGAACCATCCTTGGCCAGTACGGATCAATAAGAAAGATTCTCAATTTCATAGCAATGTAAACTTTAGCTTTGAGTAAAATAAATTCCCAGCCTCACTTGCTGCATTGAATAAGGTTTGCAGGGGAGCGATACCCTGAAGTCATTTCCATGATCTATTATTTCTGAAAAATGTGTACCTCTTTGTTTACTTAATTCTTCAAATTCATGTGTGTCAGCTTCAATTTCCATAACTATGGGATCAGTCTGGATGTTTTCATTAGTGGTTTCGACTGGATTCTGAACCCTGGATTCAGTCTCAGCCAAGAGTCTTTTCAGCACTTCCAGTTCCTCTTGGAGTTTCTCACTGAAAGAAAAAACATAGGCCAAGGTAATTAAATGCTGGTTGGTTCTTTAGTTTAGGGGCTGCGACAACGCGGTCATGTAGCCCTGTGTAATTTGGGTGCGTGTAGAATCTGTCTGATAACCGGTGTTACTTGTGATGTCTGTATTAGTGTGTGTTATCTGTTTTAAATTCAAGTAAGGACTGCAGACATTGAATTTAAAGTAGTTCCTACTTTTGCAGCCAAATGCCACCGTCAATGACTACAAGTTCAGAACTTGGCTACTAGACGCCACCGCAGTCGGCTCCTGGCGACGAACGTAGGAAACCTAAGAGCGTTGTTTAACCTCTAATTTAGCTTCACACAGGTGTAATTAGTGGAAGGTTCTTTAACATGCCATAAATCTATGACATGGGGCAGCCGGCTTTACTTCCCCTCCGAAGAAAGGCATTCTGAGGGATTTTTAACGCTCATAAAAATCCGACGACTTCGGCCATGTTTGAACCCGCGATCTTGGGCATAACAAATTAAATGCTAGACAATCCTTTTGCTACGTACAGTATGTAGTTATCATTATCCATACACTGAACTTGTAAGCAATGAAGGAAATTGGATAAAAAATTCAAAATTTCAATTTGAGATTTGCTGATGACAACGTCATAGTCGACTCAGCAGAGGATTTGAATGAGTTTTAAAATGGTATGGACTCTGTCTTGAGGAAAGAATTCGTGATGAAAATCAATAAATGTACAACACAAATATTGGAATGTAGCCGAAAGAAATCAGAAACCGCTATGGACGTCAAATTAGCAGGTGAAATGCTAGAGGAAGTAAGAAACTTTTGTTACTTAGGAAGCAAACTAACCAGTGATGGACGAAGCAAAGAGGATATAAAAAGGAGGTTGGCTCAGGCAAGGAAAGCATTTCTACCGAAAAGAAATCCCTTGACATCAAATATAGATTTAGGTATTAGAAAGTAATTTCTGAAAGCCTTTGTCTGCAGCGTCGTGCTTTATGCAAGTGCAACTTGGACTGTCGGCACAGCAGAAAAGAGGAGAATTGAAGCATTTGAAATGTGGTGTTACAGGAGAATGATGAAGATCAGGTGGGTAGATAGGGTTACCAATGATGAGGTATTACGACGAGTGGGAAGAGGAGAGATGTTTCTGGTGACTGCTAATGAAGACAAGAGATAGGTTGGTAGGACCCATACTAAGACACCCAGGAATAACAAACTTAGTTATGGAAGGAAGGGTTGAGGACAAGATCTGTAGGGGTAGACCAAGGTTATGTTAAACAGGTTGCCTTGGATGTAAGGTGTGGTAGCGATGTAGAGATAAAATAATTAGCTCAGGACAGTGAGGCATGGAGATTGCATCAAACCAGTGTAAAGACTAAAGACTCAATCAACATGACATTTCATGCATACAAAAAAAAAATCATGCAGCTTTGTTTAATAAAATGGTTGCTGAAGAAGATCACAAGGTGTCTGAAACATATACAAAGATTGAAGTTTGACCAACAATAAAGTAATTTGGTATTGATTGAGTTATTATTTTTATTGTTTTTTGTTTTTTGAGATGAAAAGACATTCTTAAAGCTTGTGCACAGACTCCTCCGAAAGTGCAGTAGTGCTGGAGTGTTTCATTTCTCCATGTTGAGAGGTTAATTAATATTTGTTTTTTGAGATGATAAGACATTCTTAAAGCTTGAGCACAGACTCCTCCCAAAGTGCAGTAGTGCTGGAGTGTTTCATTTCTCCTTGTTGAGAGGTTAATTAATATTTGTTTTTTGAGATGAAAAGACATTCTTAAAGCTTGAGCACAGACTCCTCCCAAAGTGCAGTAGTGCTGGAGTGTTTCATTTCTCCATGTTGAGGGGTTAATCAATATTTGTTTTTTGAGATGAAAAGACATTCTTAAAGCTTGAGCACAGACTCCTCCCAAAGTGCAGTAGTGCTGGAGTGTTTCATTTCTCCTTGTTGAGAGGTTAATTAATATTTGTTTTTTGAGATGAAAAGACATTCTTAAAGCTTGAGCACAGACTCCTCCCAAAGTGCAGTAGTGCTGGAGTGTTTCATTTCTCCTTGTTGAGAGGTTAATTAATATTTGTTTTTTGAGATGAAAAGACATTCTTAAAGCTTGTGCTCAGACTCCTCCCAAAGTGCAGTAGTGCTGGAGTGTTTCATTTCTCCTTGTTGAGAGGTTAATTAATATTTGTTTTTTGAGATGAAAAGACATTCTTAAAGCTTGAGCACAGACTCCTCCCAAAGTGCAGTAGTGCTGGAGTGTTTCATTTCTCCTTGTTGAGAGGTTAATTAATATTTGTTTTTTGAGATGAAAAGACATTCTTAAAGCTTGAGCACAGACTCCTCCCAAAGTGCAATAGTGCTGGAGTGTTTCATTTCTCCATGTTGAGAGGTTAATTAATATTTGTTTTTTGAGATGAAAATACATTCTTAAAGCTTGTGCTCAGACTCCTCTCAAAGTGCAGTAGTGCTGGAGTGTTTCATTTCTCCTTGTTGAGAGGTTAATTAATATTTGTTTTTTGAGATGAAAAGACATTCTTAAAGCTTGTGCTCAGACTCCTCCCAAAGTGCAGTAGTGCTGGAGTGTTTCATTTCTCCATGTTGAGAGGTTAATTAATATTTGTTTTTTGAGATGAAAAGACATTCTTAAAGCTTGAGCACAGACTCCTCCCAAAGTGCAGTAGTGCTGGAGTGTTTCATTTCTCCATGTTGAGAGGTTAATTAATATTTGTTTTTTGAGATGAAAAGACATTCTTAAAGCTTGAGCTCAAACTTCTCCCAAAGTGCAGTAGTGCTGGAGTGTTTCATTTCTCCTTGTTGAGAGGTTAATTAATATTTGTTTTTTGAGATGAAAATACATTCTTAAAGCTTGTGCTCAGACTCCTCCCAAAGTGCAGTAGTGCTGGAGTGTTTCATTTCTCCATGTTGAGAGGTTAATTAATATTTGTTTTTTGAGATGAAAAGACATTCTTAAAGCTTGTGCTCAGACTCCTCCCAAAGTGCAGTAGTGCTGGAGTGTTTCATTTCTCCAAGTTGAGAGGTTAATTAATATTTGTTTTTTGAGATGAAAAGACATTCTTAAAGCTTGAGCTCAGACTCCTCCCAAAGTGCAGTAGTGCTGGAGTGTTTCATTTCTCCTTGTTGAGAGGTTAATTAATATTTGTTTTTTGAGATGAAAAGACATTTTTAACGCTTGAGCTCAGACTCCTCCCAAAGTGCAGTAGTGCTGGAGTGTTTCATTTCTCCATGTTGAGAGGTTAATTAATATTTGTTTTTTGAGATGAAAAGACATTCTTAAAGCTTGAGCACAGACTCCTCCCAAAGTGCAGTAGTGCTGGAGTGTTTCATTTCTCCATGTTGAGAGGTTAATTAATATTTGTTTTTTGAGATGAAAAGACATTCTTAACGCTTGAGCTCAGACTCCTCCCAAAGTGCAGTAGTGCTGGAGTGTTTCATTTCTCCATGTTGAGAGGTTAATTAATATTTGTTTTTTGAGATGAAAAGACATTCTTAAAGCTTGAGCTCAGACTCCTCCCAAAGTGCAGTAGTGCTGGAGTGTTTCATTTCTCCATGTTGAGAGGTTAATTAATATTTGTTTTTTGAGATGAAAAGACATTCTTAAAGCTTGTGCTCAGACTCCTCCCAAAGTGCAGTAGTGCTGGAGTGTTTCATTTCTCCAAGTTGAGAGGTTAATTAATATTTGTTTTTTGAGATGAAAAGACATTCTTAAAGCTTGTGCTCAGACTCCTCCCAAAGTGCAGTAGTGCTGGAGTGTTTCATTTCTCCAAGTTGAGAGGTTAATTAATATTTGTTTTTTGAGATGAAAAGACATTCTTAAAGCTTGTGCTCAGACTCCTCCCAAAGTTCAGTAGTGCTGGAGTGTTTCATTTCTCCAAGTTGAGAGGTTAATTAATATTTGTTTTTTGAGATGAAAAGACATTCTTAAAGCTTGAGCTCAGACTCCTCCCAAAGTGCAGTAGTGCTGGAGTGTTTAATTTCTCCAAGTTGAGAGGTTAATTAATATTTGTTTTTTTGAGATGAAAAGACATTCTTAAAGCTTGTGCACAGACTCCTCCCAAAGTGCAGTAGTGCTGCAGTGTTTCATTTCTCCAAGTTGAGAGGTTAATTAATATTTGTTTTTTGAGATGAAAAGACATTCTTAAAGCTTGAGCTCAGACTCCTCCCAAAGTGCAGTAGTGCTGGAGTGTTTAATTTCTCCATGCTGAGGGGTTAATTAATATGATGATGATCATCGTCAATATCATGATGATAAGACTAATGGAATATTACTCACTTCTTGATAATCTCTCGCTCCCCTCGTTTGGTGGCATTCTGGAGCCTGTTGTCAAGATCAAAAATGAGGACTGTAGCTTCTTTCTCTGTTCGCTCCTTTTCTTCTGACAGCGCTCGGAACCTGGGAAAAGAAAAACCCTGAATCTTGAAAGTCTGGTATATACAGGGTGGCTCACTTAAACCTTTCACCGCAAATATATCAGAAACAACAATAGATATACAAAAAAATTACAGTCAATCTGAAAGACTAGGCGTTATATCATATCAAATGACGCATGCTACAAATGCTACACATGTTAGAAAGGCTCAGGACTCTTTCAACAGACTCCATTACCCATTAACTTAGGCTTCCCACGTGGACACCTCTTTGAGGGTCACCCTGTATTTGAGTCTGACATCTTTTACAACTCTTTAAGAATCACCCATTATTTGAATCTGATATCTTGCAAACCTCTTTAAGGGTCACCCTGTATTTGAATTGAATCTAACATACTGTACACCTCGTTAAGTGTCACCCTGTAATTTGCTCTGACATCCTGCACACCTCTTTAGGAGGCACCCTGTATTCTTATCTGGCATCTTGTATATCTCTTTATGAGTCACCCTGTATTCTTATCTGGCATCTTGTTCTGTATTTTGCTCTGACATCCTGCACACCTCTTTAGGAGGCACCCTGTATTCTTATATGGCATCTTGTATATCTCTTTAGAAGTCACCCTGTATTCTTGTGTTCGCTTCGCTCAAAGCCCCAGGTTGCTCGACGCCCCAGGACTCTTTCAACAGACTCCAATAACCATTAGCTTCTGCTTCCCGCGTGGCTGCATGACGTCACTTCCGTCTACGTCTCCGTAACGCATAACGTTGGACCCAAGCATAACGACGAAGTCGACAAGATCATTTGAAATGATAAAAAAAACTACTTTCACAAGTATATGAAGCAAAAACATTGGATAATGTGCTAGTGACGTATTAACTCAACATCGTTCGGAAGCTCACAAACACCCGATGGGGAGCGCAGCCTAGTGTCCTGCGTACCAGGGCCCTGCGTAGCTAGTGCCTGTAGTATGCTCTATCCTGCTGCTCCCTCACGGGCAGTCTAAGAAGTAAGCCACAAGCGCGTGACGTCATGTCCTTGCCTCTCCCCACCTGCCGCTCGCTACATGTGTGAGCGAGCTGTGTATAGTATGGCGTAGTGCCCTGCAAGCCTGGCAAGTGCTTTTAGGGCCGTATGACCTTGCCTCACACTGTCAGCACTGTCTACGCTGGAACTCGTCAGTTCAGGCGCGCACAGCCAGCCCGTACCGACATGGTTTCGTAAAGCCGTTCTTATCTTCCCTTCATATTAATATTATTATTATAACACTATTAATATTAGCAATAACATGATATTGGGTACCAATAGACTACGTCACACACTGTTCCCGAGTACATTGAAAATGAATTCTCTATTATTGAATGGATTCATTGATAGCAAAATTAGGTCATTTATACTTAGGCTTACCCAAACTTGATGCGTGATTTAAAAATGTTGATGTTGATCCTCTCGCTTAATCGAAACGTACCACAAGCTTTCTCTTCTTTTTGAAGCCTATCGTTATCTCTAAACGACCTGTTTTGTTATGCCGAAGGTTACTTCACATCTGATGGTGGGGTCCAGCATAAATCTTGTATCCTTCTTATGGCCAATAACAATTATTATGCCCATTGTATTTTTGCTTCTAACACGAGAAAGACACGAAAACATGGATCGCGTAACATTTCTGAAATGTTACAGCTGCTTCTTAGATCTATTTCGGTGATTCCTAACGTTTGTAGTAAATCCCCTTCTTAATTATGGTTTTTGAACGTGAGCTAGGGTATCAGGCACTCCAGAGTGTTTGCAGTATACAGAGTCCTGGCTACGCCCATGGAGGTCTCACACAAGAGCATCCTTTGCTTCCACCTATTTGTACTAGGCTACTCCCTTTCATGTCTACTTCTGGATTAGTCAATCTCCATAAAATATGGTGATTGGATAGTTTCTGTACTTTCGCAATCAACCTGCAATTTCATTTTGTGTTTACCATAGATCCGCTTCAGTCTTAAGTATCGGTTATTTATATTCCCTTGGTTCCTAAATAATTAATCACCGTTTTTATCGTTATCACCATTTTCATCATCAACACCGTCCTGACAACCTCCTTCGTTGTACGAGCACAAATTACGCACTATGTCATCATGTCTTCAAACAATGCATGCTCTCTCTGGTACAGTCTCCCTACATGATGCTTACTATACTTTGGATGTTCATTCACTTAAAATTTCAAAATTAGCTTCGAGGTTTTCCTATGCCCAGAACTTAGAATTCAATAAAATCAAATGTCTTAAATACCATATCTGGATTAGCCTAGATATTGTACAATACCCAAGGGGTATGCACCCCTTAGAGATCATCCCCCCCATCATCTGTCTAAATCTCATAAAAGGCAACCCTTTAAAAGCCTACCCAATATCCATCAATACTATAAGGGCAGCTGGCTACTCCATAAAGCAGCTCAACCCTTGCGTAATTATGACACACAGCGACATACTACAAACTGGTTCAACTATGCCACAACGCGCTGACAGAACAGAGGCTAAAGGTATAAAAGGTGCCTTAAGTGGGTCACGAGGATCTCTCCATCACCAGTGCTTCGACGAGACAGCCGGAGGCTAACGACAGTGTCAACCGAGGTGAGTCAGTCAGTCAGTGTTCAGAATCCTATTTTTGTAACCTAACACCCACAGTTTGTACTCACATTATAACATCACAAGATCCCTTAAAAGGGACTAACAGTTACTCATTGCTGACCAATAAACACTTGGTCAGTCTCTTACACTTGCATTACTGATCTACACTCTTCTTCACGTCCCCACGTCCTTCCTTACTCCCGTCACAGTCGGACGTGACACACCGTAGTAATAACGCCAACTCAGACGTCCTTGTATTCCTCACAGCGGCTAGCGTGCTCAATTGAAGCGCGTGCCGAACCGCTGACACTAGCAAGGTGATTATATAATAAGTAGCCGGCTGGGCGACTAGTACACCGACCCGCGTGCTAAGGCTACATCCCTTAAACCACATTTACAGTCTTTATAGGAGCGCCCCCTAGTTCCTAGCACATCACAACACACTACACTGGTCAGCTTGCCCTGTCAAGGGGAGCTACCCTTCTATAGGCACAAACTCATAAATTAGTACAGCAACTCTCCCTTTTAGATCCACCCCCAAATAAGGGATCTAAAACACTGGTGGAGGCGGGGTCCTACGCATAGAGAAAAGGGACTCAACCAACGAGCCCTCGTAGGTAAAACGACCCCTTCCGTACCGCAAAAAGCCAAGCAAATTAGTGAGAAAATTTTTCCCCCAGACAGAAAGCACCATATTTTTTTTTGGTGCTCTAAACTAGCTACACAAGGGAAAGGCTTGATAAACCAACCCCCTAGCCCCATACAGAACCAGAGAGATATAGGAATACACTGGCAAACACGCACAGATTTTTTTTTTTTCTCTCTATTGTTACTTTAGGCCCATACACTTCAGGCAGAATGGCACCTCATGAAGAGATTGCAAGCCATGAAGGTAATAGGGGTATGCCAATATTAGTAGCATTATTGGTTAGATGCCAAAGGCACATACAGATCAGGCAAACACAAATACGGACACTCAAAACAGAAAATCGGGACAATACAGGGCAAACAGCCATACACTCCGTCAGAGGGTAGGACAGCGCGATTAAGATGCGCACATAAGCACTTGCAAACAGGCCATATGCCTCAATAGGCAGTACACCCAAATTTGGGACGAATACCGTGAACTCCAAACCAACAAGGCCATTTTTGAGTTCATGGTAGGGCCACCAGCCCAGCCGAGAGAGGACATAAGCGTAGATACGCTAACTCGACAATTTGCGAGGATGTCCCTCTCGCCACGTACTGCCACAGAATGGAAGGAGTTCGCCGTGGCCACAGTCAAGAAGACGGCCAGGTTAGGCTCCAACTTACTACAAAATAAACCTAACACAAACACACGTCCTTCAGCTCCGGATCGGAAGGCAATTTTGCCAAGCCGAGGGGAAGAGCCTAGAACAATCCCCTCGGACCGGATGAACGAGAGGGAGTTGAAGCCAGGACCTTCAATCACACATAATACGACAGAGGGACAACAGGAGGTAACCTCGTCATGGGCTGACGACGTAGAGCCTGACCTACCACATATAAAGCCTACATACACTCACACAGATAGGCTAACACAGTGGCAGGAGGCTGCCGTGGCCACGGGCCAGAAAGCGGACAGGCTACACGACACCACATTGGCAGGACAAAAACAGGCACTTAAGTGGCCCTCACCGCCAGTTCAAAGGGCAAATTTGCCAGAACGGAGGCGAACACCGGCATTAGTCCCTCAGGATGCACGGTACACGCACATACAGATTAAACAGGCATTACCATACAATACACGGGGATTAGGAAAGGTATTATTACCCACCCCACAAAACCTCGCAGTCAAACATACATACACTCCCGCAAAATCTGCTAAGATAGCGCCAAGCGCAATAACGCCCTTAAATACAGGTACACTTAGACCTAGAAACACGCGCTACGGTGGAAGTAGGGCAAGGCTTACTTTGCTAGAAATTCCGCCGGAAAACAGCAAAGAAACACCTCAATGGATTTCAGAGGCCTATAATATCGTAACAGGGCAAAACCCTTCACCTTTCTGAGCACTGAAACTCGAAAGACGATAACGACTTTCACCAAGGCCAGAGAAATAAACTAACATCGCTAACACCAAAATTATAGGCCACATAAGTTCTTTCACACGGGGGCGATAGGAAAATGGTCCAACAAGTACATAATCAACATGAGATCGCATATTTTTCTTTCTTATTTTATGTATATACAGTGCAATATAGCCAAATTAGAGGGAACAATTCTAAATCCTTCCGGTTTTTTTTTTTTCTTTTTTTTCAACCATGGCATTTTCCTCTCAGGCCATCAATGGTTATTGGGCGAAGTGATTAACGCCATAACGTAAAGTCTCTAATATGCTAAGCCAAGTGGAAGCCAAGCAGGCTTCAGGCCGGAAAGAGATATTTTGAACACAACTTAGGCATAAAATCACAGCATAAAGCTTAAGTGAGTCTTTCTAAGTAGAAATGACTAAACGTTCTATGTTAGGGTTCCACAGTTTGATAGATTCTCCTGTTGCGGGCGAAAGCCGTAAGTGTGGCAAGAATTAAGAATCTCAAACTAGTTTCAAAAAAAAAAATTTTGGGAGGTGTGCTTTAACCAACTAAAAAGCCCAATTGCACACCGGGATGAGACACTGTCATTTTGGTGAGTTACAATTACTTTGATAGGCAGGTTTGACTCCCACAGTGCACTGGCTTTGCTCGTGACGTGGATACAAGGGTATCAGTTACGTCTGGCAATGGCCTTCCTAAGGTGTACTAGACAGTGTCGGTAGATTCCCCTGAGACGTAACCAGATTACGGTAGTACTCACGTTACCAAATTGGTAAATACTACACTCAGGTCCCAATCACCATTTTTTTTCAAACACATAGTGCTCACGACATAATTTTTAGAGACTAACGCCACCTACTATTATTTTCTTTCAATGTGCTCTCTTAATGCAGAGCGGGGCATAAATAATTTTTTTTTTTTGTTTCACACATTTAGCCCAAGAAAGAAAAATGGCCAAATAAACTATATATATATTTTATACATAGGTATACATAACACAACACTCGGGGACACAAGTGTAGTCAATGGAAGGTTCTTTTGCAGACGGCCAATGCATATGAGATTTCCGAAGTGAAATGCCATGGCCTGTGGTTTGGATTCCAAGTAAAACGGAAATCCCGTGGCACATGATCTCTAGAAATGGTCACGTTAAACCACAAAATTCCCCTCTTGCCTTTTTATAATGCGAAGAGCACTAACAGAAAAGCAGGCTGATTAAGAACACATGTTCGGATACACAGCGTTATCGAAACAAGTAAACAAGCGACCGCGCAAGACATTGCAACCCGACACCCTCATACTCAGCATTAAAGCAGACGTCAGTGATAAACTGCGAGCCTTACAGACGACAGTTCCCAAAGCACACTGCACGGAATCATTCATAGCCAACCTAAGAACCCTATATCTTCAAAATTTACACTACGAGGAGAGGGCAAAAATAAGCAAACTCCTCGCAGGAAGGTATACTAGGGGTTGCGCATAGAAAAACACACAGCCCATTTGCCATAGTGTAGGCGGCACAGAAATGGCCACCAAATCTTTACAGACAACCGGCTTCGAACCCATGTCCACACACAAAAACCTCGTACCGAAAACTAACTAAACAACGGTATTTTCGGTACGAGAAACACAAACAAAATACAGGCAGAATGCCCGCAGAACATGAACAACGCAGACATATAACACAGAGAATTACATAGAACACGGGTTCGAACCCCAGAGAAAATTGCACGCCAGGGAAAAACAAGCAGACGGCCTTCCAATCACACCAAAATTGGCCCATATAACGGCTTAAGACAGATAATACTACATTCCTGCGGCCAAATGACAGGCATAAAATCCCAGAAATACACTTGACAGGGAAAATGGACTTTCCAGACAGAGACATATAAATTTCGTAAGACAACGGTCTTACGGAATAATGGCCACACAACGGCAATAGTAGCAGGGCGGATTACCACATCGGGCCGCCAGGAATTTAACACAATGACCACACTGGCATACGTGCAGAAAAACACGCAACAGTGGTTAACCTACATAAAATCCCGGCCTGAAGTTACACACACAAACTGATGACTTGCAGACTTAGCCACTTTGCAACACTGTCGATGACAAAACGCGATTGTGTAGTGGCAGTGACCATGAATAAACAAATGCAGAACAATCATAACACTATACATTTTTCAACACTGCGAAAGCATTTATCAACAAGCAGACGTCACAGACCAAAACTTGTCGCAGGCCCAGAGTAGCACGTTCGTAAAGACGTTGGCAGGCCACGGGCGCTTCCTACCCATACACAATATACACAGTAGGACTTAGCCCTACAGCAGACCAGGCGTCCGCGTGGTGTAGCGGAGCGTAGTCACACACACACACACAAACGCGCTCACCAATCAGGGGCGAACATAGGGACTTTGAGGAAACGGGACCTCCCCTTAACAACTTCTTTTTGCGACCCTAGTCCCGAAACAAATCATTCCAGGCGACTAGGACTTAGCCCTATAACGGACCAGAGTAGGTCGTGAAGCTTCGCTATCCCAAAGCGCGGATAGAAAACCAACATGGACCAAGGGAGGATGACAAGAGAACATGCTAACAGCGTCCCACTCTACTCCCTTCCCATAACCTTCTCAAGCCTGACATAAACAACGCAAACACATCTACACGACCATAAACAGCTACACTACACTACAAAGTATACATAAGGGTTGGTAAACTTCATGTGTTTACAGAAAGGGCATGCTACGCCCTGAGCCCCACCGCTATCACCTGAATGAGAGGGGTGCATCGGCCAACACCAACTAAGCGTAATGCACATCTCCATATGAGAGATGAGGCCATAAGTAATAAATACTAACCATTTTTTTTTTAAATTTAAATCATCCCGCATGAGAGGGAAATATATTAGTATTATGCCTCAACCTACACCTATCCATACATGAGTGCAAACGCCTCATATCCAGACGCATGCATGTATATCCCATCCATTCACAAGGGGATATTGATATCAGACCGGCATGGATTTTTATTTTATTTTTTGCAACCCCGGGAATTACCTGCCCCGTTCCACTCACTGTAGGAGCATCCCAGCACAAAAACCGGTTCCAGGCCGCCACTAACGCGGAATTCGGAAGTGCGCAACCTCCTCCTACCCTGCTTTAACCCACTCTACAGATAACTACCCCCAGATCACAATAACAGGGTACCTGACGCCACAGACCCTACTAACACCTCCATCAAGGTTAAAAAAGAGCATTATCGCTGGAGAAGCTGATATAGCACAGGTAGCCTAAAGTAGTCTACGTATGTAGAGGTTTTACCAGCCCACCACACTGGAAGTATTTTACATTTGACACTTTTTACACAGGTTACACCTATATTAAAAAAAAAAAAAAAAAAAAAAAGGGAATCTGAAACACCCTGGCTGATGATACCGGCGTTAGCCAAAGGTCAAAAGCACAACACTAGGAGCAGAGCTGGGGAAGGCGATGTGGACCCTTACCCCAGTCGGCTCATCAAATTACTGACGACTAGACCAAATAGACGAACCACGTAAGGTCAAAGCATTCGCGGCCTGGTCGGGCAAGCTCTGGAATCCTAGGTGCGCATAAACCGCCCCTGGGAGGAAGGGATGCTAAACCCACTTTGAGCCACGGTCGTCGAAGCCAAGACCTGCAGGGAGACTTTCTGAGAATGGCGGGAGAAATAGCTCACTCCGCGTCGGCCTCGGGAGCTATCCCTAGAGACGACCATATTATGACTAGACTGTTAGTTAAATTTACGTAAGTAAGACTTCCATGGCGGGAAGCAAAACTCCTGTGCGTTGGAGCATACTACGGCGGCCCATAGAGGCAAATTTATATATCAATGCGAAAATGCATACTACGGCGGCCCATAGAGGCAACTTTATATATCAATGCGAAAATGCATACTACGGCGGCCCATAGAGGCAACTTTATATATCAATGCGAAAATGCATACTACGGCGGCCCATAGAGGCAAATATCACTGCGAAAGCAGATTGCGACGGCCGATTAAGGCGGAGACAATATTATGCCATTGGACCACACTGTCCAATGCCCACATAAATGACGACGCATCGGGCAGTCAGAGTGCATTAAGAGATGGGGCATTGCGCGCCCCTCACAGGAGCCAAGTGGGCGGCTCACCTACGACTAATCGGAACGGCAAAACGAGCACGACAAGGAAGTTACAGCGGGCGGAACGGTTAGCTTAGTGGCACCGTAAGCCGCCCGCGGATAGATTAATCCTAGTAATAGACGTCGACACTAGACTTAAGGGGACGGAATCTAGCGACCCTAGAGACAACCGGTGTTTCTGGGGCTCGTGCGGGTGGTGATCTGGGGATTTAATTGCCCCAGGCGATCGTCCTAGGCCAAATTTAGTTATAGACGGTTGCATTTGACACGCAACCTAGGATTAAGCAAATTTAATGAACACTGTTGCAATTCAGCACAGAATCTTTCGGCAATAGATTAAGGCAACCCTCTCGGCTTAGATGTAGTTTTTTTTATATATACCATAAGTAGAATAAGTAGTATAAGAGAACGCCGTTCGGCGCCTGATGACCCACAAATCCGTCATCAGGGTAAGTCCGATAACTCATGATAAGTTATTATAATGTAGCATAGTCTTACATTTAAGACAATTTTTTTTTTAATCCATATCTTGAGGTAAAATTTCGGCGCCTGGCGGCCCAAATTCGTTGCCAGGGTAAGCCCAATCCTACAACACATTAGGAAATGACGTCACGGCACCATATAGGGTAAGCCCGGCCATATATCGAGTAATAATAACCATGCCATTCTTTTCACAGGTAAAAAGGGGCTTCAGACTGTGGCAACGCTGCCACAGGAAGCGGCATATGGAATAGGGAATTTCAATGTTTTGTTAACCTCTCCATTTTTTTTTGCAGGCATTGTCACCTAGAATATGACACGTGTAATTATGATTTTGCTGCCAGATAGCAGCAACATGCTATTTAATGCCCCCTTATTGTAGTATTATACCTGTGCATACTAACCTCCATTTAACATTCATTCTCACTTACACACTCACTACATTTTTTTTTACAGCTACACGTCAATAATCTGCACAGCGGGAATGATGCCTGTGGGGCATCAAGCTTGCTGGCAGATCTACATAAAACAAAAACACTTGAAGCGTCAAAATGCGACGCAGCTTACGGCGATGAGGGCGCAACCGGCATGTGGCGGCGACCCTCATGGCCAAGTGTGCAAGCATTCACCCACAGAGGATGCTTCACAGACTAGGTATTAAGAATACACTGCAAGCGGTACGACCACTCAACCGTGCCAAGAGGTGGCCGTATAGGATCAGCCGTGATACGGCAAGCGTACGTACAAACAGGTAGCGTGCACGCGAGGATCCAAATAAAAACTAGAATTATAAGGGTTTAGCGCGCTTAAGTAGACATAAGGTCATTGTAGTTCATAATTTTAAAGAGTAAACTACATACATATTCATGCGCCCACGGGCAATTATTCCAATGGAAATTCCTAAATGTCAGCATCGCAACATAATATTTTTGTCTGTTTATCAAGTTCACGTGTACACGATGTCTATATTTTTGTTTTGTTTTGTTTCGTTTGCTAAGGTAACACGTAACCAATGTCTGTGAATTGTTTTCTTTCATTTTTCTCTCTTCTAACTTCCCCATTTGTCAGGGTGTTCCGTTTTATCCCACACCAATAAATACATTTTAAATATTTCCTTTAAATTATACCCTGGAACACCCATTTTTTTCTATTCTCTCCTATCTTCTTTATTGCGGGGAGCACTTTTTCCCCAAGATAGGGCGGACGACGCAATCATCCGTTCGGCCCTGGGTTTTTCCTCCCTGCACAACTATGTAACCATGTATAACCATGTTTTTTTTCTTTTTTATGCCGACAACGGCAATGGCGATTGTGCCTCAATAGCAATTATTTTCTTTATTCAACAATGTTAATGCACATTTCACCATGCAATGTAAAATTTATATACATATATATCTATGTACACCCCATAACCCTCCCCTCTGAACACGGGCTGACCGCACACCTACACTTCTGCACGACGACACCCGTTCCATACGACGACGCTTACGACGCCACCACCAGAAGAGACGAGGGGGATTCAAAAACTACTACGACAACATCCCAACCCCAAGTGCCCTTCCCGGTCGCGAGGACGCGACCAAATGGAGGAAGAGGCTTGTACAATACCCAAGGGGTATGCATAAAAGGCAACCCTTTAAAAGCCTACCCAATATCCATCAATACTATAAGGGCAGCTGGCTACTCCATAAAGCAGCTCAACCCTTGCGTAATTATGACACACAGCGACATACTACAAACTGGTTCAACTATGCCACAACGCGCTGACAGAACAGAGGCTAAAGGTATAAAAGGTGCCTTAAGTGGGTCACGAGGATCTCTCCATCACCAGTGCTTCGACGAGACAGCCGGAGGCTAACGACAGTGTCAACCGAGGTGAGTCAGTCAGTCAGTGTTCAGAATCCTATTTTTGTAACCTAACACCCACAGTTTGTACTCACATTATAACATCACAAGATCCCTTAAAAGGGACTAACAGTTACTCATTGCTGACCAATAAACACTTGGTCAGTCTCTTACACTTGCATTACTGATCTACACTCTTCTTCACGTCCCCACGTCCTTCCTTACTCCCGTCACAGTCGGACGTGACACACCGTAGTAATAACGCCAACTCAGACGTCCTTGTATTCCTCACAGCGGCTAGCGTGCTCAATTGAAGCGCGTGCCGAACCGCTGACACTAGCAAGGTGATTATATAATAAGTAGCCGGCTGGGCGACTAGTACACCGACCCGCGTGCTAAGGCTACATCCCTTAAACCACATTTACAGTCTTTATAGGAGCGCCCCCTAGTTCCTAGCACATCACAACACACTACACTGGTCAGCTTGCCCTGTCAAGGGGAGCTACCCTTCTTTAGGCACAAACTCATAAATTAGTACAGCAACTCTCCCTTTTAGATCCACCCCCAAATAAGGGATCTAAAACAATATACATACGCAATTGGATTAACTCATGAGGGCTACTTATAGCATTGGCCTTTGAGAATATTTTACGGAAGCTATTCTAACAACTCTACGCAGTGATGTGCTCTCAATTCGAATTGCAGAGTAAGAATGTATAAAAAAGAAAACTCGTGCCCACTGGCCTGGCGCAAGTCCTCGAAATGAGCACCGCTTGGATGATTTACGTATCATCGATACAATTTCAGTACCCCAAACCGAAATTCAATTTCGTGGCAGGACAGGGAATCAAACCCGGACCACCGGGGCGACAGCCAAGAACGTTAGCCGCTACACTAAAAGGTGGTCTCTTTCATTGTCTGCGCAATCAATTGCACGATACCATGTAATTTCTTCACTGGGCGAACTATAATAGTACACATTTCTTCGTATTTTTGGCATTGCATAGTCCCTGGTAAGTTAGGAAGACGGTTCGCGTACCATAACCCTAAAGTCGAATAGTTCCAAGAACTAACAAACAAAACAGTCTCAGGCACTCCACCGAAAGAAATACAGACAAGCTGGTAGAAAGACAGACAACATATTTTGTAATTTTTAGAGCAAAATAGGCTAATTGTTATATAATGAATAGAACTCTTGGTCTCCATAGTGTTGAAATAATGAATATTGTCCTAAAACTTGAAGGTTTGAAGGATTTCGTGTCTTCTTGCTTATTTTGCCGTATATCTTATGTGTAGGTAAATTCCACGAGGTATTTTTTCAGGCCATGTTGAATATAAGAATTCTTTTTTTTATCGTTTACCCTCCAGGGTTGGCTTTTCCCACGGACTAAGCGAGGGATCTCACCTTTACCGCCACTGGTAGTGTCCTGGAGCTTGGGACTCTGAGCTGGGG
Organism: Meconema thalassinum; assembly: GCA_946902985.2. NCBI lineage: Eukaryota > Metazoa > Arthropoda > Insecta > Orthoptera > Tettigoniidae > Meconema > Meconema thalassinum. The sequence goes on from OX336401.1 coordinate 138,854,354, forward strand.
ATACAACTGGGGAGTGTGACTAGCACGTTGCCCAGGCGGCCTCACTTGCAAAGCGAACAGGGGCCTGATGAAGAGATGGGAATAGTGGGAAGATTAGGCAAGGAAAAGGGAAGGAGACGGCCGTGGCCTTACGTTAGGTACCACCCCGGTATTTTCCCGAAGACGAAGTGGGAAACCACGGAAAACCACATCGAGGATGGTTGAGGTGAGAGTCGAAACCCCTCTACTCATTTGGACCACCCGAGGCTGAGTAGACCCCAATCCAGTCCTCATACCACTTTTCAAATTTCGTGGCAGAGCCGGGAATCGAACCGCGGAAGTCCTGGGTGGCAGCTAATCATGCTGACCACTACACCACGGAGGCGACTTGAATATAAGAATAAAAGACATAAATGACCTTAGATTGCGACGGAATATCTTTCATTTTAAAATCCTGATGAATTTACTAACGCATAAAAAAATGGTATATTGGCTTTCACGGCCGGTGAATTAAAACTCAGCATTCTTCTAGGTTTGTGCCGTGTCTTGTGTGGGGTTTCGCCTAGGACACCAAGCTGGCTCATCGGCGGGCTCTTGGTGTCCCCGCCCGGACCCCCACAGGAGTGACGAACTGCGCGCCACCTCCCTTTATATTAGGTGCAACTGCACCACTTGACTGCGAGAACTAAAAGCTCAAGCAGCCTTAACCTCCCTATGAAGGCTTCCAAAAAGATGGTATATTGGCTTTCACAGCCGGTGAATTAAAACTCAGCTGAGTTTTACTAACGCATGTTTCTCGAACTCACATATCCCTGAAGAGCATCAATCTAGTCATTTGGTGAATTCAGAATCTTGTTATTGAAATACAGTTTTATAGTCCTAATGTAGTTTTTTTGGTTCTACCCATAATTATTCCGGTTGCTATGAGGTAGGGGATGTGGTGAGACAGTTTCCTTGTGGGAATGATTTCATGACGCGAATCTCATGAGAGGAGTTAATGACAAATAAAATTAATGAGGTAGGCCTAATGTATGGAATGGCTGTGTGTGGTCTTTCGAGTTTGGAGTAGTCTGACCATGCACGTTAACGTGTTTAGCTACCTCGGCTGGTTTGTGACATTATGTCAACAAATTAAAAAATGTATTTTAACTCTCCTGATTCCATACCGGCCCCTGATTCTATTTTAGGACTATTATATCTCGCTGCACCTGCTACAACACCCAAAAAGTATGCAAATTTCTGTATCCTTGCTGCAGATCTGGTTCATGTGCGTCCAAATATCATGTCTTATATGTCTACGGTTTGATTCATTAATGTGTGACTCTCCCACTATGCTATTTTTGTCCTCCCTACGTTATGAGCACGGCAGACCACACGCATATTCCACAATGTTGGCTCTAGTGCGCCTAGTGTGCAGGCTCCGCGCTCAGTACTAAACGTACTTCAGTACCCGGTCAAATGGACAGTGCTTGTGCGACTAAGCGCTGCAGTACTAGTGTGCTGTCGTGCTGCACTGCTCAGAACTGGACCGAGTAGGGCTGCGCTCGGCCGGCACGAGTCAATTTCTCGCTAGCACTGCTTCACCTTGCCCATTGCACGGCCCTGCTGCGTACTACTGCCCTTGCTCTGAGTTCCTCTGCTGCAGAATATGCTGCCCCAGTCTGGGGGAACTCTGCTCATGCCAACCTAGTAGATGTTGCCCTCCATGAGACAGGCCGCATTGTGACAGGCTGTCTACGCCCAACTTCTGTCGATAAGCACTTTCCGCTCATGGGAGTAGCACCTCCAGAAGTTAGAAGACAAGTAGCGGCAGAAGTAGAGTAGAAAAAGCAAGAAACAGATCCAAGACACCCAATGTATGGACTTGATGTCCATCCACCTAGGCTAAAATCAAGAAAGAGCTTCCTCCAAACAACAATATCCATTCCTTCCTCAGCTGAAGCTCACCGAATTGAACTTTGAAAAACAAAATTACCGGTAGGATCGTAGGAAATGAAGAAGAAACCGGCAGCAGACTACCATCTACAATACGAATCTTGGAAGACACTAAACAGACTGAGAACTGGTGTGAGTCGGTGCACAAGCAATTTAATGAAGTGGGGATACAGTACTGAAGAATTTTGTAGATGTGGTGAAAGACAAGACCCTAAGCTCCTTCTGAATTGCAGCATGATATCAAGACCATGTGCTATGCAGGACTTGATAGAAGCCAATGACTGTCCCATTCTAACAGTTGAACACTGGAGAAATGAAATTTACTGCAATTTATATGTATATTTGTATGTGTTGTGGACTCGGATAAATAAACAAATAAACTCATCATCATCATCATCATCATCATCATCATCATCTTCCTTCCAAGTATTGGGCCAAATGTCCCGTTACGGTCTTGCACTTTCCTTCCATCTCTTCATCGGACGTCCTATCGATCTATTTCCCCTTGGCTGGTAGCGAAGGATCTCCTTCGGTAATCTTCCAGGTTCCATCCCTTGGACATGATGCTTCCAGTTCTCTTGGTAGTCACAATTGTATGTAGTTATTGGTTTCACTTTTAGTTCCTTCAGCACATCCTCGTTTCTCTTATGATCCCATTTAGTATATAGCCTGCTGTTCGGCTCATAAAGGTCATTTCGCGTGCTGAGAGTCTGGAGATGTCCTGAGATTTTATTGTCCATGCCTCGCTGGTCTGGCTAATGTGTTATACAAACGCAAGCGTGTATGCCTTTGGACAAGAGATGGCTGAGAGATGGCATCCCCATTAATGGACTTACTTTCTTCAGGCTAGCAACCCGTTGGAAGGACATTTTCATTGCTTTCAAGTCTTGTAAAGGAAAAAAACCGGACAAATAAACTCAGTTAATAAAATTTAATGATACTAAACATAATAGTATGAAGATACATGAAAAAGACCATGTCTGCCCAAATTCCTCATTGACAAAGTTTAATGAAATAGAAAAATGCAGGGTCTTCAAGAAAGGTTGCAGCAATTTCAAGAAATCATATCTCCCACTGTAAGTGAGATAAATTAATAATTTGACCTGAAAACTAACCAGGAACTCATCGAGTTTTAGTTTTAGATGTTACTGTACTCCGCCCGTGACTTTCAGCCAATGTGTAGAATGAGTGCGCGACAGGAAGCTGCCACGTCACTGTTTCAGTAGTGAGTGTGATTGCAATGGCGACAATTCAGCAGAAAGCACAGTGTGTGTTGTGGTTAGCGGAGTGTAAATCTGTTATAACTGTTCAGCGCACTTTCCGACATGCTTATGGTGGGGATCCCTCTCATGCTAGTTCATAGTTAGTTATTGTTGTTTTAAGGGGCGGAACTACGAGGTCATCTGCCTCTCATGCTAATAGTATTAGACGGTGGTATGGACAGTTTCAGGAAACTGGCAGCGTTGACGTGAAGAAGTCCCCCGGACTCCCTAGAACGAGTGACGAAACAGTCGAGCGTATTCGCCAGAGTTGGTTGGTTCTTAAGTTTAGGGGCTGCGACAACGCGATCATGTAGCCCCGTGTACTTTGGGTGTGTGTAGAATCTGTCTGATAACCGATGTTAATTGTGATGACTGTATTAGTGTGTGTTATCTGTTGTTTTTTAAAATTTAAGTACAGACTGCAACTTAGAATTTTTCTAATATTTCCTACTTTTGCCGCCAAGCACCACCGTCAACGACTACTAGGCCAAGTTCAGAACTTAGCTACTAGACGCCACCGCAGTCGGCTCTTGAAAACGAACGTAGAAACCTAAAAGCGTTGTTTACATTCTTAACCTATCCAATTTAGCTTCACACAGGTGCAATTAGTGGAAGGTTCTTTAACATGCCATAAATCTATGACATGGGACCGCCGGCTTTACTTCCCGTCCGAAGGAAAGCATACTGAGGGATTTTTATCGCTCTTAAAAAATCCGACGGCTTCGGCCGGTTTTGAACCCGCTATCTTGGGCATAGAAGCTCAGCACGCTACCGACTACGCCACCGAAGCCAGAGTTTTGTTCGAAGTAAAAAGAAGAAAAAAAATCCATTTCGAAGCGAAGTTTGCAACTTGGAATACCTGTGTCAACAATGCAATATGTGTTGACTTGAGATAAACTGGATTACGCTAGCACATGAGAATGAACTCCCCGTCTCGCTTTTAATCTCATATACGGTTATCCAACCGAGGTGACGGATTTTCCTTTAATTTCAAAATTGGAAAGACATTATTTTACTTTCATTATTCAGTTTTTCCAATAATTTTCTTGTCACCGTCCTCCTCTCTAGGGGTATTGTCTTAAGTGTGACCATGTGTATTTTGGTGATATATGTATTTTTCCCTTTTTCCTAAATATAGGATATTTTGCCTGCATTATCTATCCTTGTATAGTATTGGATTTTAAACCACCCTCTTCGCCCAGGGCCACTTCTATTCTAGATTTTAAACCACCCTCTTCGTCTAGGGTCCACTTCCACTCTCGGAGCAAGTTCTCCGTTATTCCTGTCTACCTCCTTTTCTTCCTGATTCTCTTTATTCGGGGGCGGATAAGGTAAGGGGGGTTACAGCTCTCATCCGGGCTTCACCCATTACATCTCTCCAGGTTCAAGGACCTACGCTCTGCCATGTAACTTCAAATGCCAATTTCAAGAAGTTTAGTTAGTTAGATATTGTTGTTTTTGTGACAATTGCTTGTCACATATTTTGATCGTGACCCTTCCTGTCCAATTATTTTACTTCTATGCCGAAATAGACGTGTCTCCTTGATCTATTAATCTGCAACATATTCCTTGCTCTCCTTGCGAGCAAATTCTGTTCTTCATGATTGAAGATCTGGGCCTTTTAACTTGTAAAGTTTTGAAGCCTCTGGCTCAATGAAGTACCAGCTGGAGTAGTTCTCAACTTCTCAGAAATGTAGAAATACACTCCCACTAGTGTTTTCTTGGAAATTTAGTTTGAAGCTTCTTTACTTATTGTGTAAACAAGGCCGGGGTTGGACGGGTTCTGTTGAGAAGCAATTAGAAACGCACCATTCTTAATTTGCCCATAATTATTTATTTTTCCGATCACTTATCCACCTGCAGAAGGAACTGGAAACAATAATGCAGTTGCCGATGGTTGTGCAGGTCACACACTTTTAAAGAGAATAATAAGCCTTTTGTATGAATGTCCCTTTTTAATATTCTTTTGCATTTGCAGTCTACATCTTCAAAACAAATATATCGATTTCACCGTAAGAACTTGTAGCTCACTCTAATAAGGGGTGTCCGTTGGAAGCAGCTACAGACTCAGGCGAGCCGAACCGTAAAAATGCAATTTTGTTTCATTTTCCCCATAAGTTTTTCTTTTTGTTTTTATTGTAAAAATGAAGATTATCACAAAAACTGTCAATTTTTACAAAAATTTGCAACAAAATTACAGCCAAAAGACTTGGATTCTACTGGGATTTCTAACCCTTATGTCCAAGATCACTCTAAATTTGGTGATATGGTTAACTCTTGGTTCCCACCACCCAAAGTGCCTACGTTAGGGGCAGATGACCTCGTAGTTCTGCCCCTTAAAGCAACAATAACTAACTAAAGTGCCTAAGTGTCGGAAACGCCTCTCACAGGAGAAAAAGGAAAAATTATCAGCCAGGCTCAAGAGATATTGGGAATGAAAGAGAGCATCGTAGAAGAACTAGTGGTAAGTGCTCCTTAGTAGGCTTAAATCAAGAATAATATACTCACTCCTTTTCCAGGTTTTCCAGTTGTTTCTCCAGCTGCTCAACGAGTTCAGCCGAAGGGCAGGTGGCAACAATCGTGTCTGGTTTGGATTGCTCCTCCACAACCTTCTGCAGATTCTGAAACTCTGTCTCCCGTTCTTTCAACTTCTCCTCTAGGTCATGGATCACACGTTTTGCTGACATCTGTTGATCACTGAGATCACCCTGCAAGTAAAACACACCAGTCAAAACACTACACTCTATGGGGTTGTGATAGCTTTTTATGAATAAAATAAACTGAAATATTTTTTAAATAAAAAAAGGTGAGCTACAAGAACTTGAAAAGAGAAGAAAGGAAGATTCTGAGGAAAATTCTGGGACCACAGAAGTCTACTGATGGGACTTGGAATAAGAAGAAGGCTGATATTCTATGATATGGCCACCTGGTAAGAATGGACGAAAACAGATTGACGAAAAATATCTTCCGATACACCATGGGATTAGAGGCCACCTGTAAGTGGGTAGATGAGGTCAAGAGGGATGCAGTAGAATTTGGAATTACTCCAGAGATAATTTGTGATAGAAGTGCATTCAAAAGAAGAGAAAATGATTTCAAATCGATCGAAGAGAAACCACTACATAAGAAACCTGTAAGGATCATTTCCAAGGAGTAGAGAAGGATGGTAACTTACTATTTTTACAAAGTAACTTACTATTTTTACAAAGTAACTTACTATTTTTACAAAGTAATTTACTATTTTTGCAAGAGAAGAAAGACCAAGAAGCCTTAAGTTTCATGCGGTCCATAGTTGGCCAAATACCTAGAAAGAAGAAAGGACATGTTCTCTTTCAGTTGCCCACGAGTGAAATCTTGAAACTCTAAACCAAGACAGCCATGACTCTTAAAATCATTTGACCACACATCATCATCATCATCATTACCATAATCATAATCTTCCATCTCCAGTTTCCCAGGTGTGGTAAACAAGTGATCGCCATTTCTTCCGATTGTGGTACACCAATTTTTTTCTTGGACATCGTCCTTCTCCATACTGTCTCAATCCACCATCTCATAGTCTGTTATTGGTCTTCTTCCTCTTATGTCCAGTTCGAAGTATTTCTTAGCTCTTCATATCACTGAAGTCTGCGCTTCACTAGGAGGTTGATCATGGGAACCCTGTTTATCTGTGTACCTCTTCTGATCTTGTCTCTCCTGGTACTTTGATTCATTGTTCTGATAAATCCCATTTCTGTTGCTTGAATTATGCCATAGTCCTTATTTAGCTATGTACCAGGTACATGTATCCATACCATAGATAAGGATTGGTACAAAGTAGGTAACAATATAATTTTTTTCCACTATCATCATCATCATCGATTCTCCACTCCAGCAGGCCGGGTGTGGGAAAGAACATGCCCCTTTCATAACTGTCTGTCCTGCCACCATTCTTCTTCCAATACTATCCTCTATTCTATGCTCCGCTTAGCCAAAGGTCTGTGTATTTGTTTCATCCACCCATCTCGAGGTCTACCTCTTGGTCTCTTGCCAATTATCTCCCTTTCGAAATAGGCTTTGGGTGGTCTACTAGAGGCCATCCTCATCAGATGACTGAACCATTTCAATCTCGACTCCTCAAGAATGTCAAGCACCCTTCTCTTCAGCCCTGGACTGACTCATTTCTAATTTTGTCTCGTCTGGTCTTCTGAATACTTGATCTTAGAAATGTCATCTCAGTTGCTCCCTTGGAGGGAAATTAAAGCCGGCGGGCCCATGTCATAGATTTATGGCATGTAAAAGAACCTTTCACTAACTACAATTGTGTGAAGCTAAATTTCTAGGTTAGATTTGATTAACGTTCGGTGACAGGTACCGGTTGCGGTGGCATCTAGTAACCAAGTTCGCAGCTAGGTGTCGTTGACAGTAACATTTCGTAGCAAAGTATGAGCTACCGGAAATTGATCGTCTGCAGTCCTTACGTGAATTACAGATAACACACACTAATACAGCCATCACAATTAACACCGGTTATCAGACAGATTCTGCACACACCCAAAGTACACGGGGCCACATGACCGCGTTGTCGCAGCCCCTAAACTGAGGAACCAACCGACCAAAGTGAGCATTGTGAAAGGCTGGTTCACAGGAGACAGGCAACACTCGTAAACTTGGACGTGTATGTCAGAGAACAAAAGAAGGATGACCTATTTGCACATTCCTTGTTGGCTGCCGAATCAAATGTTACAGTAGACAAGGTAGATTTTCACATGGTGCCTGATATAATTTTCTAAATATTGCAATCCGGAACTCGGAAATTGTCCGTTAAATGCGGATATCGATTTGCATTGTCTTCTTAACACAGTTTCTGTTTAATGAAGGGAATTAAACACGTTTTCCCCCCTTAAGTTCATCAAATATTTCCGTCGGCAGCGCTAATTGCAATGTTGTTATCGGTAGCGCTTTGCATCGGCGACGACTACGATTCTAGTATCGTAATTGTTAATAAATACTGCTTACGTCAACTTTTATTTCACTCTCTAGGCTAGCAGAATGGAGACTGGTTTTGAATAATTTTGTTTGATTTTTGTTATTTTATTTTTGACTATTTTTTTTTGAAATTTCGTGCTGGTACTCATTAATTTTAACCAGGCTAATTGTGATTTTTTCTTTTAAGATTTTGACTAATTTTGATTTTTGTGCTTTTATGGGCTTTTTGATCTTTTTTGACTACCGTATCTTTTTCATTTGTATTTTGACTATTTTTGATTTTTCTTCTTTTTTTCAGATTTTAATTACTTTAATTTTTTTCTGATAACAGAACCCCTACCCAAATCTCAACCTCACCTGCACGTGGTGCACTCTGCTTTCGACTGACGAGGCTCTGGCGACCGAATGACCTCCGGTATAAGAGGTTCCCCCTCTGCCAAGTGCCAACGGCCTCTTATTTGAGGGCGGAGGAGCGGGTAGCGGATTTGGGCACTCTGTTCTCCCTGGGATGAGAAATCGTCTCTAAAGGCGGGTGAACCAAGATTGGTCAACGGCACCAGAATGTGGAAGGCACCGGGTAACCACCACATTAAAGATCTCTATGATATCCCAGGAATGAATGCATGATGATGTCATCAAAAGTAAAATATTCCGGAATAGCCCCGTATTCGGATCTCCGGAGGGGGATGCATGAGAAGACGAAGTTCAAAATGGGTACATGGAATGTGAGATCTTTGAAGAAATGTGAAGAAGACGACCAAGAGCAGAGTTCTTTGATGACATCGGAGGAAGATGTCCGTACCACCTGATCCAACAGCGGGCTCAGGATAGAAGACCTTTGGACGAAGACATTCATGCTACCCACCAACCACCAGGTTGAGGAGAGAAAGAAGAAAGAAGAGCATTTTTGTCAAATTTTGATTATTTTGAGGAGTTTATGAATTTTGACAATTGTTTTTTTTTTGGAGGGGGATTTTGACAAATTTGCTTTGTATTGTAGGACTTCCAAACACTAAAAAGGGAGAAGTGGGGGAAGCAGAAGTGTATCCCGTTTTCGTTGCTGATATGAACGCTACCATTATAGGTTTAAGACAAGTTTTCATTTAATAGAGGAAAGTGCCCATAATCGGACCCCTCCCCTAATGTGGACCCCCGGTCTTCCCGGCTCTGCATTCTCCTGAACTCTAGCGAGACCGAGTGTAGTTAGTTAGTTAGTTATTGTTGTTTTAAGGGGCGGAACTACGAGGTCATCTGCCCCTCTTAACACAGATTAAAGAATACAAATTTTGAATTTAATTTAAAATTTTGAGGTGGACATCTAAATTTAAAAAGACCAAAAATTAATAAAACAAAAACAAACAATTAAATTAAAAAAAAATTATAAACTTAAACAAAAATTACGGAAAAAACAAAACATTATCATTCAAAAACGAACAAGTCGTTGAGTCAAAGTTCACTGGAAAATTTAGATTGCTGGCCCTAACCCACTCTCACTTATAAAGCGGATAACGCGATCAGCAGCCACCGCGTCATCGGCTAATATAAGTTTGAGTGTCGTCTGCAAACCAAGGTTTCTTCGTAAGTCAGCAAGATCCACACACTCGGTGAAAATGTGGGCCACGGTGAAAACGGCTCCACAGGTACAAAGTGGGGGGTCTTCCCTTCTCATTAGGTACGAGTGGGTGGATCTTGTATGACCTATCCTTAGCCTACACAAAATGACGGACTCTCTCCGGGCCCGGAAGGAGCTCCGCCAAACGCGAGTAGTTCCCTTGATCGCTCTCAGTTTACTGGGCAGTGGGTCAGCTAGCCACTGACTCTCCCAAAAAGCCAGAACTTGTAGGCGTAACTGAGAGCGAATATCTCTAGCGGGTACCTCCATTTGTCGAGGTGGTAGTGATACCGCCTCTTTTGCAGCTTGATCTGCTAACTCATTCCCCGCAATTCCCATGTGGCTTGGAAGCCACAGAAAGGTGATTCGAGTGTCAGCGTGGCTCAGCCCGGCTAGTAGGTCGTGGATTCGCTGCACTAGGGGGTGTTGCGGGAAACATGTAGCAATTGACTGCAACGAACTCAAAGAGTCGGTACACACGAGAAAGTGGATTCGAGCATCCTGTAGTGCAAACTGCAGAGCTTCATAGATGGCAACGAGCTCCGCAGTAAACACACTACAGGCCTCAGGCAAAGAGATCTTGGTATTTGCACCATCAATAACGTAAGCACAACCCACCTTCTCGTCCACCTTCGAACCATCCGTGTATAGAATGCCAGCGTCCGGAAATTGGTGAACTATGCTGTGGAACTGCCTCCGGTAAATGGAGGCATCCGTGTTCACCTTAGGACCTCGGTGCAGATCTAACCGAATTTCCGGACGCGGGACTTGCCACGGAGGCACCTCGCTAGATGTCCGGATCATACAGGGACCTACAGCCACTCCTATTTCGGTACACGAGCTATCAAGTCTAATACCAACCGGCCGAGTGGCACGAGGCCGGTTGGCGTACCCCTGGTGGTTTTGGGTACCGAAGAGAGCTTGATAGGTCGGGTGTTGCGGCATTTGACGCACATTGGCAGCATATGCTAAAAGCATATGTTGGCGTCTATAATTTAAAGGTGGAACACCCGATTCGGCGAGTAAGCTGGGTATCGGGCTGGTCCGGAAGGCACCGGTAGCCAGCCTAACGCCACTATGGTGGATACTGTCCAGCATTTTCAAGGTTGCCGGCCTAGACCGAGTGTAAATAGTAGTTTGGGCATCTACCACTCTGTAGCGGAGCGCACACGCCGCCTGCTTCACGTGTTGCTTATCAGTTCGCCATTACGTGTTTTGACAGTGGTAAAAGTTTTAACATTGTGCTATATGATTTGTTATTTCTCCCAGATATAGGCAGGTAAGCCTCTCAAACTCTATATATTCTTAAAAGGTAAGGGTTAAGGTTAGTGTTTATCACGAAACCATTTCATATAGATTTATGGTTAAAATGTATTGAGTTAACAAAATGTTGGCTATAGTTGCGCAAACCGGACCCCCCACAGTTGCCTAAACCGGACCCCTTATTTTTTCATGCATAATGTCTGCCTGTATTTACAAACACTCTTATTCTCTTGGAATTCTGTTGCAGAGTCCAAGTGGATAATGGGGAAGGTTAATCAAAGAAAGTGGAGCCCGTCTAAAATGACTAAAACTATTGATGCTTTTCGGAAAAAGAAGATGGTTTGCAAGAAGGCCAGTAAACAGTTTAATGTTCCGAAAACAACACTCATGAGGTTGTCCAATACGAAGTACGGTACATCTGAGGAAGCACCATAACAAAAAGAGGCAGACCTGCAGCTTTGGGTGAAGATCTTGAAGAAGAGCTGGTTCACTATTGTCTTGCTATGGAAGCTTTTTTTTGGGGGGGGGGGGGGGGGGCTTACTCGTAATGACCTGCGAAGAATGGCCGTACAATTGGCAGAGAGAAATAACATTGAACATCCTTTCAAAAACGAAATTGCTGGGGAGAAGTGGGTTAGACTTTTTCTTCAACGCACAAAACCAAACTCTCAGAAAGGAAGCTTACTGGAACATCCTATAGCAGGGCTCTTGGGTTTGGAATATATTGTGCCTATTTTTTTTTTTACTGTAACCTGTAATAGTTATATCCCACTTTGAAAATTGGTTAGGCTATGTTCTCTCTGATTTAATAAATTTTTCTAATTTTGTCTAGTGTTATTTCATTTTTTTACAAGGGGTCCGATTTTGGCAACTTTTTTTTAAATTGCCAAAGTGTAAGGTTTTAGGAAATATTTTTTTTGAATACCTATTTTTAATTATATTTTCTAAAAGCAAAATATAAACGGTGCATAACCTTATGAAGTAAATATTACATGCTCTTAAAACATATTTTTTAATTATTTTCTACTTTTTATTAATAGAAAACAAAATGGAGGTCCTGTTTTGGGTACTTTCCTCTAAATAAAGGGTCTGTTGAAGGCATGCTTTGAAGTACCAGTACATCCTGGCAAGATGAACTGTCCCTTGAGAAGCTCCTTTTGAATTGTGCAAATAATTTCCATATCAATCACTTTAATTGAATGAAATCTCTTCTCAAACTGAACAAGATGGTGATGAAATGGAAAGTTTGATTCACGCTAGAGTCACAGAACAGCTCCAATTTTCACTGGAAACTTGGCCACTAACAGCAAAAGATACTGGAATGCTGGATGCCTTCGAAAGAATGATTCTTCGAAACATCATCGGCTCAGTCTGCGAAAGAGAAACATGGAGGAGGAGGTGCAATCATGAATTATACAACATTTATAAAGGCCCACCTATTAGAAGAATAGTGAAATCAGCCAGATTGAGGTGGTCCGGGCGTGTAGCACGGATGAGTGATACGGAAGTACCTTAAAAGGTATTAAATGGAACAGAGGGGGACAGAGAGGACAAGGTCGACCGAGAATCAGATGGATGGATGGATGGAGTTATCGAAGATCTTCGGGAAATGAGCTATAGGAATTGGAAAGCTTTAGCGTTGGAAGAAGATAAATGGCGGAAGATTGTTGAAGAGGCCAAAGTTTACAATTAATTGTAGAGCCATAGAAGAAGAAGAAGATGGTGATTGTAAAAATAATCAAGCGATAAAGAACAAATATCATCGCTGCCTTTCTTCCCTTCAACTTCTGTACTATTGTCGTATTCCTGGACAGTCATACCTGCCAAACTTAAAAAACAAAAAGTCAGGACATTTTGATATGAAAATCAGGAAAATTCAGGAGAAGCAAATAATATATAGCAGCTCAATTAATTGGCAAATCATACTTCGAAATGAATTATGTTAATTATCATTCGGCATTTATTATCCACATAACTTTCACTTCTAACACAAAAATCTTTTTTTTTTTATCTTTATGTTTCTGCCACACTTTACATTTTCTTGGCGCTTCTTTGTTCCCACTAGTTGCGAAACATCACTTTTTCCACCATGTGATATATAAGGGGTGTTCAAATGAAAAGGTACGATACGATACTGTGGGTGATTCGTTATTCAAAAGTAATCACCACAGGCCTGTGAACAGGTGTCCCATTGTTTCACTTGCCGCAGGATTGTATTGTGCGACACTCCCTCCGTAACCTATGCAAGTCCATCAAGAACAAACGGCCTGGACTGCTCACGAAGGGAGTGTTTCTGCTCCATGATAACGCTCGCACACGTCTCTAACGTCACAAAAGGTGTATTGGCCACGTTCAAGTAGGAGCAATTTGCGTATCCGCCCTACATTCCAGATTTGTCACCCTGCGACTTCCATCTGTTTGGTCCATTAAAAAGTATCTCAAGGGAAAACGTTTCCAATCGGACGACAAACTAAAGGACACCGTACAGGATTAGCTCCTGTTACAACCACAAGACTTCTGGGAACAGGGAATCCTGCGGCTAGTGAAGCAATGGGACACCTGTGCACAGCCTGTGGTGATTACTTTTGTATAACGAATAAATTGTACCCACAGTATTGGAGTTCATCAAGGCTCAGCTCAGTCTCCCCTGCTCTTTGTTATTGTCATGAATTCCATAACGCGAGACCTGCAGAAGTGTGTCCCATGGACATTGCTATACGCTGATGATGTGATGCTTGCGGCAGACTCCAGGAAGGATCTTGAAACCCAAGTGCAGACATGGCATGATCGTTTGCAAGGATTTGGTCTTCGTTTGAACATCCACAAGACTGAATACCTTGAAACGATTCCATCCCCTGGAACTATAAGTATTAATGGAGCTCCTCTTACCATGCATGGTAAATACATTCCGATACCTTGGTTCACGATTGCACAGCGGCAGCTCTGTGAATGAAGATGTGCGAGCACGAATCAATGCGACTTGGATGCGATTCAGAGATGTCACCGGTGTTCTTTGTGATAAGAAGATGCCTATCCGCCTAAAATCAAAGATATACCGTACAATGGTGAGACCAGATGCATTATATGGGACCGAATGTTGGCCAGCACCTAGAAGTGCTGAGCACTCACTTCATGTCATGGAAATGCGGATGCTGCGAAGATCTTTGTACATTTTTCTGCTCGACCATATCCCCAACACAACGATTCGACATACAGCTGGCGTGGCTCCAGTCAATGAGAAAATGCAGGAATGGAGACTCCGTTGGTATGGACACGTTGTCGGTGCACCACCAAGTTCAGTCATCGGCTCGTCCTACCATCTAACGGTCGACGGCCAGAGACAGCGTGGGAGACCAAAATTGCGGTGGCTGGACACTATTAACGCAGATTTACGAACAAGAAACTTGAAATCGCGGGAAGCATTAGATCGCAAGAAATGGCGTGCATTGATCCAAAAAGCGGACCCCGTTGCTACGGGATGACGCTAAGAAGAAGTAGAAGAAGAAGAAGAAGACAGTATTGTTTCGTACCTTTTCATTTGAAGAGGCATGGAGAGCTGCATCAAACCAGTCAAAAGACTGAAGACTCAAACAACAACAACATTTGAATACCCCTTGTAAAACCAAAATATCAACAGAGAGTACAAAATGCAAAATAATTAACCTTTGCTGGATTGAATCATGCACGGAAATTGTTCCGAAAACAGTATAAAAAAGTTTTTGGCCTGAGTGAAGAGACACGCCGAGCAGAACCACTAGAATGTGACGGAAATGTTGCAGCAAGGTCAATAAACAACTGCTTACACCGGAACAAAACTCAGTTACGAATTCAGGTGAAATTCCACAGCCTGCTTCCAGTCACCGACCGGTTCAGGAATGGAATGAATGAAGCCCCCATCTAGCGGCGAGGATATGAAATGTGCCGGCTGCCGAAGCCTGTCGCACTCCTCTGGGGCAATGATTAAATGAATGACAGATGAAATGAAATGATAGAGGAGAGTGTTGCTGGAATGACATTACGAATTCAGGTACGGTATTCAAATAACATGCATTACCTGCCCACTATAAACACTTCAAAAATTATTGGAAAATGTTTTGAAGTTCACCAATAATTTACAAAAAGAACAAAGAAAATCGGGAGTATAACTTGATCAATCGTGAGGTGGGTAAAACTATGGAAATTCGGGAAACTCCCACCTAAATTGAGAAAGTTAGCAGGTATGGAATTGACTCCTTCTTTCCCAGTGCACTGTTTCTTGCTTTCCCCATATACTGGACCTAATTCATTGTTTCCAAAACCACTTTAGGTATTGTTTAGGACCAAGAAAGAACCCATTATTCACTTTTTTTTAATATTAAAAAAATCAACATATACCTTTCTAATGGGGTTTATTTATTTATTTATTTATTTATTTATCGTATGGCTTTTAGTGCCAGGAGTGTCTGAGGACATGTTCGGCTGGCCTGAGTCTGTAGCTACTTCCAGCGGACACCCTTAGGGTGAGCTACAAGTTCCGTTCAATTTCAAGTAGTTCCAACTTTCGCCACCAGATATCAATGATACCTAGTGGTGAACGTTGGAACTTTGATAGAGCGTTCTGACGAAATCTAACCTAACAATTTAGCTTCACACAAGTTTAGTCTGTGGAAGGATCTTTTACATGCCATTAATTTATGACATGGAACCGCCGGCTTTACTTCCCCTCCGAAGGAAGGCATACTGAAAGATTTTTAACCCTCTTAAAAATCCGACGACTTCGCCCGGGTTCGAACCCGTTAACTTGGGCACAGCAGTTCAGCATGCTACCAACTACGCTACCGAAGCCGCTTCTAATGGGGTAATACATACGTAAAAGAACTTTTCTGCCTAGTCATTAGTTTTTTTTCTTATTTTACAATTAAGTCTAACAACGGTATTTAGAGATTAGCGATTCGGCCTTAGCTTCTTCTGCACCCCAAATTTCTTCATTCTATCTGACCTGGCTGCCCTTTGTTATCTGTGATGGTGTAGTTTTTCTGTTCAAATGTTGTTAATGTGAATCGTAAGTATTTATTCCTTAAAATATTCTTCTATTCTCTATTTTCAATTTGGAGCATTGTTACATTTAATTCATCTAAATCATGCTGGATCTCTTTGAACCAGTTGTTGGTTGGTTGCGACAACGCGGTCATGTAGACCCGTGCACTTTGTCTGATAACCGGTGTTAAATTATTATATAATTATTACAAATATTGGTACATGTTTCGGGGCTTATGTTATGGGTACAATAGCACACTTCATCAGCCATTGATTCAAAACTGTATATTCACTAGCAAACAAAATACAGACATTTGATACTTTAGTTTTACAAATTGTTTTAAAAAACACATTAAAAGTTGGTTGGTTCCTTAGTTTAGGGGCTGCGCATACACGGTCATGTAGCCCCATGTACTTTGGGTGTGTGTAGAATCTGTCTGATAACCGGTGATAATTGTGATGGCTGTATTAGTGTGTGTTATCTGTAATTCAGGTAGAAGGACCGCAGACGATTAATTTTATCAAATAGTTCCTACTTTCGCTACCAAATGCTACTGTCCACGACACCTAGCCGTGGACGTAGCTACTAAATGTCATTGCAGTCACCACCCGGCGGCGAACGTTGGAACTAATATAGCGTTATCAAACTAACCTACAAATTTTAGCTTCCAAAGTGTAGTTAGTGGAAGGTTCTCTTTGATGCCATAAATTTATGACATGGGACCGCCGGCTTTACTTCCCCTCCGAAGGGAAGCATACTGAGGGATTTTTAACGTTCTTAAAAAATCAGACGACTTTGGCCGGGCTTGAACTCGCGATCTTGGGCATAGAAGCACATAAAACATGTAATCATCATCATCATCATCATCATCAGATCACAGTTCCAGTTTCCCAGGTACTGTTGATTAGCCTCCTCCATTCCATTCTATTCATAAACACTTTGCTCTCCATGATGTCTTCAAGCAGGGGCGCCGAATCCATGGTCGAGGTCTAGCGACTGCTAGACCTGACGAGGGGGTGGGTCTCCCTGTCCCCTTCGGGGGTGGGTTCCGTTGGGGGGTTACGGATAGAGGAGGAAAGGGAAGGAGAAGGAAAAGAGGAAAGGAAAGAAGGGAGAGAGAAGAGAAGGGGAGAACTGTGCGAAATAAGCTGTAAAAACGTAATTATTGGGGTAGGGGTCCGGTTTAACAAGGGGGGGGGGGGGGGTCCCACAGAACGAGAGGGGTGGGTGACTGCTAGACCTGAAAAAAAAAAGATTCGGCGGCACTGTCTTCAAGTAGTATTCTTCCCACAAGTGTGATGTCCATCTTAACAATGTCCATCCAATGGGTTGTTGGTTCTACCACAGGTCGCCTTCCTTCCACCTCCCTTACTAGGTTTACTAGGGCTATTCTCGAGGGTTCCATCCTCTCCACATGTTCAAACCACCGAAGTCTAGATGTTCTGATTCTGTGTAGAACTGATATCGTGATCCCCGCCTCTTTCGTTTGTTGTTGTTGTTTGTCACCAGTCTTGTGACTGCTTTGATGCAGCTCTCCATGCCTCCCTGTCCTGAGCTAATCGTTTCATCTCTACATAGCTACCACACCTTACATCCGAGGCAATCTGTTTAACATATTCTAACCTTGGTCTACCCCTACAGTTCTTGTCCTCGACCCTTCCTTCCATAACTAAGCTTGCTATTCCTGGGTGTCTTAGTATGTGTCCTACCAACCTATCTCTTCTCTTCATTAGCAGTCACCAGAAACATCTCTCCTCTCCCACTCTTCTTAATACCTCTTCGTTTGTAACCCTATCTACCCATCTGATTTTTATCATTCTCCGGTAACACTACATTTCAAACGCTTCAATTCTCCTCTTTTCTGCTGCAAGTTTCACTTACATAGAGCGCCACGCTCCAGACAAAGGCTTTTAAAAATGACTTCCTAATACTCAAATCTATATTTGATGTCAACAGATTCCTTTTCTCTAGAAATGTCTACCTTGCCTGAGCCAACCTACTTTTTATATCCTCTTTGCTTCGTCCATGACTGGTTATTTTGCATCGTAAGTAACAGAAGTCTCCTACTTCATTTAGTATTTCACCTGCCAATTTGATGTCCATAAAGGTTTCTGATTTATTTCGGCTGCATTCCCATATTTTTGTTTTACATTTATTAATTTTCATCATGAATTCTTTCCTCAAGACGGAGTCCATACCATTCAAAACCTCATTCAAATACTCAGGCTTGTCGGCCAAGATGACGATGTCATCAGCAAATCTCAGAGTTGAAATTATTTCTCCTTGAATCTTCACTCCCACTTTAAATTTGTCTCTAATTTCCTTCATTGCTTGTTCAATGTAAAGATTGAAAAGTATGGGTGATAAGTTGCAGCCTTGCCTTACACCTTGTCCAATTTGGTCCTTTGGATAGTGGACCTAAGGAACTTCATCTCCGATGCCTGTATTCTTGACATGCCTCTTGCAGTGAGGGAACATGTTCAGTTAGTTAATTATTGATGTTTTAAGGGGCGGAACTATGAGGTCATCAGGCCCTAGGGAGCATGTTTCGATGCCATAGGTCAATAGTGTTGTGAAATAACTCTTGAAGAGTGTCAACTTTAACTTTCTTGGAACTTTCGTATCCCAGAGTAGCGTCCTCACTTGCTGGTAGGAAAGGGAACTCTTCTGTATTCTATTGGTGACTTCATTGTTAGCTAAGGCATCTTTGGAGACTATATACTACCAAGGTAGGTGAATCTGCCCACACATTCCAGTTGATGGTCTCCTAGTTTAATTGTAGCCGGTATATCTCTCTTCTCACTCTACTTCCCAGTAGGCAAAAACAAAACACACTTTGATGCTGAGATAAGAGCAATTTCACATGCACTCTATCAGTTATCAGGCAGAATCATTGATTATCAAAAATGTGTTATCCAAGCTGTCTCGTCAAATTATAAGCCTCAAAATAAAGAACTGAAAGAATTTTTTTGTATGATGAAAACCCTTCAAAGACTCCACAAACAGATCTCATTTCAGTGGATCCCTTCTCATGTTGGAATAGCAGGTAATGAAGAGGCAGACAGATTAGCAAATATAGGTACCACACTACAACAACCTGTCAGTCAGACTGATTTTATGTCAGCAAAAAGGATCTTGAAAAATACTATCAAAAACAGATATGAAGAAATGGCAAAGAAAACAGTAGAAACCAAATTATGGAAGGGCATTGATGCTAAATGGGATCAATATAAATTAACACCAAGAAGAGAAGCTGTAGCCTTCTTCAGACTTAACACTGGCCATGACTGCCTTGCAGCTCATCTGAAACGAATCAACATCCTGAGATCTGAAGAATGCACACTTTGTCACGAACCTGGAAGTAAAATGGATAAGGGGCACCTGCTACATTGCAACAAACTTGAAGTGACTGCTAGAACTTCAGGAAACCTCACATAACTCTATTGGAACACAAGAAAGCTGATGGATTGGAATCCGGACTAGCCATAGGAAACAACAACATATTTCTCCCGGTCACAGCCATTGTCTTATTCAAACTAATCTTGAGATTAAACTCTTCAAACTTCGTAATATAAAAACAAAATATCATTATATGAAAAACATTTGAGGCACTAAAATCCTTTTTACCTGAGTGAAGGAAAAACACCCTTCTTAATGGTACTTTTTAAAATCAAAATTAAAACATTAAAACATTGTACAGAATCTGTATGGCCTTCTGTACATGTACCAATATTTGTAATAATTATATAATCATTTAAAGTATTGACTAGGCGGAACAGTTCGTATAAGTAGCCTATGAATGAAAATCCACAGCCTGCTTCCAGTCTCCGACCGGGTCAGGAATGGAATGAATGAAGCCCCCCATCTAGCGGCGAGGATATGAACTGTGCCGGCTGCCGAGGCCTGACGCACTCCTCTGGGGCAATGATTAAATGAATGACAGATGAAATGAAATGATAGTGGAGAGTGTAGCTCGAATGAAATTTTGACAGGGAAAACCGGAGTACCCGGAGAAAAACCTGTCTGCCTCCGTTCTGTCCAGCACAGATCTCACATGGAGTGACCGGGATTTGAACCACGGACCCAGCGGTGAGAGGCCAGCGTGCTGCCGCCTAAGCCACGGAGGCTACGTATAAGTAGCCTATATATTACTCTATTATATAGGGAGATTCTTTTGCTGGAGCAGGTCCGGCGACCGGCTACCGGGCGCGCGCGCCTTCCGCCAGCCAACCGAGCTCGCAACGCGGATTGCGTGCCGGTAGAAACCGTAACAAAGTACATTAATTAATGGTAAATTCACCAGCAAATCATGATTAAAGAACTTACCTATCCACAGGAGAAGCTGAGAGTGTTCTTCAGCTGACAGACAGGCGTTGTACCGTGTAAATAAATTAGCGTTTACACGTTGTAATTCCCTTCTGTTGTGAAGGATATCTGCTGCCGTATATTGTTCTCCAGCTCCACTAGAGTACGGGTAATTGATCTGTACACTTTGTATTTCAAATTAACCCACAATTGAACATCAAACGGGCTTAGATCCGTGCTTCGATTAATTACAGTAGACACGCAGGGGGGTGCAGGAGTAGCTACATAATGTAACGATGTAACTTCCAAAGTTACCGTCTGTCAGCTGAAGGAGAACACTTTTAGTATCTTCTGTGAAAAGATACTGGTGACATGAGGCCATCCAGATTCCCAAGAAATAAAAAAACATCTGTGCTTCTTAATTAAATCTTGCAGCCGTTGTTTGTATTACCTTCTTATCTGTGCGCTGACACTATCCACCCTAGTGGACATAATGACATAATGACTTTAATGACCCTGGTTAGCTCGCCTCCACCTCGCGCAACCGTGCGGGACGAGGTCGGTTGGCTGGCGGAAGGCGCGCGCGCCCGGCAGTCGGCCGCCGGTCCCGCTCCAGCAAAAGAATCTCACTGTAGGCTACTATTGTCAATACAGATCCAGAATGAATCAAAGTATTCCTATCTGTATATCACTTTCTTTCCCAGCACCCTTTAAATAACAAGAATCTTACCATCTGCTTCAACACTTGATCAGACTTTTCTCGTTCCATCAATAGTTGGTTAATGACATGCTCCATCTTCATTTGCAGGTCTTGATTCTCTATTTTAGAAGCATTTAGTTTGTTCTCCAATTCAGCATATGCAGTCTCCATGTCACACTCTGTGTCTGACTTAACAGGTTTCTTGGACTTCTCAGCTGGAGGATGGTGCCCTTCTACACTGCCATGATCATTCAACGCCAGCCTGAGCTTCTCGTTCTCCTCGCTGAGATTTCGGATGGCACTCATCAGATCCCCAACTGCCTGGAGCTGTAATTCTTGCTCCTCTTTCAGAAGGTTGTCGAATCTCTCCGCTTCGGACATAAAGTAAAACAAGAAATTTTAGATTTTGGAAATTATAGTTCCACCGACACATAGTCTACATTTTCTTGATGCTGCTTTGCTTTCTAGTGATCAGTATGGTTGTGATGGTGATTTTAGTTTTAATGGGAGGAGAACTTCTACCCTAATTTCTAACAATAAATCAATAAATTATATTTAAACTTTATTTCCACTTTTCCAATTTTCAATACAATAATTATTTTCTAACTCTAGTGGTAGTAAGCCCCTACATGTTCCAGTCTAAAAGACCTTTTGCTAAACTGTAGCAATCTCTTATACATAAAATGATTATACAAAAAGATAAGGTCAAATAGTCAAATATTTGGGTGAAATAATTCAGAAGAATTGCTTAGAAAAATCTGCTGTAGAAGAAAGAGTGCACAAGATTCAAAGAGGTATTCCAGGAATATTTATAACAAAAAATGTTTATCTAAGGAATTGAAAATACAGCACCATAGAACAGTAATTAAACCAGAATGCTTATATGCCAGTGAATGTCTAATACTAAATTATAATTTGGATAAATTAGAAGTATCGGAAAGAAAAATTATAAGCAAAATTCTCAGTCCATTAAGAACTACAGAGTTTTGGAAATTAAGAAGTAACGAAGAAATATATCGGAACATTGAAAACATAACGGAGACAATAGAGAAGATGCGATTGTTATTTTTCGGACATTTATATAGAATGAATGAAAGCAGGTTAACCCAACAGATTTTTAAATATCTTTGGAAATAGAAATCGACAGCCTGGTTTCAAGAAGTAAAGAAAGATTTGGAAAGAAACAATGTAAGAGAAGAAGATGTACTAGAGAGAGAAATGTAAAAAATAAATAAATAAAGGTATTGGGAATGGAAGGACTCCAAGGAAGGCAATGTAAGAAAACAGGCTCATAATGGTCGGAAGAGAGAAAGAAGACTCACAGCGAAAAGATGAAGGAGCAATGGAGGAAGAAGAAAGAACAATAAGGGACTAAACATTGAAATTGGTTCGTGATTCTCAGAAGACCCTAACGGAGAAAGAAAAGAAGAAGACAATTATTTTGCAATGTATGTAAGTTAAAAACACTGTCATTTGCTTTACAATGATTAAGAAATAAAAATTTTAAAATTTGGCTGACTGCGTGGCTCAGCGGTAATGTTTTTGCTTGCTAAGCCCAAGAATGCAGGATCGAATCCTGGCGCGGCCAGTTGGCATTTGAGGGTGCACAAATTCGAGGGAGCCGTGTCAGTAGATTTACCGGCAAGTTCAAGATCCTCTACGGGACAAAATTCCGGCACTCCGGCATCTCTAAAAGCCGCAGTAGTTAAAAGGGACGTAAAACCAATACCATTACAGCAGAGCGTCATTTATCCGGACTAATTGGGACCAAAAGTGTTCCAGATAATGATTTTTCCTGATAATCAAACATGCGTTTATTTCATAGGAAACAAGTAGTTCCGTGAAAAACTAAAGCCTATTTTCATATATCCTACTTATGTTAATTGCCACTATCAACATACACAATTTCAGTTTGATTGCTGTAATAGATTCGTAGATATACAGAACCGACTAAATACTGCGGATGGTCGCCATGTTGGATTTTTATATATGTAGGTCTTAGAGTTATGTACTTTTACATGAAGATTATTGTGTACGTGTAGTATTCAAACTTCAATCGCATGATTAGGACACAAGACGAAAAAAGATATTTTAAAATTTCGCACTGCTGCCATCTTGTGGTTATGGAAACAATTGAAATAAATTAGATGGCAGTGGATTAACATTTGTATAAGGATTTACTGCACCAAGTTTCACTGCACTCGGATGGTTAAATTGCGAGAAACGTCCATGTGAATATTTATAATTCGCGTCGCCGCCATGTTGTATTTGTGATCACCAGGTTATTGAAAGTCCTATGTTCATAGCCCATATGAACATAAAAAAAATTCAGTTTGATTGCTGTAATAGATTCGTAGATATTGAGAACCGTCTAAATATATCGGATGTTGGATTGTTATGTGTATAGGCCATAGAGTCGTGTACCATTAAAGGAAAATTATTGCGTAGATTCATTATTTAAACTTTCACTTTGATCACATGATTACGACACAAGAAATACAAACTTCATTTAAAATTCGCACAGCCGCCATCTTGAGGTTATGTAAACAATTGAACTAAATTAGATACCAGTGCATTACAATGTGTATAAATATTTGCTGTACCAAGTTTCATTGCGTTTGGATCATTAAATCGCGGGAAAAGTCTATTTAAAACTTTCAAATTTGCTTGGCCGCCATGTTCGTTTTGTAGTTAACCGGTGTTTGACAGTCTCATAGTTGAATTTCCATTAGTGCCCTTTATCTCCGTACAAAATTTCAGGGTGATACCGGTAATAGTTTCAGAGATATAGAATACCGGTTAAATATTTCTCACAGCCGCCATCTTGAGGTTATGTGAACAATTGAACAAAGTTAGATGTCGGTGCATTACATTGTATATAAACATATACTGTACCAAGTTTCATTGCATTTGCTTGGTTAAATCGCGAGTAACGTCTATTTAAATGTCGCAACTTCGCTTGGCTGCCATGTTGGTTTTGTAGTTACCAGGTTTTCAAAGGTCACATAGATGAAATAGGAATCTCTGTTTCGCGGGCTTATAGGTCGTGTTCCAAGGACATTTTGTCATCCTGATGTTTCGCTGAATACTGCGTTCAGCATGTTCACAGGTTACATAAAGCGAGGTAAAACAAGTAAACAGAAGATATATAAATAGTCAACAACCCACACATAGAGGCTACCATAGCAACGGCGTACCACATAAATGTAATGCATCAAGGACAGGGCTGCTCGTCTGTTGCATCTTCTCGTCTACGACGGTCAATAAGGGCAGGCTTGAGGGGATTAAGGACTGGAAGCCAAGCTCTGTTCACACGTTCTGTTTCCTCCTTAAGATTGAAGCTGTTAGTATGCTTCAGGATTTCAATGGCCTCCCTCTGTAGCCTGGCATGATAAGACACCGAGGTGGACAGAACTTCGGTGTCTCCATATCTTATTTCGTGACCTGCAAGTAGCGAGTGTGCTGCTACAGTGGATTTATCTGTTTGTCCCAGCCGGCTGTGTCGTTCGTGCTCCTTGAGGCGAGTGGCAATACTTCTTTTCGTTGTTCCAATATATACTTGGCCACAATCACACGGGATTTTATAAACCCCTGCCGCGGTATGAGGATGTCGCTTATCTTTAGCGGACCTAAACATGTCCTTAATTTTTCGTGTAGGCCTGTATATGGTCTTTATATCATGGGACTCGAGTAGCCTCCCTATTCTGTCCGTGACCTTTTTTATACAGTATATGGAAGAAAAGCTCTAGCCAGGGGCTGCTTGTCTCCAATTACCCTTGTAGTTGGACGTCTCGGATGGAGTGCTCGCTGGATATCTTTCTGGCTGTACCCATTCGCGCGTAAGGCCTCGTTGAGGTGTTCAATTTCTTGTTTTAGGCACTGCTTTTCACAAATTCTTTTAGCGCGGTCAGCCAGTGTTTTTATAACTCCGTATTTCTGTCGTGGGTGGTGGTTGGACGTCTTATGTAGATATCGGTCAGTATGGGTCGGCTTACGGTAAACTGTATGTCCCAAAGTTAGATCAGCGGTCTTCGTTACCATAACGTCGAGAAACGCGATTTTCAGTTCATTTTCTAACTCCATGGTAAACTGAATGTTCGAGTTCTGGCTGTTAAGATGTTGTAAAAACAGATTTAATTGATCTTTACCATGGCCCCATATTACAAAGGTATCGTCCACGTATCGTAGCCACACTTTAGGTTTCAAAGGTGCGGTCTCTAGTACTATTTGTTCAAATTGTTCCATGAAGAAATTCGCGATCACCGGACTAAGGGGACTGCCCATGGCGACCCCATCAATTTGTTCATAGAAATCACCCTTCCACAGGAAATAGCTGGCGGTGAGGCAGTGGCGGAATAAGGCGGTGATATCATCAGGAAAAATCCGTGCGATGTACTCCAGGGCTACCTTTATAGGTACTTTCGACCCGTCAGTTGGTAAAGTTCGGAGGTGACGGGGACACCATAGCAGTTATGTTAAAAATGCCACGCCAGGTTTAGTGGAGTTACAAATTTTTGATAAAATTATTTCCTACCAACATTTTTGAGATGAAATATTGATTATTTTCCGTAACAGGTAATTATATTTTAAACGTATTACGTAGATGCTAAATAATTAATACATTTTTTCATTTGTTCCATGATCTTTTAAAGATTTTACATATTTAAAAATTTTAATTATGAATTTTAACCCCGGAGAGGTCGCATTGCGGTCTTTTAGACCAGGTTCGTATTGTTCACATCACCATTGTTGTTCGCTGTGCGCCCCCACCACCATACTTCATCTAATTGTAACGGAGAGTTTCAGCAAAAGTTTCTTGTTGTCCACCAGTCCACTGTTGCGCGATAAGTTGAATTATTCACCAATTATTCATGACCTGGTCTTTTTCACCAGACGCGACCTGCTGAGTTTGGCATTTTGTGATGGACTCCGAAAAGAAGATAGAATTAGGATGCTCTTAGAGAGTGTGAAAGAAGAACGCAACAGAAACGAAGTACTCACAGTGCAACAAGTCAGAGTACGAAGGGAACTGTTTGACAAAGAACAACAGGGAGCAGGGAAGTTTGAAGATGATGATGATGAAGGTGGCTTGAAGTGAGCACAACACAGACTCTGAGGAATCTGAACAATATTGCGGTAACCTGTCGCATAATTCAAATACGATACAACACACAGAAAACGCACCATTCTTTGCCTCTACCGGAAGAAGAACTACAGTAGTTATGCTCGACCAGCGTACTGTACATGGCTAAGGACAATGTTACAACATGGCAAGTGCATTCCTCTCAACGAAGGGGAAGGACATGCCGACGCAATCTATAAGTAATTTCTCACCTACCTGCAGGGGCGGATCTAGGGGAGGGCGAGGAGCGCGACCGCCCAGGGCCCCGCGGTCCGGGGGGCCCCGCGCCATGGATTGTTTTAAATTTAATTAATTATGCTTTTCAAACTTTTCAAACTAATTTATGGTTGGTTGGTTGGTTCTTAAGTTTAGGGGCTGCGACAACGCGGTCATGTAGCCCCGTGTACTTTGGGTGTGTGTAGAATCTGTCTGATAACCGGTGTTAATTTATAATTCATATACTTTTTTTTAGTGCAGATATGACCTCCCGTGACCGTTTAGCAAGTTTAGATTTCAGTATAATAATAATAATATCGTATGGCCTCGGTGCCGGGTATGAAAGTCAAGGAGGTTAGATATCTAAGCTCATTGAACACTATAGCGCTTTCTAGTAGAGAAATGAGGAACTTTGTGTTGGCGGAAACTCCCGAGATTAATTTTGTCATTATGAACACGGCCTACTGAATTCAAATGCGTTCTTTGACATGCCAACATCGTATGACATGGTGTCGTAATTTTTGCCGCCTTTCAAAAATCACTTACCACTGCCAGGAGCGAACCTGCAAGCTTAGGGTTAGTAGACCGACACGTTGACCACTCACCCACCGCGGCAAGCTAGATTTCAGTGAAATGATGGAAGACTTCAGCCGGGAAAAAAGTCGCAAAGTAATATTTTAATATTTCATAGTTGACATAATCTTCTTCAAGGGGACTTAAAGTTTTCATATTATTAAAGAAATGTACTGTAGAGTATTCAAAATATTGTAACTATTCTTTATTTTATTATTATTACAAAACTATTTTCCATTTGATTAGATTTGTTTAAATTTCCTATTGTTGTGGGCCCCTCCTTATCATATCGCCCAGGGCCTCGTAAGACCTGGATCCGCCACTGCCTGCCTGGACCCAAGTGGGGTGATCGCAATACTCGCGCTCCGATAAAAGTTGGGAGTATTTATTTTCCAGACTCCAAAATTGAAAAGATTGTGGGATTTACAAATACTGTAATAGCCTATGTAGATTGAACAAAGCCGAGCGAACTTCGCACGAGAACGTGATGCTCTTCCTACAGATGTTCGAGAAATGAAAGCCGTGTTTGGGCTGCTTTACCTTGCTGGCGTTCTTCGTTCATCACATCAAAATCTTGAAGACATGTAGGCAACAGATGGGACAGGTGTAGAGATATTCAGAACAACTATGGATCTGCGTCGCTTCAAATTTTTGCTTAGAGCTAAGAGATTTGATAATGTTCATGACAGATATAAGAGAACTCAATCAGATCATCTTTCTAAAATCCATAAGATATTTCAGGCTTTTGATGATCGATGCTCGCAGGTATATCCACCAGATAAATATTGTACAGTGGGCGAAATTCTCGAGTCGTTTCGAGGGAAATGAGCTTTCGTCAATATACTGTATACCAAGCAAACCGGCCAAGTATGGCAAAATAATGTTTGCCTTAGTTTGCACCAGAAAATTTTACACAGTGCACATGGCAATTTATCCCGGTAAACAAACCAGAAGGACCTTTTAGAAGTGAAAATTCACCATGAGCCATTGTTCAGAGAATAGTACAACCAATGTCAGGCAGAGGGAGGAATGTGACAATTGATATGTCCTTCTCCCTGGCCATCTATCTTCTTGGAAACCACCGTCTAACAATTGTCAGAATTCTCAGGAAAAATAAGAAAGAGATTCCTCCAATATTTATTGCACCAAAGAAGCCAGTCAACAGCTGTAGTTTCGGATTTAGAGATGACTGAACATTGCTCTCTTATGCTTCCAAGAAAAATAAGATCGTCCTATTGATTTCCACTTTGCATGATTCTGACACAATCGATGAGAGTTCTAAAGAAGCCATGAAGCCTGAACTCCAAACCTTCTACAACATGGTAAAGCAAGGTGCGGATACTGTTGATGAACTGAAAGGGACCTATTCAGTTGGGTTGCTATATTCAAGCTTTTCTCCACTTTTCAATACCATACATTATTTTTTTTTTCTCAGTGGTAGTACATGTTTTTGTTCTAAAAGATCTTCTTCAGCTAAACTATAGCAATCTCTCATACATAAAACCAGGGGCAGTGCGTCATTCATCATCATCTTGCACAGTTTCCTGCCACTGGCCGGGTCTGTTTGGAACACAAGCCTCTCCAACGTCTTCTGTCTTCCCATCATCTCTCAGCCTCCACCCTTGTCCAGTCTTCTCCTCTCTTCTTCACGCTTTCTTCCACCCCCCTCAGCCACCTGTCTCTCGGTCTTCCTCTCGGTCTCTTTCCTTCCCACTTCGTCTCGTGTATCCTCCTGGGTATCCTCTTCTCCTCCATTCGTTTTACATGTCCATACCATCTAAGTCAAGATTTCTCTATACCATCCGGTAATGGTTCCTCCTTCATTAATTCTCTGGTCCTGTCAATTCTTATTCTGTCCATCTTTGTAGCTCCAATACTGCTTCTCAAGAACCTCATCTCACAGGCCTGTATTTTGCTCTTCTCCCTTCCTTTCATAACCCAGGTCTCCGAGGCATACGTCAGTATAGGGACATAGTACGTCCGATATATGATCTTTTTGCTGTTCTGAGGGACATCCTTGCTGCATAACATGCTTCTCACACTCCTCCGGAATGCTTCTGCCTGTCTCCCCCGCTCATTTATTTCTCTATCGTTTCTTCCATTATCTTGTATCAGGCTTCCCAGATACTTGAAACTCCCCACTTTCTCAGTGTCATTGTTATTCCCGTTGTGGTTCTTCCTTGTGATCACCAACTCACTCTTATTGATGAAAATGAAAATCCACAGCCTGCTTCCAGTCTCCGACCGGGTCAGGAATGGAATGAATGAAGCCCCCATCTAGCGGCGAGGATATGCACTGTGCCGGCTGCCGAGGCCTGACGCACTCCTCTGGGGCAATGATTAAATGAATGACAGATGAAATGAAATGATAGTGAAGAGTGTTGCTGGAATGAAATTTTGACAGGGAAAACCGGAGTACCCGGAGAAAAACCTGTCTGCCTCCGTTTTGTCCAGCAGAGATCTCACATGGAGTGACCGGGATTTGAACCACGGGCCCAGCGGTGAGAGGCCGGCTTGCTGCCGCCTAAGCCACGGAGGCTACTCACTCTTATTGATGCTAAATTTAATCCCATATCCTTGTATTATTCCTTCCCACACGTCCAACTGTTCCTGTACCTCCTCCTCCTTGTTTCCCCAAATCATCAAATCATCTGCAAACACCATTGCTTTCATCTTTCCTTCCCCAATTACTTGTGCCACTCGGGTCATTATGTCATCCATCACCACAATGAAAAGTAACGGTGACAGTGCACTTCCTTGTTTCAGGCCGTTTCTCTGTTCCAACCAGTCCGATCTCTCTCCTCCCACTTTCACACAACTCACGCTTCTCCTGTACATCTCCTTTAACCTCCTTACAGTGAAAATCAAATCCACTGTGGACCTTCCTGCTCTGAAGCCATGTTGTTCTTCCCTCATCCCTCCTTCTATCCTTGTCCTGATTCTCCTTTCCAAGACTTTCTCAAACATCTTTGCACAATGACTCATGAGTGTTATTCCCCGATAGTTTCTGCATTCTGTTCTACTACCTTTCTTGAAGATCGGGACAATTATTCCCATTTTCCAGTCCTCTGGAGTCTTCCTTTCCTTCCATGCTGTCTTCATCACTCGGTACAACCATTGTATCCCCACCTCTCCTGCTGCTCTCACCATCTCCATCACGTCATTAAGGGTCGAAATGGCCCTGCCCATCCAGGCTGTATTGCACAAAATTTGTCTAATTGTCTTAAAAATTACTTAAAATTACATATATTCTACTTAAAAAACTAAAATAAGTGTTTTTCATTCCAGAATCTCTGAAAAGAATTCAGTATACATAACTCATCCCTAGCTTAAGATCCTGACAGTCTTGAACAATACAACAAAATGAGTTTATAATAGGCTACACTATGGGCACTTCAGTTCTTCATTCGTTGTCATTATTTTATCAGAAATAGTTATTTAGTTCACAGTTTAATGAACATGACTGTTTTTATGATCTTCAGCAAATGTTGTAATGTGTTTATTAATTCAAAAAAATCCAGAAGTTTCCATGTAAAATAAATTTAAGGGGTGGACCCTTCTCCCATAATCCGGTTTGTCATTCAAACATTCAAACAGAGACTAAGCAAGAAGTGAAACGGAGAGATCTTAAATTTCGCTTCAAAGCAACGCTATAGGCCCATTCTGCAGGCACTTGAAGAGAGACTAAGCAGGAAAGGTGAGGATACTGTCAATGAACTGAAAGGGACTTATTCAGTTTCAATGACAAGCTGTTGATGGCCACTCACTGTGTTCTATGGGTTATTCTGCAGGCGCTTGAAGAGAAAGGAAAATCCCTTCATAGCACAGAAGAATTCGCGTGCAAGACAGTCCACTATTTTCCCACCCGGCCCATCAAGCCATATACACATGGGAGTTTCTGTAGAGCGGCCCTCGCTATGACAATACACCGTACAAGACTGTCAGGATCTTAAGCTAGGGATGAGTTATGTATACCGATTTTTTTTTTTTGAGATTCTAGAAGAAAAAACACTTATTTTGAGTAGAATATCTGTAATTTAAAGTAATTTTTAAAGACATTAATTAAACAAATTTTGTTTAAACGGCCTAACGGCCCTGGGTGGGCGAGGCCCTTTTGGCCCTTAATGACGCACTGCCCCTGGTTTTATGTATGAGAGATTGCTACATTTTAGCTGAAGAAGGTCTTTTAGAACAAAACATGTAGTCAAGTTGCCTCACTTTCCTGGTTAACGCGCGGCTCGACTTTGAAATCTAGCTGGGCGGATATGTTTACATTCCATGTCGACTGGAGCCAGGGCTTTCCCAGCACGAGGCACAGCGTCGTCAAATTTCCACCGTAGACACTGAGAGCAAGCAGCGAGACTGGACAGAAATACGTGCAGATGTGCAACATTGGACACTGATACCTGCGGGAGACACGAGCTAGCCGCCAGGGCGGGACTTAAAGAGTCCACGTGGAGTGATAGAGGAAGCATTCCATTGGTCAACAACCATCAGCTATTGATCAGTAGCGAAGAATGCTTATTGTCAGTACGTGCTACTGCCTTACGATTGAGTCGCCGCTAGTTAACCAGGAAAGTGAGGCAACTATACCATTGAGAAATTAATAATGTCATCATCATCATCTTGCACAGTTTCCAGCCACTGGCCGGGTCTGTGTGGAACACAAGCCTCTCGAACGTCTTCTGTCTTCCCACCATCTCTCAGCCTCCACCCTTGTCCAGTCTTCTCCTCTCATCTTCACGCTTTCTTCCACACCCTTCAGCCACCCGTCTCTCGGTCTCTTTCCTTCCCCCTTCGTCTCGTGTATCCTCCTGGGCATCCTCTTCTCCTCCATTTGTTTTACATGTCCATACCATCTAAGTCTAGATTTCTCTATACCATCTTGTAA
The DNA here is from genome assembly GCA_946902985.2 of Meconema thalassinum. Lineage (NCBI taxonomy): Eukaryota > Metazoa > Arthropoda > Insecta > Orthoptera > Tettigoniidae > Meconema > Meconema thalassinum. Next base: position 138,886,197 of record OX336401.1, read on the forward strand.
TGGTTCCTCCTTCATTAATTCTCTGGTCCTCTCATTTCTTATTCTGTCCATCTTTGTAGGTCGAACGCTGCTTCTCAAGAATCTCATCTAACCTGCCTGTATTCCCGTTCTTCTCCTTTCCTTTCATAACCCAGGTCTCCGAGGCATACGTCAGGATAGGGACATAGTACGTCCGATATATGATCTTTATGCTGTTCTGCTGTATGGTATTGAAAAGTGGAGAAAAGCTTGAATATAATCAACCCATCCAAAAAATAGGCGCTACTTATCTCACATGCAGAGTCCTGCAAAACATGCACTATCGGAAGATCCTTTAGCACCTTATGCAGGGTAAAAACGTGGATTATGGTCAACAATGCCAGAAAATCAGCTTGTCAGCCTTTGTATGAATGTGCAAAGAAAGAGGTTGTTGTTGTTGTTGATTAATTTAGGTGCTTTGCGTCATTGTGGTCATGTAACCCCAGGTGCTTGGGTGTGTGTATGGAATTTATCTGATGACCTGTGTTATTGGCTGTATTATTGGGTGTAGTTGTAATTCAGACGATGATTGGGAAGGAGGCGGCCATGGCCAAAGTTAGGAGAAATGGGGAAACCATGGAAAACTACATCCAGGATGACTGAGGTGGGAATCGTACCTCCTTCTACTCAGTTTTTTCTCACGAGGCTAACAAGGAACTCTGACGAGTGCGAGGTCGCAAGTACAATGGCTAGCGAGGGTCATTGGAAAGTGTTGTAGTAACAGTTGTGTTAGAAAACGATAATAGCTGTTAATGACTTACAATGCGCAGCAGGAGCACTGAATGAAAAATGAACCACCACAGTGATCACAAAAGTTTGTGCCAGCGAGATCAAAGGATAATGTTTTCGGTGTTATAAACTGTTCGGCACGATCCACTACGTAGCCACTCTTAAAAAATGCATAGAGAATCACTTGGGTGGGAATCACTTGAGGCTAGGAGGATGAAATCTAGACTCTGCGCTATGTACAACACGTATACAAATCAACCAGCATGGGGTGAGCTTAGCAAACGTATGGGAAAGCCCACTTACATGAGTAGGAGTGATCGTCCTTTCAAAGTTAAGGGCCGACCACAGCGTACAAATTATGGTAAATATTCTTTCAAAAAAACCGTGCCATTGATAACTGGAACTCTCTACCTGCCGCAATCTTAGAGCCTTTTCCCAAACATATAGGTGTGTTTAAGAAAAGACTGACTATTTGTGTAAATACTCCACTTTAATTGTTATTGAATTGTTAAGTATATTTATTTGTTATGTACATCAACATTGTGAGGTTTGAAGCCATTTTTCAGTGTTGCCTAAGTAAACAAAAGTTTAGTGCTTTTCAGTCGGTCAACACGAATGTACCCAAAAGAGCTGGGTTGTGCCCTAATCCTGAAATAAATTACATGAGATTAATAAATACACTAGGATGACCAGTTTCAATCGTCAAGCGATCATCATCAGATCCATTACACTTAGGCTAAAACATCTATGTTTGAAAAGGAAGGAAGGAAGCTTGCAGTTTAACGTGACCGTTAATCTTGAGATCATGAGCCACGGGACCTCCTTTTTACGTGGAATCCGAACCACAGGACATGGCATTTCACTTCGAAAATCTCACATGCATTGACCGGGAATCGAACCCGGACCGCCTTGGTGAGAGGCATACAGCTAGACCGCTGAGCCACCACGCCCCCTCTATGTTTGAGAATACAGGTGAAAAATATATACAATTTGTACAATATGTGTTGACCGACTGAAAAGCACCAAACTTATGTTAGATTCAATTCAAATACAGGGTGACCCTTAAAGAAGTTTGCAAGATATCAGATTCAAATAATGGGTGACCCTTAAAGAGGTGCCCGCGTGGGAAGCCTAAGTTAATGGGTAATGGAGTCTGTTGAAAGAGCCCTCCCTTGAAGTACCATAGTTTCTCTTATGCACCACGCGGTCATACTGCTGCGGACTTATGCGAAATCTGTTGATATATATATATTTTTTTTTACCATGTTGTAGATGGTCATTCATGTACGTAATTATGTCTTCTACGCACTCGCTGGACAGCGATTTTCCTTTACTACGCTTCACTGGAGGCGGGGATCGTGGCTCCGACATGGTCGATGGGCTACATGGCTGGACATTCATTTCGGAAGCACTTTCACCCACATCATCATCCGTGCACTCCTGTGCTGTGTCCTCATGGTCGAGAGTATACAACACTAGGCCTACACATTCCACTGCTTCATCTTGCAAACACGCTAATATGTCATCGGCCACATCTTTCTCGTTCTGCGCAATGTCTTGCGTTCCTCTCTAACGGAATGGCATTGTCCGCAACTGTTGCTGTAGATATAAGGCTATGTTTGCTTTGTTTATGGTTAAAATGCGTAAACATTGACCATTATGGCAATGGTAATTACTAATAACCGTGTGGACTGATAGTATTCTCTTATTAAAACCGCCCAGTCAAACACTGAAGAAACGTTTAATTACATTATTAATCGTACATGTTTCGGTATTTCATTGATACCTTCCTCAGTGTGATTGATATTAAATCTTAAAACTAGTTAACAAAGACAAAAAGAAATGAATATCCTTACAAAAATTGTTTTAAACCAAAAATGGAAAAGCTTGCAAATAATTTAATGCCATGTATTGAAAAGTGATAGTAAAATGTTTTTTTTTATTTAGTCAATTTACCCTCTAGGTTGGTGGTTCCCACGGACTCAGCGAGGGAACTCACCCCTACCGCCTCTATGGGCAGTGTCCTGGAGCTTGGAACATCTGGTCGTGAGGGATACAACTGGGGAGGTGTGATCAGCACTTCGGCCAAGCGGCCTCACCTGCAAAGCGAACAGGGGCCTCATGAGGGATGGGAAGGGATGGAAGATTGGGATGGAGAGGCTAGGAAGAGGGAAGGAGGCGGCCGTGGCCTTAAAGTAGGTACTGCCCCCGTAAATTGAATTATATTGAGACCACGGTGGCTGTATTGGTAAATATGAATAAAGTTGTGGCCGTCATAGTTGTGACGTGGATATTCATGACGTAGACACGGATGACGTAGACTCCATGCAAGTAGGCTGATTGAGCTGAGATTCTTGGTGACGTCAGGATTTGTTCGAGAATGATCTGAGATTTACGACGCAGTCGCAGGGAAACATGGAATTGTGCTGAGGAAGAAGTTACGCTATTGGAGGAGAGACTCGAACCAATGAACGATAGTTTGGAGGGAGACGGAGATTACTGAAACTACCTTATTTTATTACTTTTGGAATGCAGATTTGTGGAAATCCATTTTCAGTTATGGCATTGATTTGGAATTTTGAAGAAATTATTTTTGAGTTTTTGAAATTTGAAAATCCGTCAAGTATTGCCAAAGTTAGAACTTCTAGCGATGACGGAGGAACAAGCTATGGAAGGGATGGATACGCCCCTTAAGAAGTTGATAAAAGGCCTTGCACAGCAGTGAGAAGCTCTCATATCTCATAGATATCTCATATCTCATATCTCATATCTCATTTTCTCGTGTCTTATAGTCGTTTTCGAGTGATTCAGTGAAGCAAGTCGTCTTTAGCGTGCGTGGTAAAGCCCACCGCATCGAACGAGCACGGAGCAGTGCAGCAGTACCATTTTACGGTGATTGAAACTAGGCGAAGTTGAAACGCACACATAAACGAGTCTACAAGAATATACATCAAGAGTTAGCTAACGCCTATAAGCTAATTCTATTGTGCAGTACAGTATTAAAGTGTGTAGTAAAGTTGAACATTTTCACGATTATAATTTGGAAGATATTGGCATTTTAAGATGGCAGACAAAAGTGATTTTCTCGCCACCTGAGAAGCACTTTTATAACACCACATTCTACGCTACGGCTAACACGTGTATTGTAACCGTGATACTACATATTGCATTTGGTGATACAACGCTACATTCTAATATGCAACAATATAATATGGCAGTTCTTTCAACTATTATAACGGAAGTGGAGATGGAAGGCTAAGGACTTTAATGCAATTGGGACATATATCAATGGAGTGAAATAGCAGCATGGAACTTCGCTAATCGTCTTTCTACAAAAGCGAGCATGTAGTGAACATCCAACTACACTCATGCATCGTAGTCCAACGCTGAATTATATCAAATGGCAGTGGAAATATTTTCATACACTACAATTATGAATATTTCTGCGGAGATAATTGCAATAAACTTCATGACGAATTTCTACCAGAACTTCAGGGAACTATCAAGAGAGGCCAGGGTGGACCCGGCTCACAAAGAAGAGTTTTGCCAGAAGGATGTCTATCGTCTACACGGAGCAGTGCAATTTCCGGAGGAGGAAGCAGTTCTATTCTCCGAGGGCGCTGGTTCCAGGTTCGAGGTCGGAGCACATCTTTATGGTGAAATGGAACCATCAGCAGTCTTCTTTGGAAGATTTTCCTCTAGAACTTCAATCAACAGATAAGGTAGTCGTGAACGTTTCTTGTTTTATTTGAGCCATTTAGCGATATCTGAGCAACCATTTTTCCCATATTTTCTGTCCCACATATTTTGCCCCATATTCTTGCTTGATATTTCTGTACTCCGTACACTTTGATGATTTATGCCGTTTTCGACGATTTATTAAGACATTTTTATGTCATTGGCATATTTAATTAATTTTGGATCAGTTGAGACTGATTTATATTGATTCTTTCAGTAATTTGCATGTTTTTGTAGTCACGATTTGACTGTAAAGTTAACGATTTTCTTTGGCAGATTTGAATTCAGACAGCGTGTCACTTTATTAAAGTAATTCTATTCCAGTTAATTACTTTGACCAATTTTCTGTCATCCTCAAGAAAGAAGAATAATTAAAAGATTTTAGAGCGTTAAAATCTATTACTGTATCGACGATCTTGGAAATACTAGTCGTTTTATGAACATGATTGCAACATAGACATTTATCGTCAGTTCTGAAATACCATTGCATTATAGACAATTTTATGAAATATGAACTTTGATTACGAATTATTGAATACACTATAGTAATGAACATTTGATAGGAGTTTTTCTCAATTCTAGATTGGAACAATAATGTTTGCATTCCACAGTCTAATTGGATTCTATTCGATTATTTATGCAGTTTAGATGAACTTTGATTGAAGATAGTATTTTTATACTGCGTTACTTTGAATATATTAATCTCAATTTTGGTAGACCAGGGAGGCGTGTCTAATCGTATTTGCTATTAAATTTATTTGTGATTGGCAAATTTTTACTTCATATCGATTCATGAATGAAACCCACGAAGGTTAAATATAATAACAGTTTTGAAACAATTAATGAATATAAGAATATTTAAAGAGGAACTATGGATGTATAATCGTTAGTTCAGTGGACGTGTAAAAGTCGCTGATGAATAATGCCCTTGAATAAGTGAAGGAGGTTCCCACAGTAATTAATGATGTTGAAGAATTTGTAAGTGGAGGTTTTTTGTATGTATTGTGGAAGATTTTGATGCCATATATGTTGAGATATATGATGAATTCTGGGCCTATTTTTATGCAATTTTGGACGTTTTGAGCGAGGTATTTTTCCGCTGAGTTTATTGTCCAGGTCCTTTGAAAATTAATCATGTGAAGTGACTGTTAAAAATTAACAAGAGTGTTAAATAATTTGAGATAACGATTTTGAATGGAGGTTACCGTCACAAATAATAATAATAATAATAATAATAATTATTAAAACTTATTAAACCTGGATTTGAAACTTAAATATAACTAACCTTCATTGGTCGATTATATCATCACGATTTGAGTAATTATCAACCGGATAAACGTGTGGTTTAATGTATTTCTAAAACAAACAAATAATATTAATATTGTAAATAATTTTGTAAATATCTTTAATAATAATTTGGAACGAAAGAAATTAATAGAGGCATGTATATACATTTTTGGATTGTCGTTTGACAATATTATAAACAATTTAAATTGTTATAAACTAATTAATGAGCATTTGTTATAAACATTAAGCGTTTGGTTATAATACTGTAAAAACAACGCTATATAAACATTTGGATTTTATAATTAAACAAGTTTTGGGATTATTAGAGTAATCCAGTGACATTTGGATGGAGCATTTAAAAGATTTGCGTGATAATATTTGAGTTGAGTTGAGGACATTTAAAGTGTTTTGAGAAGGAGCTAGGCTCTGATGTAACTAGCACATGCTAACGTTGGCTGGACAGGTGAGTCCATTTGACGAGGTTGGCATGCGACATGATGCAGGGTGGATCGCAGCTGGCCAGACAACTGTATGATAGAGGCCAAGGTCACCTGCATAGTAGCCTTGCGGCTATAAATAAAAGTGTGATGTTTATTAAAAGGAAAACAATTGCTATATGTCTCGTCCCAACTCCCTTATCCATTCCAAGTGTATTATGATTATTACGTTCTTTTGAGCTGGAGAAAGATGAAAATTTGTATGTAACGTCTACAAGTCCTACAGGAGGACATGATTACGTTGACAATGGCTTCTGATTGCCACGTTTATTTTGTTGAAATTTTGTTAGAATCATTCCCTTTATGTGAAATAAATTATTGTACAGTTTAAAGTTTCTTGTCTTCGTTTTGGTTCATTTTAAATATCATGGTGGAGGTTATTGTGTGGGCATACTTTTAAGTGATCCTGTTGACAACCCAGACCCGAGATTAATTTGAAGAGGTAAGTAAAGGTAAGTATGAACCCCCGTATATTTTGGTGTCTTCCACAATAATTTCTTGTTAACTACTGTGCTCTAATCTCGGTAGTATCTGTCAGTGCCATTTTCATTGATGTAGCTGTGCCGGTGCGATTGATTATTGGCAATCCGATTGAGGGGGCGGATATCTGACAGCCTACTATCCAGATTATCGGGGACAGTACTGCCCCCGTAATTGAATTATAGTGAGACCACGGTGGCTATTTTGGAAATTATGAAGAAAGTTATGGCTGTCATAGTTATGACGTGGATGGTCATGACGTAAGCACGGATGACGCAGACGTTATACCAGCAGGCTGCTTGAGCTGAGATTCTCAATGACGTCAGCATTTATTCGAGAAAGATCCGAGATTTACGACGCAGTCGCAGGAAACGTGGAATTGTGCTGAGGAAGAAATTATGCTATTGGAGGGGAGGCTCGAACCAATCAATGATTGTTTGAAGGAAGACGGATATTGCAGAAACTATGGTATTTTTAATACTTTTTGGAATGAAGAATTGTGAAAATCCATTTGCAGTAGAGGCATTGATTTGGAATTTTGGTGAAATTTATTTTCAGTTTTTGAATTTTGAAAATCCGTCACGTATTGACGAAGTTGGAACTTCGAGCGATGACGCAGTAACACGCTATGGAAGGGATGGATACGCCCCTTATGAAGTTTATAAAAGGCCTTGCGCAGAAGAGAGGAGTCTCAATCGTCAGATCTCATATCGCATATCTCAAATCGTCAGATCTTGAGTGATTATATAGTCGTTTTGGTGAAACGTCGAGTGACATTAGTAGAGAGAGTCGTCTTTATAACGCGTGGTGAAGCCACCGCATTAAACGTGATTCAAGCAGACAAGCAGTGCAAGTTTACTGTGAGTAAAACTAGGTGAAGTTAAAACGCACATTATAACGCGTCTACAAGGTTAGCTATGAACAGTTAGCGGTTGCCTACAAGCTAATTCTATTGTGCAGTGCTACATTAAGCAGTGTAGTAAATTTGAACAATTTCAAGGAGTTATTTTAGAAGATATTAGCACTTTTAGACGACTGACAAAAGTGATTTTCTCGCCACCTGAGAAGCACGTTATAGCGTCAGATCCTACGCTACGGCTGACACTGCTAGTATAACAGGGAGACTTCTGATTGCTTTTGTGACACAACGGTACAGTATTATGGAGCAGTTTAATAAGGCAGTTTGTTCTTCGATTACTATAACCGAAGAGAAGATGGAAGGCTAAAGGACTTTAATGCAATTGGGACATACATCGTTGGAGTAAGATAGCAACATGGAACTTCGCTAATTGCTATTCCATATAAGCGGACATGTGGTGAACAACCATCTACACCCATGTTTCGTGGCTCAACGCTGAATACTATCAAATAGCAATGAAAACGATTTCATACTCTCTGAATATGAATATTTCGATGGAAATTACTACAAAAACTTCATGGCGATTTTCTACAAGATCTTCAGGGATTTTTCAAGAGAGGTCAGGGTTGTCCCGACTCACAAAGAAGAATTTTGCCGGAAGGATGTCTTTCGTCTTCATGGAGCAGTGCAATTTCCGGAGAAGGAAGCAGTTCGATTCTCCGAGGGTGCTGTTTCCTGTTTCGAGGATGGAGCTCAGCTTTAACTTGGTGAAATGGATCCATCAGCAGTCTTCTTTGGGGAATTTTCCTCTGGAACTTCGATCGGCAGATAAGGTAGTCGTGAACGTTTATTGTATTTGAGTTTGTAGCAACATTTGAGCAGCCATTTTCCCATATTTTTGTCCTCATGTATTTTGCCCTATATTCTTGTTTGAGATTCCTATTCTCAGTACACCTTGATGAGTCATACCTTTTTCGACGATTTATTAAGACATGGTTATTCCATGGGCATAGTTAAATGATTTTGGATCAGTTGAGACTGATATTTAGATATTTCAATAATTTGCTTATTTTTGGTAGTCACGATTTGAATATAAGTTAATGATTTTCATGACAGATTTAACTTCAGACAGCATGTCTCTTTATTAAAGTAATTTCTACCCCAGTTTAATTACTTTGACCAATTTTCTGTCATCATCAAGAAGGAAGAACATTTAAATGATTTTAGAGCGTTAAAATCTCTTGCGTTGTCGACGATCTTGGAAATACTAGTCGTTATTTGAAATTGATTGCAACACAGACATTTATCGTCAGTTATGAACGACCATTGCATCATAGACAACTTTGTGAAAGATGAACTTTAATTATGAATTATTGATGCATTAACTTTAGTTAGGAGTTTATTCTCAATTAGAGATTTGAAGAATAATGTTTGCATTCCACAGTCTAATTGGATTCTATTCGACTATTTTGCAGTTTAGTCGCACTTTGTTTGATGATAGTATTTTTATACTACAATACTTTGAAGATGATAATCTTAAATTTTGATAGACCAGAGAGGCGTATATAAGCGTATTCACTATTAAATTTGTTGGTGATTGGCAAATATTTACTTCATTTCGATTCATGAATGAAATCCACGAAGGTTAAATGACAACAGTTTTGAAACTATTAATGATTATAAGAATTTTTGAAGTGGAACTATGAATGTATAATCGCCAGTGCAGCGCACGTGTTGAAAGTCGCTGATGTATAATGCCCTTGAAGTAAATGAAGGAGGTTCCCACAGTAATTAATGATATTAAAGAATTTGTTAGTGGAGGTTTTTGTAAATTCTGTGGAAGATTTTGATGCCGTATATATTAATATATGATGAATTTTGGGCATATTTTTGTAAGCGACGTATTTACCGCAGGAGTGTATTGTATTTGTCCTTTGAAAATTAATCAAGTGAATTTACTGTTATAATTAACAAGAGTATTGAAAGAATTTGAGATAAGATTTTGAATGATGATTACCGTCACAAATAATTATAATAATTATTAAACCTTTATTAAACCAGATTGTGACATTAACATGTATAACTAACCTTCATTGGTCGATTATATTGACACGATTTTGAAATTACCAACCGGATGAACATGTGGTTAATGTATTTCTCAAATTAATAATTTGAATAATTTAAATGTTAATATTGTAAATAAATAATGTAAATATCTTTGACAATAATGTGGAAAGGAAGTAATGTTAAAGGCGTGTTTAAAATTTTTGTAATTGTCTTCGACAATATTATAAACAATTTCTAATTGTTATAAATTAATTTATGAGTTTTTGTTATAAACATTTAAGAGTTTGTTTTATACTCTAAACAATGCTTATTAAACATTTGGATGATAATTAAACAAGTTTAGGGATTGACAGAATAATCCAGTGGTATGTGAGTAAAGCATTTGAAAGATTTGCGTAACAATATTTTGTGATGTCTTGCGGACATTTAAAGCTTTTGAGAGTGCTGGATTCTTACGCAACGTGGCTTGACAAGGGAGCCCATTTGACAGGTGTACGTCAGGTTGAAGGGTAGATGGCAGCTGGCCAGACAACTGATTATCAGCGGACGAGGTCGTCTGCATTGTGGCCTTGCGCCTATAAATACAAGTGTCATGTTTATTAAAAGAAAACAAATGCTCTATAAATGTGTCTCATCCTGACTTCCTTATCCAATCCAAATGTGTTCTAAATATTACGTTATTTTGAGCTCGTGGGAGCTAACATGTTGTATAATAACTTTGCAAGTCCTATAGGAGGACATGGACAGATTGACATGGGCTACTGATAGCCACATTTATTTTGTTGAGTTGTTAAAGTCATACCCTTTATTTGAAATAAAGCTTTTGTACAGTTCAAAGTTCTTGCCTTCGTTCTGGTTCATTTGCCAATAATCCACCGCGCCGGCTCAGCTACACCAATGAAAATGGCACTGACAGATACTACCGAGATTTGAGTACAGAAGTTAACAAGGAATTATTGTGGAGCACACCAAAATAGACGGGGGTTCATACTAACCTCTACTTACCTCTTATAAATATCTCGGGGATTGGGTTGACAACAGGATCTCTAAAGTATGCTCCCACAATAACCTTCACTATGACATTTAAAAATGAACCAGAACGAAGACAAGAACTTTGAACTGTACAAAAGCTTTATTTCAAATAAAGGGTATGATTTTAACAACTCAACAAAATAAATGTGGCTATCAGTAGCCCATGTCAATCTGACTATGTCCTCCTATAGGACTTGCAAAGTTAGCATACAACATGTTAGCTCCCACGAGCTCAAAATAACGTAATATTTAGAACACATTTGGACTGGATAAGGGAGTCAGGATGAGACACATTTATAGAGCATTTGTTTTCTTTTAATAAACATGACACTTGTATTTATAGGCGCAAAGCCACAATGCAGACGACCTCGTCCGCTGATAACCAGTTGTCTGGCCAGCTGCCATCTACCCTTCAACCTGACGTACACCTGTCAAATGGGCTCCCTTGTCAAGCCACGTTGCGTAAGAATCCAGCACTCTCTCAAAAGTTTTAAATGTCCGCAAGACATCACAAAATATTGTTACGCAAATCTTTCAAATGCTTTACTCACATACCACTGGATTATTCTGACAATCCCTAAACTTGTTTAATTATCATCCAAATGTTTAATAAGCATTGTTTAGAGTATAAAACAAACTCTTAAATGTTTATAACAAAACTCATAAATTAATTTATAACAATTAGAAATTGTTCATAATATAGTTAAAGACAAAAATAATTTTAAACACGCCTCTAACATGACTTTCGTTCCACATTATTGTCAAAGATATTTACATTATTTATTTACAATATTAACATTTAAATTATTCAAATTATTAATTTGAGAAATACATTAACCACATGTTCATCCGGTTGGTAATTTCAAAATCGTGTCAATATAATCGACCAATGAAGGTTAGTTATACATATTAATGTCACAACCTGGTTTAATAAAGGTTTAATAATTATTATAATTATTTGTGACGGTAATCTTCATTCAAAATCTTATCTCAAATTCTTTCAATACTCTTGTTAATTATAACAGTAAATTCACTTGATTAATTTTCAAAGGACAAATACAATACACTCCTGCGGTAAATACGTCGCTTATAAAAAAAATGCACAAAACTGCATTTTAAATAGGCCCAAAATTCATCATATATTAATATATACGGCATCAAATCTTCCACAGAATCTTACAAAAACCTCCACTAACAAATTCTTTAATATCATTAATTACTGTGGGAACCTCCTTCATTTACTTCAAGGGCATTATTATACATCAGCGACTTTCAACACGTTCGCTGCTCTAGCGATTATACATTCATAGGTCCACTTCAAAAATTCTTATAATCATTAATTGTTTCAAAACTGTTGTCATTTAACCTTCGTGGATTTCATTCATGAATCGAAATGAAGTAAAAATTTGCCAATCACAAACAAATTTAATAGTGAATACGCTTATATACGCCTCTCTGGTCTATCAAAATTTAAGATTATCATCTTCAAAGTATTGTAGTATAAAAATACTATCATCAAACAAAGTGCGACTAAACTGCAAAATAGTTGAATAGAATCCAATTAGACTGTGGAATGCAAACATTATTATTCAAATCTCTAATTGAGAAAAAACTCCTAACAAAAGTTCACGACTTTAATGCATTCAATAATTCATAATTAAAGTTCATCTTTCACAAAATTGTCTATGATGCAATGGTCGTTCATAACTGACGATAAATGTCTGTGTTGCAATCAATTTCAAATAACGACTAGTATTTCCAAGATCGTCGACAACGCAAGAGATTTTAACGCTCTAAAATCATTTAAATGTTCTTCCTTCTTGATGATGACAGAAAATTGGTCAAAGTAATTAAACTGGGGTAGAAATTACTTTAATAAAGTGACACGCTGTCTGAAATTAAATCTGCCATGAAAATCATTAACTTATAGTCAAATCGTGACTACAAAAATTAAGCAAATTACTGAAATATCTAAATATCAGTCTCAACTGATCCAAAATCATTTAACTATGCCCATGGAATAACCATGTCTTAATAAATCGTCGAAAAAGGCATAACTCATCAAGGTGTACTGAGAATAGGAATCTCAAACAAGAATATAGGGCAAAATACATGAGGACAAAAATATGGGAAAATGGTTGCTCAGATATTGCTAGGAAACTCAAATACAATAAACGTTCACGACTACCTTATCTGCCGATTGACGTTCCAGAGGAAAATTCCCCAAAGAAGACTGCTGATGGATCCATTTCACCAAGTTAAAGCTGAGCTCCATCCTCGAAACAGGAAACAGCACCCTCGGAGAATCGAACTGCTTCCTTCTCCGGAAATTGCACTGCTCCATGAAGACGAAAGACATCCTTCCGGCAAAATTCTTCTTTGTGAGTCGGGACAACCCTGACCTCTCTTGAAAAATCCCTGAAGATCTTGTAGAAAATCGCCATGAAGTTTTTGTAGTAATTTCCGTAGAAATATTCATATTCAGAGAGTATGAAATCGTTTCCATTGCTATTTGATAGTATTCAGCGTTGAGCCACGAAACATGGGTGTAGATGGTTGTTCACCACATGTCCGCTTATATGGAATGGCAATTAGCGAAGTTCCATGTTGCTATCTTACTCCAACGATGTATGTCCCAATTGCATTAAAGTCCTTTAGCCTTCCATCTTCTCCTCGGTTATGGTAATAGAAGAACAAACTGCCTTATTAAACTGCTCCATAATACTGTAGCGTTGTGTCACAATTCAATCTGAAGTCTCCCTGTTATACTAGCAGTGTCAGCCGTAGCGTAGGATCTGGCGATACAAAGTGCTTCTCAGGTAGCGAGAAAATCACTTTTGTCAGACGTCTAAAATTGCTAATATCTTCTGAAATAACTCCTTGAAATTGTTCAAATTTCCTACACTGCTTAATGTAGCACTGCACAATAGAATTAGCTTGTAGGCAACCGCTAATTGTTCATAGCCACTCTTGTAGACGCGTTATAATGTGCGTTTTAACTTCACCTAGTTTTACTCCCAGTAAACTTGCAATGCTTGTCTGCTTGAATCACGTTTAATGCGGTGGCTTCACCACGCGTTATAAAGACGACTCTTTCTACCAATGTCACTCGACGTTTCACCAAAACGACTATATAAGCACTGATACTGACGATTTGAGATCTGACGATTGAGACTCCTCTCTTCTGCGCAAGGCCTTTTATAAACTTCATAAGGGGCGTATCCATCCCTTCCATAGCGAGTTACTGCGTCATCGCTAAAAGTTCCAACTTCGTCAATACATGACGGATTTTCAAAATTCAAAAACAGAAAATAAATTTCACCAACATTCCAGAACAATGCCTCTACTGCAAATGGATTTTCACAATTCTTCATTCCAAAAAGTATTAAAAATACCATAGTTTCAGCAATCTCCGTCTTCCTTCAAACAATCGTTGATTGGTTCGAGCCTCCCCTCCAATAGCATAATTTCTTCCTCAGCACAATTCCACGTTTCCTGCGACTGCGTCGTAAATCTCGGATCTTTCTCGAATAAATGCTGACGTCATTGAGAATCTCAGCTCAAGCAGCCTGCTGGTATAACGTCTGCGTCATCCGTGCTTACGTCATGACCATCCACGTCATAACCATGACAGCCATAACTTTCTTTATAATTTCCCAAATAGCCACCGTGGTCTCGCTATAATTCAATTACGGGGGCATTCTCCCCTCACCACGTTTTAAAAACAGTTGCAAATTGTTTTTAAACTCAGTGTTACAAGTATCTCAACTCTCTTGAACACGAAATTGAATTATTACTGGCTTACTCTAGGATAGTATCTTTTCAAATTTCCAGCATTGAACTTGCCGTAAATGACATTATTCTCATCATCATAGAGCTCATAACAGTTGTTTCCATAAGCGTTTGTAATCCTAAACGGTCCCATAAATACAATTCCAAATTTGGGATAGATTTTCTTGCTCATATCAGCCTTGACAGGTCTGCGGAGTAATACAAGATTTCCAACTTGTAAGGGTGCACCAAAACGTTTTCCAGCTACTCTTTTCAATCGTTTCTCTGCTGCTTTCTGGAGTTGTTCCTTCGCCTTGTCAATCCTCTGCTGCCTTCCTAGGTCGGGATCTCTAGGAACGTGGTTGAAAAGATTATCCCACGGCCTTTCTGGGTTTCTTCCTAGATGAAGTCGCATTGGCACTTCTCCTGTGCTCTCCTGCACTGTAGAATTCAGACATTCCTCAATAAGGGGCACAAATCTCACCCAACCAGAATGATCATTTGGACAGAAAATTCGACAGAATTTCGAAAATTCAGCCATATATCTTTCAGAAGAATTCGATTCTGGATAACGCACGCTTGAAAATAAGTGCTTAATGCCAAGCCTTTCCATATCCGCTGCAAATTCCACTGACGTAAACTGCGTTCCATGATCTGACAGTAGGTATTCTGGTTTACCAGCTTTAGGAAATACAGCATTTTCCAGTCTGCTTACAACGTTCCTCGTGTTAGCTTTCTGCATGGGACTCATTGTTACAAATTTTGAGAAAACATCCACGGTTACCAACAGGTACTGGTTACCCTGATATCCCTTCGGACAGGGGCCAAATATGTCCGTCGCCATATGTTCGTTTGGCTTAGAAGGAATCATAGCCTTCGGTTTTCCCTTTAATAAAGCAGAGGCATACTTTGCTCTCTGACATTTGTCACATGATCGAATGACCTTGGCAATGCTGGAACGCATGTTAGTGCAAATAAATCTCTCTTTAAGAGTATCAAGAGTTTTATCTAAACCGGCATGTCCAGTTGCGTGATGAGCTACCCACACTAAATTGACAACAAGTTTAGGTGGCACGACTATTCGGAGTTTTGTATGCGCAGAGTCAGCATACTTGCATACGATGTCTCCACTCAAGACAAAGTGTCGTGAATTTCTCCGTGTAGCTGCATAGTCAACATCAGTATTGTCCATGTAACCCTTGAGGAATCTGTACATTTTCCTTATTGGAGCGTGTCTCTTCTGTGACACACCGATTCGGGCTAACCTCCTAACGGTTTCTTGATCTTCTTGCTCCAATTGTACATGGTGTACCTGCACATTTTTAATAGGGTTACGTGATAACGCATCAGCCAGTAAGTTATCTTTCCCAGGCTGGTGGACGATAGTGGCGTTAAACTGTTGGGTGAACAAAGCCCAACGTGTCAGTCTATCACTCGACATGTCAGTTTGCAGCATAAACTGTAGTGCTTTATGGTCAGTAATAATGATGACTTGATGTCCCAGCAGGATTTTCTTCCGCGCTTGCAAAGCTGTCACAAAAGCTAACGCTTCAAGTTCAGTCGTGAAGTAGTTTTCCTCGTGTTTCTTCAACTTCCGACTAGTGAATGCAATGTAGTGCTTGTTGCCTGCCTCGTCTTTCTGGTATAAGACTGCACTAATGCCTATTCTTGATGCATCAGACTCAATATAAAACACCTTCTCAAAATCTGGGTACTCCAGTTTCACGTTATTTCTGAGCATCTCTTTTGCTTTCTCAAAAGCCTCATCTGCTGCGGTACTCCATTTCCATCTATTATTCATTTTGAGTAAGTCATACAGAGGAGCCATAATTTCAGAGTATCTCGGACAGTGGCTGCTAATAAATTGGCATGCGACTACAAATTCTCTGACTTGTTTCACCTTAGTTGGTTTTGGAAATCTCGTGATTGCCTCTACTTTTTGCATATTGGGATGATATCCATCTTTATCAATTGTATGCCCCAAGTAATTTATCTCCTTCTTCAAGAATTGACATTTCCCAAAATTGACTTTGATATTGGCCTCCCTTAAATTCTCGAACAACTTTCTCAAGTGCACTAAATGTTCTGCGGCGCTGGGTGAAGATACGATTAAATCGTCAATGTAGCAGATTACATTTTCTTTCACTTCATCATTGAGCTTACTATTGAACCCGAGGAGGTTATGCTGACTGGAATCGAACGTGGTTCTCAGAGACTGTGATCTCAGTATAAAGGTTCCACCAGGGAACGAACCAGAGATCTGTAGAGGCAGTTTCATGGTAAAAACCCCTCGAAAGAAGTATATTTCATCACTGGTGTGATTTTTGGTGCAATGACATTATTTATTAAAATAATGCAGGGAATAATGAGCAGATTACAGCATTATTAGACTACTTGGTGTAGGCTATACGAGGCTTGAAGCACGAAGAGGGCAGAATTGACATTTTACAAATTAGCCCAGAATTGTGGGTGGGGCCCAGTGGAGCCATGTCCATCTCTGTGACCCCATTCTGTCGTCTGCAGCAGGGTGGAGGCCTGAATAATGACCCAGTTATTCCCCGACGGAGAATAGATTTGAGTAGTGGGAGGAGAGATGCCCAGGAAAATCATTGATTACTCGTGATTGGAGCAACGAATTGAGATGAGAGTTGCTCACAGATGAATCTTTTGGCAGGAGGCTAATTTTAGAGCCTTTTACCTGCAAAATTGGGGCATATTTAACGAAGTGCGGAAGGACTGTAAAACGACCATTGTGCGCGGATAGATTTGAGAATGTTGCCGGGGAATACCCGTAAGATAGCGTCCCACGCTATGGAGAAAGGAATTAATATTAATTAATTGGACGAGCGATTCCTTTGCACGCAGCTAGTTTTGGAATCTGTGAAGAAAGAGGAACCCAATGATCACGGTTTGGAGACCAGATTCACGCTGTGAGAGGAGCCTAGATTACGCGGGAAGATTTCGCCCTACTTTCCGTGGGAATCCGATATAAGGGAGTAGACCCTTGGAGGAGCGCTCTGTCTCAACCCAGTCTCTCTCAGTTCAAGCTCAGTCTACGCGCAGTTCACGTGCAGTTTGCACCCAGTTACAGCCCAAGTTGCAGTCTTACGCAGTCTTCACGACGTTAGAAGTTACCCAGGTGCAGCACAGTTGCAGTAAGTTGCAAACAGTATGCAACAAGTACGAGGGCAGTACGAGACAGTATGTAAGCAGTATACAGCAGTCTTCAAGTAAGGTACGAGCAGTCTTCAAGTGAATCTTCAGTCAGGTACAGCCACTTTGAAGCAAGTTCGTCAAGGCAGAACGCATGGCGGTTCTACTCATAATAGACGCCGAACAAAGACTGGTACATGTAAATGAAGCATTTAATAAGCTTGTATGAATAATAGTCGTGCTATAGGCATAATCAGCAGTACGAACTATGCCGTGTTCAGTTACGAAGCACCGTGTAGGCTAACGGCAGAACTATTGTAAATAATTATTTGTGTAAAGTATTGGACAGTGTTGAGCGCAATGTGTAAAGTGTTGATTGATCGTATATGTGTAATTACGATGGTATGCGCTAAATGAAACTCTATGACGCGGTTGGTAATGTCATGAGAGTACCAGATGATAAAACTCAGGACGGGAGCTAGCATATTTATGCAGCGCAGGACGCTTACTGTAGGAGTAAGAATAATAAAAACTGTTGGTGAATTCCGAAAGCAGGCAAACCAGACTTTCAATCAGGAGTTGATAGGAGCACGGAAGATGCCGTCGACGCCTGCAATTTCGATCTTTGCTAGGGAATTTCAGCATTGAAAAGTGTATAAAGTGACGTGTGTTAAGTGTACAACATATGTAAAATATCCTTTAAAGTAGTGATTAGATAAGTGTTTCACATGTTTGGGAGCAATAGCTTCCTGAGAGTTATGCAACGTGTCGTGTTGTTGATGAAAATTATGTGTTATAAAATGTGTGTCTTCAAGATGAATATGTCGCGTTAAACCTGCTAATGGCGGGCGACATGGAGAAATATGATTGGTTGGAGCCACCATAGACGCCTATAGAAATGTAAGTACCCCACAAGTTATGATTATGTAGAAATATGGGCCATTGCATGTTGTGATTCCTTAAAGATGCCAATAAAAATCAGTTTAGGAGGGAGATCCTCCATGTTTAATCATTATTGTGTTGATTTTTATAGAGTTGAGATGTTAATTTGCATCATTAAGTGGAGTAATTATTCCCAATATGAATTAAAAATGGCAATCAGTTATGTAAATGTGACGAGCACTATTGTTCGAGTTTTAAGACGTTTAGCTATGTCGGATTTTTGGTTAAGTTATGTGAGAATAATAATAAAGAATGATTTTGGTCATTTATGTCAGTGAGATTAATAAGAATAATAAAGTAATGATTTTGGTCATTTATGTCAGTGAGATTAATGGTAATAATAATAATGAATATAAAAGTAGGAATGAACACATCAGGAAACAAATAAATGTTGTAAGCGAGAGATTTACGCTAATTGCAAGACTTATCAATCTAAGCAGTAAGATGATACAGTAAGATTACATTACAGTAATTAAGGAAAGAAGTTTTATATCAGAATATTGCATATATTCAATAATGATGCCAGTAATGAAAGAGCTTTTAGTGAATTGAATTTGCAGCTTATATGAGAAGCTTATAGAGTAAATTGTTAGATTTCTCTTAATACTATAGGTCGGAGGTCGTAGCATTGAGTAGGGGCCAGATGGTCTATTCTACGTATGAAATCTCCTATGTCATGGGCATAAGTGGAGATATAATTTTATGCCAGAGTTGTAGTGTGTACCCTAGCTCTGAGGAAGGATATGAAAGTGTTCCGGGTTGGGATCCTGTGATAGAGACGAGGGAAACGAGGACACCTCGATACTCTATGGTCTCCCGAGAACTTATTTGATGAGTTATCCCGCTTGTGGTAGCGAAACTCATGGCGACAGTTGCAGTGAGCGCCTATATTTTACTTGAGACATCGGTCACCCGTTAGACTAATGCATTACGAACCCCGAACCTTCATGTTGAATGGACCCGTGTGAGGCCAGTAATTATTATATCCTCTGTGTAGGAGTAATTATAAAAGCTCATTCAACACCTGTTTGCATAATAGTCAATTAAGATCCTTTGGGATATGTGTGTCGGTCAGACGACAGTATTTGTCTTGTAAATCTTTACTGCTTAGAAAGGAAAGCATTCAAAACCTTTAAGGAGGGTCGAGGTAATTGGTGGAACACCCATCCCACTTTCTATTGTGTGCGGACTCCTCTAGCCGAGGGTCTGCAGGGGCACTCGAGCCGTCAAGGCAAGTTGAAAGGGACAGATTTTAGACCCTGGTAAATGACATATAATGAAAGATTGTTATGTTGAGTAATGTAGCCATGTGGTTTAGGAACACATGGATAATTATAGAATATCCTGATGGTTCATTATTTTAGCTATCTGACGAATAGTTAGATGATGTATTTGTACTGTCACTGAAACCAAGTTTTGAAGTTAGTTACCAGATGCCAATCGCCACGAGAGCGAGGTAATCTATTGTACCATCCGACACCAGCTATAACGTAACGTTTTATGTAGGAATCACATACAGCATGCAATGGAACCCTATAAATAGAGGAAGTGGAGGGGTAGCTTACATAATTATGGAGTTGCACGTTGATTGCGGTGCAACGTCCGAATAGGTAAATGCATGCAAGCATTTGTTTGGTGAGAAGAGAAAAATCAAAACACGCACGGCACACATAATTGTTAAAACCAAGAGGTTTAAGGAATAATTAATTTGTGATATTAAGGAAGTCACATTGTATGACTGTTATATTAATGTACAGTTTGTATTGAAGTCGTAGGTGCATCAGCGCACTAGAATATCTTTATGTAGTTCACATAAGGGTACAGCTTTATGGTTTAATATGATTTTATTATGATTTCATTTTTGTTTATTTGTGGATTGTGGAAGTAAAGTTTTTGTTTGTTTTGTTTTTTTATGGTTTTGGGATTGTTTCTGTGTTTGAAGCCATGATTTTTAGTTACTGAATTAAAGTTTTAGAATAGAGTTGTGCCTTGTTATTGTAGAGTTGTTACCTTATAGCCTCAAATCTAAAATATGCACTGCTCATTTGGGGGAACGGCACGCGCCTGAGACCTGATGCTAGCTGGAGGCAGCTGCATATTTACCATCGAGATTACTCACATGGGTACATGGGATTTGATGTCCTATACTGTGATTTGAGCTATCGGTACAACTAAAGTCGGTCAGATTTAGTGCACACAACTCTATTTAAGTAAGAATTAACGAAGTAGGGAATGACCGCTCCTATCCTAGCTAAGTTCCGATACGTACATATAAATTTTGATAGATGTATAAGTACAGTTCTACTCCTGTGTATATACACTCATATTATCATGGCCCAAGCAACGTGGAGCGGTATTAATTCATTATGGAACCGCCCGCGTCAGTGCAATATGAGCGATCTTGGCATTGCACATGCATGGCATACATGAATGACATACTCCTCTGTACACACTTTTATTTATCATGGCGCCCAACGTGGGGATTATGGGATTTAGGGAAAACCCATAGATTTTTATGGTATTTCATGGGGAAAACCATAGTTATTGTTTTGCCTCAAACTGTGTTTGAGTGATTTTTGAATTCAGTAGGCTTTTTATGTAACGCAGAATCTCTCTATTGAGAAGAGAATTGCCCAAGGGTATGAGCGCTACATACCAGATCCACAATCTACCATAATATTATCAGGTTTTGTACGACTTCACAATATGTGTGCAGTGTTTGATGTTTCTCTTCGAAACGTATCCACATATTTTTCCAGGAAGCCTGCCTGCATATTTAAGTGTGTTATTGTAAAATGTCAGGTACGGAGGAAATCTTCCAGGTTATTGCAGGATTGAAACAGCATTTTGATGCTGCTAACGAGCAGAATAAACTGGAAGCCAAGGCTTTCCAGGATAGTATAAACAATCGGTTAGATGCCAATCAGGAGGCAATTAATGCACATCAGGTTGCAATGAATAATAACCAAACTGAATTAAACAATCGGTTAGATGCCAATCAGGAGGCAATTAATGCAACTCAGGTTGAAATAAACAACCGTTTAGATGCAAATAAAGTTGAGATGAATAATAACCAGATTGAATTAAACAATAAGTTAGGTCAAATGCAAGAGGTAATTAAGACCGAAGTAACAGATACTGTTGTAAGCATTGTATCGGAAATGCAGGTTAAAACTGATAAACGTTTCGAGGCTATAGAAGCCAAACTTGAGGGTAATTTACAAGCGTGTAAGCATGCTCAGGAGGAAACCAACAGTAGATTAGATGCGTTGTCTAACGATATTAAGGATATTCAAATCCAAAATGAGGCGAATCTCGAACGCCAAGCGAAACAGTTCGCAGAGTTTACAAGAACGGTAGACCAGAGATTAGAGGAGAACGACTCCAAATGGGACCAGAAATTGAAAAGCTATGCTAGAGCAATTAACGGTGACCTCAAGAAACAGGACCAGAATATATTAGGTCAATGCCAGGAAATAGGCGAAATTAAGGCTATCGCTCATGAAAATAAGGAGCTGGTAAGCAACGTGAAAAGTCAGATGGGCAAAGTTCATCAAGAACTGGACCAAGTTCAAAGTGACATTGTCATAGTTAACAAAAGGCAAGAGGAGAATAGAGGTGAGATCACCAAGGTCCGGAATGAATTGTCTAAAGTCAATGGACACATTCAAGATGAAATTAAAGGGTTGAGAGAAGAACTCGAAATAAGAGAAGGCCAGAAAACAGAGGCAAGCGACAAGACCCTTGCTCAAATTAAAGAAGATGTAGAGGATGAAATATCCTATATCAAACAAAGTCTGAAAGAAGACAAGGTGAAAATATTTCAACTAGCCGAGGAAAACCGAGATAGGCTTACAAGAATAGAGAAAGAAGTCATTACTCGCCTAGAAAGAGCAGAAATGCGCCACAGTCAAATGGAGACTAGGATAATAGCACAGGAGGAAACGCTTCTGAAAGGTCCTAAGTCAAGTGAAGGCAGCATGGAGGATATGAGGAAAACAAGGTGGGCAGACTTGGAAACCCAACCTATGAGCAGGAATGCTACAGGCCCAGGGGAAAGTCCTTATATGACGCCAGGTGTACCAATTGCGGCATCGACGCCACATGAAAATGCTATGCACACCCAGGTGATAAACGTCATTAGGGCAAGCGAAGAAAAACCAAGGAAATTTTCAGGTAGCCACTGTAGTATGACACCAAAATATTGGTTAAAGGAAGTGACTGAATATCTAAATGATGCACGAATACCGCAGGAGCGTAGGCTACGTGCTATAGAGAAATTAACAGAAGGGGAGTGCGCATTATGGTTTCGCAGCTTCCGTTACACTTTTGATACTGTTGAGGAGTTCCGTGAGGCATTCTTGAAAAGATATTGGGACGCCGCGACCCAACAGAATTTACGGTTGGATTTATATGCAAAGAAATACAGTACCAATAATCCAACAAAGTACGCAGAATTTTTCATATCGCAGATGTGTCGCTTTAAAGAGCTGGATCAAAAACCAAGCGAACTGGAGCTATGTATTGCTATCGCCAAACAGCTTCCATACGAGATCCAAAGGCTACTAATCTCGGCTAATGCGAAAACTGCTATGGAAATGGAGACAGTTCTAAGGCAACTGGACCTCACCACAGCAAATACAATGCGTCAGAGTCGAACCGTGGAACAAGTCCACGTGACCAACACACAGACTGACCAACAGCAAGCTCCAAGGAACAACAAAGCCACGAGCACAGAAACATTAGATTCCTATGGACGGCAATGGGAACAGGAACCCAGAAGATGGCAGTCAAAATTCAAAGGAAATGCTAATAGAGGAGGAAGAGGTCGAAGTTCGTGGAATAAGCAGAATAACAGGGGTAAACCGTACCATAACAATGGAGGTAATAATGGCCAAGAAGGCAATAATAGAAATTGGAGACCCCAAGAAAGAAGAAGTAACTTCGATGACGAGGTAGAAGAACGATATCATGCTTCTTTGCGATACCTCGAAGAAAGGGGAGATGAGCCCCAGAAACAACAAGTTCGATGGCAAGAAGTCATGCAGAACAGAACATCGCCAGACAGATATGGAGATGGAGCTAAGAGTTTGGAACTACAGCGCAGCGAACAGGAGAGAAGAAACTCCAAGGGGGCGGGCGCTGAAGAAAAAAAAAACGCCAAAATTAGAAGAGTTTGAGACGGATGGATGGAAGTCTATTAACATCATCAATTGGATAGCCAAACCAGAAGAACTGATTGAGGATACAGGAGGACCACAGGTCATGGTCAAGAGAGAATTGCCTATTATAATTGTAAGAGTGACAGGATTAAAAATCAGAAGTCTGCTAGACACAGGATCAACAGTGAGCCTTATGACACAAGCTCTATATAATGAAATAGCCCGGAGAGAGAACATTTTGAAAATACCGATCTCTAGTGTCAAGATTAAAGGGGTAATTCCAGACCGAACAATGATATGTAAATACCAGGTATTCCTAGATTTACAGATAGGAGGCTCTATTTTCTCACAGAGTTTTCTGTTAGTAAACAAACTGCCTTATAACCTACTTATTGGGGCAGAGTTTATAAGGGAATACAGAGTGATAATCGACCTAGCACAGGACAGGGTTATGTTCCATGTGAATGAAGAAGCTGAAGGCTTAGAGGTCGCACTCAATGAGATTGAACCAGGATCAAGTGAACAAGTATGGCATACATACAGAGATGTGGCTGAGGAGGGAGTTTTAGCTATTGAGCAGTTAGAAGAGGAGCTTACAACACTAGCCCCAGACTTGGAAAAAGATCTGGAACCCAAATTGGAAGAATATATTTCGGAAAAGCTAGAAGAAGCGAAAATTGGGCTAAAAGAGAAGGAAAATTTAAAGCAGTTATTACTGGAACAGAAGGAAGTCTTTGATTCGAGACCTGGTCGGATAAAGAACTTCACTTATGCTTTTCAAGTCAGTGATTGGACACCATTTAGGCAGAAACCCTACCCTATAGCTGAAAAGCATTATGCTAAAGTGAAAGAGGCAATTCAGGAGATGTTGGAGGCCGGTGTTATTGAGAAGACACCTACGCCTTATGTAAGTCCATTGGTAATTGTACCAAAGACAGACGGATCTGTCAGAGTCTGCCTGGACCTGAGACGCTTAAATTTGCGAGTTATTCCGGAATTTGACCAAGTGCCACCTATTAAAGAGATCCTCAGGAAGTTTAAAGGGAAAACCATATTCACAAACTTGGATATCACATCCAGTTTCCATCATCTTGAATTAGAGAAGAAAACTAGTCTGTTGACAGGATTTATGTTTGATCAACATACATTCACATTTTTAAGGCTACCTTTTGGGTTGAAAACAGCTGGTTCAGCCCTGATAAGAGCGTTAGATCGCAATCTATCAGATGAGGTTAAAGAGAGTACCATCAGATATGTAGACGACATTCTACTCACATCAGAATCTCTGGAGGAGCATATGAGAGACCTGAAGAAGTTGCTAGATGACCTTCGAGAAGCTAACTTTAAGGTTAATATCAAGAAATCGCACTTCTGTCAGAGGGAAGTCAAATTCCTAGGGCATGTTATTGATGCAAATGGAGTGAAGCCTAACCCAGATAAATTGGAGGTAATTCGAAATTTCCCTCGACCCACGAAAGTTAAGCACGTCCGACAGTATTTGGGAGTAATTGGATTCTTTTCGAACCACTGCCCAAACTATACTGCGACAGTAGCACCCCTGCAGGACCTATTGAAGAAAGGCGGCAGATGGAATTGGACGGAGCAATGTCAGGAAGCATTCGTGAGGTCGAAACAAATGCTTTTGGAATATGTGAAGCTGGGATACCCGGATTATACCCAGAAGTTCATCATACAGACGGATGCATCACTTATTGGGATCGGAGCGATGCTATTCCAGGAAAATGTTGACCAGCCTGAGAAGAAAGTTTTTATCGCCTTTATAAGCAGGAGACTGAAAGCCCATGAGAAAAACTACACGATCACAGAGATAGAGTTGCTCGCGATTTTGTACGCGTTGCAATCTTGGCACAAACTCGTGTATGGCTTCCGAATAGTCCTCAGAACAGACCATAAAGCTTTAACATTTTTGTTAAAGACAGATTTGTCTAGCCAGAGATTGACAAGATGGTCCCTGTATATCCAGCAATTTAATGTGGAAATTGAATATTGTCGAGGGAAAGAGAATGTAATACCGGACATATTAAGTCATTACCCTAGAGAAGAGGAAGCGCTAGCTGTCCAGATTGAGAATCGAGATCAGAAGACGTTGGATGACTTAAGGAACCTTACCAACCTACAACGCGAAGACCCATGGTTGAAGATGATGATCGATTACTTTGAGGGACGCTTAGCAAGGGGAACTGCGGTATACAGAGAGGCGGAGGCATTGGCAACAGAATATGTATGGTATAATCAGATATTACACAAGTGGGACGATGTAGATCATACACGTCAAAGGATTGTAATTCCTGCATCTTTGCAGAGAAGATTGGTATGGCTAGCCCACAGAGCATTTGGACATCCGGGGATAGATAAAATCTGTGCTCTGTTGAAGGAAGCATTTACTTGGCCAAAATTGAGAGAAACGGTGAGAAATACTATTAGGACATGAGATCTATGCCAAAGGGTTAAGCCAAATCCCTTTTTAATGAGGCAACGACCTATCCCGTTGTTACCGGAGAAGCCAAGGCAGCTATTGAGTATAGACAACTTTGGACCATTACCTAGAGCACGTAGAGGCAATAGACACATTTTTGTAGCCATGGATGTATTTTCGAAAATGGTGGTGTTATGCCCCATACAAAAGACAAGTTCAAAACAGGTCTTGAAGCGCCTGAAAGAGAGAGTTATTCCGATTCTTGGGAAGCCGGATAACATTCTCTCGGACCACGGAAGTTGCTTTACAAGTGCAGAATTTCGTCGAGAACTGGAAACTCTAGGAATTAGGCAGATTTTATCTACCATTCGCCATCCTGAGGCAAGTCCAGTTGAAAGAGTAATGAGAGAGATCCAGAAATACATGAAGATCTACTGCTCGGAGGAGAATTGGCGTTGGATAGAATTTCTAGAAGTCATTGAATACTGTATAAATAATACTGTACATGAGGCGACAGGTCAGGTTCCCGTGACTCTACATCTGGATCAAAGACCAGAGAGACCGTGGACTGGTGTTATTCCATTGCCAGTAGATGCACAGCCAGGTAGAGAATTGAGGATCCAACGAACCTTTGAATATCTCAAAGCACAGGCGGAGAGACGTCAGAGAAGAAATCGTGCGAAGAGGTATCATAGACCGCTTCTTGTGGGAGAGAAAGTTTTAATAAAGAAACCCGCCAGTTCAGATCCAGAGGCACGCAAGTATAAAAAGTTCAATTTTTCTTATCACGGCCCGTTCGAGGTGATAAGAGACCTCCAGAACAATGCATACAGGTTAAGGCATCTAGAAAATGGAAACGAGGTCGTTATGAACGTAGCCAACTTAAAAATTTATTACTCGCCAGAAGAATTCGACGAACAAGAAGAAGTATTGGTAACGCACACCCAACTCAACGTGGCGAGCGAAGTCAGCCAAGCAGTCAGACTTGAAAGTTGGAACGGCAAGACGGGACGAGAAGCAGACAGTTTACCCAGTGTAAGCGAAGAGAAGAAAGAATGCCAGTGTCTGCGAGAATTCTATGAAGAAATGGTCAGAGTGGCGAGAGAGGTTGAGGCCATAAACGCGACCCTCCGCATGGAGAATGAACAGCTTAGGAAGAAGGCCGAGTGTGGAAGGGGGAACAGTACTAACCTACTCGCAGCCAGACGAGGTGAAGGACCCCACATGTAAACACCGACAGTGGTAGACAGTCAGCTGGTTACTTATAGAAAGCCACTTGCAATTGACTTTTATAAGTTTCGCAAGGGGAATATGAACCCGAGGAGGTTATGCTGACTGGAATCGAACGTGGTTCTCAGAGACTGTGATCTCAGTATAAAGGTTCCACCAGGGAACGAACCAGAGATCTGTAGAGGCAGTTTCATGGTAAAAACCCCTCGAAAGAAGTATATTTCATCACTGGTGTGATTTTTGGTGCAATGACATTATTTATTAAAATAATGCAGGGAATAATGAGCAGATTACAGCATTATTAGACTACTTGGTGTAGGCTATACGAGGCTTGAAGCACGAAGAGGGCAGAATTGACATTTTACAAATTAGCCCAGAATTGTGGGTGAGGCCCAGTGGAGCCATGCCCATCTCTGTGACCCCATTCTGTCGTCTGCAGCAGGGTGGAGGCCTGAATAATGACCCAGTTATTCCCCGACGGAGAATAGATTTGAGTAGTGGGAGGAGAGATGCCCAGGAAAATCATTGATTACTCGTGATTGGAGCAACGAATTGAGATGAGAGTTGCTCACAGATGAATCTTTTGGCAGGAGGCTAATTTTTGAGCCTTTTACCTGAAAAATTGGGGCATATTTAACGAAGTGCGGAAGGACTGTAAAACGACCATTGTGCGCGGATAGATTTGAGAATGTTGCCGGGGAATACCCGTAAGATAGCGTCCCACGCTATGGAGAAAGGAATTAATATTAATTAATTGGACGAGCGATTCCTTTGCACGCAGCTAGTTTTGGAATCTGTGAAGAAAGAGGAACCCAATGATCACGGTTTGGAGACCAGATTCACGCTGTGAGAGGAGCCAAGATTACGCGGGAAGATTTCGCCCTACTTTCCGTGGGAATCCGATATAAGGGAGTAGACCCTTGGAGGAGCGCTCTGTCTCAACCCAGTCTCTCTCAGTTCAAGCTCAGTCTACGCGCAGTTCACGTGCAGTTTGCACCCAGTTACAGCCCAAGTTGCAGTCTTACGCAGTCTTCACGACGTTAGAAGTTACCCAGGTGCAGCACAGTTGCAGTAAGTTGCAAACAGTATGCAACAAGTACGAGGGCAGTACGAGACAGTATGTAAGCAGTATACAGCAGTCTTCAAGTAAGGTACGAGCAGTCTTCAAGTGAATCTTCAGTCAGGTACAGCCACTTTGAAGCAAGTTCGTCAAGGCAGAACGCATGGCGGTTCTACTCATAATAGACGCCGAACAAAGACTGGTACATGTAAATGAAGCATTTAATAAGCTTGTATGAATAATAGTCGTGCTATAGGCATAATCAGCAGTACGAACTATGCCGTGTTCAGTTACGAAGCACCGTGTAGGCTAACGGCAGAACTATTGTAAATAATTATTTGTGTAAAGTATTGGACAGTGTTGAGCGCAATGTGTAAAGTGTTGATTGATCGTATATGTGTAATTACGATGGTATGCGCTAAATGAAACTCTATGACGCGGTTGGTAATGTCATGAGAGTACCAGATGATAAAACTCAGGACGGGAGCTAGCATATTTATGCAGCGCAGGACGCTTACTGTAGGAGTAAGAATAATAAAAACTGTTGGTGAATTCCGAAAGCAGGCAAACCAGACTTTCAATCAGGAGTTGATAGGAGCACGGAAGATGCCGTCGACGCCTGCAATTTCGATCTTTGCTAGGGAATTTCAGCATTGAAAAGTGTATAAAGTGACGTGTGTTAAGTGTACAACATATGTAAAATATCCTTTAAAGTAGTGATTAGATAAGTGTTTCACATGTTTGGGAGCAATAGCTTCCTGAGAGTTATGCAACGTGTCGTGTTGTTGATGAAAATTATGTGTTATAAAATGTGTGTCTTCAAGATGAATATGTCGCGTTAAACCTGCTAATGGCGGGCGACATGGAGAAATATGATTGGTTGGAGCCACCATAGACGCCTATAGAAATGTAAGTACCCCACAAGTTATGATTATGTAGAAATATGGGCCATTGCATGTTGTGATTCCTTAAAGATGCCAATAAAAATCAGTTTAGGAGGGAGATCCTCCATGTTTAATCATTATTGTGTTGATTTTTATAGAGTTGAGATGTTAATTTGCATCATTAAGTGGAGTAATTATTCCCAATATGAATTAAAAATGGCAATCAGTTATGTAAATGTGACGAGCACTATTGTTCGAGTTTTAAGACGTTTAGCTATGTCGGATTTTTGGTTAAGTTATGTGAGAATAATAATAAAGAATGATTTTGGTCATTTATATCAGTGAGATTAATAAGAATAATAAAGTAATGATTTTGGTCATTTATGTCAGTGAGATTAATGGTAATAATAATAATGAATATAAAAGTAGGAATGAACACATCAGGAAACAAATAAATGTTGTAAGCGAGAGATTTACGCTAATTGCAAGACTTATCAATCTAAGCAGTAAGATGATACAGTAAGATTACATTACAGTAATTAAGGAAAGAAGTTTTATATCAGAATATTGCATATATTCAATAATGATGCCAGTAATGAAAGAGCTTTTAGTGAATTGAATTTGCAGCTTATATGAGAAGCTTATAGAGTAAATTGTTAGATTTCTCTTAATACTATAGGTCGGAGGTCGTAGCATTGAGTAGGGGCCAGATGGTCTATTCTACGTATGAAATCTCCTATGTCATGGGCATAAGTGGAGATATAATTTTATGCCAGAGTTGTAGTGTGTACCCTAGCTCTGAGGAAGGATATGAAAGTGTTCCGGGTTGGGATCCTGTGATAGAGACGAGGGAAACGAGGACACCTCGATACTCTATGGTCTCCCGAGAACTTATTTGATGAGTTATCCCGCTTGTGGTAGCGAAACTCATGGCGACAGTTGCAGTGAGCGCCTATATTTTACTTGAGACATCGGTCACCCGTTAGACTAATGCATTACGAACCCCGAACCTTCATGTTGAATGGACCCGTGTGAGGCCAGTAATTATTATATCCTCTGTGTAGGAGTAATTATAAAAGCTCATTCAACACCTGTTTGCATAATAGTCAATTAAGATCCTTTGGGATATGTGTGTCGGTCAGACGACAGTATTTGTCTTGTAAATCTTTACTGCTTAGAAAGGAAAGCATTCAAAACCTTTAAGGAGGGTCGAGGTAATTGGTGGAACACCCATCCCACTTTCTATTGTGTGCGGACTCCTCTAGCCGAGGGTCTGCAGGGGCACTCGAGCCGTCAAGGCAAGTTGAAAGGGACAGATTTTAGACCCTGGTAAATGACATATAATGAAAGATTGTTATGTTGAGTAATGTAGCCATGTGGTTTAGGAACACATGGATAATTATAGAATATCCTGATGGTTCATTATTTTAGCTATCTGACGAATAGTTAGATGATGTATTTGTACTGTCACTGAAACCAAGTTTTGAAGTTAGTTACCAGATGCCAATCGCCACGAGAGCGAGGTAATCTATTGTACCATCCGACACCAGCTATAACGTAACGTTTTATGTAGGAATCACATACAGCATGCAATGGAACCCTATAAATAGAGGAAGTGGAGGGGTAGCTTACATAATTATGGAGTTGCACGTTGATTGCGGTGCAACGTCCGAATAGGTAAATGCATGCAAGCATTTGTTTGGTGAGAAGAGAAAAATCAAAACACGCACGGCACACATAATTGTTAAAACCAAGAGGTTTAAGGAATAATTAATTTGTGATATTAAGGAAGTCACATTGTATGACTGTTATATTAATGTACAGTTTGTATTGAAGTCGTAGGTGCATCAGCGCACTAGAATATCTTTATGTAGTTCACATAAGGGTACAGCTTTATGGTTTAATATGATTTTATTATGATTTCATTTTTGTTTATTTGTGGATTGTGGAAGTAAAGTTTTTGTTTGTTTTGTTTTTTTATGGTTTTGGGATTGTTTCTGTGTTTGAAGCCATGATTTTTAGTTACTGAATTAAAGTTTTAGAATAGAGTTGTGCCTTGTTATTGTAGAGTTGTTACCTTATAGCCTCAAATCTAAAATATGCACTGCTCATTTGGGGGAACGGCACGCGCCTGAGACCTGATGCTAGCTGGAGGCAGCTGCATATTTACCATCGAGATTACTCACATGGGTACACTATCAAGTGCTCGAATAAGTGCTGGTCCACTGTTAATCATACCAAAAGGCATTCTGACAAAGACCCATGACGTCTGGTCAAATAGGAATCCAGTGTACTGCATACTCTCTTCTTCCAGTTGAACTTGATAAAATGAAGACGTCAAGTCAAGAACGCTGAAACATGCTCTTCCTTTGAATTTTCGAAGCAGATCTCTAATCTTGGGTGGTCGGTCATTTTCTGGAAGAATCTTCAAGTTGATGGTCCTGGCATCGAGACAAAGACGTATCTGACCATTACTTTTCTTCACTACTGTGATGGGGTTTATATAAGACGACGCCTGTTTTTTAATAATCCCGTCTACCTCCATTTTTCTGATTAACCCTCGTACTTCTTGATAGTATTTCTCAGGAATGGGGTATATTCTCTTCTGGTAAGGGGTTTCATCTGTCAGCCTAATCTTGTACTTATAATCCTTAATCAATCCAGGCTTTTCATCAAAAATATCTTGGAATTCCTTTATCAGATCCTCAAATTCCCCCTGAATTTCATCAAATCCTTCAGTTTTTCTACTGGGTATTCCTGCTAAATTCTCCACTTCATTAATTATGGTATTCAAAATTTCTTCCCTAAGGTCTATTTCCAGACTGTTTTTCACGTCCTGTTTTTCTATCTCTTCTGTGATCATGTACCCATCATTAAAGCTAATACTTCTGTTCTTCATGTCAATAATAGCTCCGACCTTCGATATAAAATCGATTCCAAGCACCATATCAAAATTGATCTTGCTCACCACAATGAAGATTTGTTCATAATTCCTTCCATTGATCTCAAAGTTCAATAACACTTGAATCTTGCACTTCACTGCTTTATCTTGAAAAATCCCTCTCACTTTGACGGTAGAAACAGGTAGAACTGTCATATTCTCTCCTCTTAGCAGACTTTGATAACAATCTTCTGAAATGATGGAAATAATTGCACCAGTATCCATCAGGGCTTTGTATTGTTGGCCATCTATCCGTACAGAAATAATAGGTAAGGCACATGGTCTTTCCTCTCTGACGATTCCCCTCTCTTCTAGTAAATCTTCATCAGTAACTTCATATATCTCATTAATTGTAATTAGGTGTGGTGTGGCAATGTATTTACAAGTTCTCATTGTCGTTGAGAAATCGGCGTTTTTTTTTGTGTTACCGACCTCAAAATTGTGCTGGCTCGTAGAAGGCCCAGGATCGATTACAACATCCTGCCTTTTCTTTTGATTTTCGGCTTCTTTTTCCCGTAACTCCTTCAGGTATTGCTGGCTTTCCCTCTCTCTTTCCTGATACTGATCGGGTGTCATAACCTGACCTTGAGAATCCTGATTTCTATTTTGGTTCTGGTTATTTCTATTATAATTTCTGTTATAACCATTATTGTTGTAATATCTGCCTCTTCCATTGTTGTAATTGCCTCGATTATAGTTCCAGCCTCTTCTCTGTTGATACGGACGGTAACCTTGCGATCTGTTATTTCTAAACTGATTATTCCTGTGAGGACCTACATTGTCAGTTTTCTCTTCATCTGGCTTGTCAGTTTGTTGGACTTGGTCCATATATACCGTATTTATTTCTTTGAAGTCATGCCTTTGACCTTTCTGTACCACGTTAGGCATTGGACTTGTGTAGTCTAACCTCCTCAGTAATTCATCCATGCTGGTCAAATCCCTGATGTTTGATGAAATGATTAGTCTCCTCACCTCCACAGGCAGCATACGAGAAATCGCATCAATTAATTGCTCCGTTGACAAAGGGGGTTGCAAAAATCTCAAGCGGGACAATTGACTCGTAAAGAAATCAGCGTACCGCGTTGGAAGAGTACCTGAGTATTTTCTTGAATAAACCTCCGCTCTTAACGAATTCTGCGCTTCGATGGACCAAAATCGTTTGATTAATGCCTCTGCAAACTCGTCAAAGTTACTGAACGTGTATCTAAATGCGCGAAACCATTCAAGGGGTCCTCCAATCAAAAATCTCTCCACTATCTTCATCTCTCTCTCTCTCTCTGGGAATGTGAGCTTCGATGAAATAATCTTTGAGGTTCCTGACATATTCTATAGGCGTCAAACTGTCAGTGTTGCTGAACTTTTGCGGTTTGTCTTCAAAATTCCTGATGACAGTGACATTCCTCGGATATGAATCCGGGTAGTTTTTCCCACTATCTCGATAGTTCCACTCAGGTTCCATATTCCTCTCGTCATCTTCCTCCCTGAATCTGGATATACGTTCTTCAGGAGTCACGTCTCTCTCTTCTGGATCTAGGTTATATCTTCTGGCATAATTCCTATTGGTTTCGCAAGCCACGCCTACTGTATCCTTGTCAGTAATCTCCGTTAAGACTTTCTTGATTAACTCTTCTTTGTAGGTCTCCATCAAACTAGCTTCTCCTAGCTTCAAATTTTGCAGTTTACTCGTCGTTTCATTCACATCAGAGACAACTTTATGAATCTGATCCTCTAATGCAGATTTTAATGCTTGCACATCCCGACCTAATTGTGTTCTATCTTCTACTTGTCTCTCGGATAGCGAATTCATCCTGACGCTTAAATCTTTCCTAATCTGTACTACTTCATTGTTAATATCTATTTGAGTACTGGCAAGTATTCTTTCAATACGTTCTTGAATTTGGGTTACATGTTCCCCACTTGACCTATTCCACTCGTCTTTCCATACTGCTACATTTGCCGTTAACATTTCTGCTATGTCTACTTCGATATCTTCTTTAAGTAATCTATTATGGTCTAATACCTGGGTTCTCATGACCTCTACATCAAACTTTAAACCTTCTAAAGACGCTGTCGTTCTAACTGACTCATCAACTAGCCTAGTCGTTAATGCACTTATATTACGTGTACAAAGGGTTTTCGAATTTTCTATTTCTTCCCTGACTTTATTTACATCAGTTTGGACTTTAGCAATATCTACGAAAACTGTGTTGACCTCTACTTGAATTTTATTTATGTCACTTTGCATCTCATTTACATCCGAATGAATGTTATTAATATCAACCTGAACATTGGACACATCAGTTCTAACATTTTGGATTCCTCTTTGGACTTCCTCAACCTTGTCTTGGACAGTCGCAACATCATTTTTAACAACAACTACTTCAGCTCTAGCACAAGAAATATCACTTCGGACATTAGCAACATCTAAATTCAACATTGTAAGATCTTTATGCACATTAGACACATCTATTTTAACCTCTGAAACATTTTTATGCACATTGGATAAATATTTTTGGACATTGGACACGTCTGAGCGCATGTCAGTTACAGCATTCTCGATTCCTTGGGTATTAATCTGTAAACGCGACATATCATCCTCTAAGTGAGCAGAACTGGTCTGAATAACTTTCAAACTTTCATCCATGCTAGCTTTCAAACTAGCAGACATATTACTAGCATTCTCCTCCATTCGACTAGTATTCCTAGCTTCCATCTCCTTCATGCTTTCATTCAAGCTAGCAGACATATTACTAGCATTTTCCTCCATTCGACTAGTATTCCTATCTTCCATCTCCTTCATGCTTTCTTTCAAATTAGCAGACATCTCCTCTAACATCTTCCTCAAACTTTCGTCCGCCATTACAATATTATTCAAAAATATAGACTGCTGTAGGGACATACATCAAAAGAGCAAAATAACAACATCTGAGCAACACTTTTCACCATATATAAATTTGATCAATTTTCTGTCTTAAATCTAACTTATAACTACCTTATAATTAACCTTCGAAGACACTTCATGTTGAAACAAAGTCAAGCACATGTTCAAATTTCCCTGGCTCATTTTAAAATATCCTAACACAAATAATTTACATTTACAATCCAAATAATTTAAATTTATCTCTAATATGACTGAAATGTCATAAGCCGGTCAAATAAAATAAGATTCCAGATCATAGGCGACTTTTCTAAGTTTCCAGCCCATTTAACCTTTCTCAAGTTGTATAAGATCTGATCTTTTCTGAGTGTAATTTTCCTAATACAATACAACATTTAAGGGACACTGGGACTGAAATTTTCAAATTCTATATAAACTGAGTTACAGCTTTGAAATTTTATATGGTTATGAATAGTCATATTATAAACCACTGTGGGAAACGTGAGCATTGTAAGTTGATTAGTTCTCCAGATATTAATTATTTTGTACATTTATTGTGCTAATTATTCAAGTTTTATAAAGGTCAGCCGCGTTAAAAAAAACAAGATAGTGTAACTTTTAGGTAATATTCTATTGCACTATAACAATTGGAAGAAACCTACGGATCCGATTTTGAATTGCATTAATGAGTGTCAAGAAATTAATTTTTTTTCGTATCCAAGTTTTTTTCTACAAAAAATCGTATTTTTTCCAGTTTGATTTTTTTTTTGCAGCCATACCAAAAGTGCAATCTAAAAAACGATCCGCAGGTTTATAGTCATTGCAATGAAGATAATAAATTCCCATTTTGAAAGCAATATCATAAGATTTATGACGCGAGTAACATTTTGAATGCCTGAAAAAGTGAATCCGAGAAAACAGCAATTTTCTAAAATGATGCACAATTTACAAGGTTTCAGCTTACCAATGACATCAGGATTGTCCTACAGCATAGGTGACACCCTCCTTCTTCTGTTTTGCAGCCTCCTCCTTCATTTCTGTTAGTTTCACCTTCCGTCGACATGCCTTTCGCTTCTCCAATTATGACCGTGGACTTACATTCTTCCTGCGACTGTCACATCTTTCAAGTGTTTATGCTGTGACATGAGATACTGAAGTTAGTCTTATTCCTGATTTCAACTCTGTTGTTGCACTACACCCCATCTAGAATTCTGCTACAGAATTACTAACAGCAATTTCAAGTATCTTCCGTGAAATAAAAATCTCCTTTGGGCACTTCCTCCAGATAACAGAATGCAGACTCTCATTCTGATTTTCAGTAGCACCACGGATGTATCTGGATAGTAGCTCATCTGATGCCAGCCTTTGATAAACAGGCATAATCTTGACAACTAAGGGTTCTTAAAGTTCTACAGCCATTTTGTCATGACTCTGTGGTGTTTTACCAGCTGCGATACTTCGATTGTAGAAACACCAAGACTCAGAACCTTCAGGACACTTACTTTGCTGGGGCGATTAAAGGACACACCGTGCATTTTAAAGCTTCGCCAGGGCTTTAAAAATGGCGGGATTCGGATAAAAACACTGCTATATGATCCGCAGGGGATAGGGGTGTATTAATATGGAAAATACCGAAAATCGACATTTGCCACAAATTTCACTAAAATTTCAGTCCCAGTGTCCCTTAATTCCTATATAATCACACTCTTAAATTCTACAATTGGCCAAGACATCTAACAAAGAATCAACCTCTTTATTTGAGTCTAATCGATCCACACGTTTTAGGTTTGCCAATCCTTCTGGCGTTCAACCTGGTGATCCAGTTATGTTGAATCAGCCCCACGTTTTAGGGTCGCCAATCCTTCTGTCCCCGTTTACCCGGATAGTAGGCTGTCAGATATCCGCCCCCTCAATCGGATTGCCAATAATCCACCGCGCCGGCTCAGCTACACCAATGAAAATGGCACTGACAGATACTACCGAGATTTGAGTACAGAAGTTAACAAGGAATTATTGTGGAACACACCAAAATAGACGGGGGTTCATACTTACCTCTACTTACCTCTTATAAATATCTCGGGGATTGGGTTGACAACAGGATCTCTAAAGTATGCTCCCACAATAACCTTCACTATGACATTTAAAAATGAACCAGAACGAAGGCAAGAACTTTGAACTGTACAACAGCTTTATTTCAAATAAAGGGTATGATTTTAACAACTCAACAAAATAAATGTGGCTATCAGTAGCCCATGTCAATCTGACTATGTCCTCCTATAGGACTTGCAAAGTTAGCATACAACATGTTAGCTCCCACGAGCTCAAAATAACGTAATATTTAGAACACATTTGGACTGGATAAGGGAGTCAGGATGAGACACATTTATAGAGCATTTGTTTTCTTTTAATAAACATGACACTTGTATTTATAGGCGCAAGGCCACAATGCAGACGACCTCGTCCGCTGATAACCAGTTGTCTGGCCAGCTGCCATCTACCCTTCAACCTGACGTACACCTGTCAAATGGGCTCCCTTGTCAAGCCACGTTGCGTAAGAATCCAGCACTCTCTCAAAAGTTTTAAATGTCCGCAAGACATCACAAAATATTGTTACGCAAATCTTTCAAATGCTTTACTCACATACCACTGGATTAATCTGACAATCCCTAAACTTGTTTAATTATCATCCAAATGTTTAATAAGCATTGTTTAGAGTATAAAACAAACTCTTAAATGTTTATAACAAAACTCATAAATTAATTTATAACAATTAGAAATTGTTCATAATATAGTTAAAGACAAAAAGAATTTTAAACACGCCTCTAACATGACTTTCGTTCCACATTATTGTCAAAGATATTTACATTATTTATTTACAATATTAACATTTAAATTATTCAAATTATTAATTTGAGAAATACATTAACCACATGTTCATCCGGTTGGTAATTTCAAAATCGTGTCAATATAATCGACCAATGAAGGTTAGTTATACATATTAATGTCACAACCTGGTTTAATAAAGGGTTAATAATTATTATAATTATTTGTGACGGTAATCTTCATTCAAAATCTTATCTCAAATTCTTTCAATACTCTTGTTAATTATAACAGTAAATTCACTTGATTAATTTTCAAAGGACAAATACAATACACTCCTGCGGTAAATACGTCGCTTATAAAAAAAATGCACAAAACTGCATTTTAAATAGGCCCAAAATTCATCATATATTAATATATACGGCATCAAATCTTCCACAGAATCTTACAAAAACCTCCACTAACAAATTCTTTAATATCATTAATTACTGTGGGAACCTCCTTCATTTACTTCAAGGGCATTATTATACATCAGCGACTTTCAACACGTTCGCTGCTCTAGCGATTATACATTCATAGGTCCACTTCAAAAATTCTTATAATCATTAATTGTTTCAAAACTGTTGTCATTTAACCTTCGTGGATTTCATTCATGAATCGAAATGAAGTAAAAATTTGCCAATCACAAACAAATTTAATAGTGAATACGCTTATATACGCCTCTCTGGTCTATCAAAATTTAAGATTATCATCTTCAAAGTATTGTAGTATAAAATACTATCATCAAACAAAGTGCGACTAAACTGCAAAATAGTCGAATAGAATCCAATTAGACTGTGGAATGCAAACATTATTATTCAAATCTCTAATTGAGAAAAAACTCCTAACATAAGTTCACGACTTTAATGCATTCAATAATTCATAATTAAAGTTCATCTTTCACAAAATTGTCTATGATGCAATGGTCGTTCATAACTGACGATAAATGTCTGTGTTGCAATCAATTTCAAATAACGACTAGTATTTCCAAGATCGTCGACAACGCAAGAGATTTTAACGCTCTAAAATCATTTAAATGTTCTTCCTTCTTGATGATGACAGAAAATTGGTCAAAGTAATTAAACTGGGGTAGAAATTACTTTAATAAAGTGACACGCTGTCTGAAATTAAATCTGCCATGAAAATCATTAACTTATAGTCAAATCGTGACTACAAAAATTAAGCAAATTACTGAAATATCTAAATATCAGTCTCAACTGATCCAAAATCATTTAACTATGCCCATGGAATAACCATGTCTTAATAAATCGTCGAAAAAGGCATAACTCATCAAGGTGTACTGAGAATAGGAATCTCAAACAAGAATATAGGGCAAAATACATGAGGACAAAAATATGGGAAAATGGTTGCTCAGATATTGCTAGGAAACTCAAATACAATAATCGTTCACGACTACCTTATCTGCCGATTGACGTTCCAGAGGAAAATTCCCCAAAGAAGACTGCTGATGGATCCATTTCACCAAGTTAAAGCTGAGCTCCATCCTCGAAACAGGAAACAGCACCCTCGGAGAATCGAACTGCTTCCTTCTCCGGAAATTGCACTGCTCCATGAAGACGAAAGACATCCTTCCGGCAAAATTCTTCTTTGTGAGTCGGGACAACCCTGACCTCTCTTGAAAAATCCCTGAAGATCTTGTAGAAAATCGCCATGAAGTTTTTGTAGTAATTTCCGTAGAAATATTCATATTCAGAGAGTATGAAATCGTTTCCATTGCTATTTGATAGTATTCAGCGTTGAGCCACGAAACATGGGTGTAGATGGTTGTTCACCACATGTCCGCTTATATGGAATGGCAATTAGCGAAGTTCCATGTTGCTATCTTACTCCAACGATGTATGTCCCAATTGCATTAAAGTCCTTTAGCCTTCCATCTTCTCCTCGGTTATGGTAATAGAAGAACAAACTGCCTTATTAAACTGCTCCATAATACTGTAGCGTTGTGTCACAATTCAATCTGAAGTCTCCCTGTTATACTAGCAGTGTCAGCCGTAGCGTAGGATCTGGCGATACAAAGTGCTTCTCAGGTAGCGAGAAAATCACTTTTGTCAGACGTCTAAAATTGCTAATATCTTCTGAAATAACTCCTTGAAATTGTTCAAATTTCCTACACTGCTTAATGTAGCACTGCACAATAGAATTAGCTTGTAGGCAACCGCTAATTGTTCATAGCCACTCTTGTAGACGCGTTATAATGTGCGTTTTAACTTCACCAAGTTTTACTCCCAGTAAACTTGCAATGCTTGTCTGCTTGTATCACGTTTAATGCGGTGGCTTCACCACGCGTTATAAAGACGACTCTTTCTACCAATGTCACTCGACGTTTCACCAAAACGACTATATAAGCACTGATACTGACGATTTGAGATCTGACGATTGAGACTCCTCTCTTCTGCGCAAGGCCTTTTATAAACTTCATAAGGGGCGTATCCATCCCT
Source organism: Meconema thalassinum (assembly GCA_946902985.2). Taxonomy (NCBI): domain Eukaryota; kingdom Metazoa; phylum Arthropoda; class Insecta; order Orthoptera; family Tettigoniidae; genus Meconema; species Meconema thalassinum. The sequence goes on from OX336401.1 coordinate 138,926,680, forward strand.
TCCATAGCGAGTTACTGCGTCATCGCTAAAAGTTCCAACTTCGTCAATACATGACGGATTTTCAAAATTCAAAAACAGAAAATAAATTTCACCAAAATTCCAGAACAATGCCTCTACTGCAAATGGATTTTCACAATTCTTCATTCCAAAAAGTATTAAAAATACCATAGTTTCAGCAATCTCCGCCTTCCTTCAAACAATCGTTGATTGGTTCGAGCCTCCCCTCCAATAGCATAATTTCTTCCTCAGCACAATTCCACGTTTCCTGCGACTGCGTCGTAAATCTCGGATCTTTCTCGAATAAATGCTGACGTCATTGAGAATCTCAGCTCAAGCAGCCTGCTGGTATAACGTCTGCGTCATCCGTGCTTACGTCATGACCATCCACGTCATAACCATGACAGCCATAACTTTCTTTATAATTTCCCAAATAGCCACCGTGGTCTCGCTATAATTCAATTACGGGGGCAGTACCATCCCGGCATTTGCCCGAAGACGAAGTGGGAAACCACGGAAAACCACTTCGAGAATGGCTGAGGTGGGAATCGAACCCCCTTTACTCATTTGGACCACCCGAGGCTGAGTAGACCCCGTTCCAGTCCTCATACCATTTTTCAAATTTCGTGGCAGAGCCGGGAATCGAACCCAGGACATCCGCGGCGGCAGCTAACCATGCTGACCGCTACGCTACGGAGGCGACATATAGTTAGGGACCAACCCCGGCATTTTGCCTGGAAGGAAGATGGCAAACCACAGAAGACCATCTTCAAGGTTGCCGGCGGGGGGATTCGAACCACCTCGCCTCCCGGATGTGAGCGACTGCCAGCAGTCATGCCGTAGCGACCACGGCTAACTCACCCGGTATAGTAAAATGATGCTATTAAAATAAGAGATCTACCTTATAAACTGCCTACGTCAATACTCCAATAATTTTGATCGAAAACTGTAGTGACAGAAGATGTCGCTGTCAGAAGAATGAAGAAGCGCAAAGGATATAGGTCAAATTGTATTCTCAAACGGAACAAAAATTTTGTAATTCAGTCCTCCAACCTAAAACTTCAGTCGATTCCCAACTTAATGGCCCACTCTGTTGTTTTAGTTGCTCAATGTGCAGGCTATTTACCAAACACAGCAATCAAGCATATTACACAGTGTCGTCTTCAGGTCCCAAGATGGCGTCCGGCAGTACTAGCGTGATAGTATCGACTCCCGAGAAAGTAGGCGTAAAACGTGATAGTAAGTGTGGTAAATGCAATAAAATAGTTAAGAACGGAATTCTGTGTGGTACATGTGATCGATGGTGGCACTTCAAATGCGGAAAATGCTCCGGGGATGGAGCAATGAACGGGAATGAAGAATGGTTTTGTGAACAGTGAGTAGTGAATGTTGTTCTCGGTGAGGGTTTAAAATCCAATGAGTACGAAAATGCTTTGGAAATTATTAACATTTTTCGAAGCGACATTGAGGCTCTTATAACTGAAAATGATGAACTTAAAGACAAGATCAATGTTATGGAGAGGAAGTTTTTGAACAGTGGGTTAGAGCCTGAACTTAATTCAGCCTGGGAACGGGTGCGAGGTGAATCAGTTAGGTCTAATAACTGTAGAAGATGGGAATCTGTTCCAGTTAAACATTCGGGTTCTAGAAAGAGGATAGAGGACGATGGTGCTTTTCCTGTTAAAAAAATAGATTTGAACCCCTTGCAAGCTGAACCAACGAATTTGTCGATACAAATTCAGATGCAGTTTTGTCGGATTGTCGAAGTGAAAGTGACGCTACCTCGCAAATGATATCGTTAAACCTAGTTGCAATATCTCGCCGATTTCCGGGAGAACTGCGAAAATAAGAATATTTGCAGACAGTCAGGGGAGAAATATTGCTACAGAACTATTGAGAAACACTAAGCATAATGTTTTTGCTGTGATTAAGCCCGGCGCAAAGTTTTCTGATGAAACCTCGGAAAGTCAAGATTGTTGTGCACGCATAGGAACTACGGATGCTGCTGTTTTCTTGGCTGGAACTAATGACGTAGGAAGAAATGAAGCAAGAGGAATGTTCCCTCAAATCGAAACTTCAGGAATTACATCACACTAAAGTGGTGGTATTTTCTGTTCCCCGCCGCCACGATCTTCCTGCATGGTCTTGTGTTAACAAGGAGGTAACTAAGGTCAATGAAGAACTTGTGAAAATATGTAAATACTTCAAAAATGTAAAATATGTAGATATAAGTAATTTAGGAAGGAGATTTCATACTAGGCATGGACTGCCTCTGAACAGGTTTGCTAAAATATATGTTGTGAATAGGGTAGTAGAATTTATTAATGCAATTCAAGTTATAGATTCTAAAACCGCTCCTATTCCTCTAAAAAACTAGAGAAATTGACCGATGTAGATCGATCAAGAGAATCTGAGTCTGGGAAAGGTATTAGTTGTCAATCTAGGCTAGGCTCTCTCCAGACTGGAGGGGGGAAGTATTAGTATGTCAGATAGACAAACCAGGTTTGGTTCTTGTCAGACAATTAAAATTTACCAGCCTATAGGCCTATGTACAGAACTGTCAAATATTAGGCCTAAGTTAAAAAAATAATAGTTCACTGACTTTTCTGCAGGTCAATATTCAGTGCATCAGGAATACATTGTTGGAACTAGAACAATTCTGTAAAATTGAGAAAATTGATGTGGTATGCATGTCTGAGCACTGGCTCACTGAAAATCAAGTTGACTTCTTTGTGCTTCATGGGTATGCCACAGCAGATATCATGTGTAGACGTAAAAAGAAAAACGGAGGTGTGGGAATCTTAGTAAGGGACTGTCTGAAATTTGTCAAGGTTGATCTAAGCCTATATAACTGTGAATTAGATGTGGAATTTAGCTGTGTTAAATTACTTGAAACGAAGTTAATAATTGTTATCTTGTATAGATCTCCCAAGGGCAATATTCATGTATTTCTTGAGAATTTTGAATTGGCTATCAAGAAAATTTTAAAATCCAACACCAAAGTGGGGATTTTAATATTGAAATGGTGAAGTTAGATGGGCAAATTTCAAGAACATTTTTGAACCTTAGAAGATCCTTAAATTTAAAATGTAGATCTCCAACACGCGGTAATGCTTGCCTCGATAATATTATTGTCAATATTCCAAGTGATGAATACAATATTAGGTTAGTTGGTTGATCTTTTGCTGATCATGAACCTTTGGTACTTTCTCTGCATCATAATAAACTGCCTTATGCAGACACAAATCCCAAGTATGAACCTCATTTTATATGGACTAGAACTCAGAAAGAATGTTATGTTAATCTATTTATTGAAAGACTGAAGCATGTTAATTGGAACATTTTGTACAACAACACACTGACAAAACTAATACTGAGTTGGATGTTGAAATGTTTTTAAAAATTTATGTTGAATTGTGGCATTCTTGCTCCCCCATAGTAAAGATGAAAAATGTGTGTAAAGTAAGAAATAAGAAATTTATCTGGTATTCTTATGAATTGGCCCAAATAAGAGAAAGGATGCTAATTTTGTACAGAATTCATAAAAACTCATGTGAGCAAGGGATTGTGCAGAATGAGGCATACGAAACATATCTTCAGTGTAAAAAGTGTTACAGAACTAAACTTGCACTTGCAAAAAAAAAAAAAAAAAAAAAACTTGTGAAAAATACATTGAAGGTGCATCCAATAAATTCAAGGCAGCTTGGGACATTATAACACAAGAGAACACTCCTAATAATACACAGGACATATTACTGGATCCAGACGCTATGAATGACTTTTTTTTGAGCAATGTGAAAAGAATAGGGGATAAAATCAATCTAACACGTACATCGGCGAATACTGAACCTAGTCCACACCTATCAGGGTGGCATATTTTCCACTGGGTTGACATTACACCAAATGAAATTATAAAGGTCACGTATAAATTATCAAATTCAAAAAGCATGGACTGCTATTGGTTATCTAATTACATTATCAAACGAACAACTCTAGCTACTATTGTTAATAAATGTTTAAAGTTTGGACTCTTTCCAAACATGCTTAACATTTCTAAAGTTATTCCAATCTTCAAAAGTGGCAACAAACATGTTTTCCAGAACTACCGCGCAGTTTCAATCGTTCCCATATTATCTAAAATAATTGAATCTGTTATTTACAACCAACTTAGCAATTACTTTGAAACTTATGCCCTGCTATCCAGCAGTCAGTTTGGATTTAGACGAGGTAGAAACACAACTTCTGCTGTCTTGGAAGTTGTCAATCAAACTTTAACAGCTTTTGAAAGTAAGAACATGGTCTCTCTGGTTTTATGTGACCTGAGTAAAACTTTTGATTGCATTAATCATGAGATTCTGTTGGAAAAACTTCAGATTTATGGTGTAAATTACTCCACACTGGATGTAATGAAGTCATACTTAAGTAACAAAAGCCAATTTGTAGCAATTAGAAATAGACACTCTACACAAAAAGAAGTCATAACCGGTGTACCGCAGGGTTCGGTCCTCGGTCCTTTTCTTTTTAACGTTGCAGTTAATGATTTACCAAAACATGTTATATCATAATCAGTTGTGTCTTATGCAGACGACACAACATTAATTAACGTGCATCAGAACATATTAAGTCTGAATGAGATGTCGCAAGAAGCCCTTAGAACTGCAGTAAATTGGTTTTCATCCAATAAATTACTATGCAATGAGGATAAAACTCAACATCTTCTGTTAGGATTGTCGAATAATATAGAAATTCAATCACTTAAACTCTTAGGCATTTATATAGATTTCAAATTAAACTGGGAAGTTCACGTCAACCATGTCTGTAAAAGGGTATCACGGGTTTCTTACCTCCTGTGGAAATTGAGGGAATTAGTGACAACAGACTATCTGAGAATGGCATATTTTGGACTCTTTCAGTCCCATATTTCTTATGGGCTGCTACTATGGAGTCACTCACCATATGTCCATAATGTGTTTCTGATAGAAAAGAAGGTTGTTCGTGTAATGTGTAAAGCTGATCCTAGGGAGCACTGTCGTCCCCTTTTTATTAGACTTAAAATATTAATAATCACAAATCTATATATTTTCATCTTGTTACTATATGTCAAAAACAATTTAAGTGAATTTATCTCTAGGGAAGACATACACAATCACAACACTCGTAATAAAGGAAACATTGATATCCCAAGCCATAGACTAGCAAAAACTGATAGCTCACATAAAGTAAATGGCATACATTGTTTTAATAAATTACCACATTCTGCACAGTCTACGTCCTTCAGTGTGTTAAAAAGAAAACTGTACAAATGGATGTTAGAAAATCCATTTTACAACGTAAAATAATTCTTGGAGATAAAAATTGTTAATATTGATTTTTAATAACTGTGTATAGAGGATACAAATAATTATACTGTACCATAAATGACGAAACCTATTTCATGTAAATGGTCAATGGTGAATAAAATATTCTTATTCTTATTCTTACTGTTACGAGAAACGTAATAGTTTACGGTTTCCTTCTCCTAAACTTCGATGACTCAGTTGGTTCTTATTTGTTGGCTCTCTCTGCTATATTACATGTGTATTGGGCAACACAATGTGGAGATCATTTATTTAAAACTATAAAATAACATGTTGGTAGATTGTGACAACAAACAAGCAAATCAATGTGAATCAAGTGGTTGCCAAAGCACTGGTTTACATCCCGCCTACTAGAAGTACAGCACTGTTGCGATGTATGTGTTGACTGTGCCATTCAACTACGTCTCATTGCCTTACGCTGTGTTCACCTGTGGATACCGACAGTGCAACCCTCTCTTGCCATTAGCAGCCCATACTGTGTCTGCGGAGTAGACGATATATTTCGAACGCATCTACTACCACAGACTGTTCGCGACCTCGCACTCGTGAGGGTCCCTTGTAAGTGTACCCCATTCCAGCCCTCAGATCACAATTAAATTTCTGACAGACCCAGGAATCGAACCCGAGCCTCCACAGTGACAGCCAAGAGTGCAAGCCACTATGCAATGAGGTGTACATAGCAAGAAGGGTTGTTTGTTGTTTGAGTCTTTAGTCTTTTGACTGGTTTGATGCAGCTTTCCATGCCTCCCTGTCCTGAGCTAATCGTTTCATCTCTACAACGCTACCTCACCCTACATCTGATGCAATCTGTTTAACATATTCTAATCTTGGTCTACCCCTACAGTTCTTATCCTCCCACAACTAAGTTTGCTATTCCTGGGTGTCTTAGTATGTGTCCTACCAACCTATCTCTTCTCTTCATTAGCAGTCGCCAGAAACATCTCTCCTCTCCCACTCGTCTTAATACCTTATCATTTGTTACCCTATCCACCCATCTGATCTTCATCATTCTCCTGTAACACCACATTTCAAACGATTCTATTCTCCTCTTTTCTGCTGCACCTATAGCCACGCTCCAGACAAAGGCTTTCAAAAATGACTTCCTAATACCTAAATCTATATTCGATGTCAACAGATTGAGAAAGGGGTACTGGAAGTTAAAAATTGAGAAATAAATTTTGTCAAGATTAGGCAGAACTCTCATAGGCTGGTGCTGAAATGATTTACACAGGTTTGAATAGCATTGTTACTAATTACTTTTAGCATTTTCAAATGTAAAAAAAAAACCATTTTAATAAAAACTGTTTCGTCTCCCACCCCCTGACCCCTGGAGAAATCCTGACTTAACCCAAGCACTGGAGTTTTGCCCTGGGAGAGATTTTTAACATGCCAATAAATCTACTGACTCAGCTCTCTAGCATGTAAGTGCCCTCAAATGTTAATTGACTGTGCTAGGGGCTTGATCCCACAACCTTGAGCTCAGCAGGTAAGAAACTTAACTGCTGCACCATACAGCCAGCCGAGTTTAGGCAGGAGAAGAAGAAGCTTGAGTTAGTTAGTTATTGTTGTTTTAAGGGGCAGAACTACGATGTCATCTGCCCCTCTTAACATAGATTGGTTGGTTCTTAAGTTTAGGGGCTGCGGCAACGCGGTCATGTAGCCCCGTGTACTTTGGGTGTGTGTAGAATCTGTCTGATAACCGGTGTTAACTGTGATGACTGTATTAGTGTGTGTTATCTGATTTTGCAACTTAGAATTTTTCAAATAGTTCCTACTTTTGCCGCCAAGCGCCACCGTCAACGACTACTAGGCCAAGTTCAGAACTTAGCTACTAGACGCCACCGCAGTCGGCTCTTGGCAACGAACGTAGAAACCTAAGAGCGTTGTTTACATTCTTAACCTATACAATTTAGCTTTACATAGGGTGCAATTAGTGGAAGGTTCTTTAACATGCCATAAATCTATGACATGGGACCGCCGGCTTCACTTCCCCTCCGAAGGAAGGCATACTGAGGGATTTTTAACGCTCTTAAAAAATCCGACGGCTTCGGCCGGGTTTGAACCCACTATCTTGGGTATAGAAGCTCAGCATGCTAGCTATACGCCACCGAAGCCGCTTGAGACACAGCTTAAAGAATACAAAATGGGGAGCGGTAATACTTAGTCTATAAAAGGGAATTTAGAACGAAAATACTCACAAAAGGAATAGACTGAAAAATACGCACAACATGCAGGCTAGGTTCAAAATACGTACAAAATGGAATTGAGGTTCAAAATACTTACAAAATGCAAATGAGATTGTAAATACACAGTGCAATTCAGATTGAAGAAACTTCCTTGTCTGTAATTACAAAATATACGGTAGATTCAAACTACTCATTTGGATTGACAATACTTACAAAATGCAATTTAGATTGAAAATACTTGCAAAAAGCGGTTTAGGTTGAAAATACTTACAAATTACAATTAATAACAATAATAATAATAATATCGTATGGCCTCGGGTGCCGGGTGCAAACTTTGTTATTTGACACCCATAGGGTAGCTTGGATGTCGAATTTCGTTGTTCCTTGACTATGAAAGTTAAGGAGGTTAGACGTTAGATATCTAAGCTCCTTGGAAACTATAGCGCTTTCTAGTAGAGAAATGAGGAACTTTGTGTTGGCGGAAACTCCCGAGATTAATTTTGCCATTATGAACTCGGCCTACTGAATTCAAATGGGTTCTTTGACATGCTAATATCGTATGCCAGGCGTATCGTATTTTTGCCGACTTAAAAAAAAAAAAATTCACTTACCACGGCCAGGAGCGAACCTGCAATCTTGGGGTTAGTAGACCGACACGATATCCACTCACCCACCGTGGCAAGCTTAAATTGCAATTGAAGCTTGAGAGGTGGGTGGGTCTATATTAGTCTTTGGCGTCATTGATTATAACTACCTTATGATCCCAATGCATTGAACAGGGAAACAATTAAATGAACATTATACAACGCCTTATTCCTTACAGATCGAGTTTTGTTGTTTTATTTCCAACTAGATTAATTATTTTTCCAACCTTAAAATTATTTTTACCTTCTGTCTGATAGTGATCAAGATGTCGTCTTAGTTCAGCCTCCACGGTAAAACCACTCCCATCATCATCAGCCAAGGCATCAACCAGCGCGAGCAACGAGTTCCGACTGGATACCATTTTATGACACAGGGTGAGCGAGTTCAGAGGAATCATTCGTAATTTGTTCTCAAGCCTCAAGATCATATCCGTTGTCGTATCTGAAAATCATTTACCTTTGAGAAAGAAAATATTTCATAAATATGGAAAGCACAGGTACAACCGACAGTAGTGGCTACGCTGGCTAAAGCGCAGCATTAGGTCATGGGACCAAGCTCCCTGCTGACTCGGTAGACGCGTGGGTTCGAGCCCCACCGTCGGCCGTCCTTGAAATGGTTTTCCGTGGTTTCCCATTTTCAACACCAGGCAAATGCTGGGACGGTACCTTCTGACAGGCCACGGCCGCTTCCTTCCACATCCTTGCCCAGTTTCATTCACCATCATTCATTTCATCTCTCATTAACTCCTCTCATGAGGTTGGCGTCTGGAAGGGCATCCGGCCGTAAAAACCATCGCCACAAAGACTTCCATCGCATCTCATCCCCGATCCCGTTGGAAAAACGGGAATAATAAGGGGTAGACATACATACATGGAAAGCACAGGTACAAGAATAAGCTCTGTTGAAAATACCATGTTTATAAACTTCACGGTTCCCAATATTTGTGAAAAATATCTGGAAAATTTATATGCGACATAATTTCAAAAAAAAAAAAAAAAGAAGATTCGAGCCTTACAGTAGTCGCATATGATGTGTAACATCTGACATGTTATCCTACTCGTATACTACACATCTTGGACATTCTTAAAATATTAATTTACACTCCATTTTCATACTGGTACTATGGTGAATGTTTAGATTGAATTGGAGATATGCTACTGTCACATTTGTGGCGCATCGGTCAAGCTGTTATTCTCTAACCAAGGTAGACCGGGTTTGATTCCCGGTCAATACATGTGAGATTTTCGAATTGAAATGCCATGTTCTGTGGTTCGCATTCCACGTAGAAGGGAGGTACCGTGGATCATGATCGTGAGATTAACGGACACGCAAAACTACAAGCTTCCTTCCCTTTTACATTCATAATTCATAATAAGAAAGTGACACACAACGTCGACAGTACTCTCAAATACTGTGAGCACATTCCTCAGTAACTATAACATTCATTATTCTCAAGGCTCTCATACAGTTCGTCGTAAACAATCAAAACATGGCTTCCTACAATCATGAAATGACCTAGTCTCACATATGATGAAAATACAGCTTTTATTCCACTCATATATCAACATTCTGTTATGCATTTAATATTTGACTACTCACCCACAGCTTGGCAATAATGCCGCTTACTTAAATGTCATTTGTCGTCTTTATCTTACCCCATGTGATATTCAACGTTGAGCGTGAAGCTTCATAAACTGCTCAATGACAAATGAAAGTCGGTGAAACATATGCCAACGTGCTCGTCAAACCAGTGCCTGCTAAATGCACTGCCTACTGCATTGCCATAACATTCTCGCGCTACAGAGCACACACTGCCTTGTTTCCAATACACACATTTTCAATTGTACATCCAGCTGGCAGTCCGTCTTCACTTCCGTCCGATCCACTTCCGTTCGATCCACTTCCGACCGATTCACTTCCGTCCCATTTTTCTGGCAGTGCGTCTTCACTTCCGTCCGATCCACTTCCGTTCGATCCACTTCCGCCCGATTCACTTCCGTCCCCAATTTTCAAAATCACTCCCACAAAACTATCCAGCAACCGAGCGGAAAGATGTTACACATAAAAAAACATATAAAAATGGAATGTTGTAAAATTTGAGATGCATATAAGGAAGAGGAAGGTGTGCTGATGGATTCTTCTAGAGTGTTAGAGGCCTGATATGGAGCAAGGATGTGACACAGAAATGTAAAGGGATCATGTACAAGACTTAATTTGAGCCGATCCTAACGTATGGATCAGAAACTTGGGTGATGAGGGAGAGAGATAAAAGCAGAATACAAGCAGTGGAAATGAAGTTTCAGAGGAGTCGTATAGGTGTAACCAGGATGGACAGAGTCAGAAATGATAGAGTCAGAGAAATATTAAAGGAAGTACCTCTACAGGATAGAATTGAAAAATCAAGGCTACAGTGGTATGGTCACGTGAAAAGAATGGGAGAAGAAAGAATACCACGGAAAATATTGGAAATGGAGTGGAAGAAAAAGAGACCTAGAGGAAGACCAAGGGATAGGTGGATAAAGGGGGGTGAAGAAAAGTGTCGAGAGAAAAGGAGTTAATTGGACAACAGTGTCAGAAGAGAAGTGGTGGATGGACAGAAAACGATGGAGAGGCTTGTGCTCTAGGCAGACCCAACCTGCGGTTGGAAACTGCTCTAGTTGATGATGATAAGGGACAGTCAAATGAAAACGAGACAGACGAATGGGCATGGCGCGGAAGATGGTAACGCAGGTAGGTGTGTGTATAGTAGTGCCCTCTATTGGGAATCGGGAAGGAACCACGCGAACGTTCACAGCTGTGCCATTTTTCTGTTATAGAAGTCCTCGATGTGAGGTCAGTGAGTCGTGTGTGCGTCTGACATCACTATGGAGGCTGGGAAAGAGGAAGGTTGGTTCCTTAGTTTAGGGGCTGCGACAACGCGGTCATGTACTTTGGGTGTGTGTAGAATCTGTCTGATAACCGGTGTTAATTGTGATGGCTGTATTAGTGTTTGTTATCTGTTTTAATTCAAGTAAGGACTGCAGACAATAATTTCAAGTAGTTCCTACATTCACTACCAAATGCTACCGTACACGACACCTAGCTGTGAACTTGGCTGCTACTAGATGCCATTGCAACCAGCGTCTGGTGACGAACGTTGGAACTTAAGAGCATTAATCAAACCTAACCTACACATTTTCTTCACAAAAGTTTAGTTAGTGGAAGGTTCTTAAACATGCCATAAATCTAAGACATGGGCCCGCCGGCTTTACTTCCCCTCTGAAGGAAGGCATACTGAGAGATATTTTAACTTTCAGTCGGCCAACACAAAATAATTCCAACTAGCGGAATATACTTATTGTTGTTTTAAGGGGCGTAACTACGAGGTCATCTGCCCCTCTTCACACAGATTAAAGTACACACATTTGGAATGGAATTAAAATTTAGAGGCGGACACCTAAATTTGAAAAGACCGAAAATTAATAAAACAAAAAATTAAATAAAAATAATTTATTTATTTATTTATTTAGCGTATGGCTTTTAGTGCCGGGAGTGTCCGAGGACATGTTCGGCTCGCCAGAGGCTGTAGCTGCTTCAAGCGGACACCCATGGAGTAAGCTACAAGTTCCGTTCAATTTCAAGTAGTTCCAACTTGCGCTACCAGATATCACTGACACCTAGTGGTGAATGTTGGAACTTTGAAAGAGCGTTTCTACGAAATCTAATCTAGAACTGAGATGGCAAAAAAAAAGCTGCAAAGGCTGGTGTTCCTTAAAGAGCCATCTTTTGATGTCGGAATCCCAGAGTGTACTCCCCTGCTGAGATGAGTCCCATTTGACAAATCTCTTTGCCACCTGGTAGCAGACCAGGGCAGACCGACAAAATTGGTCTTACTTTCGTAGTTCTTAACAGGTTAGTTAGTTAGTTATTGTTGTTTTAAGGGGAAGAAGTACGAGGTCATCTGCCCCTCTTAACACAGATCAAATTATACAAATTTGGAATATAAAAAAATAACTAAAAATAATAAAACAAAAAATTAAATATAACTAATAATTATAACAAGAAACAAAATTACGGAAATTCAGAAAAGTCTTTGAGTCAATATTTACAATAATAATAATAATAATAATAATATCGTATGGCCTCGGATGCTGGGTGCAAGCTTTGTTATTTGACACCCAGAGGGTAGCTTGCATGTCGAATTTTGTTGTTCCTTTGACTATGAATGTCAAGGAGGTTAGATGTTAGATATCTAAGCTCCTTGAACACTATAGCGCTTTCTAGTAGAGAAATGAGGAACTTTGTGTTGGCGGAAACTCCCGAGATTAATTTTTCCATTATGAACTCGGCCTACTGAATTCAAATGGGTTCTTTGACATGCCAACATCGTATGCCATGCGTATCGTTTTTTTGCCGCCTTTCAAAAATCACTTACCACGGTCAGGAGCGAACCTGCAATCTTGGGGTTAGTAGACCGACACGATATCCACTCACTCACCGTGGCACAATGGTTGATGGGGAGTAAACCGATGTATTGGTGGCATGCACATATTTTGTCAAAATCCCAGTCAAAATCGAGAAGGACGATGAGGTCAGTGGTGTTTTTTTTCCCACCTCGACCTCTGGGGAAGCGAGGAGTCACTAGGGCGAAATGTAATGCCCAAAAGATTGGGAATGAGAGGGTTGGCAGTGGCACTTTCATTCCTCATTCTGAGAGTTCTGTTCTCTGCAAACGGAGGAAGGTGACATCAATGTACCACTGCGATGTTAACCCAAACCCAAACAGTTACAAATGTCATAAATTCGGGTATGTGTATTCCAGGTGCATATAATCAAGGCTGTGTGTAGTGTCTACGAAAAGGAGGTTCATGAAGGCATGAGGTGTATTTCTCCGATGAATTCCAACTACCAAGGATCATTTGCTCCACAGTCTCCTTAACCTATGGGTAGCAGTGGCTTTCAGTATGGGTCACCAGAACTTTGTGAAGATCACATTGATGCCCTAGTTATGAAACTTACTGTCATAGTTTCCAGAAGTAAACAGAGTCAATATGTTTGTTTTAGAAAAAGTGGCTTTTCTACATTTCCCATCATGAAGGTTAGTTATTATTGTTGTTTTAATGGGTGGAACAGTGAGGTCATCATCTGCCCCATCCTCCATCATGAAAGAAGAGATATTTATTTTTGTCGTGTAGCCTCCTGAGAGGCCTAGTGCAGGTCTTTCTAGTCGACGCCCGTGGGCGACCTGCGCGTCGGGATGAGAGATGGAATGGATGAAGATGAATGAAACTGGGCGAGGATGTGGAGGGAAGCGGCCGTGGCCTGTCAGAAGGAACTGTCCCAGCATTTGCCTGGTGATGAAATTGGGAAACCTCGGAAAACCATTTCAAGGACAGCCGACGGTGGGGCTCGAACCCACGCGTCTACAGAGTCAGCAGAGAGCTTGGCCCCTTGACCTAACGCGGCGCATTAGCCCGCGTAGCCACTACTGTTGGTAAAGAAGAGATAATAAAATGTCTGAAACTTGAGTATGTCGATGTGCTCCCTTTATTGACTTTAATGTGCAAGGTGAAGAATCGCACTGAACTATTCTTAATGGATTCTTTGAAATGTTGTGTTCAATGTATTCTGTATGAATACAGATTGAAACTCCTTAATGATGATGATAATAGTCGAACTTGGTTGATATGAAGTTTAGCATACAGTAAAAAAAATGAATTATTCAAGATTTAGAATCAACCAGTCGCCTCCGTTGCGTAGCGGTCAGCATGGTTAGCTGCCGCCCCGGAGGTCCTGGGTTCGATTCCCGGCTCTGCCACGAAATTTGAAAAGTGGTATGAGGTCTGGAACGGGGTCTACTCAGCCTCGGGTGGCCCAAATGAGTAGAGGGGGTTCGATTCCCACCTCAGCCATCCTCGAAGTGGTTTTCCGTGGTTTCCCACTGCGTCTTCGGGCAAATGCCAGGATGGTACTGTCCCCGTTTACCTGGATAGTAGGCTGTCAGATATCCGCCCCCTCAATCGGATTGCCAATTATCAATCGCACCGGCTCAGCTACATCAATGAAAATGGCACTGACAGATACTATCGAGATAAGAGCACAGAAGTTCACAGGAAATCATTGTGGAACACACCAAAATAGACGGGGGTTCATACTTACCGTTACTTACCTCTTAATTATCTCGGGGTTTGAGTTGACAACAGGATCACTAAAAGTCTGTTCACACAATAACCTCCACCATGACATTTAAAAATGAACCAAGACGAAGACGAGAACTTTGAACTGTACAAAAGCTTTATTTCTAATAAAGGGTATGATTTTACTAACACAACAAAATCAACGTGGCTATCAGTAGCCCAAGTCAATCTGACTACGTCCTCCAGTAGGACTTGCAAAAATTATCATACAACATGATATAGAACATTTTAGCTCCCAAGAGCTCCAAATAACGTAATATTCATAACACTATTGGATTGGAAAAGGACGTCAGGGTGTGACATATATATAGCATTTGGTTTCCTTTTAATAAACATGAGAATGGTATTTATAGTCGCAAGGCCAGAGTGTGTACGACCTCACTCTCTGAGAACCAGATGTTGGCACAGCTGCGGGCTACCCTCCAGCCTGTTGCATACTGGTCAAATGCACTCCCTTCTCACATGCTATGTTACGTAAGAATACAGCCTGCTCTCTCAAGCTTTTAAATGTCTATAAGACAACTCACATTATATTTACGCAAATCTTTCAAGTACTTTGCTCACATCCTATTGGATCATTATGTTAATTTCTTAAACTTGTTAAGTTTAATCCAAATGTTTAATTAGCTCTTAAATGTTTATAACAAAATCACATAAATTATTTATAACAATTAGAAATTGTTTATAATATTTGTCAAAGACAATAAAAATATTATAAGCACGCCTTTAACATCACTCTCGTTTCACATTATTTTCAAAAATATTTACAGCAATTATTTACAATATTAACATTTAAATTGTTTAAATTATTAATTTAATAAATACATTAACCACATGTTCATTCGGTTGGTAATTTTCATAATCGTGTTTAATATAATCGACCAATGAAGGTTAGTTATACATGTTAATGTCACAATCTGGTTTAATAAAGGTTTTAATAATGATTTGTGACGGCAACCTTCATTCAAAATCTTATCTCAAATTCTTTCAAAACTCGTGTTAATTCTAACAGTAATTCACTTGATTAATTTTCAACGAACTATGACAATCTTACTCCAGCGGAAAATCCTTCGCTAACAAGTTAATGCACAATCTGCATTAAAAATATGCCCAAAATCATCATATATTAATCTATATGGCATTAAACTTCCACATAACTTACAAAACTTCCACAAATAATTCTTTAACATTTATTCCTGTGGGAACTTCCTTCATATTCAAGGGCCTTATACATCAGCGACTTTCAACACTCGCTGCACTAGCGATTATACATTCATAGTTCCACTTAAAAAATTTTATAATCATTAATTGTTTCAAAACTGTTTTTCTATTTAACCTTCGTGGATTTCATTCATGAACCGAAATGAAGTCAAAACTTGCCAATCACAAACAAATTTAATAGTGAATACGCTCATATACGCCTGTCTGGTCTATCAAATTTAAGATTAACATCTTAAAAGAATGTAGTATAAAAATACTATCTTCAAATAAAGTGCGACTAAAATGCAAAGTAGTCGAATAGAATCCAATTAGACTGGGGAATGCAAACATCGTTATATAAATCTCTAATTGAGAAAATTTTCTAACAAAAATTCTTGACTTTAATGCATTCAATAATTCCTTATTAAAGTTACTCTTTCACAAAAGTGTCTATGATGCAATGTTCATTCATAACTGACGATAAATGTCTGTGTTGCAATCAATTCAAATAACGACTAGTATTTCCAAGATCGTCGACAACGTAAGAGATTTTAACGCTCTAAAATCATTTAAATGTTCTTCCTTCTTGATGATGACAGAAAATTGGTCAAAGTAATTAAACTGGGGTTGAATTACTTTAATAAAATGACACGCTGTCTGAATTTAAATCTGCCATAAATAAATCATTAACTTACAGTCAAATCGTGACTACCAAAAATATTAATTACTGAAAAATCCAAATATCAGTCTCAACTGATTCAAAATCGTTAACTATGCCCATGACATCACAATGTCTTAATAAATCGTCGAAAAAGGCATAACTCATCAAGGTGTACTGAGAATAAGAATCTCAACAAGAAAATAGGGCAAAAAACATGAGGATAAAAATATGGGAAAAATGGTTGCTCAAACATCATTAGTAAACTCAAATACAATAAACGTTCACGACTACCTTATCTGCCGATTGACGTTCCAGAGGAAAATTCCCCAAAGAAGACTGCTGATGGATCCATTTCACCACGTTAAAGTTGAGCTCCATCCTCGAAATAGGAAATAGCACCCTCGGAGAATCGAACTGCTTCCTTCTCCGGAAATCGCTCTGCTCCTTGAAGACGAATAGACATCCTTCCGGCAATAATCTTCTTTGTGAGTCGGGACACCCCTGACCTCTCTTGAAAAATTCCCTGAAGTTCCAGTAGACAATCGCCATGAAGTTTTGTAGAAATTTCCGAAGAAATTATTCATATTCAGAGTATGAAATTGTTTCTATGGCTGTTCGATGGTATTCAGCCTTTAATCACGAAACATGGGTGTAGATGGTATTCACCGCATGTTCGCTTGTGTGGAATAGCAATTAGCGAAGTTCCATGTCGCTATCTTACTCCGTTGAAATATGTCCCAATTGCAATAAGCCCTTTAGCCTTCCATCTGCTCTTCGGTTGTAGTGTCAGAAGAACAAACTGCCGTATTAAATTGCTCCATTATACTGGTAGCGTTGTGTAACCAAGCAATCTGAAGTCTTTCTATTCCACTCGCAGCGTCAGCCGTTGCGTTGATTCTGGCTATACAAAAGTGCCTCGCTTGTGGCGAGATAATCACTTTTGTCAGTCGTATAAAACTGCTAATATCTTTTAAACTAATCGGTCGAAATTGTTCAGCTTTTCTCTATAACTGCATGTAGCACTGCACAATACAATTAGCTTATCGGTGACCGCTAACTGTTCAAAGCTAAACTTGTAGAAGCTTTCTAAGGTCCGTTTCAACTTCACCTAGTTTGACTTGGATCTCGTTAATATAGTGGCCTCGCCACGCGTTATAAAGACGATTCTTTTCACTGCTGTTCACTTCGACGTCTCACTATAATGAATGTATAAGAAAAGAACTTTCACAAATATACTTCGATGATCTGAGAATGAGATCTCAGAATGATCAGAGAACGAAAAAGACTCCTCTCTTCTGCGCAAGCCCTTTTATTAACTTCTCGAGGGGCGTTTCCATCCCTTCCAAAGCGTGATACTACGTCATCGCTAAAAGTTCCAACTTCGTTAATACATGACGGATTTTCAAAATTCAAAAACAGAAAATAAATTTCACCAAAATTCCAAATCAATGCTTTTACTGCAAATGGATTTCCACAATTCTGCATTCCAAAAGTAATAAAAATACCATAGTTTCAGCAATCTCCGTCTTCCTTTAAACTATCGTTGATTGGTTCATGCCTCTCCTCCAATAGCATAGTTTCTTCCTCAGCAGAATTCCTCGTTTCCTGCGACTGCGTCGTAAATCTTGGAACATTCTCGACTAAATGCTGACGTCACTGAGAATCTCAACTCAAGTAGCCTGCTGGCATAACATTTGCGTCATCCGTGCTTACGTCATGACTACCCACGTCATAACTATGACAACCATAACTTTCCTTATAATTTCAAATATAGCCACCGTGGTCTCTATATAATTCAATTACGGGGGCAGTACCTACTGTAAGGCCACGGCTGCCTCCTTCCCTCTTCCTAGCCTTTCCATCCCAATCTCCCATCCCTTCCCATCCCTCATGAGGCCCCTGTTCGCTTTGCAGGTGAGGCCGCTTGGCCGAAGTGCTGATCACACCTCCCCAGTTGTATCCCTCACGACCAGATGTTCCAAGCTCCAGGACACTGTCCATAGAGGCGGTAGTGTTGAGTTCCCTCGCTGAGTCCGTGGGAACCACCAACCTAGAGGGTAAATTGACTAAATAAAAATAAAAAAAAATAATCAACCAAGTTTCATTTTCATAAATAGGAATGGTCGTCATTGTTGTTGAAATGAAGCTGTTTATCAAAGGATCCAGGATGTTTGACAGTGCATAAAATTTCAAAGATTTAATTAATTATTTTTGCAAAATTTTCTTTGCAATTTGATGTGCTGTCATTAAGTTCATTCAGAGTACAAAGATCCTGGATCTTTCAAGAAACAGTTTCATTTCAATAAGAAAAGCCTAGGCAGGCAAGAATTCTAGTCACTACACCATGAGGTGGACATAATACAAGATTAAGAACACTGTCTTAAGTACTGGGAGGAATCCCAGATCCAGGAGCTCAGAATGCTGGACAGCTTCCACATCACGATGCTTGGAAGTGATAATGAACACTCCCAATTCACAGGTATCATTTGCTTCAACAGTGGCATGTGCCTTCTCCTCTGCCAGATTTGTTTCTCAAGCAGTACCCTATGATTGCAGTACATTGACTAAATGTCTCCCTACTGTTAACCTTACCAGTGGCGGCTGATTCAGAAAATCAGTTGTGTGCTGTAACCCATCCCCCCTCTAAAGAATAAAAATATTTAGAAACATAATTTATGGAAACACTCACTCAGTAACACTTAAGAGGCTCTTCACTGAGTTTTCCTTACTGAACAAACAATAGTTCATCGATTTACAAAATGTGGCTATAGGATAGGTAAGATGGGAATGTTAAGAGACCTTCTGGTGGGAACAGCTGATGGCTTCCTCTATTTTTCCACCGTTTGCGCAGGACCTTCTATAATACCGGACCTGACACTGGGGGCGGGTCAGAGGAAAGATGGCTGTCGCTGTTGGTGGTTACACGCTTTGTTTATAAGTTGAGTCATTTTGTTCACGATGTGATAGTGGTGTGAATTTCGGTTAGCAATCGTCTCCCTTGATTACCTCTGCTTATTGATTATTGCTTAATTATATTACACGTTCGTATAAGTAAATGTCTGCATTAGTGCTTCATAAATACGAGATAGGCCTACCGGTGACTTCTGTTACGCTTGTGA
This sequence comes from Meconema thalassinum, assembly GCA_946902985.2. Classification (NCBI taxonomy): domain Eukaryota; kingdom Metazoa; phylum Arthropoda; class Insecta; order Orthoptera; family Tettigoniidae; genus Meconema; species Meconema thalassinum. Next base: position 138,946,021 of record OX336401.1, read on the forward strand.
TACCATCAATACTATTGCCAATCATTGGGTAAGTTTGGTCTATTGATTACTCTGTTTAGGGTTTATAAATTATTAGTAATTGTAATTCATTATGAGCAAGCATAGTAATAATGAACGTATTCCAATTTAAGGTCTAAGAAGATCTGAAAATTGATTACCGTACGTAGGAACATAACCTACTTTTTAAATTGTCTGCAGTGTTCTCTCATCCAATTATACGCCTGCTAGTTCAAGGATATCAATCTTATCACGTACTTGGTGTGGATCCCGTTTTAATAAACTACCAGTAGGCTTACGCATGCATAGGCTATGCTAAAATAGTGGTGATATGCCTTGAAACTGTTGTGTGACTGGATGCAAATCCAATTATTATAAAGATAAGCCATTGGTGCCTATTTTCTAATTTCCTATCGAGGGAATTCAACCCACACCCAACTTCACGGGGCTGATGACCAAGAAGACCCAAGCCCATAAAATGAATTAACAGCAGACAAAATCGCGTCATGATATTTTGTGTTGGGTTGGATTCTGACACACGTCATGCGTTTGACAGAGTGCCATTTAATCTCCTGAATAGGAGTGAATGAATACGACTAGCCTACTTGTTGACGGATTTACAGGAGGCAGTCGTGACCTTATAATAGGAATTACCTACAGTAGGCATTTATCTTCAGTATGTGTGGGAACCCATGGTAAACCACTTGCTGGGTGGCTAAGCGGAGAATCGAACCCAACATTTCCCTGTTTACCTCACTAGGCTGTGTGTACCCCGTTCTTACCCTCAGACTAGAATTAAGATTTCTTGACAGTCAGGAATCAAACTTGGACCCCAGAAGTGACAACCAAGAACTACACCACCTGGTTGGTCACATTTATTTTTAAGAATAATATGTCTGTCTGTTAGGTAGTCAGCCCGAAGGCTGGTTGGATCCTCAAAAGGTACTGCCGTTAGGTTATGTGGGTAGGTAACCACAAAAACTCCATGGCAGCTCTATATTGAGGCGTACTATGCAAGAAGAAGAGTGAGGTAGTTTGTCATTGTTTTCCTCACTGAGTCAGTATAGCAGTACTAACCCTATGAGTAGAAACTTTCACAGCATCCACAGGCACTGACTGTGCCCTGAATGTCATTACTCAGCACCAGCCATACCACAGTAGCTTCCATATAACCATAGCTATGACTGAGACTGATACATCGGTGATACTCTAGCCTGTGCCAACAGACACTGACTGTGTCCTGAATGTCATTACTAAGCACCACCCATACCTCAGTAGCTTCCATATAATCACGGCCTTGAGTGAGACTGAGACATCGGTGAAAAGCCTGATTTTACTCTAGCCTGCAAATGTACTGCATTCATCAAGAGATGGCAAACAGGCCGCGAATAATATGTAACTTACTAGGAAGAGATTGACATTCCTACAGGAACATTTACAACGTTCCCTGTTCACTTAGCCAAGATATTCTGCAGATCTCTCCTGTGGGCCTCGACATTATTTTATTTTATTCCTTTCCTGATGGAACTCCGGTAGTACCTTATTTTAACTCCCGGAGCACCTCCCCATACCTGTCCCTTACACAGCTACACACACTATTACAGTCATCACGTAATCGGAGGAATTCAACCCACATCCAACTGCACGGGGCTGATGACCAAGATGACCCAAGCCTATAAAATGAATTAACAGCAGACAAAATCACGTCATGATGTTATTTTGTGTTGTGTTGGATTCTGACACACGTCATGCGTTTGATGTCCGACCACCAACTACGGCGGCCATCTTGGATTGCAGTGTCAGGTCCGGTAGTATAGAAGGTCCTGGTTTGCGTTGAACGATTCCCTCTAAAATGCTGCCGCAGAGTCTAGAATGAGCCACCTGCTACATTCTCATTTCATGTGACCAGTGCTGCCGCTCTGTGGTTGAACGAAGAATTGCTGTGATGTCTTGGCCTGTGGCACTGCCATCCTAATGTACAGGCCATCATGCAGCGTCTCTTAACGTTTGATCAGCTGATCGGTAGGGGGTAAAGAGATGGCGACCATTTTGCTTTGTGCTGTGTTGTTTATATCTCTTATTAATGAGTATCCGCGTGAAAAGTGTTACTTGAGATAACGCTTCAACTTACGTCATCTAGAATGAGGATTATTTATTTTCTGAAACAAATGTTCATTTTGTAGGTAGGTTATTGTATCTACGCAAATTTTGCGTTGCATGTTTGTCATCACACAGAAGGTTATGTTTTAGTTAGGACCTCTATATCACTTATTACTTCGACGCATACAAGGTTTTTTGGATGGTAATAAAATGTTGTTAGTTCAGGAAACCTCCTTTCCAGGTCGCAGGCATGTCAAAAGTTTGTTTATAGCAACTACCGGTATTACGAAAGAAATGATAATGTGGCTTGTTTCTCCTTCCCCACCACGACAATTTAAGAAAGCAATGCATCTACAACATTCCTAGAAATTATTTGTACATTACGGGGAATACAAGAGTGTGTATTAACATTTCCCTGAAAGTAAGATACCATTCTTCGGGAGAGAAGAGCTAATAGCCTTGATGGTAGGTTGTTAGTTAATATGGTTTCAATTATTGTAAGAAGTTCCCAAACTTCAGCCTATGCTAGGACTGGAATCATTTCTAATATGATAATGCTGAGGTTAAGTTACTTACCGTATTTAAATCAGAGAAGCGATATTCAGTATCTACTGAAGTCAGTCCAAGTTACATTATTTGTGAGAATGGTCTCTCGAGCAAGCTCAAGTGAATATGGTAATATTTTCATGGCAGCATTTGTGTAGGCTACTGTATTTACATTAATGGGATTGTTAGCACCTGGTGTATGTACTGTAGGTTATTGATACCTGATTTCAAAATTACAACCCATTGTAAATTCCTGATGCAAGAAACAAGTTAGATTGAATCATAGAAAATAAGTGCTGTTAGGATAGGCCCTGTTTAAGTCACCTTGAGGGTGGTCTGTGCATTGATTACAGTTAGAGATAGGTTACATTGTGCTTTGTCATCCTCGAGCAGTTTAGGACATGATCTGTTGAATAGCCAAGAGTGATGTGGGGTTTTCTCAGGCATCTACCATAAACCTTTTCAAAGCGGTGAACAACGAGAAAATGGCCAATAATAGATCTTATTCTCGACGTCAAAATACTGCAATTTATCCCTGTTTGTGTTTTTCAACGTCCTAGTAAATGTACCGGCAATGTACCATTTTGTTCACTCTCGAAATGCTAGCTACATCGGCCGGATTCGAACAAGCGGAGCGATAATTAGGCGTATGTAGTGGTAACAGATGGAAGTGCCAATCAGCCCTAAATAGCATTGCTATTTGTCTACGTCTTGAAGCGGGAGAGTAATTTATATTAGGTTTGAAAAGACTGCGTGTGAAGGGAGCTATCTGACTTGCTGCTGCGACTATAACGACCCTAGGCGTGACGTCACAGTAGGAGCCTTACGGCCTGTACATTACGATGGCAGTGCCTGTGGTCTTGGCTGTTATCGCAACAGCACAATGGAAAAGGTGGGCACGCATGCGCAAAGGCAGAGTTCATGTTTGCTGGCAATAAAGGTAGAAATTCGCGCTGAGCTGCGGTCTACACAGCCACTGCCAGACGTGGAACTGAGCGCACCACTAGATACCTCGTTGTGAGGGGAGTTGATATATTTCCAAGTATTTTACTGACATCTTTTTAATGCACTGTGCTTGATTGTAGATAACATACTAAAGTATTTAATTTTCGAATAAAACAATGTGCTGCAGCACTTCAGCACATAAGGTGCAGCTGCTCCTGAACCTTACGCTTAAATCACCCAAACTAATATCAGAGATGACCTGGAAATGAAGAAATCTACTCAACCTTGTAACATGCTGGGAAGCTTTTCTCCAGGACCTTCACTGTGGCATGGGTTTGTCTGGCTGCTGTTCAATATTGTCATATTTGGGTTAGTTTCTTCTTTATATTCACTAAGGGGGAGAGTAGATCCAGCGAGTTGTAATTCCTGCAGCTGACCTAGGTCAAAAATTCTAATATTCTCTAGCTTCCAGTTCTCATGGTCTGCTCTGGATGCTGCAAAAGAAGCAAATATCACAGTTCAGTGACGTTAGTAATTGTTGTTTTAAGGGGCGGAACCGCGAGGTCATCTGCCCCTTTTTACAAATTTTACAAATTTAGAATGCAATTTAATTTAGAGGTGGGTGCCTAGAAATGAAAAAAGCATAAAGAAATTAAAACAAAAAAATTAATGAAACTATTTGCACACCCTCAAATGCCAACTGACTGTGCCAGGATTCTATCCTGTAACCTTGGGCACAGCAGACGAGAACATTACCGCTGAGCCACGCAGCCAGTCTAGTACAAAACCAACTCCATTCCTGTCTTCTTCGTTGCTCCTATGCCAGTATAACTCGTAGCCTCTCCTTAGTTTCTTTGAGTTCAACCCCTTCTATTTTGTCTCACTTAACCCTAATACTGCTCGGGTCTAAGCTCTATGAACTTGCGAGGTGAGGAGAAGTGGCAGGCGGGAAGAGAAGGGCCTGTCAACAACCCGTCTTGTTACCTGGAATTCATCTCGAGTTCAATACTAACATAGGGCTGTTGATTAAACCAGTGTGGTGTTGGAAATGAGTGAGTAATCAAACATTAACTGACCGACCAATATATTTGGTTCTGTTAGTACGTACAGTAAACCAGTATCAGTCCCTTGGATGCTTAATATCAAGTGACAACAGAATACAGTTTGAATTAAATAACCGTATTCATAAATCATGTCAATTCTATCAGCAAGTTCGATATCTATTCTGGAATAAGTGAGTGCCACTAAGATAAAAACCAACTCTGTTTCGAACATACTTTGTGCCTATATTAACTTATGGGTTGGAAACATGCACAACCACCAAAAAAAGATGACAGCAGACCTCAGGCTTCAGAAATGAAGTTTCTAAGAAGCTTGCTTCAAAAAACTAGGAAAGACAAAGTAATAAATGAGAAGATAAGAGAACAAGCTGGAATAAATTTAAGCGTCACGTTTGCGATGGTTTGGCCACGTCAAACGTATGACAGAATGAAGAATTGTAAAACAATGGTTACATACTGAGATTACTGGAAAGAGACCTGTTGGAAGACCTAGGAGGAGATGGCTGGACCAAGTGAAGGAAGATATCACATCCAAGGGAATCATCAGGGATGAAGTCTTGAAGGAGCAGTAGTACATGAATCGACTAAAATGGAGAGCGCTCGTAAACCACACCCGGGAAACTGGAGTGGAAACTTGATGATGATGATGAGTACGCACAGACTGGGAACCCCCACATCTCTCCTCACCATCCGTGATCCACATTACTCTAGTTCACAGAGCTTGGACTCTAGCAGTACATACATCTTCCTCCCTATCTATCATGTCCACTATCTCCTCACACTTGTCAGTTTCAGAGTTCCTACTCTCATCTTGTTTATCTATTGTCTTGTAGGAATTGTTCCACCTTGTATTCGAAGGAAAATAGCTGCGGACAAGGAGAGGCGTAGAGTGGAGCAACAAAGTGCTCATCCCTTACATGGTCATCCACCTCCAGTTCAGAGACTCAAGTCAATGCAAAACTTCCTACGAACGTCTGAGGAACTAATTGGATCACCTACTACAGCGAGAGTACAGCTTTGGAAAGCCAAGGTCCCCGTCATCTCAGGACAAATGACAGTTGCAGAACGTTTGCCACCTGGATGTCATGAAGACTGGTCTGTGTGAAAGTCCTTGAACAGATTGAGGACAGGAGTGGGCAGATCCAAAGTCAACCTAGCAAGATGGGGCTATATCGATGCCAGCAACATCACATTTGTGACTGTGGTGAAGAACAAACTATGCAGCATATGCTCCAGTGCCCACTGTGCCCATCTTCTTGCACCGAAGATGATCTTTTTTATGCAACACAAAATGCACTTGATGTTGCTAGGTTCTGGTAGAGATTGGTGTGAAGTGCTTATTTGTGTTATGTTATGTATTTTACTATGCATAATTGAACTGTGTAAATGGTATTTCTGATACAAAAATAATAATCTTGTTTATCTGGCTTATTCCTGTCGAATTGTCAAATCTTCAGTTGATATTTCTTCACACTTTCCTAGGATGAGCAAGGGGTCATCATTAAATTAATAGTTGAGGAGAGGTGAACCTACCCTTGACACTCACAACTACGTTAATACAGATAAGACATGATTTTTGTATCTTTCTAGGGGACAATACCAATTGAAATTGCCGTCTATTATCACTATTGCACCGGAAATATGCTAAATTACGTAAATATGTGTGTTTGTTTCTAGTTCATTGAACGATGGCAGCCATGTTGCTCGAACAGTAAGCATTCGTCAACTGTTATCTGGGCGGAGACATCGACGAGACATGACGACACATTCATGTCACGGTAGTGTTGCCATCATGTCATCATCATCATCTTCCTTCCAAGTATTGGGCCAAATGTCCCGTTACGGTCTTGCACTTTCCCTCCATCTCTTCATCGGACGTCCTAACGATCTATTTCCCCGTGGCTGGTAGCGAAGGATCTCCTTTGGTAATCTTCCAGGTTCCATCCTTTGGACATGATGCTTCCAGTTCTCTTGGTAGTCACAAATGTATGTAGTTATTGGTTTCACTTTTAGTTCCTTCAGCACATCCTCGTTTCTCTTATGATCCCATTTAGTATGGCCTGCTGTTCGGCGCATGAAGTTCATTTCACGTGCTGTGAGTCTGGAGATGTCCTGAGATCTTATTGTCCATGCCTCACTGCCATAGCATAGGGTTGGTCTGGCTAATGTGTTATACAACACACAAGCGTGTATGCCTTTGGACAAGAGATGGCTTCATGACGTGATTGAAGATTCCTGTTGTTCTGGTATAATTAGTTATTTTTGCAGTTATGTCTCGGTCATCTTGAAAAGATAAATGATATCCTAAATACTTGAATTCGTTAACTCTTTCTAAAATTTTACCATCCAGACAAATTTTACTGGGTATATGGTCCTTACCCTTAAAGTATAGCGTCTAAATTTTTTAGATGCCTGCTGATAGGTATTGAACCATGTCTTTCACACCTCCATTCCTTTATTATGGATATCATGTAAGATATAAAATACACCACCACATGAGGTCTTGCGCGAATAAACCCATTAGTCCCGAGAAAGATTAATGCGTGACTGGCTAACGCGGCCATCAGGCTAAAACCATTGTCAAAACCCATTGGATTGGACAAAACGAAGGTTAGAATGGTCGGGTTGGGGTGTGGCCTTGGCTGCGGAAAGCTAGCGTGGCGCTGTTGACGATTCGTTAGGCTGTAACCATTGTCAAAATCCATTGGTCTGGATGAGTTAGACTGTAACCATTGTCAACATCCATTGATCAGGATGAGTTAGGCTGTAACCATTGTCAAAAATACATTGGATTGGACGTGTTAGGCTGTAACCATTGTCAAAACCACTGTTCGTTTCGTTTGAAACCCTCACAGAACACTACCTAGACCACCTATACAATTAGTACCTTATGGGTGGAGTTTAGTTGGGGTTGGCAATACTATACTTGTGCATAATTCACGCGTGTACAGTTGGAATTTTACTATATAAGTCGTGATATAAATTGGGATGGCGGGTGGGTTATAGACAGTGAAGGAGTGAACTACATCCTTTCCACATCTATTTTGAATCATCACAGAAGGTATTTTTGGCTAATATCAGTAGTTTTTAGGAAAAATAAATGGCACTCTAGATTGAACAGTTCGACAGGTTGGATGTTACCTGCTGAACGCCTCACCGCAGGACATGAGGAAACTTGGCCAATATGGAAGACGCTTAACAGGCTGCGCTCAGGAGTTGGCAGACCTAAAAGCAACCTGAAAAAGTAGGGATTTGCGTGTGACTACATCATCCAAATGCGTTGAAGAGCAGACCATGCACCATCTCCTCATCTGCAAGCTGTGCCCAACAACCTGCTCCTTCGAGGAGTTTATGCAAGCCACCAAATTGGTCTGTGAACTGGCTGGATACTGGTCACATTGCATTTAAATTTTGTATAAATTTGTAGAAACTATGAAAGCAGCCACTGCACGAAGAAATGTATGTATGCTTTTAGTACCAATTACTAGATTGTTTTATGTGTATATTATATCTTAACTGACATGATTAAATAAATAAATAAATAAATAAATAAATCAGTTACGGTAGTCTAGTAAATTTTTCCATGGGTTCACCTCTCCTCAACTCTTTGCATCATTAATTCCTGAAACGCTAGCAGGAGGGTCTTAATTTAATACAGAGAGTTTGTTTTATATGCGACGGGGACCCTACCTCGCCCGCTCGCCCGCGTTGCGAGCCTATCTCTCGCCAGGCACTTTGCCGTAATGCGGCGCTCGCGCAGCACTGAGTCATTGAGTATAGGAATTTGTACTTAAACGTGTACTTCAATGTGATCCTTAACCAATTTTTTGACGAACTGACTTACGGAGAGCGATTGTCAACTTATTTTCAACAAGATTCTGCCACTGCTGACACTGCCGAAGCATCCATGACAGAATTACGTCGCATTTTCGGTACTAGGATTATAAGTCGGAACGTGTGGCCCCCGCGAATCCCAGACTTATCACCATGTGATCTGTGGGGGACGCTTATAAATAGTGTATGCGAGAAACCCTCACACTATAAATGAGCTTAAAGGCTATATTACAGCTGAAATACAGTCAATCGGTGCTGAGGATCTTCAGAAAGTAAATTACAATTTCATAAAGAGGTGCCAGCGATGTGTATCAGTGAATGGCGAACATTTTCAGCACCAGCTGTGAACTAGATAAGTACAAATTCCTATACTCAATGACTCAGTGCCGCGCGAGCACCGCATAACGGCAAAGAGCCTGGCGGGAGACAGACGCGCAACGCGGGCGAGCGGGCAAATGAGGGTCCCCGTCGCATATAAAACAAACTCTCTGTATGAAGCCCGTCCTTTCGTTGAAAGCAATTAAATGATTACTAAAAGGAAAACTAGCTTATTTGCGTCAATATGGAATCAAAACTTAATGAGGCTGTCGCCATGTCTATGAAAGAAAGAAAGAGAAAATAAAAAGAAAGCCAGAATTTTATACTCACAAGACTTAATCATCTGAGATCTCATTTCGGCCATACTGGAGTACAGTTCAAGGATACATTTTTGTTTGTGAAGTAGTTCTTTTTTGAGGGTGATGAATTTTCTCTTCTTTAAGACGAATTGAGTCTCTATCATTTTAAGCCGCTTATCTTGTAGGCCTACATTGGGCTGGACTTTGGGAGAAGCAGGCAAGGTCGCTGAGCTGAAAGGTGCTGTCTCTCGTAATGACCCCTTAGCCCTGGCTGATTTATCAACCGATGGTGTTCGACGTTTATGGACGTAGGCTGTGTCCTTGTTGGACTTCTCCTGAGATACTCCTCTCTTTGCTGAAGACATTTTTGTAGTCATCATCTGTAATAAGAATGAAGTTTGGAATTAAATATTATTTTTAATATTATAGTAGAAATTGTTCAACTACAAATATCACAGGCTTGGCACAACTAACAGGATCTATATTTTGGTGGCAGATTGCAACAAAAACATATTAGTGTCCTAGACATTTTGTAATCCAGGGGTAAGCAACCAGCTGATCATGGAGATGGTTCTGGAAGATGGCAAATCACGCCAGGAAAAGATGATTATTGTTGTTTTAAGGGGCAGAACATTGAGGTTATCTTCCCCTTGTAACAAAGTTAAAATAACAATTTTCTTTTCTTTAAAATTTTGATGTGATTGCTTAGATAAATAAAGAAATCAAATATACTGACCGGAAAAAAAAGTGGAACACTTCAATTTTTAATGTAATTTCTTAATTTATTCCACTAAAATGTATCGGTTTTCCAATATTTGCATTATTCATGTAAATGTTAGATGGTTGGCTACAGAAAATACTGAAACATGTTTTACAACACGCTTTAACTCACAAAATTCGTTGCATTTCACAAATCTAACAATTTTCTATTTTTTACTAATGTTCTATTGGGCTGTTCTTTTTTGCCCAACAAAACAGTGTTAATGTTTGCACTGCACTGCACGGGAACACTGGTCACTAAAAACGAGTGTTTCCACCCTTAGCGTCCATGACAGCTTGTTAGGCTCATCGAAGATTGGGGGTAATTGGTGGTAATAAACCACCCTAAGAAATGTCAATTTCTATTCACGGATGTTTCAGATGTGTGTCCTAATGAAACACATAATAAAATAATTAATTATTATTTTAATTTATTCCCCCTTAAAGAGCGCGTTAAAACACAATCAATTTTAATGTTTTATTTTTTCTGTCTCTTTCTTTTATCCCCCCCCCAAAAAAAAAATCTCTCACATATTCACTGTGATTCCTCTTTCTCTCTTCTGTCCACTTCTTTCCTGTCTCCCCCCTCCCCCCCTCAGTGGCTCACATCAAGAGGGACGTGGACCACGGGGCCCCAACTGAGTCCGGCATTGCTTCCACTTACTTGTTCCGGGCTTCTCTCCGTCTTCTTTCCTGTCGACCTCACTTGGTCAACTCTTGTTCTCTTCCGACCCCGACGGTTTTAGGGTATCCGAGGCCTAGGGATTCTCTTCCTTTCCCGCCTTAACTGGCCCTTGTCTCATTTTTTCTGATACCCTCCTTCTGCGAGGGGTCAGCCTTCTTTTCCTTTCATGTTATCTCCTGCCTTCTGCTCAAGACCCTCAAGAAGGCAGGCCGTTTGTAGCCCCACCACTTCTGGTGCGCCTTGGATATTGCTACACCCTCATGGGCTCACGGCTGGTGAGTTAGGGAGTTGGTGATCCCGAGGGATTCCTGAGCTGGGTCCGGTTTCCCCCCTTTTATCCATTGCCTCTGGGGCGGGCCCTCTCCTCTTTCATTTTCCTGTCTGCCTTTCATGGCTCTCCTTCCTTCCAAGTCCCTCCATCCGCATTCTTCGAGGGTTGAGGGCATTTCTTTTCCTCCTGTCCTTTATTTGCCTTATTCTCCATTTGTTTTCCCTTTCTTCTTCTAGTATATAAGTTAGTAGTTAGTTTTAGTTATAGTTTACATTCCATTATCATCTTCACGATCACCCGACCCATTAGGGGCCGATAACCTAGATGTTAGGTCCCTTAAAAAAACAATTATCATTATTATCATCATCAACATCGTCATCATCTTTCGTGTTTTTTCTCTTTGGGCGTTAGCTCAAATTTCTGTTTTCTGATTTTTTTTTCTCTGTATATTTTCCTGTATGCCAAGTCTTCTGTAGAGATGTTTAGTTTCTTGAGGTCTTCCACGGTTTCCTTTACCCAATTGGTTTTTAGTGTACTATTCATAACTAAATTAAAGATCTTCTTGGTCAGTCTGTCTTCGTTCATGCTGTGAATGTGTCCATAAAATGTAGCCCTTCTTTATCTGATATTGTTTGGAATCATCTCTGTCTGTTTGTACTTATTCATTTACACTGATTACGCCCATATTGGAGCACCAAAAATCAAACCTTATAGGCTATACAAAGTCTTCAAATACTAAGTTCAGTTCTTAATACTTGATATTTTTCTTCTTTCCCAATACTTCTTCATTCTGGAAGATCTTGCAGCCCGTTCTTCTGGAGATATAACACATTGCTTACGCTGTGAAATTTTGAACGTTAGTCGAGTGTATTTGTTATTCAGAAGCCGTTTCTCCTCTCTATGTTCAATATGATGCGTAGTAATTTTCAATTCGTCTAAATCCATTTGTATTTCTTTAAACCATGTGATTTTTGTTTAACTGTTCCAAAATAAGTCAAAAAGTTGTTTCAGGAGTCTAGTATTTGGCAAGCGGCATAAGTGTCCAAAAAACGCAATCCTTCGTTTTCGCATCGTGTCAATGATAGATTCATTTTCCTTGTAAAGTATTGAATTGGGCAAAAGTCTCCACTGACCCTCAACCTGGTGTTTTTTATTGAGTATTGTCCGAAGAATCCGTCTATCAACCTTCTGTAGTTTGTCAGTTGTTGATCGGGTGTTTAGTTTAAATATAGTTTCACTTGCATATGTTGCTTCTGGCTTAACGACGGAGAAATAATGTCGAAGTTTAGCATTAATCGAAAGAGACTGTTTCTTATATGTTGGCCAGGTAATCTGTTGTGCTCGTCGCAATTTTAGTGTTCTACTATCTATTGATGCTCTTTCATTGGCATTCTAAGGGATGATCTCACCAAGATATATATTTTTTCACGGTCTGTTTGTATAGTTCTATTGTCGGTCTCTTTATCCATATTCCCTCCTTCTGAACTGACCCGTAGATCTTTCTCAGTATTTTCCCCTTGTTTTTCTAGTTCCTTGATTTTTGTTCTTCTCTTGATTGCTGTCGTTTCTGAGGCCTACAAGGCTTCTGGTAAGGTTACTGTATTATAGTGTCAGAGTTTGGCATTTTCTGTTGTAGTGGTTCCATGTAAGTCTGAATGCTTGGTTGGTTCCTTAGTTTAGGGGCTGCGACAATGCAGTCATGTAGCCCCGTGTACTTTGGGTGTGTGTAGGATCTGTCAGATAACCGGTGTTAGTTGTGATGACTGTATTAGTGCGTGCTATCTGTTTTTAATTCAAGTAAGGACTGCAGACTTTTGAATTTTTCAAATAGTCCCTACTATTGCTGCCAAACGCCACCGTCAACGACTACTAGTTCAGAACTTAGCTACCAGACACCACCGCAGTCGACTCTTGGCAACGAACGTAGGAACCTTTGCCCTTCACCTTAACAGGAAACTTTATCTGAAATTACAGTAGTCTACAAAACTTGTAAGACAGACTGATAGTTGGGGCAAATGACTTCGTAGTTCTGCCTCTTAAAACAACAATAATAAAATAAACAGACTGATAGTGTGGACTTATCGTTTCAACTAATACGAAGCATCCCAAATGTGTCTGAAGAGTTGCTTTGAACCGATATGTGTAGGAGATTTTTAAATTTATTTATTTGGTACAGAATGTCCCAGGAAGCTGGTAGCTTTATTTTGTAACACGTCAACATATAGTACTGTGGTATATTGACTTTCACGGCCAGTGAATTAAAACTCAGCAATATTTCTAGGTTTATGTCGTGTCTTGTGTGTGGTTTCACCTAGGAACACCAAGCTGGCTCATCAGCGGGCTCTTGGTGTCCGCACCTGGACTCCCACAGGAGTAGCGAACTGCGCGCTACCTCTCTTTTTAACAAGCGCACCTGCGCATCTTTACTGTGAGTACTAAAAGCTCAAGCAGCCTTAACCTCCCTATGAAGGCTTCCAAAAGGATGGTATAGACTATTGGCTTTATAGGCCAGTGAAAGAGGCATAGGAGCGCTTCATGCATCTTTTCAGGACGGGCAGATAAGGGATTTTGGAAGGAAATCGGCCGTGGACCTATTGAAAGGAATCGCCCGACATTTGCCTGGTGGTGAAAATGGGAAACCAAAAAACAATTTTCGGGACGGCCAAGTTGGGATTTGAGCCCACGTTCTCCCGATGCCAGCGAGACACTGTTATTTTACAACATTTGTGAGAAGCCAGGAAAGGGTTCACAAGGATCGCAACATTTTGGAACAGAAAAATACGTTGAATGTGCATTGTTACCAGTGCCGGAATAAGGTAAAATGAGGCCCAAGTCCCTCGGATTTTGGGGCCCCTTTATTTTTTCAAATAATGTTAATTTTTTTAGCACCTGTACATTTAATGAAGTATATCCAAGAGTTTTTTTCTCAAGATGAATAATACACTTTTTATTAAATCATTTATACATACATTTCAATTGAAACGTTCATCGTTATTTGAAAACATTTCAGATGTTTCTTTTTCTTCAATTTTTAGGTTTTGGGGGCCCCAGATAATTGGTGGCACTAGGCCTGGGCCTAGTCGAGCCTAATGGGTAATCCAGCACTGATTGTTACACAAGCTGTCACAACATTTCTCAAGCATCTGTTGTTTCAATTATATTTTCATATAATTGGGGAAATAGGGAGTAGCCTATATAGTAGCCTACATATTTGAGAACATATTTTGGGAACTTAATCACATATCTTCGACTTTTTGAGCACATAGGTTACCGTATATAAAAACATACTCGATTTCTAAAAAGTTTAAGCACATACCGTAATTATCCGAGCTCTGATTGAAGGCTTCCTATTCCAGTCTGGCAATGTAGGGCCTACCGTACCGTAATAGTCGGTATTGGTACCTTATGGTTGTGGTACCATTAGTAGGGTCTCCATACATCAGGATAAAATCAGTTAGTAGTCTATAAGCGCTGTCCATTAACGAAGAAACAATCATTCTTTACAAACATGAATAAATTCACCTTAAACCTAACCTCTACGGTGTCTTGTCTTGTCTCGTATAACTCTCCCAAGTAAGATAATACGAGCGAATCTGTGCTCGGCAATACGCAAAGGCCAGTCATAGATTCACTTTTGAATGATTTTTTACTTAGAAGAGGGCTTGAGGAGGCGGTGCTGGAAGATTTATCAACAAAAAGAAAGTTCATTATCAGTCACCTTTATTGATCACCTGATATCTCTCCAACCAGACCTCCAGCGCTCCGCTTCTTGAGTTGGCTACTGCCATGGAAGAATAATATTCTTGTTCCTTGCTACTGCGATCAGAATTTAAAGTCTACGCACATCGTGATTTTTTAATATTTTTTATGTTCGACGATATCGAAATGTAACCATTATGTGTCAGAAAACTGTATCATAATGAGGCTCATTAAAACACTATTTTTCATTATGAAACAGTTTCTCCCACCAATCAGAGCTCAAGAAACAGTTGTGTGACCAATTAGGTAAGGATACCTTCGCGCATGCGATCAAAATCCAACATGTCTATATACATTCCCGAAAGTGCACCGTCCATATGTTAGCGTAAATAAACTGCCAAGCACACAGAGCGCATGCGTCGGTCGGTCAGAGAGCTTGGAAAACAGAGATATCCTACCCAGCGCTCTCACTCCGATCACAACATTCTAGTGACTGAATCTCAACAGATATTTATGAATATTTATGTTAAAACATATATAAAGTTATAATTATTGTCGAACATAAACATTCGTATGCAACTCGTTGCATAATGTACTATAATAGGGGGGCTTTGGCCTTGTCCAAGCAATCGGGAAGGTGCATTTTATTTACCAGGCTGAGTAGTAACAGAAACATACGATAGAAGGCGTTGTTTGGTGCTCTCAACTTTAAACTGACGCGATCCGTGATCCAAACTTGTGTGATTTAGTAGGCAGTGACCTCCTTTCTTCTGTTTACATTTTGTTAAAATAATGATGAACAATATTAACCGACAGTAGTGGCTACGCTGGCTAAAAGCGCAGCATTAGGTCATGGGGCCAAGCTCTCTGCTGACTCGGTAGACGCGTGGGTTCGAGCCCCACCGTCGGCCGTCCTCGAAATGGTTTTCCGTGGTTTCCCATTTTAAACACCAGGCAAATGCTGGGACGGTACCTTCTGACAGGCCACGGCCGCTTCCTTCCACATCCTTGCCCAGTTTCATTCACCATCATTCATTTCATCTCTCATTAACTCCTCTCATGAGGTTGGCGTCAGGAAGGGCATCCGGCCGTGAAACCATCGCCACAAAGACTTTCATCGCATCTCATCCCCGACCCCGTTGGAAAACGGGAATAATACGGGGTAGACATACATACATACATACAATGATGAACAATATTAGTTAGTTAGTTATTGTTGTTTTAAGGGGCGGATCTACGAGGTCATCTGCCCCTAACAATATTACTATAGGCCTATGTGATGAAATCGTATTGATGTATTTCTATTGTTAGGCTATAGGCCTAAATACATAAAGCCGAAATATGGTTCGTTGGTTCTTAAGTTTAGGGGCTGCGACAACGCGGTCATGTAGCCCCGTGGATGTGTGTAGAATATGTCTGATAACCGGTGTTAATTGTGATGACTGTATTAGTGTGTGTTTCTGTTTCTTAATTCAAGTAAGGACTGCAGACATTGAATTTATCAGGTAGTTCCTACATTTGCCGGCAAATACCACCGTCAACAACTACTAATTCAGAACTTGACTACTAGACGCCACCGCAGTCGGCTCCTGGCGACGAACGTAGGAACCTGAGCGTTGTTTACATTTTTAACCTAATTTAGCTTCACACAGGTGTAATTAGTGGAAGGTCCTTTATGATCTATGACATGGGACCACCGGTTTTACTTCCCCTCCGAAGGAAGCCATACTGAGGGTATTTTAACTCTCTTTAAAAATCCGACGACTTCGGCCGGGTTTGAACCCGCGATCTTGGGTATAGAATCTCAGCATGCTACCAACTACGCCACTGAAGCCACTCTTCATAGAGTAAATATCACGCAGTCTTGGTATTCCATGTGGCTGTGTTCGTTACGGTAGATGCGGACAGATTCAAGAATTTCAACTTTTTCGTCACTTTCGCACGGATCGAGCGCGTTAGTCAACAACGTCTTTTGTTTGGTACTTTTCGCATTATGTTTATTGGCAACTCAAACTAACACTTGGGGCGCTGCGGTCGGTCTGGATAAGTAGGGTTTAAAATACTCAATAACACGCGTTTGATATGGAACACTTTTTATTTTTCGGTTATAATCAGTAAATGTGGTCTCTAAAGTAATGACAGTGCTATTTTTAATTGTATATATGTATAACTGTGCGATACACGTGATCTAATTTGTGTGTTCCACTGGATTTTTTGGTGTCATTTGCATATTATCAAGCATCAGTTTTTATGGTTGATGTAGATCAGCTGATTCAAATTTACACAGGGCTACATTTCGGACATTATTTCGATACTATTATGCGCAATATAATGTAAATGTCGATCCTGAGTCAACGCCGAGGACATTCAAATAGAGAAATACGGTACATAAACAAATAAATAACACACCGAAGCTGTGCTACTTTTATCATTCCGAGACTAGCATCCACGCAAACCAGACGCCACTGTTCCAAGCTCCGACGTATATCGTGAATTGATGTCAAACTGATGATCCGCCAAGCCTACACCTCGTAATCGCTAAGTTCTTCGATATTCGAGCTATTCCACTACGAGTCATATAGGCCTAATTTGCCTCCCCGTGGGCACTGTAGAATGAGTGATTCCGCTACCATTCAAATATTCAACACCAAACCCACCTTTTAACCATCCAAATCAGGCAATTCCTGTCTCCCCTCGAGTTTTAATACAAGTTAAACTCATCCCTTCTCCCTACCAAGCAGCCAATAATTAATTATTTAATTAATTATTCAAGTAACTTCAATCTTACCAGCGCGCCCATCGTAACAGCTGTTTTTAAACTGAATAACCTTCGCTGGCTTTACGTCGCAGGTCTTCTGTCTGTCTACCTCGACAAGTGTTAGATCCTTCCCGGGGTGGAAAGGTATTATTATTAGGTATTATTAGGTATCATCACATTTCGACTATTGCTATTTGCATCTTTTGGAAAGTGATGAAAACGTATATCCGCAGCCCTCTTATACATCGACTTACAGCCGTAAACTGAGCAATACACTTTGCTTTTACTCATTTTTCACTCTACCAACGAGTAAAACTTATTACTTAGACACGAACAATTTACCACGATCTGTTTACCAATACAAGAAACCATATACAAACAGTCAACACGTGACAAATGTACCCTACTTGGTAAGTTTCTCATTTTTACCGCTAGATGTCATATCAGATAGCTGGAGTTGCCAATTCCGTTTCTAGCGTGCATGGAATTGAGGCTTAAATGAAAAAGCGAATGAGTGTGTGGCAACACCGTGCTTGTGCGTTCAAACTATAGTCGGCACTATGAAAGAAGAGCGCTGACAGCTGTCAAAGCAAGCACGTGTGGGAACTGGTGATTGCCGCTATAATTGGGTATCTCATCATCTGTTGATTTATGTAGCCCACCTTATGTGAACACGAGAATCACTGGACCGATGTTTCTGCAGTTTTCGCTTAACCTATGGGATCGTCTAACCTGTGAAAGAATAAGCAAGTAGGCTACACTTTAATAGGCACACGGGATAATAGGGGCGATTTTAAGGGTGACCGCCCCCCGCTTTTTGGACAGTTAAATAAATGGATATAGGATAAATTTAATATGTTTTGGTATCTTGTATTATAAACCTGGAGACAAATCATACAATTTCTTAAATGTTTACTTAACGTGAAATTCTAATCAAGAAACTTTTAAATAATTAATTTGATTCATCTTGCTGTCATGAAGTCTCCGTGGCTTAGGCGGCAGCACGCCGGCCTCTCACCGCTGGATCCGTGGTTCAAATCCCGGTCACTCCATGTGAGATCTGTGCTGGACAAAACGGAGGCAGACAGGTTTTTCTCCGGGTACTCCGGTTTTCCCTGTCACAATTTCATTCCAGCAACATCCTCCACTATCATTTCGTTTCATCTGTCATTCATTTAATCATTGCCCCAAAGGAGTGCGACAGGCTTCGGCAGCCGGCACAGTTCATTTCCTCGCCGCTAGATGGGGGCTTCATTCATTCCATTCCCTGACTCGTTCGGTCGACTGGAAGCAGGCTGTGGATTTTCATTTTTCATTTCATCTTGTTGTCATGCATTGACCACATACCGTATTTGAGCTTCTGAGGAAAACCTCAGCTATACACAAATTCTTTCACTTATATACTCTACACCAACACGTAAATTTCACAATAGCCTAATATTTCGAAAATTAATTTCTAAGAATACCGGTACTACAAATTTTTAACAACTTTCTAAAAAGAATGGGTTTAAACCATCCGTAAATAGTAGTCTAAGGCTTCCAACAATAACGTAATTTAGAATACAATACAGAATATGTTTCACTTAAATTGGCTATTATCACGCAAATTTTTCCCAATTCACAAAACAGCCTCATATAATACTTAAACGTTTATTTTACTTTAAATTGTTACTCCAAAATATCAAAGAAACAATCACTCAAATGGCCTTTAATTCACTAATTTGGGTCTAATTTTTGTAAAACTTTCCCAGGGAGGATCTCCGGACTCCCCTATGAGCTGGGGGTTTTCCATATCCCCCAAGTCTACTAGTGTAGCCTATCTGCCCTCCCCCCTCCCATAATCTTGACTTAAATCCCCCCCTGCGGGATAATACTGACAGTGAGTGACAAGCTACGCCATACAAGGACACAGTGTCAGGCCACGTGCTCGCCGCTGATCGTGAGTACATTGGAACACGGCTCGTTGTTGTCATGCAAATCTAGTTGGGCTAGGACTGGGCAGGAGGCAGCCGTGGCCTTAAGTTAGGTGTAGTAGTGACGCTTTACGGATCCCCACCGGCGAGTAAATGTAGCGGTTTGTGTTTGAATTTCCATCCCCTTAAAAGTGCTTCTCGCCCGGCAGGAGGGCTATTTTATTAGAGTAGAGGTCATTAAGCGGAAGTTGTGTTTAAAATTCTCAGTCCCCATGACAAATCAGTGCTGCAATGTTGCCAATTTACCTTTCATTTTTCTAATTATTTATTTAGGACCATGCTTGGGCCCAATGATTCATGGCCCGCAGGGAGAATGAAATTCGTCGAATTATTCACTAATGTGTTAGTATTTCAGGAAACCTCTATAAACCCAGTTAAATTGAATGTTACTTATAACCTTTGCGGCTCGAAGCAAAATATACTTCGGTAATCGTTATGCTGTGGTCCAAAATCCGTCTTTTATATTATTGTATTTTGTCCTAAATATACTGTAAATGCTAATGTCTTAAAATAGTCAATGCAATATATGGCAACTATGCTATTGGCAGTCTCTACAGCCACTTTGGTTGGTTAGTTCCTGAGTTTAGGGGCTGCAACAACGCGGTCATGTAGCCCCGTGTACTTTGGGTGTGTGTAGAAGCTGTCTGATAACCGGTGTTAAATGAGATGGCTGTATTAGTGTGCGTTATCTGTGATTCAGGTAACGACTGCAGACGATCAATTTCAAGTAGTTCCTACTTTTGCTACCAAATGCTACCGTCAACGACACCTAGCTGTGACCTTGGCAATAGATGTCACCGCAACCAGCACCTGGCGACGATCGTTGGATCATTAATAGAGCGTTAATCAGATATAACCTACAAATTTAGCTTCACACAATTGTACTTAGTGGTAGGTTCTTTTACATGGCATAAATCTATGAAGGAAGGAAGCTTTCAGTTTTACGAGACCGTTAATCTTGCGATCATGAGCCACGGGACCTCGATTTACGTGGAATCCGGACCACAGGACATGGCATTTCACTTCGAAAATCTCACATGCATTGACCGGGAATCGAACCCGGTCCACCTTGGTGAGAAGCCAAAAGCTTGGCCGCAGCGCCACCACGCCCCCCCCCCCTCCCCCCATAAGTCTATGACATGGGACCGCTGGCTTTACTTCCCCTCCGAAGGCTGGCATACTGAGGGATTTTTAAGCTCTTAAAAAATCCTACGACTTGGGCATAGAAGTTCAGCATGCTACCAACTACGCCACCGAAGCCGCCTGATTTTGATTTACCGGTACATTTAGGTTAAGGGGGACGTATGTAAAAATGAGTAAAAGTGTATATTTTTTATTCGCCCATAATTTACCTAATGGTACCAAGATTTTAATTCCAAAATATTACAGTTCAATACCATCTGTAAATGTGAGAAAAATTACTATGTGGCGGCTTGTATACTGCCACTCCCACTTCTGTAGGAAGAATGTGAGGCTAATCTGACATCATCAGATGATGAAATTGGAAACAAAGGCTCATCAAAGGAGAAATTCAATGAGAAAACAGCTGAAGGAGTAAGAGGAATCAGAGGAAAATGGATATGGTCTGCACTAATTCATTAGATGAGTCGCTATACAATATAAACAAACTCAAATCTTTAATTCAGGTTTTCCATAACTTACATTTTTGTAAGTTTATTGTACCTTTTCTCCTACATCATTAAAGATACAGTGATGAAACTTGGTATGCTGCTGTAAAACATTATTCTAAATAACTTCCTGGATTAATTTTTTTAAAGAACATACTTTGGATTTTAAGGCGTAACATGTCATTATTCTTTTATCAAATTAAGTCCATCAGAGTTTGAAGTGATGTTAAAAATAAAGTAAGTAAGATATCAAAAATTTGTTCCACAGATATCTTTAACCTGGTCGTTAGATATTACATGTCAAGTTTTGTAACTTACAATGTGATGGTTCTGTAGAAAAGGAACATATTAAAGATACATGTTTCAGAAAATTCAAATATTCCCAGCAGAAGATCCATTTGAATTATCACCACGAAAATCAATACAGACATGCCTAGAAAACTGATAATCATGTGTGCAAAATAATATAGCATTATCTTTAAAACTCTGGATGTTACAATACTTCTTTTACTGGAGTGCAATTCTGCATACTCCCCCCTTAAAAAGACCCAAAACATATAGACATTTTAGCCCTGAAAGGATAAAAATTGTAAATTCTACAATTTTGTTAAAATGCGAATGAATTAACTCAGCACTGAGGTATAAAAGAAAAGAAAATAGCTAACTGGGTAACTCAGCACGACTCATACACCGCAAGTGGGAGTTTTCACACACACAGTTAAGAATTAAATAATAACTTCACTAATATGTAACATAGAATTATGAAAACTGATGTACTTATAGTCAGGGCTGGATTTACTAATAGGCCCCATAGGCCCCAGCCAAGGGGGGCACCATGCTAAGGGGAGCAAAATTAATTCGCAATTCTTTTTTGTCAGAAAATTTCAATAAAATGTTGCCCAAAGGTTCAGGGACACCCGTAATTTTAGACATGAACAGACTGTCTCTATAGTTTTAAAGTTATGATTTATTTTAAGTACAACTAGTGTCATCATCAACTAGAGCAGTTTCCAACTGCAGGTTGGGGTCTGCTTGGAGCACAAGGCTCTCCATCGTTTTCTGTCCATCCACCACTTCTCTTCTGTCACTGTTGTCCAATTAACTCCTTTTCTCTCGACACTTTTCTTCACCCCCCTTATCCACCTATCCCTTGGTCTTCCTCTAGGTCTCTATTCCTTCCACTCCATTTCCAATATTTTCCGTGGTATTCTCTCTTCTCCCATTCTTTTCACGTGTCCATACCACTGTAGCCTTGATTTTTCAATCCTATCCTGCAGGGGTTCTTCCTTTAATATTTCTCTGACTATCATTTCTGACTCTGTCCATCCTGGTTACACCTATACGACTCCTGTGAAACTTCATTTCCACTGCTTGTATTCTGCTTCTATTTCTCTCCCTCATCACCCAAGTTTCTGATCCATACGTTAGGATCGGCTCAAAGTAAGTCTTGAACATGATCCCTTTACATTTCTGTGGCACATCCTTGCTCCATATCAGGCCTCTAACGCTCTTGAGGACTCCATCAGCACACCTTCCTCTTTCATCTAATTCCAAGGCATTTCCCCCATTTTCTTCAATGACACTTCCCAGATACTTGAAGCTCTGCACTCTCTTCAACTGCTCTCCGCCTAACTTTATCCCAGAGTATACTCTGCCCTTCTCACGTGTTGTTATCACCACTTCACTCTTTTGCGTCGAAAACTTCATTCCATAGGATGACACTACTTCCTCCCATGCATTGAGTTGCTCCTGTACATCCCTCTCCTTGTTTCCCCCGATCATCAAGTCATCTGCAAACACCATTGACTTCATTTCTTCCTCCACAATATGCTGTGCTACCTTTTGCATCACTTCATCCATCACCATTACAAAGAGCAAGGGCGAGAGGGCACTAGTGTAAAGTACTCTAATATCGTGTTTGATTGAAATTTTGAGGACTGTAGCTCAAATAGTTCATGAGTTATAATTTTTGTTTGTCTTTTATGGCCACCAAAAAGTAGGTTCGATTTTGAAGAAACCAAAGAATATAATTAACAAGCTATACAACAATGCATGTTGATTGTTATGTGGTTCCTAGGAGATAACAACAGCTTTAATATGACCCCTGTTTGAAGGACTTAAAGAAGTTCTTACTCATTTTGCCATCATTTTAGTAACATTTCATTTTCCGTACATTTTAGGCCTAATAACACTGACTTTTGAATTGCCACAACCTGTAGGCCTATAGGCTGGTGATAGCGCGCGTAGCTGCTTCCCCACCACTGCAACACAAGAAAGCCAGCCAAGAAAACTTCATACTTATACTTAAACTACATCATAAGCTTAAAACTATAGGGACAGTCTGTTCAAGTCTGAAATATACGGGTGTCCCTAAACATTTTGCCAACACTGTAGACTGCAATACACGTCTACGTCCTTAAATGTTTTGCAATAGCAGATTTTTCGACTTCAGCTTTAGAACAGAAATGTTTCATGATTTATTAGGAGAAAATTTAAGTCTTGAGGATTAATATCAGTTTAATGTGCATAAATCATTATGCATAGTTGTATGATGTAGTGTATTATGTCGAAGTCGTTGGATTTGTTAAGAGCGTTAAAATCCCTCAGTATGCCTTCCTTCGGAGGGGAAGTAAAGCAGGCGGGCCAATGTCATAGATTTATGGCATGTTAAAGAACCTTCCACTAATATTACATCTGTGTGAAGCTAAATTAGGTTAGAAATGTAAACAACGCTCAGGTTCCTAGGTTCGTTGCCATGAGCCGACTGCGGTGGCATCTAGTAGCCAAGTTCTGAACTAGTAGTTGTTGACGGTGGCGTTTGGTGGCAAAAGGAGGAACTACTTGAATTAAGAAACATAACACACACACTAATACAGTCATCACAATTAACACCGCTTATCAGACAGATTCTACACACACCCAAAGTACACGGGGCTACTTGACCGCGTTGTCGCAGCCCCTAAACTGAGGAACCAACCAAGTGTATTATGTATAAAGGTATCTGAATATCTGTAAATGTATGATGGTTCTTAAATGGTTTAAAATTATTTAATTATCTCGTTGGCCTATTTACTGTATTTATAGTTTATTACACAAAATTAGAATCAGTTGATTCTCTCCTTATTTTAATTTATTTAATTAAATTACTTCACGATACATTAGAATAAAATAAAAATTACCTTCACAAAGACCTTACTGAAGTCTAAATTCTCCCATCTTCACGATGGTATGAAGAGGGGGCGGCAAAAATCCATGGGCCTAGGAGTGCATAAAATCTAAATCCGGCCCTGCTTATAGTCAATATATAGGGATTTTATTTGATATATAAAATGAGACAGTATATAAAGTATTGCGTGATTTATCGAAAGGACAATATTTGTGTTTTTTTTTCATTGTTATGAATCAAAGAAAACGCGATTTAACAAGAAATGGAATACATTTTTTTTTTCATCTAAAGAAAACACATGAATGCCAAGGTTGAACCTCATTCATGAAATTATATTTAAAAATTATTGAGATATACTTGGAAAATTAAGCAAAAACACTTTTGAAATTTTGAAAAACAAATTAAATATAAAACAAATAAACATACTATTTACAGTATACCATTCAAGGTGGTTCATCCTCAGTATTCATGTGTTTTATTTACATGAAAAAAAAAATCATTCCATTCTAACAGGTATTTCTTGTTAAATCATGTTTTTTGTGATCCATAGCGTTGAAAAATATCACAAATATTGTCCTTTCAATACATCACGCAATAATTTATATACTGTTCCCTTTTATGAGGAAGTACGTCCAGAAAGTAAGTTCCGTTTGATAATAACATTAAATTGTGTACAGATACAGAAAAAAAAATTATTGCACTAAATTCTACAACCCTTAAACTACTTTACAATGAAGGCGGCGAAGAATTTCTGACACAGATAGTCACAGGAGATGAACTTGGGTTTCTTACGACACCCCTGAAAGTAAGCGGCAATCAATGGAATGGAGGCACACTTCATCCCCAGCAAAGGTTAAGCCGAAACAAATCTTGACACCTCGAAAAATGATGTGCACAGTGTTCTGGGACTGGATAGGCATCTTACTCATTGATTTCTTACCGCGTGGTCAAACAATCAACGCAGATGCTTACTGCGAGACACTTAGGGAATTGCGTCGCGCAATACAGAATAAGCGCCGAGGGTTGCTGTCAAAATGTGTTGTTTTTATTCACGACAACGCACGACCACTCACTGCAAATGTGACGAAAAACCTCCTACAGGGATTTGGCTGGGACTTGTTTGAACACCCTCCGTACAGCCCTGACCTCGCTCCTAGCGACTTTCATCTGTTCACACATCTCAAGTCTTTCCTTGGCGGTCAACACTTCAACAATGACGACGAACTGAAAGAAGATGTTTCCAACTGGTTGAAGACACAGGCGGCAAACTTCTATGAAGAAGGTACCCAAAAACTTGTGCCACGCTATGACAAATGCCTGCAAAAGTTCGGCAGTTATGTGGAAAAGTAGTTGAGGTGTAGAATGTTGTGCAATAAGTAATTTTTCTGTATCTGTACACCATTTGATTTTATTACCAAACGGAGCTTACTTTCTGGACGTGCCTCGTATATAACAGGGGCCGATAACCTTGATGTTAGGCCACTTAAAACAACACTTATCATCACCATCATCATCATCATCAACCTTTTATATATCAACTGAAATCCATTTGTCATTACTGTAACTATATCAGTTTTCATAATTCTATGCTACATATTAGTGAAGTTATTGTTGTTGTTGTTGTTGTTTCAGTCTTCAGTCTTTTGACTGGTTTGATGCAGCCCTCCATGTACATAGCTACCACACCTTACATCTGAGGCAATCTGTTGAACACATTCTAACCTTGGTCTACCCCTACAGTTCTTGTCCTCAACCCTTCCTTCCATAACTAAGCCTGCTATTCCTGGGTGTCTTAGTATGTGTCCTACTAACCTACCTCTTCTCTACATTAGCAGTCGCCAGAAACATCTCTCCTCTCCTACTCGTCTTAATACCTCTTCGTTTGTAACCCTATCTACCCATCTGATCTTCATCATTATCCTGTAACACCACATTTCAAATGCTTTAATTCTCCTTTTTTCTGCTGCACCAATAGTCCAAGTGAAGTAATTATTTATTATTATCTACAGTACTCTGGAATAAACAAGTGCCACAAGATCAAAACCAACTCTGTTTCGAACATACTTTGTGCCTATATTGACTTATGGGTTGGAAACATGCACAACCACCAAAAAAGTTGACAGCAGACTTCAGGCTTCAGAAATTAAGTTTCTAAGAAGCATGCTTCAAAAAACTAGGAAGGACAAAGTAAGAAATGAGAAGATAAGAGAACAAGCTGGAATAAATCAGTCCCTGAAGGAGACCATTACTAGGGCACGTTTGCGATGGTTTGGTCACGTCAAACGTACCGGTATGACAGAAGGACAGAGTTTTATTTCGGGGGATGCCCAACCGGGGGGCAGGGGGCATGGTATAGGCCCCAAAGAATAGGAGGTCCGGGGATATCCCCGGGAATCTTTTGTATAATTTGGTGCAAAATAATAAGTTTTAAGGCTATCTGGCATCACTTTCAACCAATTTGTTGTGTTGTTTTAAGTTTGGTTAATGACAAACACAACTAAGACCATTTTGTGTTACTTTTTATTGATACAATCATCTTGCTCTCTTGATAGTGTTTACATGGGAGGAATTAATGTTACTGTTTTGATTTACCACTCGCACTATAATATAAAGTCAAGGTTTCTTGAAGCATTACCAAATCGGTTTATAACTTCATCGTCAGTTAGATATGTCTCTGTGATTAGATAACAATACTAGACCGTTGAGTCTGTTTTCAGAAGTAGAATTTCTTAAGTATGTTTTCAACGAATTTAAACTCCGTTCGGCAGTACCAGTAGCTACAGAGAGAGGCAAATTTGCCAAAAGTTTGATAAGGGTACAAAAGATAAGGAAAAGACCTCCGTCACACGCTTCAAGGGCACTTGTTGCTGTTCTTGGTACGTTCATAAGAGCGAAGGCACTGGAGAGTAATAAGAGGTTATGTTGTTACACATAAGATCAGAGCAAACTGATTGTCACACTGTTTACATCGCTCTACCATCACCTTGCTTTGCAACGTTGTCATACGTCGCTTAGTAACAATAGTACATGATAATAACGAGTATATTAGTTTATAACGTTTCAATTCATAAACAAATAATATATGTGACAAAAATTTCGGGGGGGGTGGGGGGGCTCCCCGCCCCCCACCCCGTATATACGCCCCTGCAGAAGGAAGATTTGCAAAACAATGGTTACATACTGAGATTACTGGAAAGAGACCTGTTGGAAGACCTAGGAGGAGATGGCTGGACCAAGTGAAGGAAGATATCACATCCAAGGGAATCAACTGGGATGAAGTCATGAAGGAGCAGTGGTACATGAATCGATAAAATGGAGAGCGCTCGTAAACCACACCCGGGAAACTGGAGTGGAAATTTGAAGATGATGATGATTATTTAATTGTTACCTGTGTGTGAAAACTCCCAGTTGCCGTGTATGAGCCCCCTTAAAAGGCTAAACCACGATGAAAAGCTGAAGACATCAGTTGTCCATGGAAAGGAAGCCGACACCGATCCCTCATAATTAGTTGGACGGGTCAGATCGGCAACATTTAGGATATGAAAGGCTTTCAAGTGGGTATCGGTTGGGCGACTAAACTATACCGTCCTGGATTTTGCCTGGGGTCGAAATGGAAAATCATGGAACACAATCGTTTCTAGGATAGGTGTGGGAATCTGACCCACCTCTTCTGAGTTATACACGTCAAAAAGAGTTTTGTACAGTGAGATTCTTTTGCTGGAGAGGGACCGGCGGCCGGCTGCCAGGCGCGCGTGCCTTCCACCAGCCAACCGAGCTAGGTCCGCGGGGTTGCGCGAGGCGGAGGCGAGCTAACCAGGGTAATTAAAGTCCATTAAGTCACTACAATTTCATCAAAGAGGGTGTGTAGTGTCAGCGCACAGATAAGAAGGTAGCATAAACAACAGCTGCAAGATTTAATTAAAGAAGCACAGATGTTTCTTTATTTCTTGGGAATCTTGATGACCTCACGTCACCAGTTAAAGGTTAGAACTTATCTTTTCACAGAAGATTCTAAAAATGTTCTCCTTCAGCTGACAGACAGTAATTTTGGAAGTTACATCGTTACATTATGTAGCCCCTAAACTTAAGAACCAACCAACCATCGTTACATTATGTCGCTACTCCTGCAACCCCCCCCCCCCTTATGCGTGTTTACTGTAATAAATCGAAGCACGGACCTAAGCCCGTTTGTTGTTTAATTGTGGGTTAATTTAACTTTCAAAGTGTACAGATCAATTACCCGAACTCTAGTGGAGCTGGAGAACAATATATGCCTGAAGATGTCCCTCACAACAGAAGGAAATTGCAACGTTTAAACGCTAATTTATTTACACGGGACAACGCCTGTCGGTCAGTTGAAGGAGAACATTTTATCTTCTTCTGTGAAAAGGTAAGTTCTTTAGTCATAATTTGCTGGTGAATTTATCATTAATTAAATGTACTTTTGTTACGGTTTCCACCTGCGCACAATCCCCGGTACGAGCTCGGTTGGCTGGCGGAAGGCGCGCGCGCCCGGCAGCCGGTTGCCCGTCCCGCTCCAGCAAAAGAATCACCCTGTATATTGCACTGGAGCTCAGTGGGGATGAAAGTGAGGACGGACTTATTTATTAATCGGTGTCCACGCATGTTCTACACAATTGAGATTGGGAGCATAGGCAGGCCATTTCATTCTGTGAATATATTGGTATTAGATTGCCTGAAGAAAGGCATAAAGGTTGAGTGTTATCGTCCACGAAAGTGAAATTTGGGCCGAAATTGTCAGCATAGACTTTCACTACAGGTGCCAGGAGAGTATCCCTCTAACGTATGCCTGGCATACACCCTGGGATGTACACAAGAGAGGTTTAGCGACCATACATGATGCCACCCCAAAACATTGCACCACTTCCTCCCTGCCAAAAGTTATTCATGCACACCACAAATGAGACTTTCTACAGTATACAAACGCAATTCATATTTGGTATGCCAACCTTTTGCATTAATAATGGCCTGAAGCCTCCTTTGCATGGATTTAACAAGGTTGTTCGTGAAGTCTGGTGTAGGCCTAAGTTAGTTAGTTATTGTTGTTTTAAGGGGCGGAACTACGAGGTCATCTGCCCCTCTTAACACAGATTAAAGAATACAAATTTTGAATTTAATTTAAAATTTTGAGGTGGACATCTAAATTTAAAAAGGCCAAAAATTAATAAAACAAAAACAAACAATTAAATAAAAAATAAAAATTATAAAAATAAACAAAAATTACGGAAAAATCAAAAACATCATCATTTAAAAACGAACAAGTCGTTGAGTCAATGTTCACTGGAAAATTTAGATTGCTGGCCCTAACCCACTCTCACTTATAAAGCGGATAACGCGATCAGCAGCCACCGCGTCATCGGTTAATATAAGTTTGAGTGTCGTCTGCAAACCAAGGTTTCTTCGTAAGTCAGCAAGATCCACACACTGGGTGAAAATGTGGGCCACGGTGAATACGGCTCCACAGGTACAAAGTGGGGGGTCTTCCCTTCTCATTAGGTACGAGTGGGTGGATCTTGTATGACCTATCCTTAGCCTACACAAAATGACGGACTCTCTCCGGGCCCGGAAGGAGCTCCGCCACACGCGAGTTGTTCCCTTGATCGCTCTCAGTTTACTGGGCAGTGGGTCAGCTAGCCACTGACTCTCCCAAAAAGCCAGAACTTGTAGGCGTAACTGAGAGCGAATATCTCTATCGGGTACCTCCATTGGTCGAGGTGGTAGTGATACCGCCTCTTTTGCAGCTTGATCTGCTAACTCATTTCCCACAATTCCCATGTGGCTTGGAAGCCACAGAAAGGTGATTCGAGTGTCAGCGTGGCACAGCACGGCTAGTAGGTCGTGGATTCGCTGCACTAGGGGGTGTTGCGGGAAGCATGCAGCAATTGACTGCAACGAACTCAAAGAGTCGGTACACACGAGAAAGTGGATTCGTGCATCCTGTAGTGCAAACTGCAGAGCTTCATAGATGGCAACGAGCTCCGCAGTAAACACACTACAGGCCTCAGGCAAAGAGATCTTGGTACTTGCACCATCAATAACGTAAGCACAACCCACTTTCTCGTCCACCTTCGGACCATCCGTGTATAGAATGCCAGCGTCCGGAAATTGGTGAACTATGCTGTGGAACTGCCTCCGGTAAACGGAGGCATCCGTGTTCACCTTAGGACCTCGGTGCAGATCTAACCGAATTTCCGGACGCGGGACTTGCCACGGAGGCACCTCGCTAGATGTCCGGATCATACAGGGACCTACAGCCACTCCTATTTCAGTACACGAGCTATCAAGTCTAATACCAACCGGCCGAGTGGCACGAGGCCGGTTGGCGTAACCCTGGTGGTTTTGGGTACCGAAGAGAGCTTGATAGGTCGGGTGATGCGGCATTTGACGCACATTGGCAGCATATGCTAAAAGCATATGTTGGCGTCTATAATTTAAAGGTGGAACACCCGATTCGGCGAGTAAGCTGGGTATCGGGCTGGTCCGGAAGGCACCGGTAGCCAGCCTAACGCCACTATGGTGGATACTGTCCAGCATTTTCAAGGTTGCCGGCCTTGCTGAACCGTATGCCGCAGAACCATAGTCTAGCCGGGACAGGACGAGGGCTTGGTAGAACCGTAGCAGCACCGCACGGTCAGCCCCCCACGTAGTGCCACTAAGAAACCTGAGCATGTTCAGTTTCCTGAGACATGTCATTTTCAATTGCCGTATATGGTGCTGCCACGTTAACTTGCTGTCAAAATGGAGCCCCAGGAAGCGATAAGTGTCAACCAACGGCAACGCAGCATCCCTGAGATGTAGTTCAGGGTGTAAATGTAGCCTCCGGAGCCGACAGAAATGGACGACGGAGGTTTTCGCTGCTGAAAAACGAAAACCCCGGTCGTGAGCCCACCCGTCGACCCGGTTGATAGCTAGCTGCAATTGCCGTTCCACGACTGCCATACTTCCAGAGCTGTAATGCAGAGCTAAATCGTCTACATACAGCGATGGAACTACCGCGGACCCGGCGGCGGCAACAATGCCATTAATGGCAATCGCGAACAAGGTGACACTCAGCACTGAACCCTGAGGAACTCCATTTTCTTGCGATAATGTCCTACCGACCCTTACACGGAAGAGTCGGACGGACATGAAATTCACAATGAAAGTCGGTAAGTTACCACGGAGTCCCCACTTGTGAAGGGTGGGAAGGATCCCGTAGCGCCATGTGGTGTCGTAGGCTTTCTCGAGGTCAAAGAAAACCGTGACTAGGTGCTGCTTTCGGAAAAAAGCCTCCTGTATGGCGCTCTCAAGTCGCACCAGATGGTCAGTGGTGGACCTATGAGAGCGAAATCCACATTGGTACTCAGACAGGAGACCTTTATCCTCCAAGAACCACACCAGTCGACGGTTCACCATCTTTTCGAGCAGCTTACATAGGCCATTTGTCAAACAAATGGGCCTATAGCTGCTTACAAACTTGGGATCCTTTCCAGTCTTAGGAATCGGTATCACGATCCCCTCTCGCCATTGAGATGGAAACTCCCCTTCAATCCATATACGATTAAAGAGGATCAACAGTTGTTTTATACTGGATTCGCACAGATGCTTTAACATTTGATTATGTATGTTATCCGGTCCAGGAGCCGTATCCCTGCACAGTGCAAGCGCACTGCGCAGTTTCCATTCAGAGAATGGTACATTATAGGACTCCGAAGCAGCAGTGGCAAAGGACAAGGGGTGAGTCTCTGCCTCCCGCTTCAGAGTCAGAAATGTAGGATCGTAACTCCCGGAGCAGGATACATCGGAGAAGTGCGAGCCAATGCTGTTGGCAATGGCGAGATGGTCCGTGATGATGTCTCCATTGATGGACACTCCGGGTATCGACAGTGATGTCGGGAGTCCGGAGATCCGCCGAAGCTTAGTCCACACTTGAGATGATGGAGTATGTGCCGTCATGGACGACACATACTTTTCCCACGTCGTTTTCTTACTCTCCCGAATCAGATATCGGGCTCTGGCACGCATCCTTCTGAAGGTGATAAGGTTGGCCATGGTGTTTTGCCTCCGATAGCATTTGAAAGCACTTCGACGATCTTTAATGGCTGCTGCAATCTCGGCTGTCCACCAAGGGACAAGCTTCCGGCGTGAGTTTCCGGATGAGGAAGGTATTGTTTCCTCAGCAGCAGCCAAAATACCATTCGTTATGTGAATGGTATGATCGTCGACACTCTCAAAGGTATCTTCGGCAAACACCGCACGTGCCGTGAAAGTTGGCCAATCAGCCCGACGGAGAAGCCATCGACTTGGTAACTCGATGGCTCTCTGGTTCGGAAGAGTAACGATAATTGGAAAATGGTCACTATTACAAAGGTCGTCGTGTACACCCCACTGTAGCAGGGGAACCAGCGCACGACTGCACAAGGTAATATCGACACTTGAATAAGTGCCGTGTGCAATAGAGAAGTGCGTAGGTTCCCCTGTGTTCAACAAACACAGGTCCAGCCGCCTGATCAGCCTCCCAAATCTCTCCCTTTACCGCTAGTGGTAGCGGAGCCCCAGATGGTGTTGTGGGCATTAACATCTCCCAGAAGGAGAAAAGGAGGCGGGAGCTGAGAGACTAGATCCTCCAGCTGTCCGTAATCCGGTTGAGAATCAGGCGGGATGTACACGTTACATACTGTTGCCATTACTGGCAACGAAGTACGAACTGCAACTGCTTCTAGCTGAGTACGCAACGGCACCTCTTCACTAAAGAGACTAGAGTGGACGAGAGTGCAGACGCCACCGGCGGCCACAGCTCCGTCCACCCGGTCTTTAGAGAAGAGTTTGAAGTGTCGCATTGTTGTCTCATGTCCAGGACGAAACCTGGATTCCTGAAGACAGACAATGTTTGCCGTAAACTGAGAAATCAATTGGCGTACTTCAGCGAGATGTCGAAAATAGCTATTACAGTTCCATTGTAATAGTGCCATAGTGTGGACTTAAGTAGAAGATAGTCGTCTACTTATGCTTAACCGTTTGCCAACCATCCCTATCCTTAGGAGTGGGTGATAGGGTAGGAGAGCATTCCTCAATCTCCACATCTCCTTCGGAGGACGAAGAAAACGGAGCGAATGCTCTCTTGGTTGGCGAACGGTTATCGCTGGACTTTCCGGGTCTCGTCCTTGGTGAAGAGCGAGAGCGTTGACGAGGGACCTTCTCCCGGTCCGATGACTGGGAGTCCGTCCCCGGCACGTCCCGATTATTTTTCTTCTTGAACCGGCGTTGACGTCTATTTGGGGAAGTAGTTGGTCCCTTCCCCCCAGACGTCTCCGTCCTGCCAAACAATGCAGCACTTGCTAGGACTGCTCCTCCGGTGGTCGTGGAAGCAGAATTGCCAGCAGGTATTGGAGCTGCCTTTTCAGCAGGAGGGCAAGAGAGACGGCGATGAACAGTCTCTTTCTTACCCGCCGTTCCTGTTCCCTGTTTTGTTTGGCTGGATGTGGGTCCAGCCGTGGCCGGCGAAGACTTCCTCCTCGAACGAGTCGGAGATTGCTTCTTCACTGGCCTTATCGGAGGAGTTGCCTTCTCCGATGGCGCCGGTTTAGTTGGAGGCACCTGCGCCTTTTGTTGGATGCCTGAAGAAGATTCCGTAACCTTCTTCTGGCTAACAGGGGTGATAATAGGGCTATTTGTAGCCCCTTTAACAGTGGTAACTCTTTTAGAACTTGCCGATGTCAAGTTTGCCGCTTGATTACTAGATTCGTTTGATACCTTTTGAGCATATGATACTGAGAAAATAGGAGAGGCCATGGAGCGATATTTTCTGCGTGCTTCAGTGTAGGAGAGCTCGTCTAAGGTCTTTATTTCTTGAATTTTCTTCTCCTCTAGGAAGGCAGGACATTCCTTCCAGCGAGGAGAGTGCTCTCCCTTGCAATTTGGACATGCGGGAGGTGGTGTACATTCCGCTCCCTCATGAGTGGCCTTGCCACAGGAAAGACAGATAGGCTTTCCCGAGCAACGAGATGAGGTATGTCCAAATCGCTGACACTGAAAACACCGCAATGGAGATGGAATATACGGTCGCACATCGAGAGTGTACATTGACACTTTGATCCTCTTGGGCAGGCTATCCGACTCAAACGATAAGATGAACGCCCCGGTGTCAACTAGTACACCATTCATCTTACGTTTGATTCGTCTCACCTCGACAACGCCATGCTTTCCAGTTCTTTCCAGGATACGCTCGTCGGTAGTGTTCACCAGGTCCCTATGAAATACTAAACCTTTCTTCAGGTTTAGGGACTGGTGCTTCACTACCTCGACTGGAATACCACCGAAACTTGTCGTCCCAAGAAGACCATCTGTCTGTCTCTTTCCTTGAGTTTTTATCAAGAGTGCGCCGTTTCGCAGCTTTTTTTACTGTGTCTACATCGCCCCATTTCCCCTCAATTGCATCATGTAAATCAAAAGGATCACGTTTGTAAAATTTTGCCCATCGGTCCTTGTTACCATAAGGTACCGAGGGAAAAACGTTGAATCCTTTTCATCAAGCGGCGAAACTAGAGGCATAAACTTCCTCTTCTTAAATTTTAAAGACGGCTTTGTAAGGGAGCCACCCTGTGAAATAATGGACGCTATGTTTGGTCCCACGAGTAGCTAGGGAACTAAAAGTCAACCCCCGGCAGAGCCCCGCTTGCCCGGGGTAAGGCTAAGGTTCTCCAGAGGTCGCCAGGTATCTGGAGGTGGGTCGCTTGTGACTACTCACCCAGTAGCCATTCATCATCTCGCCACGACCACTCAGCTTGTGATTAGGGGAGGATTCCACCTCCTGTCACGCACACACACATTTACACCAAAGAAAGAAAAGATGAGACAAGGGCCAACTAAGGCGGGAAAGTGAAAGACTCCCTAGGCCTAGAATACCCTAATACCGTCGGGGTCGGAAAAGAACAAGAGTTGACCAAGAGAGGTCGACAGGAAAGAAGACGGAGAGGAGCCCGGCACAAGTAAGTGGAAGCAATGCCGGACTCAGCTGGGGTCCCGTGGTCGCTAACCCACGTCCCACTAGATGTGAGCCCCTGAGGGCAAAGGCCTAAGTACAGACCAACATTTTCGAAAATTTTCTACTAGTTGCGTTTTGGAGGAACACTTTATTTTTCGGATTTTGTTTTCGGAATGGGCCCATAAATGTTCAAAGGGGTTAACGTCCGGAGATAGCGGCGGAGTCGGAAATGCTTTTCGGGCGTTATACAACAGCCACTCTCGCTTTATTTTTGCTGTATGCTTTGGGTCGTTGTCACATTGAAATAAATAGGTGTCTTGTATGCGTAATTTCACAACACTCCTAGAAGAATTACCCCGGAGAACTTTGATGTAGTCCTGAACATTCATGATACCATCAGTTACGTCCAGTTTTCCAATTACCGCAGCCCCATACCATGACGTGGCCAGGCCCGACGAGTGGGGGGGGGACAGGCAGAGCTGGTGCCCCGGGGCCCGACCCTCCATGGGGGGGTCCGGCGTCCTAGGAGGATGTGCAAAGCACTTATTTTTCAGGACGCGAAGAGATATTTTCCCTTGCGAATGAAGCCCTTTCGTGTTACGCATTAACGTCTCAGTACCGTTAAACATAAAATTAATTGCTCTCTTTATCTACGACTTGGAAATGACTCCGGTTCCTGACGAAGCCGCGGCAGGAATGCAGGATTCGGCTTCCTGACTGCGGTGTTAATCGCAGTCTTACTTAACAGTTAATAATAGGCCTATTTGTCGTTACAGATGTTAATTCATTTAGGGGCTTGCAACATTCAACCCGTGTACTTGGTAGCTAGTAGGTATAGTATCACTGGCGGGCAATGGACCATTGGCACTGGGTTGGGGATGGTTTGCATCAAATAGTACTGTAGATATAATTCAGTATTTGCTGACGCGTTAGTTTTACGGTTTGTTTCTGAAGGCCTCCACGTTATTGAATGAAGTTGACTGTAAAGCAGTAGTTTTCACAAATATTAATGAAGCCGAACAAAATAGAAATCCAAAAGATATGCGAATTGTGTAGACTGAAGGAGAGGCTAGTGGTTGTTGTATAATAAGTGAGGTGTATTGGCAACATTGTTGTAACTATTTGTCTTGGAGAGTAAAATCTTCGACCCTCTTAAAACCATCAACTGCTGGACGAAAGGCGGGGTATACACTGTACTGTGCTATGGCCTCTGTGACATGATAAATCACATGTCGTATTATTAGTTGCCGACTGGGAATGCATTGGCCGTCGCGACTATTACCGTAATTATTAGGGTTAAGAGTAGGGTAGGTGTCCCTGGACTTGAAATAAGGTACTACCACGGCATTGGTCTGGAGGGAGTGTGAAAAACCAAACTCAGGATAGCCGCTGTCAGCACTAGGATTCGAACCTCCGATCTGTAGACTTGCTGTAGGCCCCCATCACGGTCATTGGTAAGCTACACCGCGGAGTTTTAGTTGAAGATGTGAGAGCTTTTACTTGAATATCGGAGTCTTTTCTATAGCCACTAAATGTCAATGGTCACCAAATGGTTTACTCCAAAATATCCCAAAAATAATCACCCAAATGGCCTATCCTATAACTCAATAATTTGGACCTAATTTTTGCAAACTTTCCCGGAGGAGAGCTCCCGGACCCCACTCTGAGCTTGATGATATTCCATACCCCAAGATCCCCTGTGTGTCCACTCCCCCATAATCTTGGCTTAAATCCGCCCATGATGGTCACCAGTCATAGATAGGATTGATGATGTTTAGGAAAACCTGGCTGTAGTTTTGCTTACTGCAAAGCAATATTAAATTATAAGAAATCAACCCTACTGCCAATTACAAAATATAGTTCAAATTCACATTTTCTTCTATTCTGAAAACAAATCACTGATCAGCTGCAATCTACTGATAGCACATAATAACTTGAGTTAAGTATGAGTACTGTATACCTGTGGTTAATTATGAAAATATATTTTGCTTTGTTTAATGTACAAAGATGTGTGATCGCCGTTCAACCAAAACACTTATCAGTATTTAGGCTTAGACCCAAGGGCGTGACTCTTCAAGGGCAGCAAATTTTAACAATGTCAACATAAAAACACTTTATGTAAAACGTAATTTAAAATACGTCTTGGCTTTGTGTAAAAATCATGTTTGCATTATGAAAAGAGATGATGTCATATGTCACAGAGGCCGTAGTACTGCACAGTGTACAGTGTACATTTTCCACCTCTTTTAACTTGCAGTTCAGTGAGCTGAACTTCATGTTGATTAATTTTTGGGTCTTAGGACGTAGGGATAGAATTGAGGAGGAAATGAATGTACGGGTTAAAACGATGATTCACGAAAAATAAGCATAGTATCACCGACGGTGGAATTCTAACCCACCTGTTTCCGAGTTCATGGACAACTGCTTTTTTAAATTTGAGTATTTTCTCAAAGTTAAATACTGTAAAAGCGATGCAATTACTGGTCCGGTAAATGCAACTTTTTCAAATTTGTGTACGACAAACGAGCATATTGATTTTAAAAGTATCACTGAAGTTCTAAAATTATTGATATCAAAGATGATCTGCAGAACTTTAAATCTGATCACTGTGCATGCTTACAATGTTACCTCATCGAGACAAATTTAGATTTGTCAAATGACAAAACAGTATAGTGTATTTAATGAAAATTATTACGGTACCTAGTTTTCGATGGCTTTAATCTAATATTAATTTTTGTTAATTGAAAATAATGCATTAGTACGCGCTTGTCAGGTATAAACATTGAATTTGCAAATAATTTTGGATGCATTCCTACACTTTCAATGTTGTAAATTTAACATACCAGCATTAACTTATTTATATTGATAGTAATTCCCGCTCTGCTTGTGATAATAAATATAGCCTGGATTTAGTGGAATATTCATTGAAATATTATTATCATATATGAATTGCAGCCAATGCTCATATCAGGACATTTCAATTGAAAGCCCAAGAGCTCCCAACAAGTTCAATTTCAAGTAGTTCCAACTTTGGCTACCAGAAGCCACTAACACTGACACCCAGCGGGGAACGTTGGAACTTGATAGAGCGTTTCCAACCAAATAACCTGCACATTTTGGCTACACACTACCAATTGTAGTGGTAGGTTCTTTTGCATGCCATAAATCTATGACATGGGCCCGCCGGCTTTATTTCCCCTCCGAATAAAGGCATACTGACGAATTTTAACGTTCTTAAAAATCCGACGACTTCGGCCAGGTTTAAACCCGCGATCTTGGGCATAGTAGTTCAGCATGCCACAATTATTATTATTATTATTATTATTATTATTATTATTATTATTATTATTATTACCGTACTGTTGCTTGCTTGTTGGCTCTTTTTGTTTTTGTAATTGATTTCGTGATGAACATTTAGTGCAAAAAAATGTGCAAAATCAGTTTGTGCAAATTTGCGAGGATTTTTCAGAATTTGGTTTTAGAGGGGGGCCCGGGAGATTCCAGCCCCAGGGCCCGTTGCCGCTCTCTACGGCCCTGGACGTGGCCTCCTCCATGCTTCACTGTTGGTAGTAGCCTACATTTTTATTTCCAGTTCTGTATTTGGTCTTCTCCAAACGAACTGTCGACCATCAGATTCAAACATCTCGAATTTACTTTCATCCGAAAATAAAATAGTTTTCCAGAAGTCTTGTCCCATATTTATATATTCCTTAGCGAATGCCAACCTCTTCCCTAGGTTTATCTCACTTATAAAGGCTTCTTTCGCGCTGCTCTGCCGTTAATGCCTGCTTCATGGAACCTATTCCGGATAGTTTGAAGTGTAACAATCCTCCCGGAACGTGAAGCTAGCTGTTTCCCTAGTTCAGCTGCATTAATTCTAGATTTCTCAAAGGCTTCACGAACCAATTGGCGAGATTCACGTTGCGAAATGACCCTTGGTCGTCCCTGTCGCTTTGCATTATCGGTCGATCCCGTCTTGAACTTGTTAATAATATACCGGACAGTCGCATGGGATCGTTCCACCAGCTTCCCACGCTTCCGATAGCTGAATCCTTGTTTAAATAATGAAACTATGTGATCTTTTCAGGCGGCACTCAACTCTTGTGATTTCCGACCCATGCTGTACGACTGTCAGACGTAAAGTTAACAGTCACCATCTAAGAACACTAAGGTGAGTCGACCTCCGCTTGTCGTCACGCCCTAAGACGGGGGAAGGACGTGTAACAGTCCAATTGTTACAAATATTGGACGCGTATGAATACTTTCTTTGCCAACGAATATGCCTTTTGTTCCGTTATTAACTAAGGTAACGTGTTCACGTTACTAGAATATGTTTGTGTATAATATACTGCCATAAGGTCCGTATACAAACCTATGGAATACCATAATGCTGCAAGACATAATTATTATAGAAACCAACAGAGTAAAATATATATAGCCTATGGATACTTTTTACCCACTGTATCCTCATTGACACAGGCGAGTGTACACAACCGATATACACGCTAGCAAGAACTTCTAATGGGTTTGAGACCACTACGACTCTTGGGCAGCAATATGCAAAACTTTTTTTGATGTGTGTATGTCTCACGGAGCTGAGAGTAACCTTTTCCAGCCCTCACGCCAGAATACTTTAGAAGTATTCATGTTGGTAAGAAACCATACTGTACCTTTGGGAATAATCTCTCTAGATTAGCACTGTTACTCCGCCTGGGTGAAACTGCTAAGGTAACACAAGGCTGGACAGATGGAGGTTTGGAGAAAGTTTCCTTCCCTTGAGTAGCATTGGTTGAGTTGGAACTTGTGATAGCAGCAGGAAGGGAACCAGTCTTGGTCAACGAAGGAGGTAATCCTGTAAATCAGCCAGTAATTTTAATTTATTATCATTCACGAATAAAAGGCAAAATAGTAAGATACAAGCAGTAGAAATGATTTTTTTAAGAACTTCAGTTAAAATGACAAGAAGGGATAGAATTAAAAATATTAAAATCAGAGAAGAGTTAAATATGGAACCGTTAAATCAGAAGATACAGAAATTAAGGTTACGTTGGTTCGGACATGTAAAAGGAATGGGTAAGGAAAGAGTAGCAAGAAGGGAATTAGAAAGTGAAGTCAAGAGACCAGTTGTAAGACCGAGAAGAAGGTGGTTGGACCAAATTTTGAAGGACATTGGAGAAGCTGGATTATATGTGGCAGAAGTGATGGAAAAGGAAAAATGGAAGGACAGAGAGGAGTGGAGGAGGCTTGTAAACCACACCCGGGTGGCTGAAGTGGGACTTCGATGATAGTGATGACGACTGTTGCCTTATTGGATTCTATACCGACAGTAGAGGCTACGCTGGCTAAAGCGCTGCGTTAGGCCATGGGGCCAAGCTCTCTGCTGACTCGGTAGACGCGTGGGTTCGAGCCCCACCGTCGGCTGTCCTTGAAATGGTTTTCCGTGGTTTCCCATTTTCAACACCAGGCAAATGCTGGGACAGTACCTTCTGACAGGCCACGGCCGCTTCCTTCCACATCCTTGCCCACTTGCATTCATCTTCATCCATTCCATCTCTCATCCCGACGGGCGTCGAATAGAAAGACCTGCACTCGGCCTCTCAGGAGGCCTCACGACCAAAAAAAAATTGGATTCTATGCAAAGCTGATCTTCAATCAACCAATCCTCAATCCTCTTTGATGGATAAAGTTAATATACTCAACACAAATACCTAAAATAAAAAATTCCCTTCCCTACCGGAATATAAAAATAACTAGGTAGATACATTATGTTTCGTTAGCCACGCGTGGCGAACATCTTCAGATCGTTATTAAATATTTAGTTGATTATACAAGATGACAAGTTAGTTTAATAACTCTTCAGCTTTAATTGATAGATTAACCTCCAACAAATCTAAACTCCTCAATTCTAGAATCTTCATCATTTTTATTTATTTAGCGTATGGCTAAATCATAAATACGAGGTATGCAGGACCGTACTATGATTTTATTCAATTATTCAGTTAGTAGAACTAAAGAAAATCCAATTAACAAATTGCATATTACACAATAGGAACAACATACATATATTTTCCGAGTCCAGTCTAGTCTGCAACATGGGCGCCCGCAGAGGGGGGCAAGGAGGGGCCGTATCCCCCCTCTGGAATCCCGAGAATATTTCGATTGTTCATTGTCACACCAGTTTATTTAATAAATTGAAGTTACCAGTACTGATAGTAAACAGATTTAGATGTAGGGACAATTCCACAGTTTTATTTCACTTGGTAATTTGGGATTATTTGAAAATATGTCCAGTTATTTAGAAAATCGGCGAACTGGGTTAACATTACCGATTTAATGAACATAATGATTTTTGTCGATACATGGTGATACAACTACTTTGTACCTGTTTTTAAGAAATGTACATTATGACGATGATTCAAGAGGAAAAGCGAACTTCTATGAACAAAGCTCTGAACTAAAAATACTATTCCTCCCATTCATGACAGCCATAAAGATAATATACCCAACGGTTTCAGAGAGTCAAATAATGAATATCACGAAGCAATTACGAAATGAAACGAAAATTGCGGGGTGAGGGGAACGTCTCATCACCACCTAGTGACAGGTAGGTAATGAAAAGAAAAATATTATTTGGTACACCCCCCCCCCCCCCCTACGCCTGGAGAAAATCCTGCGGGCGCCCATGGTCTGCAAGCCTCTGTTTGCGAACAAGTCGCCTCCATGGTGCCCTATTAGCAGTTAGCACTGCAACTTCATCTGCTTCTACACCTCTCACTTTGAAATCGTTCAATACTGAATGTAACCATCGCCTCCCAGGTGTCTAACTCTGCTTCCCTTACCCTGAACGGTACAGCCGAACTCATTAACCTCGTAGGTAATATCATCCCCAGCGGCTTCGGTGGCGTAGTTGGTAGCATGCTGAGATTTTATGCCCAAGATCGCGGGTTCCAACCCGGCCGAAGTTGTTGGATTTTTTAAGAGCGTTAAAAATCCCTCAGTATGCCTTCCTTCGGAGGGGAAGTAAAGTCGGCGGTCCCATGTCATAGATTTATGGCATGTGAAAGAACCTTCCACTAATTATCGGTTAAATTTGACTGACGCTCTTAGGTTCCAACGTTTGTCGCCAGGAGCCGACTGTGGTGGTGTCAAGTAACTAAGTTCAGAACTAGTAGAGGTTGACATAGGACCACTGGCTCTATTCCTCTCCGAAGGAAGGCATACTTAGGGATTTTAACGCTCTTAAAAAATCCGACGACATCGGTCAGGTTTGAACCCTAGATCTTGGACATAGTAGTTCAGCACGCTCTAAACTACGCCACCGAAGTTTCTTTCAATCAAAGAAAATTTCAGTCTCCGGCTCTTCTTCCTCTTTTCCTCATCAGCCATATTTGTTTTAAACCAAGAAGTATATAACTTTTAAGCTCTTTGTGGTTCACAGCCTGCTTAAATAAGCCAAAGAATACACAAATACCGCCACAATCATCATCTTTCAATGAGTCTTTGTACAGCACTTAAAAATAACGATTCATTCGCTAATGCAAATCGGTGAATGTGCTGGTGAAACGCTTCTTCTTCTAATCCCTATCCGTTCCGGATGTCGGTTTTAGTATCCACCAGACCTAACCTCGCTAGGCCAATGGTTTTAGTATCCACCGGACCTAACCTCGGTAGTCCAATGGTTTTAGTATTCACCAGACCTAACCTCGCTAGGCCAATGGTTTTATTATTCACCGGACCTAACCTAGGTAGTCCAATGGTTTTAGTATTCATCGGACCTAACCTCGGTAGTCCAATAGTTTTATTATTCACCAGACCTAACCTCGGTAGACTAATGGTTTTAGTATCCACCGGACCTAACCTCAGTAGACCAATGGTTTTAGTATCCACCGGACCTAACCTCAGTAGACCAATGGTTTTAGTATTCACCGGACCTAACCTCCGTAAACTAATGGTTTTAGTATCCACCGGACCTAACCTAGGTAAACTAATGGTTTTAGTATCCACCGGACCTAACCTAGGTAGACCAATGGTTTTAGTATCCACCGGACCTAACCTAGGTAGACCAATGGTTTTAGTATCCACCGGACCTAACCTAGGTAGACCAATGGTTTTAGTATACACCGGACCTAACCTAGGTAGACCAATGGTTTTAGTATCCACCGGACCTAACCTCGGTAGTCCAATGGTTTTAGTATCCACCAGACCTAACCTCGCTAGGCCAATGGTTTTAGTATCCACCGGACCTAACCTCGGTAGTCCAATGGTTTTAGTATTCACCAGACCTAACCTCGCTAGGCCAATGGTTTTATTATTCACCGGACCTAACCTAGGTAGTCCAATGGTTTTAGTATTCATCGGACCTAACCTCGGTAGTCCAATAGTTTTATTATTCACCAGACCTAACCTCGGTAGACTAATGGTTTTAGTATCCACCGGACCTAACCTCAGTAGACCAATGGTTTTAGTATCCACCGGACCTAACCTCAGTAGACCAATGGTTTTAGTATTCACCGGACCTAACCTCCGTAAACTAATGGTTTTAGTATCCACCGGACCTAACCTAGGTAAACTAATGGTTTTAGTATCCACCGGACCTAACCTAGGTAGACCAATGGTTTTAGTATCCACCGGACCTAACCTAGGTAGACCAATGGTTTTAGTATCCACCGGACCTAACCTAGGTAGACCAATGGTTTTAGTATACACCGGACCTAACCTAGGTAGACCAATGGTTTTAGTATCCACCGGACCTAACCTCGGTAGTCCAATGGTTTTAGTATTCACCAGACCTAACCTCGATAGGCCAATGGTTTTAGTATCCACCGGACCTAACCTAGGTAGACTAATGGTTTTAGTATTCACCAGACCTAACCTCGATAGGCCAATGGTTTTAGTATCCACCGGACCTAACCTCGGTAGTCCAATGGTTTTAGTATTCACCAGGCCTAACCTCGGTAGACTAATGGTTTTATTATTCACCGGACCTAACCTCGATAGGCCAATGGTTTTAGTATCCACCGGACCTAACCTCGGTAGTCCAATGGTTTTAGTATTCACCAGGCCTAACCTCGGTAGACTAATGGTTTTAGTATTCACCAGACCTAACCTCGATAGGCCAATGGTTTTAGTATCCACCGGACCTAACCTAGGTAGACTAATGGTTTTAGTATTCACCAGACCTAACCTCGATAGGCCAATGGTTTTAGTATCCACCGGACCTAACCTCGGTAGTCCAATGGTTTTAGTATTCACCAGGCCTAACCTCGGTAGACTAATGGTTTTAGTATCCACCGGACCTAACCTCGATAGGCCAATGGTTTTATTATTCACCGGACCTAACCTCGGTAGACCAATGGTTTTAGTATTCACCAGGCCTAACCTCGGTAGACTAATGGTTTTAGTATTCACCGGACCTAACCTAGGTAGACCAATGGTTTTAGTATTCACCGGACCTAACCTCGGTAGACCAATTGTTTTAGTATTCACCAGGCCTAACCTCGGTAGACTAATGGTTTTAGTATTCACTGGACCTAACCTCAGTAAACCAATGGTTTTAGTATTCACCTGACCTAACCTCAGTAGACCAATGGTTTTAGTATTCACCGGACCTAACCTAGGTAGACCAATGGTTTTAATATTCACCGGATCTAACCTCAGTAGACCAATGGTT
Source organism: Meconema thalassinum (assembly GCA_946902985.2). NCBI lineage: Eukaryota > Metazoa > Arthropoda > Insecta > Orthoptera > Tettigoniidae > Meconema > Meconema thalassinum. The sequence continues at coordinate 138,990,714 of OX336401.1, forward strand.
TTAGTATTCACCGGACCTAACCTCAGTAGACCAATGGTTTTAGTATTCACCGGACCTAACCTCAGTAAACCAATGGTTTTAATATTCACCGGACCTAACCTCAGTAGACCAATGGTTTTAGTATTCACCGGACCTAACCTCAGTAGACCAATGGTTTTAGTATTCACCGGACCTAACCTCCGTAGACCAATGGTTTTAGAATCCACCGGACCTAACCTACGTAAACTAATGGTTTTAGTATCCACCGGACCTAACCTAGGTAAACTAATGGTTTTAGTATCCACCGGACCTAACCTAGGTAGACCAATGGTTTTAGTATCCACCGGACCTAACCTCAGTAGATCAATTTTTTTAGTATCCACCGGACCTAACCTAGGTAGACCAATGGTTTTAGTAATCACCGGACCTAACCTAGGTAGACTAATGGTTTCAGTATCCACCGGACCTAACTTAGGTAGGACCAATAATTTTAGTATCCACTGGACCTAAACTAGGTAGACCAATGGTTTCAGTATTCACTGGACCTAACCTCGGTAGGACCAATGGTTTTTACATAATCATTAATGCATGGATGTATAGCAATCAAAATTAAAGGATAAAATAAAATAGTCTTAAAACTGCAATGCCGTATGAACAGTGACATTACTTCCTCTACTGGTATATTCACCATAATCGGCTAGTTCAATCCTTACAAATGTGTAGCAAATAATGTATTATATTTCATAGAATGCCGCAAAATTATAAATTGATTTGGCTTTAAATACATCGTTTATTGATTTTTGGAGCAATACCAGTATTGTCTTGTTTGCGTAGAACACCGTAAAAATTAAATAGCAATATAAAATACAACTTCAAATACCTGGGCTTAACCCTGCAGGCGACTGTACATTCCTACAGAATTCACATCAGATTACGAGCAACAGCGGCAGTAAAAGCAATATACGACATTAAACTTCTTAATAGATTATCTCTGACGACTACCATGACTCTATTTGACGCCAAAATTATACCTATCTTGATTTATGGGTTTGAGATAAGCTAACGACGAACGACCTTAAGACGCTAGAAAAGGTCAAGGCACGCTTCCTAGAGACAGCCATAGGAAAAAAAAGGAAGATTGTAGTTTTACGTGACCGTGAATCTTGTGATTATGAGCCACGGGACCTCCTTTTTACGTGGAATCCGAACCACAGGACATGGCAGTTCACTTCGAAAAAACAGCCATAGGAGTATCCAGATCTACAAGATCACGACTAGTATACGAACTCACCGGAGAACCTTTCCTAATCGAAACACTGCGACTTACGCTACCTTCACCCAACACGGATAGTTGGAAAATGCTACTGCAGGAAAGGGAAGCGAAGAAACAAGAAAGCCGCAATCGGGACTGAGTTCTACTCGACAGAGGCTATGGTAGACAAGTCATGGGTGGACACAGACCAGGAGCTGCGACACTTCGTGACTTCAATGACCGTCCATGGACACCACCACAGGGATTGTAAGATAAAACCCTTTCATGGCCCAACTGTGTGAATTAGGCCTCTCGTTCATTGGGAGCAGAAATCAGCGAAATGCGAAGCAACGAATTCGGGCGAACACCGTTCGTACGAAATCGTGCGAATGCCTATCGTCCATTGTATCAGTATTCGTCCGGATTCATAGACTAGATGGCTCACCGGAACGGTTTTCCAGATGATTCTGATGAAGAATTTTTCGATTTGGGATTATCACCTTTGATTCGACGTATCACGAACAGGCGATATCGACAAAGACGGGAAATGTGAGTGAATCAAATTTACGCAAAAAGGAAGGAGTTCGGTGAATTTTCTCATTTGTGGCATGATCTTCAAGCCGAAGACCACCACTTTTCCTATTTTCACTTCCCGTTAGTCCCACAGATATTTCCTTTCCTGAACAAGCAAAATTAACATTTCACAATCCATTTTCACTGCGCTCTTCGCACTCGTTCACAACTAAAATCCCAACAGAACGGGATCAGTTCGCACTTCGCAGCTGTTCGGACAAAAACTGACGAACGATACGGGCTCTGTGGACGCGGTCCCCCCTCAAGTCAAGTCTTTGGATCGTTCGTGCGTTTTCGTACGACTTCGGACGAATTCGATTTCGGACCTTTTGGGAGCTTTCCGCTCCCAATGGACGAGAGGCCTTATGTGATAATCTCTGCGAACGCTATCACGTTATGAAATTAAAAAAAACTACCCAACTCAATATTAGAGTTTTATAAGAGCGTCAAGTGACCCTCTCGATATCACACTGTGCTCTGTACTCAATGCACAATTTGTGTGCTCTATTAAATTAATTAACTCCACCAAGGACGGTCCCAAGCCCGGCTGAAAAAAGGAGGGCTGGAGTGGATATCTCGTCCCACTCTGGAAAACCAAACTAGAGAAGAGTTGAACATCTAACTCCACATCTGTGAGCATGGACACAGAGAGGAGGCAGCTCCTCCACCATGATAGGGTGCTGTGGGCCAATCACTCACACATCTGAACTTATTCGATTACTGAAACTGCAACAGAGAATAACCGGACTGATAAACAGTTGACGACTTTTGGCATGAAAATGGTTGCGAAAATTGGATGCTGGAACATAAGAACTTTATGCCAAACAGGCAGGCAAAAGCAGGTCTGCGCAGAAATGAGAAACTACCAGTTAGACATTCTAGGGTTGAGTCGCGGTTGACTCTAGATAGGTCGGAAGGCTGCGACTTGGCAACATGTTCATCAGTCATAGGCCTACGCTTGTCAGGCGGCAACACGAAGCAACGTTCAGTCTTTGGTTCAGTCTGGAAGGTGTTCTCGTTTATCTCACAGGGATATTTCCTTCTATATTTTATTTCTTATGCTTTGTACGTTTATACGCTTTATATTAGCGTTCCAAGTGAGATTTTAACTGTAATCCCTAATCGAGGACACACTGACGAGTGTGCTTGTACGGTACATGTTATTATCATATGTACTTCATGTTTTAAACTCTCATTTTCCAGGAATGTTTCGGCACAGTAAAAATGCCAGATAAATGTTTTGTCCCCAGCTGTAACTTTCAGTTATTGCCAATGTATTGCTAAACAATTATTCACAGGCTAGGAATGATGCTGTTGATGTCAGCAAACTTGGGGGAAGAGAAAGTTGCAGACACTTTAGGAAGGAAACAGAAGTAATCTGATATATTTATGAAATACCAGCACAGCAGAGTATTTCTATAGTGGTAGTAAATTATCTACATACGGTAGGCCTACATGTGTGGCGGAATTTAGGGTTTATAGGCCTACAGTGTAAAGATGTTATGGGAGATAGCCTACATTTTTGCATCACGTAACCCTCAATTGCATCTACTTACTCCATATTATTATTATAATACCGGCAATTTTTATTACCGTACTTCAGAGTAGTAAAATACGTATAGAAGCCTAAAATAATTTTCTTTTTTCTTGCTTAACACATTTATGTTGGTAAATTATTTCCGTGTCATTCACGCCTGATACCAGCTGCTTGGTTCTTATAACAACTTTTCACGATCATATGTACGCTATTAATTTATTTCCGATTGTAACACTGGTCATACGTCAATAATAAAATTAAATAAACAGATGTCTTGCTAAACATTGTGTCCACTATTAATTCCGTAGTTTTTGTCGCATCCATTACTAGCAAACAGCTGTTCAGGCGCTCGCGACGAAGTATGACTGACAACAACCGTAGCTACAGTGTTGTCAGGTCGAACCTTCCGACCTTTCTAGAGTCGACCATGGTTGAGTGAAGTACGTTGGAAGGACTTTGGAGGAATCAGGACGCTATTGAAAAAGAAGCACTTAGGTGGAACCCCCAGTGCGCCCGAGGAAGGGGTAGGATCTCTCTACCTGCCGCAGTCTTAGAGCCTTTCCCAAAACATATAGGTGTGTTTAAGAAAAGACTGACTATTTGTGTAAATACTGCAGTTTAATTGTTATTGAATTGTTATGTATAATTATTTATTTGTTATTTATATCCAATTTGCCACCAGGGGACATACTCCCAATTGCAAATAAATGAATGAATACCTGGAGAAGAAGTGTTGAGGAGGAGAGGAAAGCGACTGGCAAATCCTGGACAGACCTGCAGATGCTGCCTGGGAGAAGAAATCAGTGGAGGAATTTTGTTGCAGCCCTTTGCTCCGAGAGGGGACATAGGAATTAAGTCAGTAAATAGGTTAAGTAAGTCATTAAATTAATTAAAATACGGCATGGGACACTACCGACTAAGAGATGTTGCAAGAAAACCCATTCATTAATTCTACAGAACAGGAGAACAAGCCTTGGTAACTTTCAACAAGGTATATCACTGAAAATATAGTATTTATGATTGACAAACCTTTCTCGGAGTTGTTGGGAGTCGTTTCACATTCTCAATTGCCACTGCTGCACCGGACATAATTACTTTATTCGTAAATTAAACATTATTGGTAGTGTTCATTTGAACAAGGTCGGTCATTTAATAATCACACCGGACACTACGTCATACCCACGTGACACGTTGCCAACATGAAAAATGAAATAAAAGGCAAAACCATTGGCCTGGATAAAGATTATTGATGCGTGACTTCCCCCACTGTGCGTGACAAAAACCAGGGGTGTTATCTATTAGCTGCGTTATCAATCCTCCATTGGTCTGGACGAAAATATTGGTCTAGTCAAAACTATTGGTACCGAATGCGTGGGGTTGGCATTGTGGACTCCTTCACAAACATTCACAAAGATGGCAGTCAGAGCAGCAATTTCAACTATATAAGTCATGCTCCTTTAGGGCGGGATGGTGGGTCTACGGCAGCGGACGAGTGAACATCTATTACTATATCATCTCCAGATACAATTACTACAGTTATTTTGGCCAATTTCATCACTTACAATTTTTAAACACATGTTCTCCTGTTCTGTAGCGCCACCACTCATTCCAGTCAGGCTTTTCCAGTAGAAAATAAACATTGTTATTCGTAAGGTCTTTCTTAACCTACAAACGACAATACAGTACTAACCGGACTTGGCTGAGTCGTTGAATCGCTGAATAGGAGCTCTTGAAAATGACATCTCAGTTATTCAGAACTATTACACATATCAATTTAGAGTGGACTTGAGCAAGAAGTTAATAGGCAAAGGCCTAAAAACACTGATTTGTTAACCCGAGTAGTGTGTGTGCTAAATCATTTCTTCATTTGCATTATTATTTTGCTACCGGTCCATTTTGTAGCTAAGTAACAAAATAAATGAAGGTTGAATTCCGCGCATTCTCAAAGACGTTGAAATATTACTACCACCACAACCTACTCGAATCCTCGCTTTCTTCCTTTCTATGCAGCTTTGACAAACACGCCTGGAGAGTGAAATATTTCATTCCTTTTCAATTTGCCGCAAAGCGCTGCCTGCTTGACTTGCAGTAATTTCATATTGTTTGTTTTTGACATTGTCCACTTATGATCCCATAAAGCAGTTTGCAATTTCTAACCTCAAAAATATATTAACACAAATAACGCAACCATCAGCATCGGCCACTAAAGCTATTTTCGATATTAGAAACATATCTCGCCTTTCACTGAAATCCGCCTTAGCACTCTTTGATGCCAAGATTGTTCCGGTCCTCACATATGGGTTAGACATAGTCTGGGATAAATTAAGCTTGAGCGATCTCAGATCAATTGAAAAAGTCAAAGCGCGATACTTAAAGGCTGCCCTGGGAGTATCAAAATACACGCACTCCCGACTTGTTTATCAACTTGCCAGGGAAACTTTTCTTGTTGAAGACTTAAGATCTCGATTGCAATTGCCTTCTACTGGACAGGAACAGGAATTCCTAAGGATGAGACAAAGAAAGCGAGCGTAAATCGACATAGAATTCTATGGGACTGATGTCATGTCTCAGAGAAATTGGACTGAACCGAACAATGAAATGAGGAGTGCTCTGAATAGACTTGCTGTGCACGGCTTCCTTCATAAGCTGTGCGTGCGGCGTGGCTTTCATGGACCTTCTGAGCAGTGTGTGTGTGCATATTATGTGCTAAACATTGTGGTCGATATCATTTTAGTAGATGTTCTACGAGAACACTGTCCTTATTGGAGTACTCGAAAATGCAATGCACATTTTTCCGCAGTTCCTTTATTATTATGATATCGAACACAGACCAAGGATCATGTAATGTGGGGCGCGCACTGGTCGGTGGGTTGGTGGGATCCGGGTCTCGAGCGCGGTTTGTGGTGGAGGCCGGAGGAAACCATGCACCGCTGGTCTATTTATTTAACTTCTCATCTGACAGTGTTTGTGATATTATGATGTATTTATTCCAAATGCACTTTCGTGCGAAATTACACGATTATTAAATAACGCAACCATTAGCGTATTATTGTTCCATGAACCATGCCAAGGAAATTAAAACAGATCAAGAAATGTCCAATAGAGGGTTTAGTAGGCCGCGAAACTTTTCCGCTAGATAGCATGGTTGTTGTATGTGGGACTCCATTGATTTGCCTTCCGTTGGTGTTCTATGGTTGGTTGGTTGGTTGGTTCTTAAGTTTAGGGGCTGTGACAACGCGGTCATGTAGCCCCGAGTACTTTGGGTGTGTGTAGAATCTGTCTGATAACCGGTGTTAATTGTGATGACTGTATTAGTGTGTATCTGTTTTAATTCAAGTAAGGACTGTAGACGATCAAATTTCAAGTAGTTCCTACTTTTGCCGCCAAACGCCACCGTCAACGACTACTAGTTCAGAACTTAGCTACCAGACGTCATCGCAGTCGGCTCGTGACAGCGAACGTAGGAATCTAAGAGCGTTGTTTACATTCTTAACCTAACTTATACAATTTAGCTTCACACAGGTGTAATTAGTGGTTGGTTGGTTCTTAAGTTTAGGGGCTGCGACAACGCGGTCATGTAGCCCCGTGTACTTTGGGTGTGTGTAGAATCTGTCTGATAACCGGTGTTAATTGTGATCACTGTATTAGTGTGTGTTATCTGTTTTCAATTCAAGTAAGGACTGCAGACTTTTAATTTTAAGTAGTTCCTACTTTTGCCGCCCAACGCACCGTCAACGACTAACAGTTCAGAACTTAGCTACCAGACGCCACAGCAGTCGGCTCTTTGCAACGAGCGTAGGCACCTAAGAGCGTTGTTTACATTCTTAACCTATACAATTTAGCTTCTCACAGGTGTAATTAGTGGAAGGTCCTTTAACATGCCATAAATCTATTACATGGGACCGCCGGCTTTACTTCCCCTCCGAAGGAAGGCATACTGAGGTATTTTAACGCTCTTAAAAAATCCGACGACTTCGGCCGGATTTGAACCCGCGATCTTGTGCATAGAAGCTCAGCATGCTACCAACTACGCCACCGAAGCCGCCTTGGTGTTCTATGCACATCGAATTTGAAGAATGAATAAGTTACGATACGTTTACATTCTCAAGCATTTGTAACAGCCTGTTGCATGCTATTAGAGCAAAAGAACTAAATGATCCCACATAGTACCTGCGCACTATCTGTTGGTGCTAGTTCAACGTTAATATTGGAAATGCGTACAAATGTTCAAGGTAATAAATAATAGACATATCTAATTCCTATTAACACTTTGTTTTGCATATTCATTTCTAGTTTTTGTACGCTTTGTAGTGGCTTCCGTGGTGTAGTTGGTAGCATGCTGAACTGCTGTGCCCAAGATAGCGGGTTCAAACCCGGCCGAAGTCGTCGGATTTTTTAAACCTTTGAGTTCGGCAGATTTTATGGTGGAAGCCATGGGAAGCAAGTCTGGTTACCACATGCCTTTGGTCTTGCCCAGACTCTGTCCATTGTCGGTCTATCATTGCGCTTGTGCCATAGAAATTGGGATCGATATCCTTCCTCTTCATCCATCGCGATTCGAGTAGCGCTTGAAATGGGCCTGTAGATGGTAGCATGAACTGTCCTCCATGAACAAACTTTCCCTTGCTAATTCATATACTATCCTTGTGGGCGCATATATCCCAATTAATTAATAAGAACTTTATTGCAGCCAATGGCCAAATTAATAAATTAACATTAAAAGACAAAAAAGATTGCCTTAGTCTTCGCTACAAAACATTGTAAGTGTGACCCGTCTTTGTTTGCACAACATCACGTGATACCTATCACACTGCTCTCCACATAGCAAACAGATGCACTGCTGGTCCGGCTGATGAAATCTCTTCTTGGTGCATACTTTAAAGTGAAAACCACGCACCGAAAATCTCGTGACTATATGACGCAAATCGTACAATGCATTTGTCCATTCAGCTGAAAGCATCGCGTCAGTGCCGTAAAAGTCGTCCCATATGTCTTCTCTCTTCCTTTTCAATTCTGTCAGTAGGGTCTCATATCCAGGTGTAACGGGCAGCAGTAGGTTCAGTCTCAGGTCTTCAGCAAAATATGGCTCTCTAGCTAGCAGGTAAACCAAACGGGATGGTGTGTACTTTGAAAGGCACAAAGCTCTCTTGAGATAGATGGATTTTACTCTTTCCAGATCTGCCAGGTGTTTCCTCTTGAGGTGTATCCATATATTTTCCAATCCATACGATGCAATTGGTGCTATTTTTACATGAAACAATTGGATTGCAGTCTTTAGGGACAATTTATGAATTTGTTTTATGTCACTCATCGCTTTCACTGCAGCGGTCAGCTTGTCTCTCATATGGATTGTAAAAACGTTTCCCAGAGTCTGCAAAGTTATCCCGAGATACTTAAAATGAGTCACCGATGGAATAAGTCTGTCTTTATAGCTTATCTTTCCCCGCTTCCCTCCTTTCCTGAATGTCATCATAACTGTCTTGTCCTCGATTAAGCGTAATTCATTGACTTCAGCCCAATCCACCAACTTGTTGAAAGCTCTTTGGAGATATTCCATACTTGATGATGATAGAACCATGTCGTCTGCATATATATATAACCTGACTTTGTCCGTCAATGGTGCTTCTACTATGTCCGCAGTGGCGATGTTGAACAACAGGGGACTTAGAGGGTCCCAATTCCGCTGTTTGTTAAATGCGTCCATATTAATTCTATTCCATATGAGGCTATTGGTGAAACGACTGCCTTAAATAAGGTCATTGCAGTAGACAATGAAAGTTTGCTGATATTCTTTATTCTGTGAATGGATTTTATAGCTGCTGAGACTCTCTCTTGAATATGGATCCTGTAGGAAGACATGGTTGTTTGTAAATGAACTCCTAAGTATTGAAATTTGTTCACTGTTGTTAGCTTAACACCTTGCAGGGTCAAATTGTCATCTGTTGTCAGTTTACCTCCTTTTCTGAGAATCATGTAGAAGGTTTTTTCTTCGTTGATCTCGAGCTGTTTTCACCAGCCCACAGTGCGAGCTTCTGGAGTGCGATTTGCAGGTCTCTTTTGCTGTGCGATCCTAGTGCCATATCATCAGCGTACATTATTAGTTTCCCCGTTGGGTGGTCCTGAACGATGTTGAAAATGTCAGCTGTTAGGACATTAAACAATAGAGGACTCATGGGGTCGCCCTGAAGTACGCCGTTTGTCTGTATGATCTTCTTTGACAGGACTACACCGTCATTAATAGCGATGTAATTGTATGTTAGAATTGCCTCAACCATTCTTACTAGTGGGTGGGCGTATCCCAGCATCCCTTTAAGTTTATTTATGAGGATATTCTGATTGATTAAGTCAAAAGCTTTTCTATAGTCAATTAAGACCACATGGTATTTCCCCTTCTTGTGCCTTAGTGCCTGTTCCTCTTCTTCTTGTAGTACTTTTACTGCTTGTAAAGCTAAACTTTGTAGGTTAGATTGATAACGCTATATTAGTTTCAACGTTCGTCGCCAGGTGCTGACTGCGATGGCATCTACTGTATTAGCCAAGTCCGCAGCTAGGTGTCGTGGACGGTAGCATTTGGTAGCAAAAGTAGGAACTAGGTACTTGAAAAATTCTACCTGAATCACAGATAACACACACTAATACAGCCATCACATTAGCACCGGTTATCAGACACATTCTGCACACACTCAAAGTACACGGAGCTACATGACCGCGTTGTCGCAGCGAACGAAACAACTGCCTTAAAATTATGTCCATAAATATTGATACTATTAAGATTGTTCGGTCGACGCGTCACCCTCATATGATAATAATAATAATAATAATAATAATAATAATAATAATTATAACCTCAACGGCAGTGAAGGCGGAAAGAATGGATCTCGGTACGGCGGAACTGGCGGAAGACGCATACCATTCCGTGAAATCCACATTGCGTCTGACTTGAAACAAGCGGCAAAGTGGTCAGCGTCTGTTTCTCTAAATGAGGCGGCTGCACTAAAATCTCCTCGAATTCAAAAATCGAGTCGTATGCCTGAGGTCTCAACCAAGATCACCACAAAAACCAAACCTCAACTTGAGTGCATGATGGAAGAGACGATCACAGAATCACTACCCCAGGCACCAGTCGATAGACTGGACTCACCTGATAATCGGATTCTGGGGGATCATGCGGAGAAGAATCGGAGCTTCTCAAGAACTCTTCACACACTCAAAACTCGACGTAAGAATTTTATTGGCACAATTAATGTGAACACCCTCACTAAAACAGGTAAATTAAAACAACTCACTAACGCCCTCGAAAAATTTGACCGCACTTCAAGAGACACGATTCGAGGATGAAGAACACTTTAATACGGAGAATTTCAGAAACTATAAGGGCAAACCTGCCATAAAAGTTAGAGGCAAACTACCACTCCTGGGAACCGGTTTCGCCATACACAATTCCGTACTCGACTCAGTCATCGATTTCTCTTCTCCCAACGAAAGAGTATCTCTGCTCTCAGTAAAGTCAGCCAATAAAGCTTATACACTGATCAACGTCCACGCTCCCATAAATCAACTCAACAAATCCGACCCAGAAACTATGGACAATTTATGGGAAACTCTCGAAGACATAACCAACAAAATACCAAGGCACCATGTGAAGATCTTATTGGGTGATTTTAATGCCCAGCTAGGTAAGGAAAGAAAATTTAGTGATACCACAGGCTCCCATACTAAGCACGAACGTACCAACGGGAATGATGAAAGACTAATTGACTTCTGCAGAAACTTTGAACTTAAAATCATGATCAAACAATTTCAAAAACCTCCACACAAGTTAACCACATGGAGATCACCCAATCGTAGACAGGGTAAATACCAAATTGACCATATCGCAATTTCCAAGAAAAATACAAAATAAATTTTAAACGTCAGAGCTCGTAAAGCCGCCTTTAAGTCAGGCCATCATCTTCTTCAAATAAAGTCGAAATTCCAACCCGAGCAAAAAGGCCCACCCAAAAATATCAAACCAGTTCCAGAGTACCTGAAACTCCACAAAGAAGAAATAATAATGCAAATGAATCAGGAGACATCAACAGACTGGCAGAAAATAACGAAGAAAATTCAGGAAGCCATGAAACTAGGACAACCTCCTCGCACAAGGAAACATCGCTGGTGGAATGTAATTGCGATCGGGCATTTGACAACCGAATGACTGCCTGGAAAACGTTTAACAGTCACAAAACTGAGGAAAACTGGGAGAACTTTCTTACAACCCAAAAATATGCTTCCTAAACAATAAGGAAAGAAAAACGAGGATATGACCACAACAGACTCAATGAAATCCAGGAGGATTCCACCCAACATAATACCAGAAACTTCTACAAAACATTTAGAGAAAACTTAAAGGGATATCAGGCGCCCAGGCTGTGCTTAATAAAACCCGATGGCACGTTGGAAACTAACGCGAAAGAAAACTGCAAAATATTAGCCCAATACTTCAACTCTCTTCTTAACTGCGAATCACCCTAAGAAAAACTTGCCTTCACTCCTCCGGTTTCCACATACCCGGACTCACGAGCCCCTGACCTAGAAGAAATTCAGGAGATCATCCAAAAGCTCAAAAATAACAAAGCACCAGGGGAAGATGGGATCATTGCGGAATTCTGGAAACTGAACGATCCTACACTTACGCAGAAACTTCATAACGTCATTTCAGACATATGGATGATGGAACGAATACCAGAAGACTGGAAATGTGCTCTAATTCATCCATTACACAAAAAGGGTGATGAAACAGCCATCAGTAACTACAGAGGATTACCCCTGCTCCCGATTACTTACAAAATCCTCTCTAAGGCACTTTTAAACAGGCTAGAACCCCTGGCGGATTCACTAATTGGTGAATACCAAGCCGGATTCAGAAAAGGGCGATCATGTGCTGAACAGGTGTGGAGCTTAAAAAGATACAGTCAGTCTGAGAGACTAGACTTTATATCATTTCAAATGACGCATGCTGCACATGTTAGAAAGGCTCAGGAGGACTCTTTCAACAGACTCTATTACCCATTAACTTAGGCTTCCTGCGCGGGGAACGGAGAGCGGGAAGTGCACTCTGCTGCATGACGTCACGCACTCGCCGTCTCCGTATCACATAACGCCAGGCCCCAGGAGTAAACTCCGACTCGGTGCATATGCACTGAACAACATGATGACGTCATACACGCCGTAACCGTAACGCATAACGTTAGACCAAAGCATTACGATGAAGTCGACAAGATCATTTGAAATGATAAAACGATATTACGAATGAGAAAATGTAGTTGGTTCCTCAGTTTAGGGGCTGCGACAACGCGGTCATGTAGCCCCGTGTACTTTGTGTGTTTGCAGAATCTGTCTGATAATTGTGATGGCTGTATTAGTGTGTGTATCTGTTTTTTAATTCAAGTAAGGACTGCAACTTTGCATTTTTTAAATAGTTCCTACTTTTGCCGCCAAACGCCACCGTCAACGACTACTAGTCCTAGTTCAGAAATTAGCTACTAGACGCCACCGCAGTCGGCACTTGGCAACGAACGTAGAAACCTAAGAGCGTTGTTTACATTCTTAACCTATACAATTTAGCTTCACACAGGTGAAATTAGTGGAAGGTTCTTTAACATGCCATAAATCTATGACATGGGACCGCCGGATTTTCCTCCCCTCCGAAGGAAGGCATACTGAGGGATTTTTAACGCTCTTAAAAATCCGACGACTTCGGCCGGGTTTGAACCCGCCATCTTGGGCATAGAAGCTCAGCATGCTACCGACTACGCCACCGAAGCCACCCAATATTTCTGAACACAGCCATTCGTAAACAATTGCGCAAGTTTCTATCGCTCATCGTTGCACGATGTTTACTTTTGGTAAGCTTAAGAACCGAAAAGAAACGCTCACAAATGTACGTTGCGGCAAACATTGCTCACTTCGGCGCGGCGAGCAGACCGCGTGCTCAACCAACCAAACTCCACCCACCACTACCGAAACTACAGTACCTTCCACCAAGGCGCTCGGAGACTTGACGTTACAGACAGCTAACGCACAGGGCTGCGAGTAGCATAGAAAGCCGACGTTATACGATTGACTTCGCGTCACCACATGGTAACTTTACGATTGCTCACGAAGTGAGAAGCGTATATCCTCTCTGTTTCAAAATAAATCATGTGATTGTGCCAGAGCTTATCTATATTTACGACACTTTACTAAATGTAAAATACTGCAGTGTAATATTAAACATATCATATTCACAGAATACATTACATTGAAGTACCTCCATTTTCTATATCGTGCACGTCGGCCTGTTGGTCTCGGGGTACGGTTCCTGCTTCGTGTGCAAGAGGTGCAGGGTTCATATCCCGGAAATTTCCAGATTTTTTACTTTAGTTTTATCTCTTGAAAAGATTCAAAAAGTGTATAACAGAACCTTAGGAACGTTCTTTTTTCGTGCGAGACTTGTACATACAGTATACCGGTAATATAAATACATAGTTTGAGGTCAAACGCTTCATTTTTCTTCTTTTCGTCGGTTTACCCTCCAGGTTGGCTTTTCCCTCGGACTACAAATCACCACCTCTAATTCAAGCCAAACAAGTAATAAGTGAATACTATACAACAATTTAGAACTCCATATATACCAGATCCGAAGATTCCGTCCATACCAAACTATTCATTCCCAATATACCACACAGACTGTCCTCAACTCTCTGGCCCAACTTCATAACCACCCAGTTTATTACAAATCATGGTCGCTTTAAATCCTATCTCTATAAAATGAAGATAATGGATTCGCCACTCTGCAACTGCCCGGAAAAATCTCCACAGATGGCCCGGCACCTATTGACTGAATGCACCACGTACTCAAGAGAACCCCAGCTGTGCTTCGATCAACACCCCTGCCAACGATTGTTAAGCACCACTGGAATACTGTCGAAGTAACAGAATTCCTAAAAAAAATCTTCCATTCACTTCAATAATTATAAGTGTAAATAACCCGTGATATACCTATAGGTGAAACGCGGGTTGTAAATATTTTAATTAAATAACACAAAAGAAAGCAAAGATCCAAACTGAAGTAGTACTACTTAATGGCAGGGTATGCCAGAAAATCACTCGACACTCGAAAGCAAATGGGGAAGATGAAAGAAAAAAGTCTTGTGCGACGCTTATAGATGGGCTAAGTACTCAACGGGTTAAGACTAGAAATTGAAAGACTCCCTAGTACTCGGATACCCTATTACCAGCTTGCCACGGTGGGTGAGTGGATAGCGTGTCGGTCTAATCCCAAGATTGCTGGTTCGCCCCTGGCCGTGATTTTTGAAAGGCGGCAAAAATATGACACGCATGCCATACGATGTTGGCATGTCAATGAACCCATTTGAATTCAGTAGGCCGAGTTCATAGTGGCAAAATTAATCTCGGGAGTTTCCGCCAATACAAAGTTCCTCATTTCTCTACTAGAAAGCGCTATAGTATTCAACGAGCTTTGATATCTAACCTCCTTGACTATCATAGTGATTCAAGGAACAACGAAATTCGACATGCAAGCAACCCTCTGGGTGTCAAATTACAAAGCTTGCACCTGGCACCCGAGACCATACGATATTATTATTACCCTATTACCGTCGGGATCGGAAGAGAACAAAAGTTGACCAAAGGAGGTCGACAGGAAATAATACATAGAGGAACCCGTCACAAATACTGCTCGAGCCGAGGCTCCGTGAACCTGAGAGGAATGTGGATCGCGGACGATGAGGAGTGATGTGGGGGGTTCCCGGTCCGTGAGTAGTAACAGCACCAAATACATTGGTCGGTGACTCACTAATTCTCAACACCACAGAGGTTTAGGGCTTTAGGCAACGTCTCTCTATGCTAGGAATATGAGAATAGACAGGAATTCCATATAACACCGCGGGCTGTTGACAGGTCCTTCTCTTCCTGTCTCCCGCGTCACCTCACCCCGTAAGTTCACGATTACGTGCCGAGTGCGACCGTGCGGATGCGACCCAGCAAAAATCGTGGCTATAGCGACCTTGCTAGTAGCTTACAGTGTCCCATGCGACCCATTGTTCGAGAGAAGAATTGAAGATCTCATTTCCAAAGTGACGTAAATCCATGAAATGCAAAACTTCAGAAATCACGTTTTTGTTTGGTTGGTTGGTTCTTAAGTTTAGGGGCTGCGACAACGCGGTCATGTAGCCCCGTGTACTTTGGGTGTGTGTATAATCTGTCTGATAACCGGTGTTAATTGTGATGACTGTATTAGTGTGTGTTATCTGATTATTTTTAAATTAAGTACTGCAACTTAGAATTTTTCAAATAGTTCCTACTTTTGCCGCCAAGCGCCACCGTCAACGACTACTTGGCCAAGATCAGAACTTTAGCTACTAGACGCCGCCGCAGTCGGCTCTTGGCAACGAACTTAGAAACCTAAGAGCGTTGTTTACATTCTTAACCTATCCAATTTAGCTTCACACAGGTGCAATTCGTGGAAGGTTCTTTAAGATGCCATAAATCTATGACATGGGACCGCCGGCTTTACTTCCCCTCCGAAGGAAGACATACTGAGGAATTTTTAACGCTCTTAAAAAATCCGACTGCTTCGGTCGGGTTTGAACCCGCTATCTTGGGCATAGAAGCTCAGCATGCTACCGACTACGCCACCGAAGCCACTCGGTGTTAGTTGTGATTGCGGTATTAGTGCGTGTTATCTGTTTTAATTCAAGTAGGGACTGAAGACAATTATTTCAGGTAGTTACTACTTTTGCTTCCAAATGTTACCGTCCATGACACCTAGCTTGCGTACTTGGCTACTAGATGGCATTGCAATCAGCATCTGGAGGCGAACGTTCGAACTAATAGAGCGTTATCATTTCTAACCTAGAAAATGTGGGCTTCACACAAGTATAGTTAGTGGAAGGATCTTTTTCATGCCATAAATCTATGACATGGGACCGCCGGCTTTACTTCCCCTCCGAAGGAAGGCGTACTCATAGCCTACTTTAGTAGTTGCCAGCATGTAAAAGTGATAGGATCTCGCGTAGTGTAGGGTGTCCACCGCCATCAAAATTCGGAAAATTTGCAATTTATCAACAGAGCCAACGTTATTGTTCGGCGCTTGTGTTGCCGCTTAGTTCGAAACATGGAAGTGCGGTAATTGCAGTGGTGAGCTTGGAATAAGGTTTTGGATAACCTGAGGCACACGCCCCAGTTATTTTAGTCAAGACAGTCATCTAACCTAGTGCCGGCCAATGGTTTCGTCCAGACAGTCGTCTAACCGAGTGCCGGCCAATGGTTTCGTCCAGACAGTCGCCTAACCTAGTGCCGGCCAATGGTTTCGTCCAGACAGTCGTCTAACCTAGTGCCAGCCAATGGTTTCGTCCAGACAGTCGACTAACCTAGTGCCGATCAATGGTTTCGTCCAGACAGTCGTCTAACCTAGTGACGGCCAATGGTTTCGTCCAGACAGTCAACAAACCTAGTGCCGGCCAATGGTTTCGTCCAGACAGTCATCTAACCTAGTGCTAGCCAATGGTTTCGTCCAGACAGTCGACTAACTTAGTGCTAGCCAATGGTTTCGTCCAGAATGTCGTCTAACCTAGTGCTAGCCAATGGTTTCGTCCAGACAGTCGTCTAACCTAGTGCCGGCCAATGGTTTCGTCCAGACAGTCGACTATCCTAGTGCTAGCCAATGGTTTCGTCCAGACAGTCGACTAACCTAGTGACGGCCAATGGTTTCGTCCAGACAGTAGACTAACCTAGTGCCGGCCAATTGTTTCGTTCAGACAGTCATCTAATCTAGTGCCGGCCAATTGTTTCGTCCAGACAGTCGTCTAACCTAGTGCCGGCCAATGGTTTCGTCCTGACAGTCGTCTAATCTAGTGCCAGTCAATGGTTTCGTCCAGACAGTCGTCTAATCTAGTGCGGGCCAATGGTTTCGCTCAGACAGTCATCTAACCTAGTGCTGACCAATGGTTTCATTCAGACAGTCGACTAACCTAGTGCCAGCCAATGGTTTCGTTCAGACAGTCGTCTAACCTAGTGCCGGGCAATGGTTTCGTCGAGACAGTCGTCTAACCTAGTGCCGGCCTATGGTTTCGTCCGGACAGTCGTCTAACCTAGTGCCGGCCAATGGTTTCGTCCAGACAGTCATCTAACCTAGTGCTGGCCAATCGTTTCGTCCAGACAGTCGTCTAAACTAGTGCTGGCCAAAGGTTTCGTCCGGACAGTCGTCTAACCTAGTGCCGGCCAATGGTTTCGTCCGGACAGTCATCTAACCTAGTGCCGGCCAAAGGTTTCGTCCAAACAGTCGTCTAATCTAGTGCCGGCCAATGGTTTCGTCCAGACAGTCATATAACCTAGTGCTGACCAATGGTTTCGTCCAGACAGTCGTCTAACCTAGTGCCGGCCAAAGGTTTCGTCCAGACAGTCGTCTAATCTAGTGCCGGCCAATGGTTTCGTCCAGACAGTCATCTAACCTAGTGCTGACCAATGGTTTCGTCCAGACAGTCGTCTAACCTAGTGCCGGCCAAAGGTTTCGTCCGGACAGTCGTCTAACCTAGTGCCGGCCAATGGTTTTCTTCCAAACAATCATCTAACCTATTGCCGGCCAAAGGTTTCGTCCGGACAGTCGTCTAACCTAGTGCCGGCAAATGGTTTTCTTCCAAACAATCGTCTAACCTATTGCCGGCCAAAGGTTTCGTCCAGACAGTCGTCTAACCTAGTGCCGGCCAATGGTTTTCTTCCAAACAATCGTCTAACCTATTGCCGGCCAAAGGTTTCGTCCAGACAGTCGTCTAACCTATTGCCGGCCAAAGGTTTCGTCCAGTCAGTCGTCTAACCTAGTGTCGGCCAATGGTTTCGTCCAGACAGTCATCTAACCTAGTGCTAGCCAATGGTTTCGTCCAGACAGTCGACTAACCTATTGCTAGCCAATGGTTTCGTCCAGACAGTCGACTAACCTAGTGCTAGCCAATGGTTTCGTCCAGACAGTCGACTAACCTAGTGCTAGCCAATGTTTTTCTTCCAAAAAATCGTCTAACCTAGTGTCGGCCAAAGGTTTCGTCCAGACAGTCATCTAACCTAGTGCTAGCCAATGGTTTCGTCCAGACAGTCGACTAACTTAGTGCTAGCCAATGGTTTCGTCCAGACAGTCGTTTAACCTATTGCCGGCCAAAGGTTTCGTCCAGACAGTCGACTAACCTAGTGCTAGCCAATGGTTTCGTCCTGACAGTCGTCTAACCTACAGTATTGCCGGCCAAAGGTCTCGTCCAGACCGTCGTCTAATCAACTAGCAACCACTGGTTTCGTCCAGACTGTCGTCTAACCAAATAGTGACCAATGGCTTTTTTCTCATCCATTTTAGTACATCAGTAATTTTCGTCCAGACAGTCGCCTAACCTGGAGTGCGGTGAAGTGAAGTTGGCAGGATTGGCTGATATAAGCTATAACCAACGTGTTTTTTCGTCAGTTTATTACTTCAAAATGAATGTTGATAATTGAGTGTGAAGACAGGAAGTTCACATTAATATCCTGTTATCAAATTATTATGCTCTGTTTCACTCCCAACTGTTTTATGGTATAAATCTATATGGCAGTGCAACAAAAGAAGTTTTAAGCAATATTTTTATCCTGCAGAAGTGAGCAATTATGGTTGGTTTACACCCTCTAAGATCTTGTAGGGACTAATTTAAAAAATTCCAATTTATGACAGCATCATTGTACTTACTGAATTGTTCTCTGTATATTAAGAGACAAATTCTAACTGGAAATGCTAATATTGTAAAAAATTCTCATCTACATTCGCACAACACTAGAAGCAGAATAAATGTTCACTGCCAATAATATAGAGGAGCTTTCAGGAAAAAAGGTCCCTTGTTTACTGCCTCCAAATATTTTAACTTGCTATCTCTAAGAAATGCCAGCACCAATTCCACATTCAAACTAAAATTTAAAATATGGCTCACAGACAAAGCAATATATTCCGTAAAATAATTCGAGGCAATGTGCATAGAGATATGAGTGTTTGTATGTTGATTATTGTATTTACCTGTACCCCTGTAATTATGTATTTTATGTATAATTATGAATTTTATGTATATTGTTACGGCTGTGAGTTTGTGTCATCACTCGCCGCATGAGTCACAACTGCCCCAGGGCTGGGCTGTGGCCTGCCTCCTGTATTGCGTGTGCCTTATGCAACAGGGCTACTAGGACAAAGGGATAGTCCAGAATATTCGTGACTGGACCAGCGATGGAAACCTCGAGAAGCCGTGAACCCTGAATGGATCTAGAAGCATTTATTGAGTCACCGGCCTGCTATATAAGTGCGACCTGTCTAGCAGTTGTTGTTGTTGTGTTTTACGAGCTAGTGTGAGCGATTATCCTGTGCGACAGAAGTGTGGTGACGAAGTGCCGTGCGAGTTACCAAATCCAGTGACATTGTTTCTCCAGCTTGTGGACAGCGAAATAGCCTGCAGCAAGTGATCGTAAGTAATTGAGGTCGGTGAACGTAAGGGAGAGGAGCAGGTAGTTTCTGTCAAGGCCACTGTACTCATTAGGACGGATTAACTTCTGTGGTCTGTTGACAAGTGGAAGGGCCAAGAGCGCTCAAGGAAGAGACTTGAGGAAACTGGAGTAAGGCTCCTAATTGCTTGTATTTGCTGATTAGTGTAATTTTCTGGCCACAATAAAGTTAATTATTTCTTTAAGCAGTAATTGGTGTTGTGCTTCCTACCCACCGTAATCCAGTTAACAAAGGTGCCACTAGGGGGTGGCACGTAACAACTGGTGTCAGAAGTGGGATTACGAACTCAAGCACAGCACCTGACGGTCCTGGTTTCAAAACCCGAGCAGGTCATTTTCTCTAATATTCCTGTGAGTGCATGCCCTTTACAAGGCAAACAACTAAAATGGAGGCGCAATTGGCAGCATTGCTAGAAAAGTTAAATGGCATAGAAGACGGCCAGAAGAATTTAACCAAGGACCTAACTGCCAAAATGGAAGACGGCCAGAAGAAGATGGAGGATGGCCAGAAGAAGTTAGCAGAGGACCTGAAGGACAGCCAAAATAAGTTAGCAGAGGACCTAACCACCAAATTTCTGGATGGCCAGAAAAATCTGGAAGAGTGTCTGCTGACGAAATTAGAGGAGAGCCAAAGGAAATTAGAACAGGGCCTACGTGAGGAAGTCGCAGCAGTGGAAAAGAAGTTCGACGCCTTACAAGTGGAAGTTGCCGAGCTGCGCCAACGCCTGCTGATGGGGGTGGAGGAGAAATTCAACGCCTTACAAGTGGAAGTTGCCGAGCTGTGCCAACGTCCGCTGATGGGGGTGGAGGAGAAATTCAATGCCTTACAAAAGGAAGTTGCCGAGCTGCGCCAACGCCCACTGACGGGGGTGAAAGAGGAATTCAACGCTCTACGAGAGGAACTTGCCGAGCTGCGCCAACGCCCGCCCACCGTTACACCGGGAATATCAGGAACGGGACATAGCAGAGTGACGCCCCCAACCTTCGACGGAAAGGTCCCATGGAGCACCTACTTACGTCAGTTCGAGGCAGCCTGTTCCATAAATAACTGGAACAACACAGAAAAGGCTACAGCTCTCATTGTAGCGCTGAGAGGCGACGCCCTTAACGTCCTTCAGGCCATCCCGACTGGATCCCAGGACTACGCTGCACTGATCGCCCATATGGAGTCCCGATATGGAGATGGCCATCTTCAGCAGGCCTACCAGATGCAGCTCCGGATCCGGGTACAGAAGAACGCGGAAACCCTGCAGGAGTTCGAGATGGACATCGCACGCCTCGTAAGGCTCGCCTACCCAACAGCGCCGGCCGACTTTCTGGAGCAGATAGCGACGCAGACTTTCACCGACGGGTTACGGGACTCGGACACTCAACAGGCGCTGCGTCTCGCGCGCAATAAGACCCTGGTAGATGCGCTGAGCCACGCACTTGAGTTCGAGACGGCAAAACAGGCATCCAGAATGCACGCGCGGGTGCGTCAAGTGGACGTCGACGAACCAGTAAAAACCAACGAGACCAAGCCCCTGGCCGACGAATTAATGGAGCCGCTAAGCCGTTTCTTCAAGAATCGCAGTACCACCAACAAAAACGTAGCCGAAGGACATCCGGAGAGGCGGCCCGGAAGAGGACTACCGACCTGCTGGACCTGCCGTAAGAGAGGCCACCTGAGCAAGGACTGCGGTGATCGCCGCCGCCAAGGGTTTCCGTCGGGACAGTCAGTCGTAGAGAAACCGCGCGGCCCAGGAAAGCAAGTATCAGCCAGCCTAGGGGGGCAAAGGTTGGCTTGTGACTGTCGTCAAGCCCCAGCAGTCCAAGTGCGTGTGACGAAGTTACGGAGGGACAATAGCAGCCTGATGGTCGACGGAGTCGTCAACGGAGTGAGCTGGCCCATGCTCATCGACACGGGAGCATCGAGGACCATCGTCAATCCCACTGTGATCCCGAAGTGGAGAGTGCAACCCACACAAAGGAACCTCCAGCTAATAACCGCGACCGGAGAGACCGCACCGGTACATGGCGAAGCATCACTGGAGTTCGTCATTGGTCGACGGGTGATAAAGCATCCAGTGCTTGTGGCTGACGTATCAAACGAAGTGATCATCGGACTGGACTTCCTGGACCAGAACAACATCATCTTGGACCTGAGTACCAACACTCTGCACTTCAGAGGTGAGGAACTTGCTTTGCAACCAGCACACGAGGCCGTCACCGCACGACGAGTAAGGCTGAGAGAGGACGTCATCGTTCCTGCCAGGACGGAGGTCAGCGCCGCCGTAATTGTCGACGGAACTGCTGAGGGAGTGGCGGCTGTCATCGAGCCAAAATATGAGGACATCCAGACAAAAGGATTGCTAGTCGCCAAGACCCTCAAAAACACGACGTCTCGGCCGTACGTCCGCCTGTCCAACCTGAACGACTACGACATTACGGTTCACCGGGACACCAACCTAGGAGTCTGCGAGCCCGTTACCTGGATTGCCCGCATCACCGACACGACGGACGGACACCTGCAGACGGACAACCGAAGAAGACGCACACTGCCAGAAGAACTACAGAAGCTGTACCAAGGATCCCAGGACCATTTAGACGAGGAACAATCACGCCAAATTCAGGACCTGCTACGCGAATTCCAGGACGTCTTCTCCGTGGGGAGCAAAGACTTCGGCAGGACAGGCTTGGTCCAGCACAGAATCGACGTTGGGGACAGCGCACCGATTAGGGCCCCATTCCGACGAATCCCGCTCGCCAAGCAAGCCGATGTCGACCGGATGATAGAAGAGATGAAGGAGCAAGGGGTGATCGAGCCATCACATAGTCCTTGGAGTTCTCCGGTCGTGCTTGTGAAGAAGAAGGACGGTTCCACCAGGTTCTGCGTGGACTACAGGCGGGTGAACGACGTCACGAAGAAGGACAGCTACCCTCTACCCCGGATTGACGACACGCTGGACACCATATCAGGGTCAAGATGGTTCTCCACCTTGGATTTGAAGAGTGGCTACTGGCAGGTGGAGGTCCAACCTAAGGACCGCGAGAAAACGGCGCTCTCTGTGGGCAGCGGGCTCTGGCAGTTCACCGTCATGCCATTCGGTCTGTGCAACGCCCCTACGACCTTCGAAAGGCTAATGGAGTCCATTCTGAGGGGACTACACTGGAAGACCTGCCTGGTCTACCTAGACGACGTCATCGTTCCGGGGAGAAGCTTCGAGGAGCACTACAGCAACCTGAAGGAGATCTTGTTGAAGCTACGGGCTGCCCAGCTTAAGTTGAGCCCCAAGAAGTGTCAGCTCTTCCAGAAGCGGGTCCAGTACCTTGGGCATATCGTCTCCGAGGAAGGGGTGCGCACCGACCCAGAGAAGACCGCAGCTGTGAGGGAGTGGCCAGTTCCGAAGGACAAGTCCCAACTACGAAGCTTCCTGGGACTCTGCACTTATTACCGTCGCTTCGTGAGGGTATTCGCCGACATCGCCAAACCTTTACATCGACTGACTGAGAAGGACCAACTCTTCACGTGGACAGCAGAATGCCACAGTGCCTTCGAACAACTCAAGCAGGCTCTGTGCACCGCGCCTATTCTGGCCTACCCCAGACCTGGAACAAGGTTCATGGTCGATACCGATGCCAGCGACTTTGGCATAGGGGGAATCCTGTCGCAGGTAGTGGACGGCAAGGAGAGAGTAGTGGCCTACTTCAGCAAGGCCTTGTCAAAGCCAGAAAGGAACTACTGCGTCACCAGGAAGGAGCTGCTCGCCATCGTGAAGACCATTGAACGCTTCCACAAGTACCTGTACGGGCAAGAATTTCTCATCAGGACCGACCATGCATCCCTGCGGTGGCTCCTGAACTTCAAGCAACCCGAGGGTCAACTCGCGCGGTGGTTAGAGAGGCTTCAACAGTACAACTTTGAGATTCAGCACAGGAAACTTCCAACTGCATTCTAACGCCGACGCCCTGTCACGAAGACCGTGCCCCGAAGACTGCACCTTCTGTGCCCGAAGGGAGGAGAACACCGGGATACTGTGCCGACGGACTACTGTGGAACTTCAAGGGAACTGGAGCCGCGAATCTTTCACGCGGGCACAAGCAGAAGATGATGACCTGGGACTGATAGCCGAATGGAAGAGGGCCTGTGTCCCCAGACCCGGGTGGAACATTGTGAGTGACTGCAGTCCAAAGTTTAAGTCGTACTGGGTACAGTGGGACTCGCTGATTGTAAGGGATGGCCTCATCTGCCGTACCTGGGAGAGCACCGACGGGAAGACATCTCGGGAACAAGTCGTCGTTCCAAAGGCTATGACGGAGGAAGTCCTGAAGGAAGTTCATGGAGGATCATCTGGTGGACACCTAGGGATAAAGAAGACCATGGAGAAGCTGAGAGAGCGGTTCTACTGGATAGGATGCCGAACAGACGTGGAGAACTACTGCGTGAGGTGCCACGATTGCGCAGCCAGCAAGGGCCCTGGACGAAGACGACGGGGTTCACTGAAGACCTACAATGTGGGCGGCCCCATGGAGAGAGTGGCCATCGATGTTGCTGGGCCATTCCCGTTAAGCGAGGCAGGGTACCGCTACATATTAGTCGTCAGCGACTACTTTACCAAATGGCCGGAGGCGTATGCGCTCCCTAACCAAGAAGCCGCGACGATTGCAGAGACCCTGGTGAAGGAATTCGTCAGCCGGTACGGAGTACCCCTGGAGCTGCACTCCGACCAAGGGAGGAACTTCGAGTCGCAGGTGTTCCAGAACCTATGCCAGCTGCTGGGAATCCGGAAGACAAGGACAACGCCGCTACACCCTCAGTCCGACGGGATGGTAGAGCGATTCAATCGCACCATCGAGAACCATCTCCGAATAGTCGTCAGCGAGCACCAGAGGGATTGGGACAAGCATCTTCCACTATTTCTCCTGGCCTACCGCGCCACCGTGCATGAAGCCACCGGGTGCACACCAGCCCGGGCCATGTTTGGGAGGGAGCTCCGTCTACCTGTCGATCTTGCCTTCGGCCGACCTGAGAATTATCCGATCCCGGTAAGCCAGTATTGTCAAGAACTGGTCGACCAACTGGAGGACGTACACGCGTTCACGAGGAGGAAACTACGGATCGAGACCGACCGAATGAAGACCCGATACGACCAGCAGACGGATGCCGGCGGATTCCACGAGGACGACCGGGTCTGGCTCTTCAACCCATTACGGAAGAAAGACCTGTCACCCAAACTGCAGAAGTCCTGGGAGGGCCCGTACCGAGTCGTGAAACGGATCAACGATGTCGTCTACAGGATCCAGTGGAGCCCGAGGACAAAGATGAAGATCGTGCACCGAGATCGCCTGGCAGCCTTCGGAGGGACACAGACGGACCAATGATTGATCGGGACGATCAGCCTTTTTAGGAAGGGGGTGGTGTTACGGCTGTGAGTTTGTGTCATCACTCGCCGCATGAGTCACAACTGCCCCAGGGCTGGGCTGTGGCCTGCCTCCTGTATTGCGTGTGCCTTATGCAACAGGGCTACTAGGACAAAGGGGTAGTCCAGAATATTCGTGACTGGACTAGCGATGGAAACCTCGAGAAGCCGTGAACCCTGGATGGATCTAGAAGCATTTATTGAGTCACCGGCCTGCTATATAAGTGCGACCTGTCTAGCAGTTGTTGTTGTTGTGTTATACGAGCTAGTGTGAGCGATTATCCTGTGCGACAGAAGTGTGGTGACGAAGTGCTGTGCGAGTTACGAAATCCAGTGACATTGTTCCTCCAGCTTGTGGACAGCGAAATAGCCTGCAGCAAGTGATCGTGAGTAATTGAGGTCGGTGAACGTAAGGGAGAGGAGCAGGTAGTTTCTGTCAAGGCCACTGTACTCATTAGGACGGATTAACTTCTGTGGTCTGTTGACAAGTGGAAGGGCCAAGAGCGCTCAAGGAAGAGACTTGAGGAAACTGGAGTAAGGCTCCTAATTGCTTGTATTTGCTGATTAGTGTAATTTTCTGGCCACAATAAAGTTAATTATTTCTTTAAGCAGTAATTGGTGTTGTGCTTCATACCCACCGTAATCCAGTTAACAAAGGTGCCACTAGGGGGTGGCACGTAACAATATTATGTATAATTATGTATTTTATGATTTAACCGACGGTAGTGGCTACGCTGGCAAAAGCGCAGCATTAGGTCATGGGGCCAAGCTCTCTGCCTACTCGGTAGACGCGTGGGTTCGAGCCCCACCGTCGGCCGTCCTAGAAATGGTTTTCCGTAGTTTCCCATTTTAAACACCAGGCAAATGCTGGGACGGTACCTTCTGACAGGCCACGGCCTATTCCTTCCACATCCTTGCCCAGTTTCGTTCACCATCATTCATTTCATCTCTCATTAACTCCTCTCCTGAGGTTGGCGTCAGGAAGGGCATCCGGCCGTAAAAACCATCGCCACAAAGACTTCCATCGCATCTCATCCCCGACCCCGTTGGAAAAACGGGAATAATAAGGGGTAGACATACATGTATTTTATGATTTGACGACTCCCATATGTATATAAAACATATCAGCATGGAGAAATAAAGGAATGAATGAACGTGGTGTTTCTCAAAAACAGTAGCTTCAATAGTATGGCACAATAAGTACAAACGATTTTCAGAGTGCTATTGACAAAAATAACAAAATTGAAACGGAACACCGTTCACTACAGGAAAGACAAGTGATATCTGGGTTGAATCGACCCACTTGTAGTAGAAATGTTAATATTAAAAAAAAATGTTGCCATATGTTTCAATAATACACAAAGCTCGTACCATCTAGCGTGTATATTCCGAACTATCGATGCTACTCTCAATATTTCGATCATTTGTGAACATGACTGGCAGCCATTCATACATTTTAACTACAGCCCATCATGCATTGTTATTGTTGAATAGTCCTGGGAACAATGAAGCCCTCTTCCACAATTATGGTAATTTGCAAACTAAATATTCAGGATAAATCCCTTTCAATATATTGTATGTTGTGATTGTGTGTATAATATAGCATCTATCTATCTAGCCTGTTTACATTACAATTAACGCTGATAGGCAAATATATTGAATTAAACAACAACACCGACATGACATGCATCTCGGCCTATTATCCCATCAACACAAGATTTGTTTGCACATGTTTGCCAAATATTCATCTGCCATCACACACAGCTGTTATCATGGTAATAGTAATCGGATGCCAGTCATGGTGATGTCCGAAATCAGGTTCTTGTTTTTGGGGATACCAAACTAAACTACAGAAAAAAGTGACAGTCAGTCTGAAAGACTAGACTTTGTATCATTTTAAATGCTACAAATGCTGAAAAATGCTACAAAGGCAGGAGGCTTCGCGCTTCGCTCGAAGCCAAAGACCCTTGACATGTTAGAAAATGATCTTGCTTTATAATACTTTACCTTGTTTCAAATTAGTCGCGAACGGCAAGTGCAAACCAAGGGCAAAGCAAGGTCAAGCGCACGGGATGCCGTCACGCTCACCAGAGCGCGCGGAGACGTGCCCTTTCCATCCAGTCTAAAAACACTTATAGTGGGCGATGTATTGAAGATAGAGATTGCTCTCGCGGACTTTTTTGTAGAACTTTTCATGCTGACCAATTCTTACGCTCATAGTATAGTGATATTTTTATCGGTTTGCCCAGCGTAAGCTTAAGAAGCGCAC
Source organism: Meconema thalassinum (assembly GCA_946902985.2). Classification (NCBI taxonomy): domain Eukaryota; kingdom Metazoa; phylum Arthropoda; class Insecta; order Orthoptera; family Tettigoniidae; genus Meconema; species Meconema thalassinum. Next base: position 139,018,265 of record OX336401.1, read on the forward strand.
GGATGCCAAGTTTGTCTTTGACTTTTTCACTGAAATCTTTACTGCTTGGCTTCCTTTGATCATACATAAATTATTTTCTACATACTCTTTCCTCGAGATATCCAATACAGAATGGTGAAAACCGCATCAAAATCCATCCAGTGGTTCTCGAGATTACCCGTGACATCCAAGAATCGGGGATTTTTGTCTTATACTAACGAAGTAGAGATTGTCGGGGAACACATGCACCAAGCGGTACTATGACGTCACACACCTCAGTGCATCTGGGTACATTTCGTCCCGTCACCGTAACGTAACCCCAGCGCAACGACGAAGTCGACAAAATCATTTAAGATGATAAAATTACTATATTTTATGACATGACGTGTCAATTAATACTGTAGCGTTTAGTGGGTCAACCCAAAAATCATTCCAATTACTGGAATATGTAAAAATAATCTGAAATAAATTACATTTTTATACTAGCGGACCGGTGCGAGAAATCTCGCATGTTCATAAACCACACTTTCCCCAATAGGTTTATGATAAGAGACTTAAGGAGAAAGGTTGTTATGTTTTTATTTCAACCAAATGATTATAGAACACTATTTATATTTCAGTTAGAATTCCAAGTTCTACGATGGACATGAGAGCGAAGCTGGTATTCAGAAAGGTGTGAGGCAAGGCTGCAACTTATCACCCATAAGTTTCAATCTTTACATTGAACAAGCAATGAAGGAAATTAGAGAGAAATTTAAAGTGGGAGTGAAGATTCAAGGAGAAATAATTTCAACTCTGAGATTTGCTGATGACATCGTCATCTTGGCCGACACGCCTCAGGAATTAAATGTGTTTTTGAATGGTATGGACTCCATCTTGAGGAAAGAATTCATGATGAAAATTAATAAATGTAAAACAAAAATATTGGAATGCAGCCGAAAGAAACAAGAAACCTCTGTGGACATCAAATTGGTAGGGGAGAAACTAAAGGAAGTAGGAGACTTCTGTTACTTAGGAAGCAAAATAACCAGTGATGGACGAAGCAAAGAGGATATAAAAAGTAGGTTGGCTCAGGCAAGGAAAGCATTTCTACAGAAAAGGAATCTGTTGACATCAATTATAGATTTAGGTATTAGGAAGACATTTTTGAAAACCTTTGTCTGGAGCGTCGCACTCTATGGAAGAGAAACTTGGACTATTGGTGCAGCAGAAAAGAGGAGAATTGGAGCGTTTGAAATGTGGTGTTACAGGAGAATGATGAAGATCAGATGGGTAGATAGCGTTACAAACAAAGAGGTATTAAGACGAGTGGGAGAGGAGAGATGTTTCTGGAGAATGCTAATGAAGAGAAGAGATAGGTTGGTAGGACACATACTAAGACACCCAGGAATAGCAAGCCTAGTTATGGAAGGAAGGGTTGAGGACAAGAACTGTAGGGCTAGACCAAGGTTAGAATATGTTAAAGAGGATGTAGGGTGTGGTAGCTATGTAGAGATAAAACGATTAGCTCAAGACAGGGAGGCCTGGAGGGCTGCATCAAATCAGTCAAAAGACTGAAGACTCAAACAACAACATTTACATTTCAGTTAGAATTCCAAGTTCTACGTTCCCTAACTTAAGTAGGCAATCACTGAAAATTGGATCATCATAACACTCACCGGTTATTCGATATTTATGAAATTATTCGATTTGGGTACTTATTCCTTTGACTTACTGTTTCTGTAATCCATGCAAAGTAATAAAGGAAAAAGCTCAGAATGTAAAAATGACATGAAACAGGCGTCACAGCAGCCAAAATGTGAAGTGGACAACAATTATGGAGCGTATTTTCCTAGAGCAACAGTAACAGCAAACCGCACACTTCGTACAAATTTTTAAAAGTAATTTTTTAAGAAATTATACATACTGTATTTACGAGATTTGAGTGCAACTCGTCTATTCACTTTCATTTGAATGCTCATTTGTCACGATCAGTCGCTTGTGAGCGCCGCAGGAGAGATCTATACTACAGACATAATATATATTGAACCCTTATCATTGTGTCCAATAATAATGTTTCATATTTATTAAAAACGTTGGAAATACTAAATACATGATATGCTGGATATTTGAGTAAAATTTATGTAGCAAGCAAACTGGACTTGGCAAGATGGGCTACGTGCTCTGTGGAAGCTATCGACAGTTTCACAACCAATGTTATTCTTATTCTTCTGAGAAAATCAGGTATTACGCTGAGGCATACGTGACTCTCAACAGGCCATGATGCTTTGTCCACGGCAGGGAGTGAGAGAGAGAGGAGAAGTGTCGTGATGTCAAACTAAGGGCGGGATTTGTAAGGTCAGAACTCCGACGCCAACTTAACTGACAAATGAGAGAAGAGGACGCCAGAACATAACATCAGGGTGTTTTGCGCGCCAAATCGGTTATAAAAAGATCTATCGATCAGTTTGCGTGTTCGGCGGCAGATTCGCGACCTGTGAGAAATTACAAGCTTTTTGAGAGGTCACACATAATTATAGGCCCAATATTTTTTTTTTTTTAGGAACTATTACCCCTACCACGGGAACTTTAGGCTTTCTGTATATAAACAAATGTCTGAGATGAACCGGGGTGAAAATGAAAATCCACAGCCTGTTTCCAGTCTCCGACCGGGTCAGGAATGGAATGAATGAAGCCCCCATCTAGCGGCGAGGATATGAACTGTGCCGGCTGCCGAGGCCTGACGCACTCCTCTGGGGCAATGATTAAATGAATGACAGATGAAATGAAATGATAGAGGAGAGTGTTGCTGGAATGAAATTTTGACAGGGAAAACCGGAGTACCCGGAGAAAAACCTGTCTGCCTCCGCATTGTCCAGCACAGATCTCACATGGAGTGACCGGGATTTGAACCACGGATCCAGCGGTGAGAGGCCGGCGTGCTGCCGCCTAAGCCACGGAGGCTATGAACCGGGGTACTCCTAATTATTCTTCGACAGTCAATTTAAGACGTCCTTATGACGGTCTATGTTTAAAATTCTAGTTGTGTGTCGACAACTAAGTTATAAATTTCATAAATTGTGAGATGGCAGTTAGCCATAAAATAGGGAAAGTCTACGGTTCTGCATAGGACTATATGAGGAAATAAAATACTCATAAAGCAGATAGTTAACAGTTTTGAAAATGAAAATCCACAGCCTGCTTCCAGTCTCCGACCGGGTCAGGAATGGAATGAATGAAGCCCCCATCTAGCGGCGAGGATATGAAATGTGCCGGCTGCCGAGGCCTGACGCACTCCTCTGGGGCAATGATTAATTGAATGACAGATGAAATGAAATGATAATGGAGAGTGTTGCTGGAATGAAATTTTGACAGGGAAAACCGGAGTACCCGGAGAAAAACCTGTCTGCCTCCGTTTTGTCCAGCACAGATCTCACATGGAGTGACCGGGATTTGAACCACGGATCCAGCGGTGAGAGGCCGGCGTGCTGCCGCCTAAGCCACGGAGGCTTAGTTAACCGTTTTAAAACTTTAAATTAATTGTGTTTTAACAGCGGCAAGATGACGACCATGGAACGAAGGCAACAAGTTTCATCCTCCATCACCATGAGTGTTATGGGCTAAAGGCCTAATGGTGGGAGATGACGAGGCGGGAGGCCTCTGGAAAGCGGTTTAAGTGATGAGTATTAAAAAATTGATTTATTGATTTTGGACGAGGGGGAATCGCGAGAGATGTGTTCTTGAAAATCCCTGAGAGGATGTTTTGAGATAATGTGATATTTTGTATTTACGCGTTTAACAGGTGACGATAGGCAAAGGTCGCTGGACGCTGGCTGTGGGCCAAAATCTATATTTAGCGTGGCACACATTACTACGATGGGGGAATGAATCAGCCACTTACTCAGATATGCGATAACAGACCCGGTTGGCTCCAGCTCTGTTATGACACGTAAATGTTTCCTTTAAAGCCTGATGAGTTAAGGTTATTTTATATGGTTTAATTTGGGGAGTTGCCATGTTGTGGGTCCGAAGGTTTTTATCATGACTACGACTTATTTGTTCTTTGTTTAAACGCCAAAGTTTCCTGGCGTGAATTTAAAAAAATTGTATTTGTTGTTGTTGGCTCTTATTCCAAGGCCATTGTGTTCATTGTAAATATAATTTGGCAACCGGCCAAACTTGTTCATGTCACGTTATGCTTTCCTAGTGTTTGAGGTATAAGACGGTAATTTCCGCAGCCCTTATTTTAAATAATACACACGTGTATTTGGTTGTAGTAATCTAAGATTAGAGCATGTCAGTAGTGTATTTAATTATGTAATTGTTGTTCCCACATTTCCGTAATTCGTCTTCACAGTACGGAGTACGTTCCCGAACCGACTGTTTTGGTCGGAAACGAGCGCCCGTCAAAGTGCTCATTACTTGAACTAGTCTTAAAACGCGTGTCGCTCATAAATATTAAATTCTTGTACTATTATTATTTGTTTGTCATTTGGATCTTGTGATCCGTATCTTTTGTTACATTGAATTAAGTGACATTGCAGTCACAACGCTTGTTTGACAGCTGTCAGGCCATGTTACCATGGCACGTCAGGCTAGTCAGTGTCAGATCTGTTCACGTGCGAGTGAACTTAATTTAAGGGTGGTTTATAGTTAAGTGTTTTATATTTGATTCCGTTATTAAATTTCATTTGTTTATAGATCCTGTTGTTTTCTTGGCTTTGTAATAATTAGTCGACCTTATGAACCCTGGAAGTTATTTTTGATAGCATAAAATCTCTAAATCACATTCACAAGAATCCATTACGACCCCGAAACCTCGAATCTTGTCTACATGCTATTATCCAAGTGTACAATATGATACTGTATATAGGCCTACATTGTCACGAATTATTGAAGAAGAAGAAGAAGAAGATTACGGTACTAATCTTCTTCAACAGTTCGTAACAATCATCATCATTTACCCATCTCCAGTGTCCCGGGCGCGGTGTAAGAGTGCTCCCCATTTCAGTCTATGCAAGTATAATTCTTCTTCTTATTATTATTCTTCTTCTTCAACTCTACATAATTCCACTCCTCTATCTTCCATCTTTCATTTGGGAGATCCATCGTGTCCATGGTCTTCTCCTAGGTCGCTTTCCTTTTACGTCCTTATCAAACCATTTCCGAGCTACTTTCTTTAGATCCAGCCTCTTCAAGTGACCGAACCATCTCAATCTTGATGCTGCTATAGTTGCCTTAAGTGGTTTCACTTGTATGTCTTCACGGATCTTTTCATTCCTGATCTTATCACGCCTCGTTTTCTGAAGCATTGTCCTCAGAAGTTTAATTTCCCCAGCCGGAAATCTGCCGTTATCCCTTCTATTAATGGTGCACGTTTCCAGGGCATATATTGTTGTTAGTACAAAGTAGGCCTTAAACGATGTTGTTTGATATTAGAGGTATTTGACTATCCCAAAGGAGATTCTGGACTTGGTGGTACAAATTCGTAACAATATATCTTATCTATTATATAAAGCTCAAATACCACTCATTCATTCATCACGAAATCTCAGAAACCACCCAACGGATTGGAATGAAATTTGTTATGCAGCTTCCTCAAGGACCGCAAATGCCCACTAAGAAAGGATTTTTGGATATTCAGGTTCTAAAGGGGTGTTAAGGGGGTAGAACTGCATTTCCCGATTGGTTTCATTGGGGTATGTGATACTCGGCATATAAACTCATCATTAAAAACAAGAAGTTCCGTGAAGAACTATACAGCCTACTTTTCATGCCAATGATTATTCTACCTATCTAGAATAATGACAAAATTAAGTTGGTAATATCTAAATATCAAATTAGTTCAAAATATACCTGGTATAATGTAGCCTAATGGAGCACTACAGTTGTCAGCCCTGGTGACTGAATATATTCTTAGTTCCATCCCTTAAGGTACATAATACAAAATTAGGTTGAAGTCCAATGGACGTTACATGAAGTTAGACACTGGATCTATCAGCACGCGTAAAAGCATGTTGCCAACAATACCATGCGTGTGCTGGTCAGAAATAATCTGAAATATTATGATATCTTGTTGTGCCAATTTTGGATGAAATCCATTTGTTAGTATAGAAGTTACATGTATTTTAAAATTGGACATATCAGCAGGCATAGAATCATGTTGGCAGCACTGCCTTGTATTAATTACTCCAAATTAATCAACAATGTCAGGTGCTATACGTGTGCAAAGTATAGAGCTGTTGGCTTGCATACTTTCTGATATATTGATATTAGGGTAAAAAATATGGACAACATTTATTAACAGTTGGCAGCCCTGATTGATCTTAACAATACTTTCAGTCATATCTGTTATGGTACACATAGCACATACGAAATTTGGTTGAAATCCAACTGATAGTATAGAAGTTACATGTATTTAAGAATTGGTACTATCAGCAGGCTTATAATCATGTTGGTAGAACTGACGTATATAAGTTACTCCAAATTAATCTAAAATGTCAGAATATATGTGTGCATAGTTTAAAGCTGTTGGCTTGCATACTTTCTGATATATTGGTAATTGGATAAAAAATAGAAAGAGCAATTATTAACAGTTGGCAGCCCTGGTGGCTCTTAAGAATAGACTCAATCATATCTGTTTATGTACAGATATTACATACAAAATTTGGTTGAAATCCAATTGATAGTGTAGAAGTTATATGCATTTAAACATTGGACCTATCAGAAGGCTTAAAAATATTTTGGCAACACTGTCATTGTTAGTCTCCTGGAAATTAAACTGAAATAGTATTATCTGCATGTGTACCGATTTTGGAATAGCTCCCATGCATACCTTGCGAGATATCCAACATGGAGCTCAAATTTCTAGTGCGTTTTTTCAGCAGTTGGTAGCACTGACATCATTTCAAATATGGACGTGAGATATTCCGGTGCACATCTTTACTCATACTAAATTTGGTTTTGATTGTTGCAGCCGTTTAGGAGTTGATAGGGGGGGGACACAGACACAGCCAGCCAGCCAGCCAGACAGACAGAAGGACAGACAGACAGACAGACAGACAAACAGACATTTTCCCGGATCGATCTCATAAGCCTACTTTTTTCTCATTTTTGCAAAATGTGAAAAGTAGGCTAATAAGAAGACACGTGTCTGAGGGTTTTTCAATGTGGTGTATATTATGAGATGAATGGGGTGAAAAGTGGGGATTGAAGGATTCCTAACGGAGCGTGTATCTCTTAAACGACATAGGCGAGGAGTTTGAAACTCGGCGGAAGAAAATCAGCATAAAAAATAAGTAAATAGGTGTTTGACCGTTTTTTTTTTCATAAATCCAATTTAAGGGGCCCATGGGGAGGGGTGAAATTCTGGAAATAAAACAGGTAATATTTCTGAGTGGAAAATTATACATGGCCTATGTTGTAGACAATAACACTTTGCATCTTTTTTGTCTCTTGCCTTTTCATCATATGTCGAATACTTAGGGAGTTATTAATGATTTTGTACTTTTTGGCCGGAATTTTCTAAGTCCCAGGAATGACATAAACATTGATTCGAATGAAATTTCAAAAAATAGTTTTTTTAACACTTATATTATATTTTTCACGTCTTTTAGGGTCCGAAACCAACATGATATTTTGATGTTTTTTTTTCGTCCCATGCATTTTTGGTTTCAGGTGATAGAATTATTTTCCACTAGGACCCATGCTTATCTATCTATATAACTAATGTTATAGCGGGATTCCAAATGTTAATGCGGGCAAAGCTGCGGGTAACAACTAGTATACGATGTAATATAAGAAAGAATGTTTGTTTGTTCGTCTTTTATGCGATCATTCACCATTCATCCGATTGCGATAAAAGTTTGGTGTGTTATTATTCATACACCCGGGATGGTTATAGGCATAGTAAATTTAATTTGAAATAGACAGCGCGCGAATAGTTATACCAAATGAATGTTGGCGCTCTATTCGTTTCAACAAAGTCCCACATGCGTTGATATACCATTCATCCGATTCTGATGAAACTTTGGTGAGTTGTGTACGTTCCTGCGAAAAATTATGAATTAGTAAATCCATTTTTCAATATGTGGCGCACGAGTAGATTCAACAAAAGAGAGACGGCGCGTGAATCGTTTCAACAAAATCCCCTATGCGTTCATATATCATTCATCTGATTGCGATGAAACTTGAGTGGGCTGTTGTGTACACTCCTCCGATGGTTTGTGGCTTAGTAAAGCCATATTACAATACGTAGCGTACGAGTAGATTCAAAAAATGGGTGATGGCACGCGATTCGTTTCAACAAAGTCTTGTATGCGTTTATACGCCATTCATTTGATTGCGATGAAACTTTGGTGAGTTGTTGTGCATGCTCTCCCCGAATGTTTCTGAATTAGTAAATCCATTTTACAAAAGTTTAGAGGCAGTTAACGGAAAAAGAAAAAAAAATATTGTGTATCCAAAAGCAAACATCAACGCCAACACTTTCTTTGATTGGCATTGCAACGCATGCCGGTTCCAGCTAAATTACTTCAGTTTTTTTTCACTTATTCCAGTGATTGGAATGATGTTTGGTTTACCGACTGAAAGCTATAAGGGGCAGTCAAATGAAAACGAGACAGACAATATAACGGGCATGGCGCGGACTGTGGTAACCCAGGTAGGTGTGTGTATAGTAGTGCCTTCTATTGGAATCTAGGAGTAACCGCGCGAACGTTCACCGCTGTGCCATTTGTCTGTTAGACGCGCTCGATGTGAGGTCAGCGAGTCGTGTATACGTCTGACGTCACTAAGGAAGCCGGGAAAGAGGAACAGCGAGGTTGCAGTGTGGTTTTTGACAGTGAAAGGTGTACATAGCTCAATCGGACAATTTTACATCCTGTTTCCTACAGGAACAGATATTTCCAATATGGATTAGCTAGGTAAGCTAACATTATTTTTGAAAGGAAGTATTGACTTCCATAGTACATTGGCGCTGCTCGTGGCAACATTTGTGCCTTGCAGCGGCCTTCACAGTATGTACTAGCCACGCGTCTTGGTGAGGTGTACCATAACCAAATGAAGAGCCCATTGGTACACTGGGGCGAAACGTTGGCAACTGTTTTGAGCTAGCCGGACCATTGTATCAAATTTCTTTGTGAATTTGTTAGTGAAAGGTGTGTCAGGAAGTGAAATCCATGTCCGAATGTCTGCTGTGACCTGAAGAAGATTTCTTTTTTTCTTCTGTCAAACGACAGATGTGGAACTATTTCATTTAATTTTAAAGTAAATATTTGAAACAACAAAATATTACCAGCATACCGTTCCTATTTCGAATTTTAGAGTGAAAGTACTGAAACACATTTCGCGACTCCAATACCGAAAGAAATGGCATATTTGGGGTAAATATATCACTGTGATAACTTATAGTATAAGGTGCGTTTAAAAAGTAACGAGCCGGAGGCTGGAATGCGCAAACCGGTGACTACATCGGCTAATCGTGGCTTGTGTAACGAGGTGTGGTTCCGACCAGAGCGTGCAAGGTCACAGCCCATCGCTAGAGGGCACGCGTGCACGTCACGTGACGATACAAAGCAAGCAGCAGCATGCATTAATCGTCGAACGCTGCTAGTCGTATTGCAAACAGTGACATGGAGGCGTCAACCGAAGAGCAAAGAGATGCTGTTTGGTTTCTGACAGCGGAGGGAGTAGAGAGAACGGACATTTATTGCCGAATGTCACAAGTGTACGGCGAACACTGCATGTCCCTTGCAAGGATCAAGGCGTGGCACAAGCGCTTCAGGGAAGGACGGGTGTCGTTAGCCGATGATGCCTGGTCTGGGGCACCCCCCTGCATTACCGATGACAACGTCCAGCTGGTTGGTGCACTCATTACCCAGGACCGCCGAGTGACAGAGGACGCCATAGCCGCCATGGTCGCTCCACGACAATGCACGACCTCATACGGCCAACACAGTCGCGGCACTCGTGCAGAAATTCAAATGGGAGGTTCTCGGCCACCCTCCATACAGGCCGGACCTCTCTCCCTGTGATTACGCCATGTTTGTTCCCCTGAAAAGGGCTCTGCGGGGCCAACGATTCACCTCAGTCGTCGACGTCCAGCTATACGTGCGGAACTGGTTCACATCGCAGCCCAGGGAATTTTATGAGACGGCCATTCACCGCTTCGTGTAACCGACAGTAGTGGCTACGCGGGCTAAAGCGCTGCGTTAGGCCATGGGGCCAAGCTCTCTGCTGACTCGGTAGACGCGTGGGTTCGAGCCCCACCGTCGGCTGTCCTTGAAATGGTTTTCCGTGGTTTCCCATTTTTAACACCAGGCAAATGCTGGGACAGTACCTTCTGACAGGCCACGGCCGCTTCCTTCCACATCCTTGCCCAGTTTCATTCATCTTCAACTATTCCATCTCTCATCCCGACGCGCAGGTCGCCCACGGGCGTCGAATAGAAAGACCTGCACTCGGCCACTCAGGAGGCCACACGACAAAAAAAAAAAAAAAAAAACAACAACAAAAAAAACGCTTCGTGTCACAGTGGAACAAGTGCTTCAACAGCCAGGGCCAATACTTCTAACATACAGGTACTGGTTTCTGAAATTATGCCTCCGCCTCGTTACTTTTTGAACGCACCGTATATTTTCGTTGAAACATTTCGCGGATATCGTTAAAACCAAAAAAACCGGGACTCTATAATTATATATCAATTGGAGGGATGAAGCTGTTTCTTTGATTTAGGCTACATTATATCGAAGGTTTTGGGGAAGATCGTCGAAATTCTCAACCTAAGGACCGCTTCAATATTCTTAAGACGATTTCTCCTTACAAGTTAATTGTAGCAAAGCTTTGAAAATGCCTGCACACACAAATATGTAGAGGCATAAGATGTTTTAGTGCTTCGTTTGCAAAATGTACGTACTTGGTTTGTTAATCATAAACAAGCGTGTCTTTTATTTAGGGCCAATTTTATATATATATAAATACTAGCAGTAGTGCCCGGCTTCGCCCGGTGGATTTATTTGTTTTACAGAACTGGAGCGCTCAAGGATAAGGATCGGAATAAACGAAAGTAAATTTGAAAGCACCAACGCTTATTGCAGCTGATAACCTCAGTATACTGCACCAACACCATCATCCTTATACAGAGGTATACTATTGTCATGATAACTGTTTTAAGGGTCCAGAGAAATCTTTTTGCACTAATTACTCCCCGTGACTGCAATTTATAAGCAACTCGCAATTCTGCACCTAAACATTTGTAGGGGCGACGTGATGCGGCCCGCATTTCATGGCAACATTAGACTTCAGTATTATTGAAGCCGTTCGGGGGCGCTGGTTCTTCCGACTTACTGAACATAAATCAATCTCTAAGGTTACCTGAGAGGTGTAGCCTAATGCTACATAGCCTATACTTTTCCTCTTGAATCAGGCTATCATATACAAATAATTATTTGAATACCACTGGTAGTTCCAGAGATTAGCGCGTTTAAAAACACAAACAAACACACAAACTCTTCAGCTTTATTATATTAGTATAAATATATTAGGTTGGTCCGCGCCCATCTCTACACTTTGAGAAACTCTGTCAAAACGCCAGAAAACTGATTTGAGTTGACTGGAGAAAAGAAAATCCACAGCCTGCTTCCAGTCTCCGACCGGGTCAGGAATGGAATGAATGAAGCCCCCATCTAGCGGCGAGGATATGGACTGTGCCGGCTGCCGAGGCCTGACGCACTCCTCTGGGGCAATGATTAAATGAATGACAGATGAAATGAAATGATAGTGGAGAGTGTTGCTGGAATGAAATTTTGACAGGGAAAACCGGAGTACCCGGAGAAAAACCTGTCTGCCTCCGTTTTGTCCAGCACAGATCTCACATGGAGTGACCGGGATTTGAACCACGGACTCAGCGGTGAGAGGCCGGCGTGCTGCCGCCTAAGCCACGGAGGCTTGAGTTGACTGGAGCAATATTTCAATTTTCATTGACATTTGTTACAGTGTAGCGCGAATTGATGAAAACCGGGAAAAATAAAGGCATAGACAGGGGAGCTGGTAATCTTAGACAGTGCCGATAACGGCCTAGTATTGGTCACTGGGGCCAGAAGACGCCGAGACAGGCGAGGCTAATGCTGGATATAAATCTGATTATAAGCTTCTCCATTCTACTCAGCAGAAAGTCTGCATCACCATTGTGATCGGAATGTCCTCTGTAATGGGCCATTACCTTACGCTCTCCAACTCACTGGTGCTGGCTGGCTCTAACAGCCAATTAGATCTCTTCGGGAACGAACAAAGAAATATGTAACTTTGTGAGGGAATTCCTTTCACTCCCTTGTGTTGGGATTAAGGACGGGGGTGGGTGGTGAACTTAGCGGGTAAAAAAAAAAATGGTTTTGAAACATTAATTTTTCAAGCTAACGTTAAAAGGTTTACTTTGCAGGTTTATTGGAATATCTGCCCTGGTTCCAAAGATATGCCCGAAATTATGTCCATTATCGTGTTGCCTTAACAATCGAAAATAATGCTTATCGGTGGCTTCGCTGGCGTAGTTGGTAGCATGCTGAGCTTCTATGCCCAAGGTCGCGGGTTCAAACCTGGCTGAAGTCGTCGGATTTTTTAAGAGCGTTAAGGGGGAACCAACACCTTTAAGCTCCAAAAAATGACATTTTTCAAAAATATCATATTCGAATAGAACAACAATTTCTCTTTCATTCAGTGAAAGAATTGGTTTAATATCTCGAATAGAACGGAAGTTCTAGTAAAAGTACGATATGACTGACATCTCCCAGTGAAAATTAAATTTCCTGTCAACGCCCATTTTAATGAGCATTCTCCATTCCTCAAAATTGACCCTTTTAGAACATTCACATTATCTATCGAATTATGTTGATAGTACTGGCATTATAAAATTTGCACAAAATATAGCAGGAATATTTTGGTCTAATAGTTGTTGTTGTTGTTCTTTGAGTCTTCAGTCTAGTGTTTTATTAATCTCAAGTAATTTATTTCAGGATTAGGGCATAACCCATCTCTTTTGGGTACATTCGTGTTGACCGACTGAAAAGCACTAAACTCTTGTTTACTGAGGCAACACTGAAAATATGGCTTCAAACACCACAGTCTTCAGTCTTTTGACTGGTTTGATGCAGCCCTCCATGCTTCCCTGTCCTGAGCTAATCGTTTCATCTGTACATAGCTGCCACACCCTACACCCGAGGAAATCTGTTTAACATATTCTAACCTGGTTTACCCCTACATATCATATCCTCGACCCTTCCTTCCATAACGAACTTTGCTATTCCTGGGTGTCCTACCAACCTATCTCTTCTCTTCATTAGCATTAGCAAAGAAAACTAGTTTTAAAAGAAATAAGAGACTATGACTGTAGGAAAACACTGAGAAATCCGGTGAGGAAGGACCAGTTTATGCGGCAGGGGAATTTTAGAACATCCCAACCATGTGAAACTTTCGTCGCTCATTTCTCGTAAGTTCATTTTTTTCATTCCGTTTCCCTAATAACACATAAACTTCCAAAGATATTTCAGTGAAGTTTTGTAGTCACATTTCTACGATAGTTATCAACAAAATGTACTAGAATGGTTGCCCTAATCATTATAGTTTATTAATAATAAATTACTTACTATGAACATTTTATAGATTTTTAGACCCATTATTTAAAAAATCTCAAAATAATATTTCTTCTTGAAATATTTCAATCATTCTAGTACATTTTGTTGCCATGACATCTAGGACCACATCAAGAACAATAATTAAAATGTAACAATATTTCCGAGAGTGTCTAAGGAAACCCCATTCTTGTGTATAATATACAGCCGCCATTTTGTGTGCATAGATATCCATGATGATGAAATGAAAATCCACAGCCTGCTTCCAGCCTCCGACCGGGTCAGGAATGGAATGAATGAAGCCCCCCATCTAGCGGCGAGGATATGAACTGTGCCGGCTGCCGAGGCCTGACGCACTCCCCTGGGGCAATGATTAAATGAATCACAGATTAAATGAAATGAGAGTAGAGAGTGTTGCTGGAATGAAATGTTGACAGGGAAAACCGGAGTACCCGGAGAAAAACCTGTCTGCCTCCGTTTTGTCCAGCACAGATCTCACATGGAGTGACCGGGATTTGAACCACGGACCCAGCGGTGAGAGGCCGGCGTGCTGCCGCCTAAGCCACGGAGGCTTCTCCATGATGATGCAATTTTCTAAATATTTAATAGTTGGTCTGTGTTAAAATTGCATTGTATGTAGACTGTGTTAAGTGGCAACTCCAAACAGTTCATCAGTGCAAAGAAAATAAATGTTAAAAATTCACTATTTTGTTGCTGTCGAAGGTGTTGGTCCCCCCAATGACTCAGTATGCCTTCCTTCGGAGGGGAAGTAAAGCTGGCGGTCCCATGTCATAGATTTATGGCATGAAAAAGAACCTTACACTAACTACACTTGTGTGAAGACAGAATTTGTAGGTTAGAATTGATAACGCTCTATTAGTTCCAACGTTTGCTGCCAGGTGCTGACTGCGATGCTATCTAATAGGCAAGTCCGGAAGCTAGGTGTCGTGGACGGTAGCATTTGGTAGCGAAAGTAGGAACTACTTGAAATTACTGTCTGCAGTGCTTACTTGAATTAAAACAGATAACTCACACTAATACAGCCATCACAATTAACACCGGTTATCAGACAGATTCTACACACACCCAAAGTACACGGGGCTACATAACCGCCTTGTCGCAGCCCCTAAACTAAGGAAGGAACTAACCAACCAACCAACCATAATGCTTATCAAATTGAATCCCTAGAGCTGAAAAACTAATTTTACATAAGATTAATAAATAAATTCACTTGGATGGTCAGCCATCATCAGATCCTTAACACATGGGCCGTTAAATCTATAAAATGCAAAAACATTTCCATTATACGAAAATATAAGAAAATTGCTGTATTGATTAATAGATAATTAATTAAAATGATCCTCCAATCAATACAAATTATGTTGAAATTAGTACATGTTTCGGGCCAACAATGGGGCCTTCTTCATCACTATTAGAATCAAACTATAAGAAACTAATCATTAATGCTAAGCGATGAGAAACGAAATTAACTAAATTTTATTATTACAGTGGAACTTGGATAATTCGAACCTCAAGGGACCAGTAAAAATAAATCGAATTATCCAAAAATTCGAATTAAGAAAGTTCTTTGAAAAGGGTAGAAAAAATATTCAAATTTTAAGTTTTTATCCAAGAACCTTCATTAAACATAATATTACATAGGTTTTTAACAAGTGTTTATATACTATGTGTTACGTTTACATAATGTTTTACGTTCAACAAAGCAGATTAACAGACAACGGTGCTGTAAAATGACTGTATCGTGAAAAACCTCAAAAGTTTTAAATGATAAAATAAAACCAAAATGTACTATTCACCTATTTAACGACAGTAGTAATCCAGCATTCTAGTTAAGTCTTAGAGAAATCTACTGTTTTTCAAAAAAGTTTGAGATTTTTACCTGTTTCCTACAATTAAGTCTCTTGGCCATCACAAAAGAATGTAACAAATTCAAGGAAAGGAATACAGAAAACAATCGAGTAGGGGCCGCATGGCAATGATACAACGTCGTTTTTCGGGAATTCCTGATCCAACTGTTTGGCTTCCGATCGGCTTTTTACCCGTAAAAACTTCGAATTATCCAAAATATAATTCGAATTCACCACGATGTTTTAGCATTGATTGTAAATAAAATGCTAGGGACCAAGAGAAAAATTAAAGAATATTTCGAATTATAGAAGTTCGGATTAGCCACAATCCACTGTATTATTATTATTATTTTCGTTTATTTATTGTTTTTACGTTTAGGTCGTCTAGGGACCACGAGCCAATTTCAATGTTTTGTCCTTTGCTGTTCCTTCTTCTTCCTCCAGTATTTCTTCATCATCTCACTATGTTTTCTCTTCCTTTCCTCGGACCATTTCGAGCCGGTTTTCTTTCCCTTCCACCCTTAGAATCCTTCCATTTTTTAGCACTTTTTGCTTAAAAATATCTCTCTTTGGTGTATCTTCTTCTCTGATATTATTTCTTTCCAAATCCTTGTTGACTTCTTGTTCCGTAGGAATGGGAAGATCTGCTTGGTTAACCTACTGTCAGCCATCCTGTACAAATGTCCAAAAAATAGCAATCAAGTCTTCCGTATTTTTTCTGATATGTTTTCTATTTGTCGATATTTTTTATTTTGGGATAAATTTGTTTTTTCTTACAGAAATTCTTAAACCTGTTTTGTTGGCTATATGTTCTAAGAGATTGACCTGTATTATTATTTATTTAATTTATTGTATGATGACGTGATACATAGCTATTTACAAATATATACAGTATATATATTACATATTTTCGTATCAAGGACAGTACAATACAGCTATTTACAATTGAAAACATATTCACAATACACACACACAATTGTGAACACATCAAATCGATGAGTCCAAAAGGCTTTTTTCAAAGCCAGCTCTGATAGTAATCTCCATTAATATCGAAGGGATATCGTACGAAAAAGAAGTTTTGCTATCAGACATATGCACACACACAAACTGTGACTTTCTTTTGATACACGAGACCCACAGGGGCCCAGATGATCAGAGGCCAAATGTAAACGGAATGAACCTGATCACTGAAAGACCACACGCACAATATGGGAGTGCAATATTTGTCAAATTGGACCTTCTTATTCTATCCACGGACTTAACAGCAGAAGAAGACATAGAAATATATACAGTAATACATAATCTCAAGTTCGTTGTCTGAAATGATTAATTTGCAGCTGCAGATCCACATGGAGAAGCTAGTCAGCAGCCTCTTGAGGTAGCCTCTGTAGATCTTCCAGTGTACCACTGAAGGCTCTGAGGGGACAATCAAGCGTTATGTGATCTAAAGTTAGCTACTCTTCTCCACAGTCGCAATTTGGAGAGGACGTCCAACCCCATTGATGTAGGCCTACTAATAGGATTTTTTTTTATTATGGATACTCGAGTTTATGCCTTAATTTCAAGCAAACCAACAGACCTATTGAAAAATGACTTACACCAATATTTTCCTTGTTTAATTCTGCGCTAGACTGTATAAGCCAATTATTGTCAAGTTTATTAATTATTCATTTAATTGTGGTTGTATGAAAAATTGTCCGTGTTTTTGACGTCTTTTCTAGGAACCGCTCACTTAAAACTATATACATGGAAAACTACTAGGCTGAGGGTAATGAAATGTATATATGCAATAGGCACAAGTTGGTAGTACAAATCTCACGTTTCAATTGTTTTCAATTATCTAATAAAGAGTTCTTATACTTTTTCTAACGTAACGTTTTCTCAGCCCAGGATAAACGTACAGCAGGAAACTTGGTCGCATTTTGAAGCTCTCATTCGTGATTATCGGAAACTACGATCACTGTAAACGTACAGTGTGATGACGAATTTATGAAGAGTAATATTAATGGGAGGTTTTGTGCGTTCTGGCTCGTGCGATTAAAAGCGGGCGAGCTGGTGAATTCGAGTGCAGCGTTGCCGGGTACCCTCGTACCGTGCGGTTGTGTAATGGAATGCAAGTGACCTGGCTATGTCCACATGCTATTTTCAGTCTTCCTGTTTGCTGCTTATAGGCCACATCACATCACTTCAAGATGCCTCAGAGACCACCATTGTCTGAGGGCGAACTTGCGCTAACATATTACAATAGTAGTATACGTCCGTAGCTGCCCTGGCCTGTTCTAATCCGGTTCAACAAGCACCAGTGACGCCTAGATAAATGAAACACTGCAGGTTTTTTCCAGGGATTAATAATTAATCTATAGTGTGCCAGGGAAGTTTGTTTCCGCTATTGATTAATCTAGGCAACTTTGATATTGAAGTACAGTGAGATTCTTTTGCTGGAGTAGGACCGGCGGCCGACTGCCGGGCGCGCGCACCTTCCGCCAGCCAACCGAGATCGGTCCGCAGGTTTGCGCGAGGCAGAGGCGTGCTAACCAGGGTCATTAAAGTCATTAAGTCACTAAACATCCATCAACGGAGTGTGTAGTGTCAGAGCACATATAAGAAGGTAACATAAACAACAGCTGCAATATTAAATTAAAGAAACACATACGTTCTTTTTTATTTCTTGCAAATCTGGATGACCTCACGTCAACAGTTAAAGGTTAGAACTTATCTTTTCACAGAAGATACTAAAATTGTTCTCCTTCAGCCGACAGACAGTAACTTTGGAAGTTACTTCATTACATTATGTAGCTACTCCTGCACCCCCCAGCGTGTTTACTGTGATTAATCGAAGCACGGACCTAAGTCCGTTTGATATTCAATTGTGGGGTAATTTAAAATACATAGTGTACAGTTCAATTACCCGTACTTTAGTGGAGGTGGAGAACAATATACGGCAGCAAATATCCCTCACATCAGAAGGAAATCACAATGTCTAAACGTTAATTTATTTACATGGTACAGGCCGAACGTTTGTTATAGACGATTGCCCTTGACCTTGAAGCCTGCGGATGAGTCTACACACACTCACTCTCTCACCCTATCGCCTCACACTTGTCACCACCGATCTGATGTAATGGAATTCCAGACTTGAGCAGACAGTACAGTCCACGTCGAAGTATTGTCTGACGCGGAAGTACAGTTTACGTAGTTACGAACAGAACATCATTATATTTGCCAATGACTGTACTACAGCAGTAGTGTGAAACAGCTTTGTCAATCATCGGACCGCTTGGGGGAGCTGATAACAACACAGGTACTGTAGTAACTCGCCTCCAGGCTTCCATTAAGATTTTTCACTCGTCTAAAACAAACGTCCGGCCTTTACAACGCCTGTCGGACAACTGAAGGAGAACACTCTCAGCATCTCCTGTGGTTAGGTAAGTTCTTTAATCATGATTTGCTGGAGAGTTTACAGTAGTGGTTTTGTAGCGGTTCAGATACCACCTCCACCTCCCCACCTCATAAGATGGCGGTAGCTCGATATCTCTCGAACGCATGGTCGGATTTTGACAAATGAGGTGTCATTGAACTCGGGCTAACACCCCCTTTCCCATGGACAACATATTTCCACCCCAAAAGTAAAACCTACCCCTACTAGGTGGTGAAATTGTAATTTTTTAGAAAATCTCTCTTTCCAATTGCAACATGTGAGAGTTTGAATGCCGATATGGATTTAAACGTTGTTCCACATAAAGTGCATGTGTACGGTGGATAGCTACTATGAATTAACATGCTTGTTTTTTGTTTTTTACGCATGCCCACTCATAGCTTATGTAAGAGGGTGGGGGAGCGGTTCCCTGTGGACGGGTCCTTGTTGACAGGTCCCTGTGGCCGGGTCATTGTTGCCGGGTCATTGTGGATGAGTCCTTGTGGACAAGTCCTTGTGGACAGGTCCTTGTGGACAAGTCCTTGTGGACAAGTCCTTGTGGAGGAGTCCTTGTGGATGAGTCCTTGTTGATAAGCCCCTTTGGACTGATCCCTTTTGGACCGGTTCCTACGGACTGGCTCATGAATTTATTTAAATTATGTCAAAGGGCCTAACTACATTTCGCGTGTGTTGAACTGACGTTGTTCCCCAGTCTCTACTACTATAATGGGATAACGATATGAAAGGAAAGTGGCGAAATACATGTGAACACGTGCGAGATGTCATTATTAGCATTCTCCTTGTGAAACAAGTCACATCCTGTTTTGGTTCATACGTGAGAAAATGCAAGTTCATGTGTAATATGACCTAAAACACAGGTGTTCACCTGTGCACGTGCACGATAAGAGCTAACAAGTCACAACCTGTTTTGACAGTGGTGAGAGGTGAAGGGGGGAGAGTCAGTGAAAGAGAGAACACAGGTGAAGAGAGAAAGGAATATGTATTGCTCATCTTATGAATCAATAAGGTTAGGGACCTGTATGAGAGGTCGTTGGACTTGGGGTGACATTCTGTTTTTGAATATACTATTTATTTATGTAAAAAGGACCTAACTGCACTTTTGTTAATATCTCGCTAACTAATAATCAGAGAGGGTCAAGTGTGGTGTCATGGGACTAAGGATGGTCAACCCTTTTCCATGACCAACGAATTTACCCAAAAGTTCTGTCATTAGCTTTTTAATATCTCATGAATCAATAAGGCTAGAGACCTGTATGAGAGGTCGTTGGACTTGAGGTGACATTCTGTTTTCGAATATATTATTTATTTATGTCAAAAAGGCCTAACTACACTTTGTTGATATCTCGCTAACTAATAATCAGAGAGGGTCAAGTGAGGTGTCATAGGACTCAGGATGGTCAACCCTTTTCCATGACCAATGAATTTACCCAAAAGATCTAAGGTCATTAGCTTTTTAATATCTCATGAATCAATAAGGCTAGGGACCTGTATGAGAGGTCGTTGGACTTGAGGTGACATTCTGTTTTTGAATATATTATTTATTTATGTCAAAAGGGCTTAACTGCACTTTTATTAATATCTCGCTAACTAATAATCAGAGAGGGTCAAGTGAGGCGTCATAGGACTCAGGATGGTCAACCCTTTTCCATGATCAACGAATTTACCCAAAAGATTCAAAACAGCAAGGTCATTGACCTATGATTTTATAAGCTAATAATCAGAGAGGCTCAAGTGAGGTGTCATGGGACTCAGGATGGTCAACCCTTTTCCATGACCAACGAATTTACCCAAAAGATTCAAAAAACAGCAAGGTCATTGACCTAATATTTTATAAACTAATAATCGAATATCAACATGTGAGGTGTTATAGGACTTAGAATGGTCAACCCTTTCCCATGGCCAATGAATTTACCCAAAATACCCAATACATCAAGGTCATCGACCTGAGATTTTATAAACTAATAATCGGATACGAACATGTGAGATGTTTACCATGTATGTGATGAAACATAGCTAGGTAGAGAAAGAATTAGTGTAGGCTACATGTATAGTGATTGACAAGTCTTTTACCATTGAAACTTGTTTTTCAGATCAAACTGCAGTATAGAGAGAGTATAGGTTGTAGGTATGGGTTAATAAATGACGAACGGTGTACACACAAACTCTGATTTATCGATTCAAGAATTAAGAGGAGACTATCTTTAATTGTTTGGTTAAAGAGGATAGCTAAAACACAAAAATGCTCAGTGGTTACCGGGACAAGATGGTCGCTACACACACAACAAGCTTTAAATACTTGAGGCTAATAATCTATACACACACACTCGCTTGTTCTAAACTAAACTGTGTTGCTGTCAGTGCTCAGACAGTAGCCTGATGACAAAAAAAGCATTGCTATCAGAAATATAATCATTTCCGGTTGTATAATGTTACCAGCTATCCATTTTATGTTGCAGTGTTAAGCACTTTTAGCTCATGTACTGGTGGTCTTAACTCGATTTCCAGGTCTCATGCCTAGAACGAGTCAAACTAAGAAACAAGGGCATGGTGGTGTAGTGGTTAAGCTGTTAGCCTTTTCACTAGGGTTCTATTTCAGGTTAATATGCATGTCATAAACATATTAAGCAAAACAAAACAGAGATAACGTTCAAAACTGATTACATTTGTGTCTTTCCAAATTATTACTTGGATTACAAATACAAAGGTGAACTGGGTTTGATATACAGTTAATGCTGTCTATCACACACTAGACTGTAAGAAAGCCAAAAGAGCAAAAGGCGTAGGTAGAGCAGTGGTAAAATTGTTATATGTAGAGAACTACCTAGCGGTTTTATGAACTGACAAAGCTATATCGCATAAACAGTGCAGGATACAATCCAGCAATCAAATTTGTATCTTGTGGAACAGAGAATATGCACTTTTACCTTGATGGATAGCAAATGAGTGCAGATGAATGACCTATGCATTAGCCTACCATAGGGTTATAACCACGAGGTGGAGGTGTGATTCTATATTTTATTGTTTAGAGACATGGCTTTTTTGTAACCAGTAGATTTAGTATCTGGTAAATATTCATTTTTGTAATTGTAAAATAGTGGAAACATTTTTTTTGTAATAGTAAATGTTAAATGTAAACCTAAAAGTTATTTGGGATAAGTGTGCATGTCAAGGATAAATAGCGTGGTTGTATTTGTTTTTCAAAGACAGGTATGGTTGTGTGAATGTATGACTATAGATAGAATGATAGAGAGAGAGAGAAAGTGTGTGTGTGTGTGTGTGTAGCATTGATTGTTCAACCAAAAGCAAACACGGCAAGGTGGGATGGTGGGGGTAATTAATGTATATAGCAAATGGTAAATAGTATACTGTAGTTTTTTCTAACACTTGTGTTTTTTTAAATGCAGCGGTAGATAGGTGTTATTTTGTAAAACAGTCTTACCTACAGTAGTAGTATTAGTAGTAGTAGTAGGCCTATACGTTTTTGGAAACAAACAGAAAGACAATGCACTATTGCCATGGCCATGCACTTCCATTAAAATAATTTCAAGAAAATTTTAATCAGCAAATGTGTGTTTTACAAAACTAAACTTTCAGCATGGACTAAATCATAAACGTGTCGTCTGTGATATGAAAAAATAAAAATAAAATAGGAAATCCATGTTTCCATATCAACGCAATTTAAAAAACTTAAAACTGACATTTAAAAACTGTAAATGGGAAATTGACAAATGTGTAAATAACAAAATGGAAAATTCTTGTTTCCGTATCATGAAATCCAAAAACTTTAAACTGACATTTTCAAATCGTGTACATGGAAAATTGACAAATGGCAATGTGTGAAATGTGAAAATGAAAAAAAATGAACAAATGGCTATCATTATTTTAAAAAAATTTAAAACCGTCGTGTTCTATCGTTAAAGTGTGAATCAAACCACATCTACTTATTTGAATCACCCGAGACTTAGTAGACCTGTTATAGTTCTAATATACTTTTAAACTTTTATGATAAAGCTCGAATTGAACTCAAGAGCTTTAGAGTGCCAGCTAACTATTATAACAGTTACGTCACAAAGACAACTTTACACTACTCTTAATGAACAATAATAAGAAAAAGAATAATAAATATTGAATTTTTTTAAAGAATGAACATGGTGACACTGTTTCTGTTGCACTGTCTGCTAGCTACTAGCCAGCAGCTGGGGTCTTAGAAAACGATTCAGTTGACATTTTGCAATGAAATGTGACATGTTTCAAATTATGGTATTATGGGTTGCTGTTGAGTAAAAACTAATCCTGTACAAGGAAGCAAGGGTTCGAACCCCTTACCTAACATTACTATTGCCTGAACATGGCTTGACGACACTGTATTATTATGATACTCGGTACACAAACCATAGATAGAGTGTATTGTTTAAGATCACTTTCTTTCTGAACATAGGTGGAGATTGTTGATGGTTAACAATGGCATTAATATAGTAGGACGTGGGTATAGCAATTAAGAAAAAACAGACAATACCCATACAATATTTTTATTTATTTAATATAAGTACTTGTACAATAGTTAAATTCAAAATACATTTCTTTTTTCTCTATTACTATTTAGTCCTTTTTGATTCTCTTGCATATGAAGGGTAGATAACCTTGTAGTTCAGCCCCTTAAAACAACAACAACACAACCTTTTGAATAGTTTGTGATGTTGATGACTCTTGAGATGTGGAAGATGTATTAAACATAACTTTTACAGCAGGGGTTAAATGTTGCTCAATAAACACTGCACTATTTTGAGTAGCAACATTTTTTTCTTGTACTAGCTTTTTAGCATTGTCATGATTAATTGTTGACACCAACAGTGTTTCATTTGGTGCACCACATTGATGATCACTCACACTTAAATCTTACCATTTCTACTTTTTAGATTGCCTCGACATTTTTTTTGACCTGTCTTTTGAGCATTGCCAAAATATTATCCCTTTTACATTTTGACGATTATAGTTATAAGAGTAGCCTTTATAGAGTACACGTTGTTTACCTTTGTTAGTTTTAGTAAGTTTCATATTAGCAACTAACCTGTTAGTATGATTTGCTCACTACAAAGGTTATAACTGTTCTGATAATAAAATCATTTAGCTTTGGCTTTTATATTTAATATGCGCAGTTTGAAGTGATAGCAAAAGTGAGAGCAAAGTGGTAGCATAGTGGTAGAGAATATAACATGTATTGTTAAGAAATAGTTTAAGCGGTTATGTGGATCCATTACATAATAATTTTAGCACGACGAAGCTCATTTTCTATATCCAATAATTCTTCCTCATATTCAGTATAACCAGCCTGTTTATAGACATGCAGTTGCTGAAGCCGCCGGATTAGCTTACTTGGATTGTTCCAGTAGACAAATTTAAAAAATTATTTTTTAGGTGTAAACAAAGCATTACCATTATCATTATTATCTTCATCATCAACATCATCATCATCATAACCATTATCATTATCATCATCATCATCATCATCATCATCATCATGATCATTATAATCCTCATCACTATTACTATATAGTCCTTTTTGATCCTTTTGCAATACCACATTTTGCACAGTCTGTGTTGTCTTTGATAAAGTTGGGAGTTTTTCAGACATTGACAACTGTCCTAACACGACTTTCTGAGGAGATGATACATGCTTCTTAACAAACAATGCACTATCTTGAGCTGCAATATCTATTTCTGGGACAAGTGTTTTAGCATTTTGAAGAGTTTTTTTAAACAGCAACGATGTTTTATCTGGTACACTACATTGATGATCACTCACACTTAAGACATCACTATTTTTACTTTTCAGCTCACCACGACAATGTTTTGAACGATGTTTTGAACAACGCCAAATAACAGTTCCATTTTTATTAGTTCGTTTTACAATATATGTATATCCTTTATAGAATGCGTATGGCATACCATTGCTATTTGTTGATACTTCCATGTCAATTGTCAAGCATGAACTAATCTCTAGCAAAGTTCACTCGATAATATAAATAATAGTTTAAAGTGAGAGGAAAAGAGGGTGCAAGAGTGGGTGCAAGAGTGGGTGCAAGAGTGGGTGTAAGAGTGGGTGCAAGAGTGGGTGCAAGAGTGGGTGTAAGAGTGGGTGCAAGAGTGGGTGCAAGAGTGGGTGCAAGAGTAGGTGCAAGAGTGGGTGCAAGAGTGGGTGCAAGAGTGGGTGCAAGAGTGGGTGTAAAAGGGAGTGCAAGAGTGGGTGCAAAAGTGGGTGTCGCTTATAGTAGGCATGAATTTAATAGAATGTGATTTGAGTAAATGTAATTTCTAAACCCAAGTAGTGAATAGTCAGTTGGTTTTGATCTATGCAAGCGTAAACATGTCACATACACTGGTGATGGATACTCAAGGCTTTAAGGTCAACGAAAACAAGTACAGTATATATTTAAAGAGGTGTCTATCATTGATTGCACAACACGCGGTTTACCATACCTTTTTTCGGACTAGTGTTTTAACATTTGAAGTATTTTTTTAAACAGCAACGATGTCTTATCTGTCACACTACATTGATGATCACTCACACTTAAGACCTAACTATTTTTACCTTTTAGTTCACTTTGACACTGTTTGAAACGATGTTTTGAACAATGTCAAATAACAGTTCCATTTTATTGGTTCGTTTTGCAATATACGTATAACCTTTATAGTATGCATATGGCTTACCATAACTATTCGTTGATACTTCCATATCAATTTTCAAGCATGAAATAATCTCCAATAAATTTCGCTCGATAATAGAAATAATAGTTTAAAGTGAGTGCAAATGTGGGTGCAAAAGTGGGTGCAAAAGTGAGTGCAAAAGTGGGTGCAAAAGTGAGTGCAAAAGTGAATGTAAAAGTGAGTGCAAAAGTCGGTTTAGTTTATAGTAGGCATGATTTTTTACTAGAATGTGATTTGAGTAAATGTAATTTCTAAACCCAAGTAGTGAGTAGTCAGTTGGTTTTGATTTATGCAAGCGTAAACATGTCTCATACACTGATGATGGATACTCAAGGCTTCATGGTCAACAAAAACAAGTATATAGTTAAAGAGGTAACTATTATTGATTGCACAACACTGAATCTATTTTTGAAATTTTGACAAAGGGCCTAAGTGCACTTTTGTTAATATCTCGCGAACCAATAAGACTAGGGCATTGTATTAGGTATTGTTGGACTTTTTGCCGAAGACTGCTGGTAAACACCTATGTTCCCACGACCTTTTTAAAGATGGCGGCTAACCCACGAGGGGTGATTAAAAAGTAATCCAAGCGGCGCTTGTCGATAAGCAAACCAATAATCAAAAGGGGGGTATGACAGAGCTTGAGGCGATAACCCCTTTTGATTGATCCCTGTTGATTTGCCCCTTTGGACTGGCCCCCGTTGACTACTCCCTCTGGACGGGTCCTTTTTGAAGGGAGTCATTTTTGACGGGGGCCCTGCTGACGGGTCACTGTGGACGGGTCCCTGTTGACAGGTCCTTTTGACTAATCCCTTTGGACCCGTCCCTTTGACATAATTTGGCTAAATGCATGGGTCAACCCATAGGGATCAGTCCAAAGTGACTGGTCCAAAGGGATTAGTCAAAAGGACCTGTCAACAGGGACCCGTCCACAGTGACCCGTCAGCAGGGACCCCGTCAAAAATGACTCCCTTCAAAAATGACCCGTCCTGAGGGAGTTGTCAACGGGGGCCAGTCCAAAGGGGCAAATCAACAGGGATCAATCAAAAGGGGTTATCGCCTCAAGCTCTGTCATACCCCCCTTTTGATTATTGGTTTGCTTATCGACAAGCGCCGCTTGGATTACTTTTTAATCACCCCTCGTGGGTTAGCCGCCATTTTTAAAAAGGTCGTGGGAACATAGGTGTTTACCAGCAGTCTTCGGCAAAAAGTCCAACAATACCTAATACAATGCCCTAGTCTTATTGGTTCGCGAGATATTAACAAAAGTGCACTTAGGCCCTTTGTCAAAATTTCAAAAATAGATTCAGTGTTGTGCAATCAATAATAGTTACCTCTTTAACTATATACTTGTTTTTGTTGACCATGAAGCCTTGAGTAACCATCATCAGTGTATGAGACATGTTTACGCTTGCATAAATCAAAACCAACTGACTACTCACTACTTGGGTTTAGAAATTACATTTACTCAAATCACATTCTAGTAAAAAATCATGCATACTATAAACTACACCCACTTTTGCACTCACTTTTACATTCACTTTTGCACTCACTTTTGCACCCACTTTTGCACTCACTTTTACACTCACTTTTGCACCCACTTTTGCACCCACATTTGCACTCACTTTAAACTATTATTTCTATTATCGAGCGAAATTTATTGGAGATTATTTCATGCTTGAAAATTGATATGGAAGTATCAACGAATAGTTATGGTAAGCCATATGCATACTATAAAGGTTATACGTATATTGCAAAACGAACCAATAAAATGGAACTGTTATTTGACATTGTTCAAAACATCGTTTCAAACAGTGTCAAAGTGAACTAAAAGGTAAAAATAGTTAGGTCTTAAGTGTGAGTGATCATCAATGTAGTGTGACAGATAAGACATCGTTGCTGTTTAAAAAAATACTTCAAATGTTAAAACACTAGTCCGAAAAAAGGTATGGTAAACCGCGTGTTGTGCAATCAATGATAGCCACCTCTTTAAATATATACTGTACTTGTTTTCGTTGACCTTAAAGCCTTGAGTATCCATCACCAGTGTATGTGACATGTTTACGCTTGCATAGATGAAAACCAACTGACTATTCACTACTTGGGTTTAGAAATTACATTTACTCAAATCACATTCTATTAAATTCATGCCTACTATAAGCGACACCCACTTTTGCACCCACTCTTGCACTCCCTTTTACACCCACTCTTGCACCCACTCTTGCACCCACTCTTGCACCCACTCTTGCACCCACTCTTACACCCACTCTTGCACCCTCTCTTGCACCCACTCTTGCACCTACTCTTGCACCCACTCTTGCACCCACTCTTGCACCCACTCTTACACCCACTCTTGCACCCACTCTTGCACCCACTCTTACACCCACTCTTGCACCCACTCTTGCACCCACTTTTCCTCTCACTTTAAACTATTATTTATATTATCGAGTGAACTTTGCTAGAGATTAGTTCATGCTTGACAATTGACATGGAAGTATCAACAAATAGCAATGGTATGCCATACGCATTCTATAAAGGATATACATATATTGTAAAACGAACTAATAAAAATGGAACTGTTATTTGGCGTTGTTCAAAACATCGTTCAAAACATTGTCGAGGTGAGCTGAAAAGTAAAAATAGTGATGTCTTAAGTGTGAGTGATCATCAATGTAGTGTACCAGATAAAACATCGTTGCTGTTTAAAAAAAACTCTTCAAAATGCTAAAACACTTGTCCCAGAAAAAGATATTGCAGCTCAAGATAGTGCATTGTTTGTTAAGAAGCATGTATCATCTCCTCAGAAAGTCGTGTTAGGACAGTTGTCAATGTCTGAAAAACTCCCAACATTATCAAAGACAACACAGACTGTGCAAAATGTGGTATTGCAAAAGGATCAAAAAGGACTATAGAGTAATAGTGATGAGGATTATAATGATCATGATGATGTTGATGATGATGATGATAATGATAATGGTTATGATGATGATGATGTTGATGATGAAGATAATAATGATAATGGTAATGCTTTGTTTACACCTAAAAAATCATTTGTTAAATTTGTCTACTGGAACAAACCAAGTAAGCTAATCCGGCGGCTTCAGCAACTGCATGTCTATAAACAGGCTGGTTATACTGAATATGAGGAAGAACTATTGGATATAGAAAATGAGCTTCGTCGTGCTAAAATTATTATGTAATGGATCCACATAACCGCTTAAACTATTTCTTAACAATACATGTTATATTTTCTACCACTATGCTACCACTTTGCTCTCACTTTTGCTATCACTTCAAACTGCACATATTAAATATAAAAGCCAAAGCTAAATGATTTTATTATCAGAACAGTTATAACCTTTGTAGTGAGCAAATCATACTAACAGGTTAGTTGCTAATATGGAACTTACTAAAACTAACAAAGGTAAACAACGTGTACTCTATAAAGGCTACTCTTATAACTATAATCGTCAAAATGTAAAAGGGATAATATTTTGGCAATGCTCAAAAGACAGGTCAAAAAAAAAAAAAAAATGTCGAGGCAATCTAAAAAGTAGAAATGGTAAGATTTAAGTGTGAGTGATCATCAATGTGGTGCACCAAATGAAACACTGTTGGTGTCAACAATTAATCATGACAATGCTAAAAAGCTAGTACAAGAAAAAAATGTTGCTACTCAAAATAGTGCAGTGTTTATTGAGCAACATTTAACCCCTGCTGTAAAAGTTATGTTTAATACATCTTCCACATCTCAAGAGTCATCAACATCACAAACTATGCAAAAGGTTCTGTTGTTGTTTTAAGGGGCTGAACTACAAGGTTATCTACCCTTCATATGCAAGAGAATCAAAAAGGACTAAATAGTAATAGAGAAAAAAGAAATGTATTTTGAATGTAACTATTGTACAAGTACTTATATTAAATAAATAAAAATATTGTATGGGTATTGTCTGTTTTTTCTTAATTGCTATACCCACGTCCTACTATATTAATGCCATTGTTAACCATCAACAATCTCCACCTATGTTCAGAAAGAAAGTGATCTTAAACAATACACTCTATCTATGGTTTGTGTACCGAGTATCATAATAATACAGTGTCGTCAAGCCATGTTCAGGCAATAGTAATGTTAGGTAAGGGGTTCGAACCCTTGCTTCTTTGTACAGGATTAGTTTTTACTCAACAGCAACCCATAATACTATACTTTGAAACATGTCACATTTCATTGCAAAATGTCAACTGAATCGTTTTCTAAGACCCCAGCTGCTGGCTAGTAGCTAGCAGACAGTGCAACAGAAACAGTGTCACCATGTTCATTCTTTAAAAAAATTCAATATTTATTATTCTTTTTCTTATTATTGTTCATTAAGAGTAGTGTAAAGTTGTCTTTGTGACGTAACTGTTATAATAGTTAGCTGGCACTCTAAAGCTCTTGAGTTCAATTCGAGCTTTATCATAAAAGTTTAAAAGTATATTAGAACTATAACAGGTCTACTAAGTCTCGGGTGATTCAAATAAGTAGATGTGGTTTGATTCACACTTTAACGATAGAACACGACGGTTTTAAATTTTTTTAAAATAATGATAGCCACTTGTTCATTTTTTTTCATTTTCACATTTCACACATTGCCATTTGTCAATTTTCCATGTACACGATTTGAAAATGTCAGTTTAAAGTTTTTGGATTTCATGATACGGAAACAAGAATTTTCCATTTTGTTATTTACACATTTGTCAATTTCCCATTTACAGTTTTTAAATGTCAGTTTTAAGTTTTTTAAATTGCGTTGATATGGAAACATGGATTTCCTATTTTTTTCATATCACAGACGACACGTTTATGATTTAGTCCATGCTGAAAGTTTAGTTTTGTAAAACACACATTTGCTGATTAAAATTTTCTTGAAATTATTTTAATGGAAGTGCATGGCCATGGCAATAGTGCATTCTCTTTCTGTTTGTTTCCAAAAACGTATAGGCCTACTACTAATACTACTACTACTACTACTAATACTACTACTGTAGGTAAGACTGTTTTACAAAATAACACCTATCTACCGCTGCATTTAAAAAAACACAAGTGTTAAAAAAAACTACAGTATACTATTTATCATTTGCTATATACATTAATTACCCCCACCATCCCACCTTGCCGTGTTTGCTTTTGGTTGAACAATCAATGCTACACACACACACACACACACACACACACACACTTTCTATCTCTCTCTATCATTCTATCTATAGTCATACATTCACACAACCATACCTTTCTTTGAAAAACAAATACAACCACGCTATTTATCCTTGACATGCACACTTATCCCAAATATTTTTTAGGTTTACATTTAACATTTACTATTACAAAAAAAATGTTTCCACTATTTTACAATTACAAAAATGAATATTTACCAAATACTAAATCTACTGGTTACAAAAAAGCCATGTCTCTAAACAATAAAATATAGAATCACACCTCCACCTCGTGGTTATAACCCTATGGTAGGCTAATGCATAGGTCATTCATCTGCACTCATTTGCTATCCATCAAGGTAAAAGTGCATATTCTCTGTTCCACAAGATACAAATTTGATTGCTGGATTGTATCCTGCACTGTTTATGCGATATAGCTTTGCCAGTTCATAAAACCGCTAGGTCGTTATCTACATATAACAATTTTACCACTGCTCTACCTACGCCTTTTGCTCTTTTGGCTTTCTTACAGTCTAGTGTGTGATAGACAGCATTAACTGTATATCAAACCCAGTTCACCTTTGTATTTGTAATCCAAGTAATAATTTGGAAAGACACAAATGTAATCAGTTTTGAACGTTATCTCTGTTTTGTTTTGCTTAATATGTTTATGACATGCATATTAACCTGAAATAGAACCCTAGTGAAAAGGCTAACAGCTTAACCACTACACCACCATGCCCTTGTTTCTTAGTTTGACTCGTTCTAGGCATGAGACCTGGAAATCGAGTTAAGACCACCAGTACAAGAGCTAAAAGTGCTTAACACTGCAACATAAAATGGATAGCTGGTAACATTATACAACCGGAAATGATTATATTTCTGATAGCAATGCATTTTTTGTCATCAGCCTACTGTCTGAGCACTGACAGCAACACAGTTTAGTTTAGAACAAGCGAGTGTGTGTGTATAGATTATTAGCCTCAAGTATTTAAAGCTTGTTGTGTGTGTAGCGACCATCTTGTCCCGGTAACCACTGAGCATTTTTGTGTTTTAGCTATCCTCTTTAACCAATCAATTAAAGATAGTCTACTCTTAATTCTTGAATCGATAAATCAGAGTTTGTGTGTACACCGTTCGTCATTTATTAACCCATACCTACAACCTATACTCTCTCTATACTGCAGTTTGATCTGAAAAACAAGTTTCAATGGTAAAAGACTTGTCAATCACTATACATGTAGCCTACACTAATTCTTTCTCTACCTAGCTATGTTTCATCACATACATGGTAAACATCTCACATGTTCGTATCCGATTATTAGTTTATAAAATCTCAGGTCGATGACCTTGATGTATTGGGTATTTTGGGTAAATTCATTGGCCATGGGAAAGGGTTGACCATTCTAAGTCCTATAACACCTCACATGTTGATATTCGATTATTAGTTTATAAAATATTAGGTCAATGACCTTGCTGTTTTTTGAATCTTTTGGGTAAATTCGTTGGTCATGGAAAAGGGTTGACCATCCTGAGTCCCATGACACCTCACTTGAGCCTCTCTGATTATTAGCTTATAAAATCATAGGTCAATGACCTTGCTGTTTTGAATCTTTTGGGTAAATTCGTTGATCATGGAAAAGGGTTGACCATCCTGAGTCCTATGACGCCTCACTTGACCCTCTCTGATTATTAGTTAGCGAGATATTAATAAAAGTGCAGTTAGGCCCTTTTGACATAAATAAATAATATATTCAAAAACAGAATGTCACCTCAAGTCCAACGACCTCTCATACAGGTCCCTAGCCTTATTGATTCATGAGATATTAAAAAGCTAATGACCTTAGATCTTTTGGGTAAATTCATTGGTCATGGAAAAGGGTTGACCATCCTGAGTCCTATGACACCTCACTTGACCCTCTCTGATTATTAGTTAGCGAGATATCAACAAAAGTGTAGTTAGGCCTTTTTGACATAAATAAATAATATATTCAAAAACAGAATGTCACCTCAAGTCCAACGACCTCTCATACAGGTCTCTAGCCTTATTGATTCATGAGATATTAAAAAGCTAATGACAGAACTTTTAGGTAAATTCGTTGGTCATGGAAAAGGGTTGACCATCCTGAGTCCCATGACACCTCACTTGACCCTCTCTGATTATTAGTTAGCGAGATATTAACAAAAGTGCAGTAAGGTCCTTTTGACATAAATAAATAGTATATTCAAAAACAGAATGTCACCCCAAGTCCAACGACCTCTCATACAGGTCCCTAACCTTATTGATTCATAAGATGAGCAATACATATTCCTTTCTCTCTTCACCTGTGTTCTCTCTTTCACTGACTCTCCCCCCTTCACCTCTCACCACTGTCAAAACAGGTTGTGACTTGTTAGCTCTTATCGTGCACGTGCACAGGTGAACACCTGTGTTTTAGGTCATATTACACATGAACTTGCATTTTCTCACGTATGAACCAAAACAGGATGTGACTTGTTTCACAAGGAGAATGCTAATAATGATGATGATGATGATAATTGTTGTTTTAAGGGGCCTAACATCGAGGTTATCGGCCTGCTGCTAATAATGACATCTCGCACGTGTTCACATGTATTTCACCACTTTCCTTTCATATCGTTATCCCATTATAGTAGTAGAGACTGGGGAACAACGTCAGTTCAACACACGCGAAATGTAGTTAGGCCCTTTGACATAATTTAAATAAATTCATGAGCCAGTCCGTAGGAACCGGTCCAAAAGGGATCAGTCCAAATTGGCTCATCAACAAGGACTCATCCACAAGGACTCCTCCACAAGGACCTGTCCACAAGGACTTGTCCACAAGGACCTGTCCACAAGGACTCGTCCACAATGACCCGGCAACAATGACCCGGCCACAGGGACCTGTCAACAAGGACCCGTCCACAGGGAACCGCTCCCCCACCCTCTTACATAAGCTATGAGTGGGCATGCGTAAAAAACAAAAAACAAGCATGTTAATTCATAGTAGCTATCCACCGTACACATGCACTTTATGTGGAACAACGTTTAAATCCATATCGGCATTCAAACTCTCACATGTTGCAATTGGAAAGAGAGATTTTCTAAGAAATTTCAATTTCACCCCCTAGTAGGGGTAGGTTTTACTTTTGGGATGGAAATATGTTGTCCATGGGAAAGGGGGTGTTAGCCCGAGTTCAATGACACCTCATTTGTCAAAATCCGACCATGCGTTCGAGAGATATCGAGCTACCGCCATCTTGTGAGGTGGGGAGGTGGAGGTGATATCTGAACCGCTACAAAACCACTACTGTTTACCATTAATTAATGTACTTTGTTACGGTTACCACCTGCGCGCAATCCGCGATCCAACCTCGGTTGGTTGGCGGAAGGGGCGCACGCCCGGCAGCCGGCCGCCGGCCCCGCTCCAGCAAAACAATCACCCTGTACTTGGAGTTTCACTGTTTACCTCGGCTTTTATGAATTGTGTCTGGAACCTGCCGTCCGTGCGCCTTTTAGGCTTACGCTGGGTAAACCGTTAGAGATACCGGGCGAAGCCGGGGCGGGTTGCTAGTAAATAAATAAATAAATAAATAAATACAGTGTATTACCCATTTAACATTTGATTGCCGCTGAGCTTGCCTGCGCCAGTGCTTGTTGATTATTGCAGCAGGACCCGCGCAGTACAGCGGAGGACACAGTGATGACAGAATGAGGTCTGCACATAAGTCAAGCAGCATTGCGTCAGATAAGCGTCACAGGAGCTCATGTCACCACGGACAGTTGTTAAACCATGACCACGGTACTGGATCTGAGTCATATCCTACTCGCGCCACTGTACCTGTCAATGAAGCAGGCTGACGTGTGACACAAGTAAATAAAAAATAGTTCCCATCTCGACCGCCGGCAATCAATTCGTGAAAGGGTAATACAGGGCAGTATTTTTCTCTCGTGACCAGCACAGTATCTTCTCTGATAAGAGTAGAGGAGTAACTTGCAAGGTAATAATTAATTCATCAAGCCACTACTCACTGCTGATAACAACTGTCGTGCAAAGTCATGTCCCATCCTTTTCTCCACCATACATTAATTATACCAGCGTCTCTCTCCCTCTTTGCAACATGTCAACGACTCCTGCACTCTTCTGCAGTCTAGACCTGCGTAAGCCCACTGGTTTAAAAATACAGTCGGAGCAGTGTTGGCAACAGTACGATCTTGATCGTAGAACACAATGTCGTTCTTTGTAGAATGTACGAAACAACATTGTACGATCCTTCTCCCTTTCTATCTTATTTTTGGCCTATTTTCATGATATGAACAAATAGGCTTATGAGATGTGTGTGTTTTTTGTGTGTGTTTGTGTTTGTGTTTCTGTTCGTTTCCCTGATAAAATCTAAGCGGGTGGAGCGATTTCAATGAAACTCGGCAAGGATATAGTACTATATCGTGTCCTTCAAATTTAAATACGTTATAGTAATCCAACATGGCGCCCACGTGAAATATATCACCGGCATTCTACAGGGTCATCGAAAAATAATGCAAAAATTTAAAAAAATGATAGCACTGAAACCCTTTATGTTAAAAGTGTAATTCTTTCACTGAACGCCAGCTGGTTAAAGTAAGTTTTGTTTTGGAGAGGACGTTACCTTGCTATGCGCACACTAGATGCGCAGTAGCCAATGTCAGCCGGGGGCGCGCGCGCCAATGACTGCACCGCCCGACAAACTGCACTTAATTACAAAGCTGTCATTCGATGGTTTAATCAGTTTAAGGAAACAGGGACTGTAGAGAAAAAATCTAGTCCAGGCCGACCACCAACATCAGCATTGAACGCACGCTTTCCCAATGGCTGGATTGGTACGTGCAATCATTTCAGGAGTAACTGTCAAGATTGCGGGCAGAAATTCGCTCCCACAGGTGGTCCAAATCCCGAATTTTTTCTGCATACGCAATGTTTTTAATGTACCCCCAGAAAAAAAACAACAAAGGAGTGAGGTCAGGACTTCATTGGCGCGCGCGCCCCCGGCCGACCTTGGCTACTGCGCATCTAGTGTGCGCATAGCAAGGTCACAAGCCCTCCAAAACAAATCTTACTTGAACCAGCTGGCGTTCAGTGAAAGAATTACACTTTTTACATAAAGGGTTTCGGTGCTATCGTTTTTTTAAATGTTGGCATTATTTTTCGATGACCCTGTATATCTCCGAAACTATTTCCAATACTATAAAGTAAGTTATGTGGTGCTTAAAACATATCAAGTACTATACCAACATGGAGGCCAAATGATGTTAAACTATTTAAATGGCGTTTTCTCGCGATTTAATCAACCGATCGGAGTGAAACCAAACGTCTTACATGTCTATACAAGATTTAATCTACTGTCATCTAACTCAATTCAATTTTTCTCATAAAATCAAGATGGCAACTGTGAAAATTTAAAATTAAGTAGTTTTTTTGTGTCTTAATTATGCGATTGAGTTAACATTTGAATAATAAATCTATGCAACAATCTTTAATCTTCAATGGTTATGGGTAGAGTCCTGCACGGATAAACAAAACGTAATCCGCATCCGCCCCGCATCCGCACGACTGTTCTCCGCATCCGCCCCGCATCCGCACGACTGGTCTCCGCATCCGCCCCGCATCCGTCCCACATCCGCACGACTGTTATCTGCATCCGCCCCGCATCCGCACGTCTGGTCTCCGCATCCGCCCCACATCCACACGTCTGTTCTCCGCATCCGCCCCGCATCCCCACGACTGTTCTCCGCATCCGCCCCGCATCCGTCCCACATCCACACGTCTGTTCTCCGCATCCGCCCCACATCCGCACGACTGTTCTCCGCATCCGTCCCACATCCGTCCCACATCCGCACGCCTGTTCTCCGCATCCGCCCCACATCCGCACGACTGTTCTCCACATCCGCCCCACATCCGCACGACTGTTCTCCACATCCGCCCCACATCCGTACGACTGTTCCCCGCATCCGCCCCACATCCGCACGACTGTTCTCCACATCCGCCCCACATCCGCACGACTGTTCTCCGCATCCGCCCCACATCCGCACGACTGTTCTCCACATCCGCCCCACATCCGCACGACTGTTCTCCACATCCGCCCCACATCCGCACGACTGTTCTCCGCATCCGCCCCACATCCGCACGACTGTTCTCCACATCCGCCCCACATCCGCACGACTGTTCTCCGCATCCGCCCCACATCCGCACGACTGTTCTCCACATCCGCCCCACATCCGCACGACTGTTCTCCACATCCGCCCCACATCCGCACGACTGTTCTCCACATCCGCCCCACATCCGCACGACTGTTCTCCACATCCGCCCCACATCCGCACGACTGTTCTCCGCATCCGCCCCACATCCGCACGACTGTTCTCCACATCCGCCCCACATCCGCACGACTGTTCTCCACATCCGCCCCACATCCGCACGACTGTTCTCCGCATCCGCCCCACATCCGCACGACTGTTCTCCACATCCGCCCCACATCCGCACGACTGTTCTCCACATCCGCCCCACATCCGCACGACTGTTCTCCGCATCCGCCCCACATCCGCACGGATGTTCTCCGCATCCGCCCCACATCCGCACGACTGTTCTCCGCATCCGCCCCACATCCGCACGGATGTTCTCCGCATCCGCCCCACATCCGTACGACTGTTCCCCGCATCCGCCCCACATCCGCACGACTGTTCCCCGCATCCGCCCCACATCCACACGTCTGTTCTCCGCATCCGCCCCACATCCGCACGACTGTTCTCCGCATCCGTCCCACATCCGTCCCACATCCGCACGCCTCTTCTCCGCATCCGCCCCACATCCGCACGACTGTTCTCCACATCCGCCCCACATCCGCACGACTGTTCTCCACATCCGCCCCACATCCGTACGACTGTTCCCCGCATCCGCCCCACATCCGCACGACTGTTCTCCACATCCGCCCCACATCCGCACGACTGTTCTCCACATCCGCCCCACATCCGCACGACTGTTCTCCACATCCGCCCCACATCCGCACGACTGTTCTCCACATCCGCCCCACATCCGCACGACTGTTCTCCACATCCGCCCCACATCCGCACGACTGTTCTCCGCATCCGCCCCACATCCGCACGACTGTTCTCCACATCCGCCCCACATCCGCACGACTGTTCTCCGCATCCGCCCCACATCCGCACGACTGTTCTCCACATCCGCCCCACATTCGCACGACTGTTCTCCACATCCGCCCCACATCCGCACGACTGTTCTCCACATCCGCCCCACATCCGCACGACTGTTCTCCACATCCGCCCCACATCCGCACGACTGTTCTCCGCATCCGCCCCACATCCGCACGACTGTTCTCCACATCCGCCCCACATCCGCACGACTGTTCTCCACATCCGCCCCACATCCGCACGACTGTTCTCCGCATCCGCCCCACATCCGCACGACTGTTCTCCACATCCGCCCCACATCCGCACGACTGTTCTCCACATCCGCCCCACATCCGCACGACTGTTCTCCGCATCCGCCCCACATCCGCACGGATGTTCTCCGCATCCGCCCCACATCCGCACGACTGTTCTCCGCATCCGCCCCACATCCGCACGGATGTTCTCCGCATCCGCCCCACATCCGTACGACTGTTCCCCGCATCCGCCCCACATCCGCACGACTGTTCCCCGCATCCGCCCCACATCCACACGTCTGTTCTCCGCATCCGCCCCACATTCGCACGCCTGTTATCTGCATCCGCCCTGCATCCGCCCCACATCCACACGTCTGTTCTCCGCATCCGTCCCACACCCACACGACTGTTCTCCGCATCCGCCCCACATCCACACGTCTGTTCTCCGCATCCGCCCCACATTCGCACGCCTGTTATCTGCATCCGCCCCGCATCCGCCCCACATCCACACGTCTGTTCTCCGCATCCGTCCCACACCCACACGACTGTTCTCCGCATCCGCCCCACATCCACACGTCTGTTCTCCGCATCCGCCCCACATCCGCACGCCTGTTATCTGCATGCGTCCCACATCCGCACGCCTGTTATCTGCATCCGCCCCGCATCCGCCCCACATCCACACGTCTGTTCTCCGCATCCGCCCCACACCCACACGACTGTTCTCCACATCCGCCCCACATCCGCACGACTGTTCTCCACATCCGCCCCACATCCGTACGACTGTTCCCCGCATCCGCCCCACATCCGCACGACTGTTCCCCGCATCCGCCCCACATCCACACGTCTGTTCTCCGCATCCGCCCCACATTCGCACGCCTGTTATCTGCATCCGCCCCGCATCCGCCCCACACCCACACGACTGTTCTCCGCATCCGCCCCACACCCACACGTCTGTTCTCCGCATCCGCCCCACATCCACACGTCTGTTCTCCGCATCCGCCCCACATCCGCACGCCTGTTATCTGCATCCGCCCCGCATCCGCCCCACATCCACACGTCTGTTCTCCGTATCCGTCCCACATCCGCACGCCTGTTATCTGCATGCGTCCCACATCCGCACGACTGTTATCTGCATCCGCCCCACATCCACAAGTCTGTTCTCCGCATCCGCCCCACATCCGCACGACTGTTCTCCGCATCCGCCCCACATCCGTACGACTGTTCTCCGCATCCGCCCCACATCCGTACGACTGTTCTCCGCATCCGCCCCACATCCGTACGACTGTTCTCCACATCCGCCCCACATCCGTACGACTGTTCTCCACATCCGCCCCACATCCACATGTCTGTTCTTCGCATCCGCCCCGAATTCGCACGTTTGTTATCCGAATCTACTGGCATTAAAATAATATTTTTCATTAGATAAGACATTTAGACATTAGAGGAGAAAGTCATTCCCCTAGGCTTTGTATGTTAAGTGCTATGTTTAAAATGAATGTTATACCGCCAGAGTTGCAACCCTTTTCAGTTCGGAGAGTTAATTAATTATGCTTAAGGACAGAATTTGAATGAGATTAGTTATATCATCATCCTACATTTATAATGAAAAAAAAATAAATAACGGAAATAAATGGTATGTCATAAATAGGGCTCGGGTTTTTAGGTGCTAAAAATTGGGAAAATATTTATTCTTTATGTATTAAAAATACATAAAATATGTGACAAAAAAGTAAAAATATTGAATTATAATTTAGTTTATTAATATGCAGTAAAGCGGTCGCTTGGTCGGCCTTAGCCCGTCATGGGCTGGATAGTGCCAGGGGTTGACTTTTGACTCACGAATGCAATTTATTCTATGTCTCATTGACTGCTCAAGCATTACAATACGCAACATCTTCAGATTGTCCATCACAAATGACCGACGATTATCGCGAAACACTTATTCTGAAGGCGCGAAACTGCGGCAATATGTTTATTTATTTATGATGTGAGCATTACAGGAAGCCCCAATTACATTTCTCACTACTAGAATTAGATAATATACAACAATATATAAATAGAAATACAAAAGATACATAAAGAGAAGATATGGTTACTTGCCCTTGAGGTGTTGTATAACTTGAGATCGCTGCTCAGTCTTGATTGCTTTCCCAAGTGGTTGGCAGAACAGAACGCCCCCATCAGAAGTAAAATTATCTTTAAATTCTGCAACAGACGATAACTTGCAGTTTTTACTTTAGGCATCCTAGAACTGCCTTACACTTCACAGTGCCAGAAATGAACCGCACTTGAATGACACTGGTTCTAGGTAGCTGGGGGAGGGAGGGGTCTAGCACGTGGTGCAATATGGCTATGGACAAGGAAACCCCGGCTTCCACAGTGAGTGGCACGGGGCTGCTAGTTAAGAATAACAGAGTTGCAAGCTGACATACGCTCTGCATGAAGATTAGATAGCTCACAGATTCTTCCCCGTTGAAGTAACACCGAACAAAAATGCAATAAACAGGAAGATCCAGCATACTGATTTGAAAAAATGTAAATATTATGTATTTTTATATGCTAATAAGTGAAAAGAAGGAATTTATGTATTTATAGAAGAATTGCTTAAAATATTTATTTACATAAAGAAATATTTATTTACGTACTCATAAACATCCGGGTACTACTAATGATTTTCAACAAGTTCGGATTGTATTCTAAAAGCTATCCGCAAATTGACTCCAAACATTATCCGCAGCTTATCTGCTATGCGCACAGCCATGCGAACTATATCCACATGGCGAAAGATTTTGCGGCTATCCCCATCCAAGCAGGGCTTTAGTTATGGGTGGTGTTTTTTTTCGCAAATGCGATAAAGCACGAAATGCTTATAATGGCTTGGATTCTTGTATTTTCACTTTTCGCCACCTGTAATCCACTTTTTAATGTTTTTTGAGAAAACGATGAAATGCGAAAATGATTCAAAATACGAAACTTATACCAAAATGCTATATAAATGCGAAATCCAGATTTTTTTAAATATTAAGTTTTTATTTTTTCGTTCCGTCTGGAAACTTCAAATGAGGAGTTTGTACACTCTTGAAATGTTCATGACGGCTTGACCACCGGCCTGGAATGCGGAAAGTAAGCCCTCCTGCACTTTTTTGCCCGCCCGTCTGTTTAATTTCTTTCACGTAGGTCAAATCAGCAAGTGCTATGAGGGTGAGACCGAAAATGACTATCAAACAGCTTTACGATTTCATTCAACATTGTTAATGATTCATGAACTTGCAACCCACTTTGGTGGATATTGAAGGAAGGCTTGAGTTGATTTTGTGTATTTTTTCCTGTATTATTCTGATTTTGCATTAGTATAAAATTCTCTCTGTGTAATACTTTGACTTCTAACAATTTTCTTCTGTGTTACTTTAACCTGATTAATTTAAAATACTGTAAATACATAATTTATTACCTGCATTTCTATCTCACTATTAACGTTTTACAAGTGTGATTTTGATTTCACATTAATGCCATTTCAAAATTTATTACTAATTTGTTATATTTAACCCAAATTTGTGGTTTTCTTTCTTCAAAATGCTAAAAGTTCAAACCAAAATGCTAAATTTCTTATTTCAAAATGCTAATAATCACCACCTCTACTTGGTGCTTAACTCCATAACTTACAGAAATCCAACATGGCAATCATCCGAAATATTTAGTCGGTTCTCAATATCTGCGAATCTATTACAGCAATAAATCAAACTGACATTTTGTATGTTGATAAAGGGTATTATACACCCCATCAAGATATGTATACATCTTGACGAGGGTGTCATTTTTGTTGGAAGATCTTGATTGTGTGTTGCTACTTCCAGAAACAGTGGTATATAGGGAGCTGATGTCGGAAGATATGAAGAAGAGAGGAGGAATTGAAGAAGATTTCCATGCAACAGCTGCTATGTTAGACAGGAGTGGATAGGATCGAATAAAAGCATGAGCAATGCTGTTACGCGACTGGCAGTACATGGCTTTCACCATGAAGTGTGTGCCATAAGCACTTTTCATATTGTGCCGGAGAAGTGTCTATGCAAATTTTGTAAATTACAATGTGTTCAATATCATGTGTTAGATTGTACGAAATGACCAAAAGCTGTGACTGAATTCAGTGTTGAAATCAAAATCATGTATTTTAAATTATCCTCCCTGCTATGTATGGCTACATGGATGTAATTATTAAATTAATTAATAAATTCACCTATGGGCCTTTCTATAACCTGGAATCCTAGATTTCCGGCCGCTCTGTTAAATAGGCTAGCACACCCACGTTGTATATGAGAACAAAACAAGATTCCTTTCACATCCTCTTGAGTTCTTCTTCTTTCGTTTCACCCTCTTTGAGGGTACGTTGAATCAATCATTTCTCTGTGTGGTGTCATTTCTTTAGTGCCCAGTATCTCTTCATTTTTTCTGATCTTTTTCTCTATTCTTCCGAGACGATGGGTTTGAGTTTTAGTGACGATAATGAAGATAATTGTTGTTTTAAGGGGCCTAACATCTAGGTTATCGGCCCCTAATGGTCTGGGTGATAGCGAAAATGACAGTGAAATGGAAACCATAAGGAAAATTAAGTGAGACTGAAAATACGCACAAAATGGAACTCGGACTGAAACTACTCACAAAATGGAGAGTTGTAATAGTTACAAAAGGGAATTTAGAAAGAAAATACTCACAAAAGGAATAGACTGAAAAATGCGGACAGCATGTAGTTTAGGTTCAAAATACGTACAAAATGCAACGTCGAGTCAAAATACTTACAAAATGTAATTGAAAATGAAAATACACAATGCAAGTTTGATTGAAAAAGGCCGGTTTGGATTTAAAATACTCACAAAGTGCAATTGAAATTTTTAAAAAAGAAATAAAAGAAATTCAAAATGCAATTGAAATTGAAAATGCTTACAAAATGTATGTTAGCCAAAATACTCATTTGGATTGAATATAATTAGAAAATGGAATTTAGACTGAAAATACTTACAAAATAATTTAGATTCAAAATACACACAAAATGCAATTGAGGAACAAAATACTTGCAAAATGCTCACCACACATTCAAAGACTTACTAAAAAGCAATTTAGATTGTAATTTAGATGAGACAAAGGCCAATTAAGGCGGGAAAGTGAGAGACACTCTAGGCCTCAGATACCCTAATACCGTCAGGGTCGGAAAAGAACAAGAGTTGACCAAGGGAGGATAGGAGCCCGGCACAAGTAAGTGGAAGCAATGCCGGACTCAGCTGGGGTCCCGTGGTCGCCAACTCACGTCCCACTAGATGTGAGCTTTTCGATTGTAATTTTTAATTTTACTGGGGCTTTTTCAGTTTCTTTAAATCATGTGGGTTTTATTTTGTGGTTACGGAAGAATTCAAAGTTTGGTTTGGTTAATTTATTCGAGTTCATACTGAGAAGATGATCCGTAAAAATGTATCTTCCTTTTTCGCAAAGTATCTGAGAGTTATTCAATTTTCTTGTAGCGAGTCGCATTATTGATGTGTATGATCTTGAGTTATTAACTGGGAAATAAAAGTATTTCAGCATCATATATCGCTAGAGTGGCTCTCCTAGTACCCTCTAGGAGTTTCCAACTGCTACAGAACACACACAAACTTTCAATTGCATCCCATTGAGACACAGAGAACTGAAATGTAT
Organism: Meconema thalassinum; assembly: GCA_946902985.2. Taxonomy (NCBI): domain Eukaryota; kingdom Metazoa; phylum Arthropoda; class Insecta; order Orthoptera; family Tettigoniidae; genus Meconema; species Meconema thalassinum. The sequence continues at coordinate 139,062,145 of OX336401.1, forward strand.
GGGCAGAGTTTTAAAATCCATTAACTGCTCTTTAAGTCCTATATATACATGCAATATGAAAAAAACATCTACATGGCGAAATTGGAAGAAAGAAGTGATACTTGAAACTTTTACATAATATCCACGATTTCGTGAAGGAAAGGGAGAAAACTCACAGGTCAATTAAATACCTTCACTATCGATATTGTCAAGGATTCAAACGTAACGAAACGATTCTTGCTTGAATATTTTATCTAATTTTTTATCATATTCAACTTTAAATTTATACCATAATAATGTTATTGGATTAACGTTCCATTTAACTACTGCAGATTTTAGAGACGCTACGCCGGAATATTTCCCCGAAGAGGATCTTTAACACGCCAGTAAATTTACTGATTTATCACTCTTACTGTTATCACATAAATGCAGGTTATCAAACAACAATTAATTTAAGGATTTGGGTCATCTTCGTCTTCAGACCCTTATAATTGGGTGTGGGTTGAACTTGTCTGATAACCTGTATTTACAGTATGTGATGAATGTAGTAGTGTGTGTAGCTCTATTAGAGACAGAGATAGGGTAGGCGCCCCAAGATTTGAAGGAAAGTACTATCCCGGCATTTGCCTGGAGGAAATGTAGAAAAACCACACACTCAGGATAGCCACTCTTAACTCCGTGATTCGAACCTACGATCTTCGGACTTGTTGCACGATTTAACGAACACGGCTTCGCTGCGGGAATGCTATTTATGTATTTTGTATTTTTTATTTCTGTTTTCTGAATTTTGTATTTTGAATTATTTCTTGCTGTTTTTTGAATTTTCTTTTTGCTGTTTTTAGTATTTTGTCCTATGTCTTTTGTCACTTGTATTTTGTCTTTTGTTTTTGTCACTTGTATCTTGCCACTTGTATTTTGTCTCTTGTCACTTGTATTTTGTATTTTGTGTTTTGCCTTTCGATTTTTGTCGTTTGAATTTTATCACTTGTATTGTGTCATTTGTATTTTGTCTTTTGTCTTTTGAATTTTGTCTTTTGTATTTTGGTCACTTGTACTTTGTCATTTGTATTTTGTCTTTTGTATTTTGTCACTTGTATTTTGTCATTTGTATTTTGTCTTTTGTGTTTTGTCTTTTGAATTTTGTCTTTTGTATTTTGGTCACTTGTACTTTGTCATTTGTATTTTGTCTTTTGTATTTTGTCACTTGTATTTTGTCACTTGTAGTTTGTCTTTTGTATTTTGTTTTTGGTATTTTGTCATTTGTATTATGACATTTGTATTTTTTGTTTTGTCTTGTTTGTGTTGTGTTTTCTTTTTTGTCTTTATTGTTTTATTTTTCGACCTTGGCGTGAGTTAACAGAAGTTTCAGAGCCGTGGTTTCTTTTGACTACATTATATTGTTTAATGTTGTTATGAATTTAGTATTTTGTCCTTTGTCTTTTGTCACTTGTATTTTGTCTTTTGTTTTTGCCACTTCTATTTTGTCACCTGTATTTTGCCCTTTGTCACTTGTATTTTATATTTTCTCTTTTAAATGTTGTCTTTGGTATTTTGTATTTTGTAATTTGTCTTTTGTATTTTTTTCACTTGTATTTTGTTACTTGTATTTTGTCATTTGTATTTTGTCTTTTGCATTTTGAGTTTTGTATTTTGAATTTTGTCTTTTGTTTTTGTCACTTGTAGGTTGTATTTTGTCACTTGTATTTTGTATTTTGTCTCTTGCCACTTGTATTTTGTCTTTTGTATTTTGAGTTTTGTCTTTTGAAGTTTGTCTTTTGTATTTTGTCACTTGTATTTTGTCACTTGTATTTTGTATTTTCTTCACCTGAATTTTGGCTTTTGTATTTTATCTTTTGTATTTTGTCACTTGTATTTTGTCATTTCTATATTGTCTTTTGTATTTTGTGTTTTATCTTTTGAATTTTGTCTTTTGAATTTTGTTACTTGTATTTTGTATTTTGTCCTTTGTATTTTGTCATTTGTATTTTGTATTTTGTATTTTGTCATTTGTATTTTGTCATTTGTATTTTGTATTTTGTCTTGTTTATGTTGTGTTTATTGTTTTGTTTTTTGACCTTCGCGTGAGTTGACAGAAGTTTCAAAGCCGTGGTTTCTTTTGACTACATTATATTGTTTAATGTTGTTATAGATGTTGTTATTCATTCATTTTAGGAGCTTGAAACATGTTGGTCATCAGCTCCTTGTACTTGGATATTAGTTAGTTAGTTATTGTTGTTGTAAGGGGCACAACTACGAGGTCATCTGCCCCTGATACTTGGATATGTGTTGAATTTGGATGACGACCTGTGTTATAAGTGCGTGTAACTGTATTCTATTTATAAGTTCGGATACGTGCTCTGGAACCTGAGATAAGATACAATCCCTGCATCCACCATAAGGGAGTGATTAAAAACCTCACCCAGGATGACCACCATCAGCGCCGGCATTAATTATCTGGACTTGCTGTAGCTTTCCATCTAAATCGTACGTCTACGCTGATTAAGACCGTAGCCAACACACAAAAGGGTATTGTTCTGCACGAGTGAGGTTTTATCAATATTACGGCCTGTGATTTTATCCTCCAGAGTGCAAATACAGTGACGACCCTCCCTATAGAACGGAGACTCACGTAGGCCGTGTGGCGGACGGGGCACTGTGGCTAGCCACATGTCGTGCAAGGGACTATCACTAGCAGCAGCGTAGCGCCCAACTACAGTAGTTTAATAAATTTATACTTTTTAACGTATTTAATTTTTACTTTCTTTTTAATATCGAATGGCCTCGGGTGCCGGGTACAAGTTTTGTTATTTGACACCCAGAGGGTAGCTTGCATGTTGCATTTCGTTGTTCCTTGAAGCACTATGAAAGTCAAGGAGGTTAGATATCTATGCTCCTTGACACTATAGCGCTTTCTAGTAGAGAACGGAGGAACTTTTTGTTGGCGGAAAATCCCGAGATTATTTTGCCATAGTAGGGGGGTAATGCCGATTCTAACCCACCCATTTTATTTGTACCAGACTGTACAAGTTAAAATAATTAATATCTCTCAAACGCATGGTCGAATGTTGAGAAATGTGGTGTCCTAGGACTCGGGCTGACGTCCTCTTTCCTATGGACCATGTATTATATTTTTCAAATTTTTTTTAAAATTTTTCGTTTTCAAAATAGGCTATAGCTTGAAAACCAAACAGAATAGAACGTTGTGCCATGGCTCAAACGAATGATCTTTATGACCTTTATTTTTTGAAATAAAACTTTTTTATTTTTTATATTTTTTTGAAAACACTCGAATTTTGAAAATCCTATATTTTGGAAACTAGGAACTCTACAAAACAAATTGTTTAACGTAAATCAATGGTCCCTACCCCCTCTACCCCCAAAATAAATTTCAAGTCTCTAGGATGAAAACCTGCAGTAGTGGGATGATGAGAGAGCTGCTTACAAAAGCAAGTGGTGAGCCCCTGCGACCTTGGAATGGAAGGAGCCATGCTAGGAGGGCGTGCTTGGATTCGTTTTTTTCGTCTCGTCGTGCTCTTTACGGGAATGTAGGTGTCGAAAAGGTGAAATGCTGGAAACACAGTCTTTTTGGGGTAAAAACGTGATTTTAGACTTTTTGCTATATCTCGCGAACCAATCATGCTAGAGGCATGAACGAGGGGTCCAAGGACTCGGGCTGACGTCCTCTTTGCTATGGACCACTCGTTATATTTCTTAAAAAATTGGGAAACGCGATTTTGGGGGTAAACACGTGTTTTTTGTGATTTTTGCCGATATCTCACGAACCAATAACGTTAGAGGCATGTACGATGGGTCCAAGGACTCGGGGTGACGTCCTCTTTGCTATGGACCACTCGTTATATTTCTTAAAAAATTGGGAAACGCGATTTTGGGGGTAAACACGTGTTTTTTGTGATTTTTGCCGATATCTCACAAACCAATAACGCTAGAGACGTGTACGAGGTGTCCTAGGACTCGGGCTAACGCCCCCTTTCAAATGTGATAGATATTTTTTTCCAAAAAAATAATTCACAAAGGGCCTAACGCCATACATGTTGAAAAAAGGTTTTCTTTTTCTTTGCCTGTTTATAATGTCCATGAAGCGTGGTGGTTGAGAGAGACGATACGGCTGGGTGTGTGTGTGTTTCAACGAACCTGTCGCTAACCACAAGGACCATGCTTAATAGAACAATCGCTATTTCGACGGGTCGGTTTATGACAGAGCGAGGGTGCGTTTTTCAGATATTTTACCTTTGACGTGTAAACGGTGATGAGAACTTGATTCTATGTTGGTCGAAGCGAGTACAGAAAACAAACTTGCCGAGGAGCAGGAGGTGAATGTCAATTGAGCTTATTGGAAGGCATTGATCTGACTTGACAAGAAGTGCAATGGAAAATGACCATGACGCTTGAAGGTGAAATAATCTGACCATCGTGGTGGCAGGGAAGTGCGAAATGCATGTGAACTTGTGTGAAACCACATGTAGGCTAAACCAGTGACATCCTGTTTTGCTTCGTACATGACAAAATGCAAGTTCATGTGAAATTTGATCTACCGCAGGTGTTCGCCTGGGACGTTAGCTGTCCACATGCATGATAACTGTTAACAAGTCACATCCTGTTTTGCTTCGTACGTGACAAAATGCAAGTTCATGTGAAATTTGATTCGCCACAGGTGTTCGCCTGGGACGTTAGCTGTCCACGTGACCGATAACAGAATGTTCAAAGCGTGGGAAAAAATGATTATACATGCAACGTAGCATATATAAAGACATGTCGTTATCATTTCCACTCTCACTTGGGTGGACTACCTTTGAACACACTGCGTTGCATGAAACCCCTAGTCTTGTTTAACAGTTTTGGTGTTGGTGGAAAATACTTAACCTTGTTGTGGGGTAGGTATTTATTTATATATTTATTCATTTATACATTCATTGATTAATATATATATATATATATATATATATATATATATATATATTTACAAGCAATTATTTATTGATTAAGTAATTAATGATTTTATTTATTTGTTTGCAGATAACCGGCATACCTTACATGTCTGAGGGAGAAGAAACCATTGCACTTTTGAGCCCACTAGAAGGGAAGAGTAACAAGTCACTGCAAGTAAAGGTGAGATGATTTTTTTAAGCTAACTTGTTTCATTTTTTGTTTTATGTTTTATTTTATGAAATGTATGTATTAACCTGAATTTAGGTATTTATAGCGGTTTATTTTATTTATTTTTAGAAACTTGGAAAGAATAGCCTTACCGCCGTAGCAGTCGCTGAAAAAAAAACAGAAACGCACTAAAGCGAAACCACTGCCAAAGAGTGAACTGTTTAAAACTCAGGTAAGTCCAACTTAAAAATGCTATTCCATTTTACCACTACTGAAAACTCGTAGACAAAAAAAAATTCATTACCTGTACATGACTGGGACAATGATTGCTTTCTTGATTAATGGCTATGTTGTTGTTGTTGACTGGGAAAAGTACAAGGCCATGTTGGATTTTCTAAAAATAAAAATAATAAATTTAATTTATGGGTGGTTCCCTATGGACTCAACGAATATCCACAGGTTTGAACATGATAATGTGAACAAAATGACATGACATTCATTTTTGTTTATATATTGGTTAAAGGGAGGGTGGGGGAATGTAAATGACTGTAGCTTTATAAAAAAGAAAATAAGTACATGGGTTACTGTTAGTGCCAACATACAGTTTATTTTTAATGGTGTTTTGATATATTAATGCCAATTAACGTTAACGTTTTATTTACAAGTATTGATTGATTGATTGATTGATTGATTGAGTGATGGGTTATTTTGTTTGCTTTTAGGTGTCGTCATGTGCCATTAACGTAATGAACAGACAGTGAACAAGCATGCATTATGCTTTAAAGTACTCTGTGCAATGTTAATAACTTACAATAAGAAAAAGTTTTATTATAACACATGGCGTTAGTACCAAATACAACAAGTGAGCAAGTTGGTTTACCACGTGGGTTGAATTTAAAATCAGAACATGATCGATGGTTAACATTTGAATCCTGGCCTGTAGGCTTTTTGTCGACGCATGAACTTGCAAAAGCCGTTTTTTTTACTTGAACCGAGAAGATGTGGTGCGCTGTGTGTTTTGTCGTATTGAACTTTCACACTGGGAAGAAGGGGATGATCCCTTTAGAGACCATTTGCGATGGTCTCCTCACTGTCCTTACATGCTTGGAAAGCAAGTGGGTAACCTACCCGTGCATTCATTTTACCGAACCACAAGGCCTTTGGTCGCTACTTACGTTGCTGAATCACAAATAAATAATAATAATGATGTATTACCAGCCAACGGTAGTGTCGATATATGTGGTCCATATGCCATAGACAGTGTTGAATTGGCGTGTGCTTTTGAAAAATTGGGAGTTTGCAAGACTAAAGCACTAGCACACCCAGAGTACAGCTCTGTTGAAAAACGTTTCGAATCTTATAAAAATGTTTGGCCATTAATATTAAAACACCTTACCAAACAGCTAAGTGAAGCTGGATTTTTTTTATACTGGTGAAGGGGATAAAATAATATGTTTTTATTGTGGTTTTGCTTTAAAGGATTGGCAAATGACTGATGACCCTTTTGTGCAACACGCTCGTTGGTTACCAAACTGTAAATACATGGTGTTGCTTAAAGGTCAGGAATTTGTGAACACTATTCGTAAAGAAAAAGTGATTGCAGCACAAGACATAAAAGTGCCTTTAGAGTTAGAGCACGCGGAGCAAATACATAAGACTGAAAGAAAAGACTTGTGTTACGAACAGATACAAAAGTGTGACCAACAATTATGTAAAATTTGTTATCAAGATGAACTAGGTGTTGTATTTTTACCCTGTGGACACATGATAGCCTGTGTCAAGTGTGCATTAGAACTTAACACTTGTGCTATATGCAGAAAAGTAGTATCTGCTACAGTTAGGGCATTTCTTGCATAACTAGTATAATTTATTCGCCATGCATAGTGCAAAATCCCTAATTGCACAATATTATTAAAGCTGTTTTAGAGTGTAATAGATATGCTTTTGTTTTGTTTATAGACTACTACAATGAATGTTTTGAATGCTGTGGGACAATCATTTGGCTTAGAGACAAAGAAGCTCAGCGAATTGCCAACGCATATTCCATTCCGCATTATCAAGATTCGGAAATTGAAAACAGCATATGGTGATCGTGTACTTTGTGTATGTGAAAACTTTGAGACATTTCTGCCTATACGGTTTAATGATATGTCGGAGAGTGTTTTTGATGAAGTCAATAATGCTGTGCAACCTGTACACTTAATTTATGAAGGTTTTAAAAACAATAGGTGCATGGTTCGTTTTAATTAAATAAATAAATAATGTGAAATAATAATGGAAAATATAAGTAATGACAATATACTGAAAAAGAAAGAAAATATGTGTATAGAATAGTAATGTTTTAGTGTTTAGTGTTGTCTTTAAAAATATTATGATGAAACCAAAAAAAATGTATATAAAGTTTGTAAATAAATGCAAAATGGTGTTACAATGCTGTTTTATTTTATACAAAGTTAATATATTTAACATTGCAGAGTATACATGATTATGACAATAAATGCACACTGAATACAAGCCTTTCTCACTTTACAATAATCTGTTATAGTTTTAAACACAAGGCTTGTTGTAGATCATTTTCTAGCAATGTCCATTCAATGTTGTTTTCGAAAAGTGGGGAAGCCGCAATGGTTGTATTGACATAAAAACCTTATGGTTATTACTATTTAGTCACTTTGATCCCCTTGCAGATCAAGAGCAGATGACCTAGTTGTTCCACTCTTTAAAACGACAACAACAACACTACCTCTTGCATAGTTTGTGATGTTGATGGCTCTTGCGACGTGGAAGATGGATTAAAAATAACTTTGAGAACAGGGGTTAAACGTTGATCATTAAACAATGCACTATTTTGAGTAGCAATATGGTTTTCTTGATTTTTTGTCGACGGCAACTGTGTTTCATGCGGTACACTACATTGATGATCACTGACACTTAAAACCTCACTATTTTTACCTTTTAGGTCACCACGACAATGTTTGGAACGTTGCTTTGAACAACGCCAAATAACAGTTCCATTTTTATTGGTTCGTTTCACAATATATGAATATCCTTTATAGTATGCGTAAGGCTTACCATACCTAGTCACTGATACTTCCATATCAACTGTCAAGCATAGACTAAGCTCTAGTAAAGTCAACTTGGTAATAAGAATACTAGTTTAATGTGAGAGCAAATATGGATCCAAAGAGTTCAGGTAAAAGTGAAAGCAAATAAGCAAATATTAGAAACAAGAGTTGAGGTGAAAGTGGTCACAAAGTGGTAGACCCATTACACAATAATTTCAGCACGACGAAGCTCTTGTTCAATTTCTTTGATTTCCCAATCGTGACCAGTATGGCCAGCTTGACGTGAGGCATGCAACAACTGTAGCCGCTGGACGAGCTTATTGGGATTGTGCCAGTATACAAATTTAACAAATGGATTTTTAGGTGTAAACAAAGCACTACCATTATCATGATCATTATCATCATCATCATTATCATCATCATAATCACCATTATCATCATGACCATCATCACTGTTACTATATAGTCCTTTTTGATCCTCTTGCAATACCATTTTATTTATAGTCTGAGTTGATTTTGATAGTGTTGAAGGTTTCTTGGACGTTGACAATTGTCCTAACATGACGTTTTGAGGACATGATAAGTCCTTTTGAACAAACACTGCACTATCTTTAGCCGCAATATCGTTTTCTTGAACTTGCTTTTTAGCATTTTGATAATTGTTTGTAAACAGTAAGCGTGGTTCGTTTCGAGCACTACATTGATGAACACTCACACTTAAAACCTTTCCATTTTTACTTTTCAGATTGCCTCGACATTTTGTTGACCTCTCTTTTGAGCATCGCCAGAATATTATTCCATTCACATTCTGGCGATTATAGTTATAGGAGTAGCCTTGATAGAGTGCACGTAGCCTACCTTTGTTGGTTGTAATAAGTTCCATAGTAGTAACTGACCTGTCAGTACGATGTTCGCACTACAAAGATTACAATTGTTTTGCTGATGGAGTGACCTACCATAAGCTTATATATTGGCTTATGTGTTGGCTTTTTGTGTTGGCTTTTTATGTTGGCTTTTCGTGTTGGCTTTTGTGTTGGCTTTTGTGTTGGCTTATGTGTTGGCTTTTTGTGTTGGCTTTTCGTGTTGGCTTTTGTGTTGGCTTTTCGTGTTGGCTTTTTGTGTTGGCTTTTCATGTTGGCATTTCGTGTTGGCTTTTGTGTTGGCTTTTCGTGTTGGCTTTTCGTGTTGGCATTTCGTGTTGGCTTTTCGTGTTGGTTTTTTTGTATTGGCCTTTCATGTTGGCTTTTTGTATTGGCTTTTCGTGTTGGCTTTTTGTGTTGGCTTTTTATGTTGGCTTTTCGTGTTGGCTTTTGTGTTGGCTTTTGTGTTGGCTTATGTGTTGGCTTTTTGTGTTGGCTTTTCGTGTTGGCTTTTGTGTTGGCTTTTCGTGTTGGCTTTTTGTGTTGGCTTTTCATGTTGGCATTTCGTGTTGGCTTTTGTGTTGGCTTTTCGTGTTGGCTTTTCGTGTTGGCTTTTCGTGTTGGTTTTTTTGTATTGGCCTTTCATGTTGGCTTTTTGTATTGGCTTTTCGTGTTGGCTTTTTGTGTGGGCTTTTTATGTTGGCTTTAGTATTGGCTTTTGTATTGGCTTATTTGACAAGTTATTTGTGTCAATGTATTTAGTGGATTTTTTTTTGTTGGTGTTGGAAAATAGTTGAATGAGAGGGAATATTTAAAGACTTAACCTCAGCTCACTAACCTAACCTAACCTAACCTAACTTTACCTAACCTAACCTAACCTTTCAACTCTCAGATGTTAATTAAATTCTGTGCATAGTCGAGTTGGAACCCAAGACCTCAGGGGTAAAAAAAGAATTATTTTTGACGGCTTATTTTGGTAACTTATTTTAATGGCTAACCTAACTTTACCTAACCTAACCTAACCTCAGCTCACTTTGGATATTACTAGTAAGTGTTCATATCCTTTGCTAGGTAGCATGCTAGTAGTACAGGTAGTGCTCATATTTACCGCTAGGTAGCGGAAACATACTGTGCATGTTGCATGTGACACTTGTGAAGTTTAACCACATGCAAGACGTGCTTGTATAAGTTCTCTATTTAAACTCAATATACAATTAACCACTAAATGTTCAGACCTAATATGTATAGCCATGTTTAGGGTATATAGGAGACCCTTAGCAAGAAAGGCTGTCTAACCCACGAGTGTACAGCCTTGTCATACGCAGTAAGCACCTGTTGGCAGAAAACAACAACAACAACAATTTGAGAAAGCCAACAAAAAACTGTTTCCTTTAAATACCTTAATGGATATGTTGTTGGCTTTCTCAAATTGTTGTTGTTGTTTTCTGCCAACAGGTGCTTACTGCGTATGACAAGGCTGTACACTCGTGGGTTAGACAGCCTTTCTTGCTAAGGGTCTCCTATATACCCTAAACATGGCTATACATGTTAGGTCTGAACATTTAGTGGTTAATTGTATATTGAGTTTAAATAGAGAACTTATACAAGCACGTCTTGCATGTGGTTAAACTTCACAAGTGTCACATGCAACATGCAAAGTATGTTTCCGCTACCTAGCGGTAAATATGAGCACTACCTGTACTACTAGCATGCTACCTAGCAAAGGATATGAACACTTACTAGTAATATCCAAAGTGAGCTGAGGTTAGGTTAGGTTAGGTAAAGTTAGGTTAGCCATTAAAATAAGTTACCAAAATAAGCCGTCAAAAATAATTCTTTTTTTACCCCTGAGGTCTTGGGTTCCAACTCGACTATGCACAGAATTTAATTAACATCTGAGAGTTGAAAGGTTAGGTTAGGTTAGGAAAAGTTAGGTTAGGTTAGGTTAGGTTAGTGAGCTGAGGTTAAGTCTTTAAATATTCCCTCTCATTCAACTATTTTCCAACACCAACAAAAAAATCCACTAAATACATTGACACAAATAACTTGTCAAATAAGCCAATACAAAAGCCAATACTAAAGCCAACATAAAAAGCCCACACAAAAAGCCAACACGAAAAGCCAATACAAAAAGCCAACATGAAAGGCCAATACAAAAAAACCAACACGAAAAGCCAACACGAAATGCCAACACGAAAAGCCAACACGAAAAGCCAACACAAAAGCCAACACGAAATGCCAACATGAAAAGCCAACACAAAAAGCCAACACGAAAAGCCAACACAAAAGCCAACACGAAAAGCCAACACAAAAAGCCAACACATAAGCCAACACAAAAGCCAACACAAAAGCCAACACGAAAAGCCAACATAAAAAGCCAACACAAAAAGCCAACACATAAGCCAATATATAAGCTTATGGTAGGTCACTCCATCAGCAAAACAATTGTAATCTTTGTAGTGCGAACATCGTACTGACAGGTCAGTTACTACTATGGAACTTATTACAACCAACAAAGGTAGGCTACGTGCACTCTATCAAGGCTACTCCTATAACTATAATCGCCAGGATGTGAATGGAATAATATTCTGGCGATGCTCAAAAGAGAGGGCAACAAAATGTCGAGGCAATCTGAAAAGTAAAAATGGAAAGGTTTTAAGTGTGAGTGTTCATCAATGTAGTGCTCGAAACGAACCACGCTTACTGTTTACAAACAATTATCAAAATGCTAAAAAGCAAGTTCAAGAAAACGATATTGCGGCTAAAGATAGTGCAGTGTTTGTTCAAAAGGACTTATCATGTCCTCAAAACGTCATGTTAGGACAATTGTCAACGTCCAAGAAACCTTCAACACTATCAAAATCAACTCAGACTATAAATAAAATGGTATTGCAAGAGGATCAAAAAGGACTATATAGTAACAGTGATGATGGTCATGATGATAATGGTGATTATGATGATGATAATGATGATGATGATAATGATCATGATAATGGTAGTGCTTTGTTTACACCTAAAAATCCATTTGTTAAATTTGTATACTGGCACAATCCCAATAAGCTCGTCCAGCGGCTACAGTTGTTGCATTCCTCACGTCAAGCTGGCCATACTGGTCACGATTGGGAAATCAAAGAAATTGAACAAGAGCTTCGTCGTGCTGAAATTATTGTGTAATGGGTCTACCACTTTGCGACCACTTTCACCTCAACTCTTGTTTCTAATATTTGCTTATTTGCTTTCACTTTTACCTGAACTCTTTGGATCCATATTTGCTCTCACATTAAACTAGTATTCTTATTACCAAGTTGACTTTACTAGAGCTTAGTCTATGCTTGACAGTTGATATGGAAGTATCAGTGACTAGGTATGGTAAGCCTTACGCATACTATAAAGGATATTCATATATTGTGAAACGAACCAATAAAAATGGAACTGTTATTTGGCGTTGTTCAAAGCAACGTTCCAAACATTGTCGTGGTGACCTAAAAGGTAAAAATAGTGAGGTTTTAAGTGTCAGTGATCATCAATGTAGTGTACCGCATGAAACACAGTTGCCGTCGACAAAAAATCAAGAAAACCATATTGCTACTCAAAATAGTGCATTGTTTAATGATCAACGTTTAACCCCTGTTCTCAAAGTTATTTTTAATCCATCTTCCACGTCGCAAGAGCCATCAACATCACAAACTATGCAAGAGGTAGTGTTGTTGTTGTCGTTTTAAAGAGTGGAACAACTAGGTCATCTGCTCTTGATCTGCAAGGGGATCAAAGTGACTAAATAGTAATAACCATAAGGTTTTTATGTCAATACAACCATTGCGGCTTCCCCACTTTTCGAAAACAACATTGAATGGACATTGCTAGAAAATGATCTACAACAAGCCTTGTGTTTAAAACTATAACAGATTATTGTAAAGTGAGAAAGGCTTGTATTCAGTGTGCATTTATTGTCATAATCATGTATACTCTGCAATGTTAAATATATTAACTTTGTATAAAATAAAACAGCATTGTAACACCATTTTGCATTTATTTACAAACTTTATATACATTTTTTTTGGTTTCATCATAATATTTTTAAAGACAACACTAAACACTAAAACATTACTATTCTATACACATATTTTCTTTCTTTTTCAGTATATTGTCATTACTTATATTTTCCATTATTATTTCACATTATTTATTTATTTAATTAAAACGAACCATGCACCTATTGTTTTTAAAACCTTCATAAATTAAGTGTACAGGTTGCACAGCATTATTGACTTCATCAAAAACACTCTCCGACATATCATTAAACCGTATAGGCAGAAATGTCTCAAAGTTTTCACATACACAAAGTACACGATCACCATATGCTGTTTTCAATTTCCGAATCTTGATAATGCGGAATGGAATATGCGTTGGCAATTCGCTGAGCTTCTTTGTCTCTAAGCCAAATGATTGTCCCACAGCATTCAAAACATTCATTGTAGTAGTCTATAAACAAAACAAAAGCATATCTATTACACTCTAAAACAGCTTTAATAATATTGTGCAATTAGGGATTTTGCACTATGCATGGCGAATAAATTATACTAGTTATGCAAGAAATGCCCTAACTGTAGCAGATACTACTTTTCTGCATATAGCACAAGTGTTAAGTTCTAATGCACACTTGACACAGGCTATCATGTGTCCACAGGGTAAAAATACAACACCTAGTTCATCTTGATAACAAATTTTACATAATTGTTGGTCACACTTTTGTATCTGTTCGTAACACAAGTCTTTTCTTTCAGTCTTATGTATTTGCTCCGCGTGCTCTAACTCTAAAGGCACTTTTATGTCTTGTGCTACAATCACTTTTTCTTTACGAATAGTGTTCACAAATTCCTGACCTTTAAGCAACACCATGTATTTACAGTTTGGTAACCAACGAGCGTGTTGCACAAAAGGGTCATCAGTCATTTTCCAATCCTTTAAAGCAAATCCACAATAAAAACATATTATTTTATCCCCTTCACCAGTATAAAAAAAATCCAGCTTCACTTAGCTGTTTGGTAAGGTGTTTTAATATTAATGGCCAAACATTTTTATAAGATTCGAAACGTTTTTCAACAGAGCTGTCCTCTGGGTGTGCTAGTGCTTTAGTCTTGCAAACTCCCAATTTTTCAAAAGCACACGCCAATTCAACACTGTCTATGGCATATGGACCACATATATCGACACTACCGTTGGCTGGTAATACATCATTATTATTATTATTTATTTGTGATTCAGCAACGTAAGTAGCGACAAAAGGCCTTGTGGTTCGGTAAAATGAATGCACGGGTAGGTTACCCACTTGCTTTCCAAGCATGTAAGGACAGTGAGGAGACCATCGCAAATGGTCTCTAAAGGGATCATCCCCTTCTTCCCAGTGTGAAAGTTCAATACGACAAAACACACAGCGCACCACATCTTCTCGGTTCAAGTAAAAAAAAAACGGCTTTTGCAAGTTCATGCGTCGACAAAAAGCCTACAGGCCAGGATTCAAATGTTAACCATCGATCATGTTCTGATTTTAAATTCAACCCACGTGGTAAACCAACTTGCTCACTTGTTGTATTTGGTACTAACGCCATGTGTTATAGTAAAACTTTTTCTTATTGTAAGTTATTAACATTGCACAGAGTACTTTAAAGCATAATGCATGCTTGTTCACTGTCTGTTCATTACGTTAATGGCACATGACGACACCTAAAAGCAAACAAAATAACCCATCACTCAATCAATCAATCAATCAATCAATCAATCAATCAATACTTGTAAATAAAACGTTAACGTTAATTGGCATTAATATATCAAAACACCATTAAAAATAAACTGTATGTTGGCACTAACAGTAACCCATGTACTTATTTTCTTTTTTATAAAGCTACAGTCATTTACATTCCCCCACCCTCCCTTTAACCAATATATAAACAAAAATGAATGTCATGTCATTTTGTTCACATTATCATGTTCAAACCTGTGGATATTCGTTGAGTCCATAGGGAACCACCCATAAATTAAATTTATTATTTTTATTTTTAGAAAATCCAACATGGCCTTGTACTTTTCCCAGTCAACAACAACAACATAGCCATTAATCAAGAAAGCAATCATTGTCCCAGTCATGTACAGGTAATGAATTTTTTTTTGTCTACGAGTTTTCAGTAGTGGTAAAATGGAATAGCATTTTTAAGTTGGACTTACCTGAGTTTTAAACAGTTCACTCTTTGGCAGTGGTTTCGCTTTAGTGCGTTTCTGTTTTTTTTCAGCGACTGCTACGGCGGTAAGGCTATTCTTTCCAAGTTTCTAAAAATAAATAAAATAAACCGCTATAAATACCTAAATTCAGGTTAATACATACATTTCATAAAATAAAACATAAAACAAAAAATGAAACAAGTTAGTTTAAAAAAATCATCTCACCTTTACTTGCAGTGACTTGTTACTCTTCCCTTCTAGTGGGCTCAAAAGTGCAATGGTTTCTTCTCCCTCAGACATGTAAGGTATGCCGGTTATCTGCAAACAAATAAATAAAATCATTAATTACTTAATCAATAAATAATTGCTTGTAAATATATATATATATATATATATATTAATCAATAAATGTATAAATGAATAAATATATAAATAAATACCTACCCCACAACAAGGTTAAGTATTTTCCACCAACACCAAAACTGTTAAACAAGACCAGGGGTTTCATGCAACGCAGTGTGTTCAAAGGTAGTCCACCCAAGTGAGAGTGGAAATGATAACGACATGTCTTTATATATGCTACGTTGCATGTATAATCATTTTTTCCCACGCTTTGAACATTCTGTTATCGGTCACGTGGACAGCTAACGTCCCAGGCGAACACCTGTGGCGAATCAAATTTCACATGAACTTGCATTTTGTCACGTACGAAGCAAAACAGGATGTGACTTGTTAACAGTTATCATGCATGTGGACAGCTAACGTCCCAGGCGAACACCTGCGGTAGATCAAATTTCACATGAACTTGCATTTTGTCACGTACGAAGCAAAACAGGATGTCACTGGTTTAGCCTACATGTGGTTTCACACAAGTTCACATGCATTTCGCACTTCCCTGCCACCACGATGGTCAGATTATTTCACCTTCAAGCGTCATGGTCATTTTCCATTGCACTTCTTGTCAAGTCAGATCAATGCCTTCCAATAAGCTCAATTGACATTCACCTCCTGCTCCTCGGCAAGTTTGTTTTCTGTACTCGCTTCGACCAACATAGAATCAAGTTCTCATCACCGTTTACACGTCAAAGGTAAAATATCTGAAAAACGCACCCTCGCTCTGTCATAAACCGACCCGTCGAAATAGCGATTGTTCTATTAAGCATGGTCCTTGTGGTTAGCGACAGGTTCGTTGAAACACACACACACCCAGCCGTATCGTCTCTCTCAACCACCACGCTTCATGGACATTATAAACAGGCAAAGAAAAAGAAAACCTTTTTTCAACATGTATGGCGTTAGGCCCTTTGTGAATTATTTTTTTGGAAAAAAATATCTATCACATTTGAAAGGGGGCGTTAGCCCGAGTCCTAGGACACCTCGTACACGTCTCTAGCGTTATTGGTTTGTGAGATATCGGCAAAAATCACAAAAAACACGTGTTTACCCCCAAAATCGCGTTTCCCAATTTTTTAAGAAATATAACGAGTGGTCCATAGCAAAGAGGACGTCACCCCGAGTCCTTGGACCCATCGTACATGCCTCTAACGTTATTGGTTCGTGAGATATCGGCAAAAATCACAAAAAACACGTGTTTACCCCCAAAATCGCGTTTCCCAATTTTTTAAGAAATATAACGAGTGGTCCATAGCAAAGAGGACGTCAGCCCGAGTCCTTGGACCCCTCGTTCATGCCTCTAGCATGATTGGTTCGCGAGATATAGCAAAAAGTCTAAAATCACGTTTTTACCCCAAAAAGACTGTGTTTCCAGCATTTCACCTTTTCGACACCTACATTCCCGTAAAGAGCACGACGAGACGAAAAAAACGAATCCAAGCACGCCCTCCTAGCATGGCTCCTTCCATTCCAAGGTCGCAGGGGCTCACCACTTGCTTTTGTAAGCAGCTCTCTCATCATCCCTCTACTGCAGGTTTTCATCCTAGAGACTTGAAATTTATTTTAGGGGTAGAGGGGGTAGGGACCATTGATTTACGTTAAACAATTTTTTTTGTAGAGTTCCTAGTTTCCAAAATATAGGATTTTCAAAATTCGAGTGTTTTCAAAAAAATATAAAAAATAAAAAAGTTTTATTTCAAAAAATAAAGGTCATAAAGACCATTCGTTTGAGCCATGGCACAACGTTCTATCCTGTTTGGTTTTCAAGCTATAGCCTATTTTCGAAAACGAAAAATTTTAAAAATTTTTTGAAAAATATAATACATGGTCCATAGGAAAGACGACGTCAGCCCGAGTCCTAGAACACCACATTTCTCAACATCCGACCATGCGTTTGAGAGATATTAATTATTTTAACTTGTACAGTCTGGTACAAATAAAATGGGTGGGTTAGAATCGGCATAACCCCCCTACTTGCCATTATGAACACGGCCTACTGAATTCAAATGGGTTCTTTAACATGCCAACAACGTATGACATGCGCACCGTGATTTTGGTAGCTTTAAAAAAAAATATCACTTACCATGGCCAGGAGCGAACCTGCAAGCTTGGGGTTGGTAGTCTGACACGATAACCACTCACCCACCGTGGCAAGCTCTTAATGCAGATGTAGAGATGGTACCTTATCTCAGGACCAAGAGTAACTATCCAGGCAAATATCGGGATGGTTCCTCAATTAAGGTGCTCTGGAATACCGAAAATCTTCAAAACTTTTGAAATTTATGCCTCATATCAAGCTGAGGACCATTCGCTTTAGCCTATTATTTTCTACACTCGTGCGTCCAATTACAAAACTCGCTCTTGTAAATATTTGTAATTTTACTCTCTATTGTCTCCTGTTTCCAACGATGTCGGGGATGAGATGCGATGAAAGTCTATATGGAGAATGGTTTTTACGGCCGGATGCACTTCCTGACGCCAACAACATGAGAGGAATTAATGAGAGATATTTCTTTTAATTTTTTTTAGCGTATGACTTTCAGTGCCGGGAATGTCCGAGGACAAGTTCGGCTCGCCAGAGTTAGTAGCTGCTTCTATGCGGACGCCCTGGGGTGAGCTACAAGTACCGTCGCGTGCGGAGTGTTGTCTAGGGAGGAAAGTGTGAATGTAAGGACTAGGAATTGGAAGGTAGCGGCTGTGGCCTATAGTTAGGGACCAACCCCGGAATTTGCCTGGAAGGTAGATGGGAAACCACAGAAAACCATCTTCAAGGTTGCCGGCGGGGGGATTCGAACCTCCTCGCCTCCCGGATGTCAGCGACTTCTTGCAGTCAATCCGTAACAACCACGGCTAACTCACCCGCAATGAGAGATGATATGAATGGTGAATGGAACTGGATAAGGATGTGGAAGAAAGTGGCTGTGGCCTGTCGGAAGGTACCGTCCCAGCATTTGCCTGGAGTTGAAAATGGAGAAACCACGTAATCCATTTCAAGGATGGCTGACGGTGGGGGCTTGATGCCACGTCTACTGATTCCACAGAGGGCTTGGCCCCATCGCTTAGCGAGCTATTGTATTAGCCTACTTTCGATTTTTGCAAAAAATGAAAGTAGACTTATGAGATCAACACAGGGCGAAAAAAGTGTGTCTGTCTGTGTGTGTGTATGTGTGTGTGTGAGTCTGTGTGTGTGTGTGTCTGTGTGTCTGTGTGTGTGTGTGTGAGTGTGTGTACTCTGAATGTCTGTCCCCCCCTATCAATTCGAACACGGTGAATGCGAATTGAACGAAATTTGGTACAAAGGTAGCACTAGCAGTAGCATGTTTTATATCGCCGCCATCTTGACGGAAACGTAATGGCGGCCACACAAATATTCAAAGCTTAAATCAAATTACGACTAATCTAATCATCCGATCTCTACCAAATTTTGCAACAACATACCTTTATGGGGGAGCAACCTTTGACCAAACTAATAGGTCATCAGCGTAATAGTTTGCGGATGGCGGCCATCTTTGTGTGAAAATCGATTCCCCCTATTAATTCGAACACGGTGCAACCGAATGGAACGAAATTTGGTACAGAGGTAGTACTAACAAAAGGCACCTCAGAGTCATGTTTTATATCGCCGCCATCTTGATGGAAACGTAATGGCGGCCACACAAATGTTCAAAGCTTAAATCAAATTACGATTAACCTAATCATCCGATCTCTACAAAATTTTGCAACAACATACCCTTATAGAGGAAGCATCCTTTGACCAAATGACTAGGTCATTAGCCTAATAGTTTGCGGATGGCGGCCATCTTTGTGTGAAAAATCAATTCCCCCTATTAATTCAAACACGGTGAAACCGAATGGAACGAAATTTAGTACAGAGGTAGCACTAGCAAAGGGCATCTCAGTGTCATGTTTTATATCGCCGCCATATTGACAGAAACGGAATGGCCGCCACACAAATGTTCAAAGCTTAAGTTAAATTACGATTAACATAACCATCCGATCTCTACCAAACTTTCCAACAACATTCCTTTATGAAGGGAGCATCTTTTGACCAATCTAATAGGTTATTAGCCTAATAGTTTGCGGATGGCGCCCATCTTTATGTCAAAATTGATTCCCCCTATTAATTCGAACACGGTTGAACCGAATGGAACGAAATTTGGTACAGAGGTAGCACTAGCAAAGGGCACCTCAGTGTCATGTTTTATATCGCCGCCATCTTGACTGAAACGTAATGGCGGCCACACGAATGTTCAAAGCTTAAATCAAATTACGATTAACTTAATCATCCGATCTCTACCAAATTTTGCAACTACATACCTTTGTGGAGGGAGCATCCTTTGACCAATCTAATAGGTCCTTCGCTTAATAGTTTGCGGATGGCGGCCATCTTTGTGTGAAAATCGATTCCCCCTATTAATTCAAACACGGTGAAACCGAATGGAACGAAATTTGGTACAGTGAAAAGAAGAAGGAAGATTGTAGTTTTACGTGACCGTGAATCTTGTGATTATGAGCCACGGGGGGTACAGTGATAGCACTAGCAAGGGGCATCTCAGTGCCATGATTTATATCACCGCTATCTTGACGGAAACGTTATCGCGGCCACCCAAATGTTAAAAGCTAAAATGTAATTACGACCAACCTAATAATCTAGTCTCTACCAAATTTTGCAACACCATATCTTTATGTGGGAAACATATTCAGACCAAACTGCAAGAACATCAGCCCAATAGTTTGCAGATGGTGGCCAAGTATGTGTGCAAATCGATTCCCCCTATGAATTCAAACACGGTGAAACCGAATTGAACGAAATTTGGTACAGAGGT
Organism: Meconema thalassinum; assembly: GCA_946902985.2. Lineage (NCBI taxonomy): Eukaryota > Metazoa > Arthropoda > Insecta > Orthoptera > Tettigoniidae > Meconema > Meconema thalassinum. The sequence continues at coordinate 139,082,599 of OX336401.1, forward strand.
AGCACTAGCAAAGGGCACCTCATATTCATGTTTAATATCCCTATAGCACGTTGTATTTCAACAAGCTACTACAACCAACATTCAATCATACTCCTTGAAAAGGACAAAGAGTTATAACAATACCCATGCATTTAGGAGAAAGTAGGCTATATGTTCTTTACTGAACATCTTGTTTTTAATTATTTTTTACTCTCTTCTTCTTTATTTGTTTCACCCAACTTTGGGGTACATGAAATCAATCATATTTTTAGCCCGGTATTGCCTCATCCTTTGAGATCTTGCTTCCCTTTCTTCAGCACAGATGTGGATCGTACGCTTTTGTTTGATTTAAACTTGGAACCGTTGTTTCTTATTCCTGGCGATAGTTTTGCCTGTTTTGTCCATGAGCATGGTGTCTGTTATTTGGAGTTCTACGACATCTATCTCAGTTTCCTTAAACCAAAGAGGTGATGTTTCTTTATTACAAAAGTAGTCGAAGATATTTTTGGTTAGTCTATTTGAATTAATTCGGAGGATGTGCCCATAAACATCAATTCTACTTTTTTATTGTGTCCGAGAGTTTTTCAGTTCTTTGGTAAAGAGTTCCGTTCCTCACATGGATTATTTTTAGCCTACTTTTCACATTTTGCAAAAATCAGGAAAAAGTAGACTTATGAGATCGATCCGGGAAAATGTGCGTGTGTTTGTCTGTCTGTCTGTCTGTCTCTCTGTCCTTCTGTCTGTCTGTCTGGCTGAGTGTGTGTGTGTGTGTGTCCCTATCAACGGCTGCAGAAATCGATACCAAATTTAGTATGAGTAAAGATGCATACCGGAATATCTCACGTCCATATTTGAAAATGGTGTCAGTGCTACCAACTGCTGAAAAAACGCACTAGAAATTTGAGCTCCATGTTGGATATCTTGGAAGGTATGCATGGGAGCTATTCCCAAATTGGCGCACATGTAGTTACCACTATTTCAGTTTAATTTCCAGGAGGCCATACATGACAGTGTTGCCAAAATAATTTTAAGCCTTCTGATAGGTCCAATATTTAAATGCCTATAACTTCTACACTATTAATTGGATTTCAACCAAATTTTGTATGTAATATGTCTATATAAACAGATATGACTGAGCATATTCTTAACACCCACCAGGGCTGCCAACTGTTAATAATTGCTCTCTCTATTATTTTACCCAAATACCAATATATTAGAAAGTATGCAAGCCGACAGCTTTAAACTATGCACACGTATAGTGTAGCGAGTAACTTATATACTTCAGTTCTACAAACATGATTCTAAGCCTGCTGATAGGGCCAATTTGTACATACATGTAACTTCTATACTTTTAGTTGGATTTCAACCAAATTTCGTAAGTGCTATGTGCAACTTAACAGATATGACTATAAGTATTCTTAAGAGCAATCAGGGCTGCCAACAGTTCATAAATGCTGAGCTATATTTTTTTTTAAACCTAATATCAATATATCAGGAAGTATGCAAGTCAACAGCCCTATACTTTGCACACGTATAGCACCTGGCATTCTAGATTAATTTGGAATAATTAATATAAGTCAGTGCTGCCAACATGATTCTATGCCTGCCGATGTGTCCACTTTTAAAATACATGTAACTTCTATACTAACAAATGGATTTCGTCCAAAATTGGCACAACATGATATAATATTTCAGATTAGGCTATTTCTGACTAGCACACGCATGACATTGTTGCCAACATGCTTTTACGCGTGCTGATAGATCCAATGTCTAACTGCATGTAACGTCCATTGGACTTCAACCAATTTTCTATTCTGTACCTTAAGAGCTGGAACTGAGAATATATTCAGTCACCAGGGCTGCCAACTGTAATGCTCTATTAGGCTACATTATACCAGGTATATTTCAAACTAATTAGACATTTCGATATTACCAACTTAATTTCGTCATTATTCTAGATAGGTTCATATACTGTAGAATAATCATTGGCATGAAAAGTAGGCTCTTTAGTTCGTCACGGAACTTAGTGTTTAGTTATGAAATGTGGGGCCTAAGATTTTGCGTAATATCTTTCTTTCCTTGACCTTCAGCCTTTAAAGACATTAAAAATAAAAACAAGAAGTTCCGTGACGAACTAAAGAGCCTACTTTTCTTAAAATTTAAGAATCATGCTAATGATTAATCTATATTATGGATCTATCTAGAATAATGACGAAATTAAGTTGGTAATATCGAAATTTCTAATTTGTTCGAAATACTGTATACCTGGCATAACGTAGCCTAATAGAGAACTACAGTTGGCAGCCCTGGTGACTGAATATATTCTTAGTTCCAGCTCTTAAGGTACAGAATACAAAATGGGGTTGACGTCCAATGGATAGCATGGAGGTTACATGCAGTTAAACATTGGATCTAACAGCGCGCGTAAAATCATGTTGGCAACAATGACATACATGTATTGGTCAGAAATAATCTGAAATAATATGATCTATTGTTGTGTCAATTTTGAATGAAATCCATTAGTTAGTGTAGAAGTTACATGCATTTTAAAATTGGACCTATCAGCAGGCTTAGATTCATGTTGGCAGCACTGACGTTTATTAGTTACTCCAAATTAATCTAGAATGCCAGGTACTATACGTGTGCAATGTTTAGAGCTATTCTGATATATTGATATTAGGGTAACAAAAATAGAGACAGTATTTATTAACAGTTGGCAGCCCTGGTTACTCTTATGAATCGGCATAGTCATATCTGTTATGGTACACATAGCACACACAAAATTTGGTTGAAATCCAAATGATAGTATAGAAGTTACATGTATTTAAAGTTGGACCTCTCAGTAGGCTTAGAATCATGTTGGTAGCACTGACGTATATAAGTTACTGCAAATTAATATAGAATGTCAGGTACTATACGTGTGCATAGTTTAAAGCTGTCAGCTTGCATACTTTCAGATATATGGGTATTTGGATTTAAAACATTGAGAGCATTTTGTAACAGTTGGCAGCCCTGGTGTATCCTCAGAATACGCTCAGTAATATATGTTTATGTACACATAGCGTATACGAAATTTGCTTGAAATCCAATAGATAGTATAGAAGTTATATGCATTTAAAATTTGGACCTATCAGCAGGCTTATAATCATTTTGGCAACACTGCCATGTACGGCCTCCTGGAAATTTAACTGCAATATTATTATCTATATGTGTGTCAATTTTGAAATAGCTCCCATTCATACCTTCCAAGATATACAACATGGAGCTCGAATTTCAATTGCGATTTTTCAGCAGTTGGTAGCACTGACATCATTTTCAAATATGGACGTGAGATATTCAGGTATAGATCTTTACTCCTACCAAATTTTGTTTCGATTGTTGCAGCCGTTTAGGAGTTGATAGGGGGGGGGAGGGGGGGGGGGACACACACACACACACACACAGCCAGACAGACAGAAGGACAGACAGACAGACAGACAGACAGACAGACAGACACACATTTGCCCGATCTCATAAGTCTACTTTTTCCTCATTTTTGCAAAATGTGAAAAGTAGGCTAAAAATGAGATCAATAATAGTGTTACGGTGTTGGCTTGTTCCCCACCCTAAAACCTAACCTGTCATCGTTTCCTCGGCTAGGAGGAAGAAACTTCGATTCCAGATTGTTACTAAAATCTATTTCTTAATATAAAAAGTACCTTTATTCCCGAAAAATACAAGATACAAGGCTGCATTTTTAGCCTATTTTCATTTTATGAAAAAAAAAACAAAAAAACAGTCTTATGAGATCACCTTTTGCCCGTGTGTGTGTGCGTGTGAGGTGTGTGTGTTCCCTAATAACTTCTAAACGACAGGAGCGATTTCAATGAAACTCGGTAAGATCATGACACCGTTCTGGCCAACCCCGACCGTGCTCTTAAAATTTTATTGTGTCTAACGAATCCAACATGGCGGCTGTGCGAAATATTTCACCAGCACTCAGTATCTCCGAAACTATTACTGATATAACCCTGAAATTGTGTACGGTGATAAAGGGTACTACTAGAAGTTCACGTATGAGATTTTCAAAAACCTGGTAACTACAAAACCAATATGGCGGCCAAGCGAAGTTGACAATTTTAAATAGACTTTTCTCGCGATTTAACCATCCAAACGTAATGAAACTTGGTACAGCAAATGTTCATACACATTGTAATGCACTGTCATCTAATTTAGTTCAATTGTTTACATAATCTCAAGATGGCGGCTGTGCGAAATTTTAAAATTAAGTTTTTATTTCTTGTGTCGTAATCATGCGATCGAAGTGAAAGGTTGAATAATGAACCTACGCAATAATTTTTCTTTAATGGTACATAACTCTATGGCATGTACATATAACAATCCAAAATGGCGAGCATCCGAAATATTTAGACGGTACATAATATCTACGAATCTTTTACAGAAATCAAACTGATTTTTTAAAGTTCATAGAGGCAATGAACTTAAGTTCACCTACAGGACTTTCAGTAACCTTGAGAGCAGAAATCCTACATGGCGGCGACGCGAATTATACATATTTAAATGAACGTTTCTGGCGATTTAACCATCCGAGTGCAGTGAAACATTGCACGTTAAATACTTATACAAATGTTAATCCACTGGTATATAATTTATTTCTATTGTTTTCATAACCACAAGATGGCAGCTGTGCGAATTTTTAAAATCTCGTTTTTACTTGTTGTGTTCTAATCATGCGATTGAAGTTGGAATACCACACGTACACAATAATCTTCATGTAATGACACATAAATAAAAATCCAACCTGCGAGCCATCTGAAATATTTAGACGGTTCTCAATATCTACGTTTCTATCACAACCTTCAAACTGAAAGTTTGTATGTTGATAGAGGCAATAAACACGAGTAGGACATATGAAAATAGGCTATTTAGTTCTTCACGGAACTATTTGTTTTACATATTGTGATGCACTGGCATCTAATTTAGTTCAATTGTTTACATATCCTCAAGATGGCGGCTGTGCGAAATTTTAAAATTAAGTTTTTATTTCCTGTGTCGTTATTATGCGATGGAAGTGAAAGTTTGAATAAAGAAGCTACGCAATAATTTTCCTTTAATGGTACATAACTCTTTGGCCTATACATATAACAATCCAAAATGCCAAGCATCCGAATTATTTAGACGGTTCTCAATATCTACGAATTTTTTACAGCAATCAAACTGATTTTTTTTGGTGTTCATATAGGCTATGAACTCAAGTTCACCTATATTACTTTCAGTAACAAGGTGAGCACAAATCCAATATGGCGGCGACGAGAAATATAAATATTTAAATGGATGTTTCTCGCGATTTAACCATCTGAGTGCAGTGAAACTTTGCACGTTATATGCATATACAAATGTTAATCCACTGGCATCTAATTTATTTCAATTGTTTTCATAACCACAAGATGGCAGCTGTGCGAAATTTTCAAATCTTGTTTTTACTTCTTGTGTCCTAATCATGCGATTGAAGTCTGAATACCACACGTAAATAATAGTCTCCATGTAATAGTACATATATAAAAATCCAACCTGGCGACCATCTGCGGGTGCGCAAATATGAGGAAGCCGTGTCAGTCGATTTACTAGCGCGTTAAAGATCGATCACCTTCGGGAAAAATTCCGGCACCCCGGCGTTTCTAAAAGCCACAGTAGTTAAAAGGGACGTAATACCAATAATACCAGCCGCGGTGGCCGAGAGCGCTAACGCGTTACCTCGTGTCTCGCTGGCATCGGGAGAGCGTGGGTTCGAACCCCACCTCGGCCGTCCTGAAAATGGTTATCGTGGTTTCCCATTTTCACTACCAGGCAAATGCCGGGACGGTTCCTTCAATAGGTCCACGGCCGATTTCCTTTCATAATCCCTTCCCTGACCCGTCCTGAAAAGAAACATACATGGCCATTGGCTGCTTTAATAAAATTATAATACCAATAATATTATTTATTACTGAAGTTCAATTTTGTGAGATGGAAATGTTCCAAATAATGCTATTAAATTTACGCCAATTTAAAAATATTAATGAAAGATAAAAATAAAAATAAATAAAAAGCCAATGCTAAAGTAAGGACAGAAACATTCCTCAAAGAATTCAATTAGTTCCTGTAAATAGTTTCGGAGATAAAATACAAATAAAAACAAATATATGACATTCTGGAGTCTCTTAAATCCACGGCCTTCTTGTTACAAATTAGGGCTGGATCTCTTAATCGATTAATTTCAAATATCAAATAATCGATTATTGAAGTAGAAAATTCGATTAATTGTTACAAAGCTGTTAATCGATTGTGTGTTTAATATACTGGTTGAATAATTGATTAATTGTTTTGTCGATTACACACACACACAGAAGCAAACCAGATATTTAATTAATTAATTAAAATAATTATATTTTTAAATAATGTACCTTCTTTACATAAACTAAGCTAAAACAAAGAAAAACAAAAATATTCCTGTCCTAAAATGTAAACATTGAACAAGAATTCAAAATCTTTGCTGAAAACTTTTCGTTTTCTTTTTTCGAACCAATGTGATTGATGTTTGTTCTTCCACTGTCACTGACTCTTATTTGGTTGTTGTTAACATATATATTTAGGCAAAATGTAACTTTTATGAGGTTTTGAATGGTATGGACTCCGTCTTGAGGAAAGAATTCATGATGAAATTAATAAATATAAAACAAAAATATTGGAATGCAGCCGAAATATTAAACTACTGAAATTAGCCGAAATTCCTGTGGTAATGGTCGGGAAGATATCTGGAGATGATGTAGTAATAGATGTTTACTCCTCCGCTGACTATTACCCACCCACCTATGGACATCAAATTGGCAGGTGAAAAGCTGAAGGAAGTAGGAGACTTCTGTTACTTAGGAAGCAAAATAACCAGTGATGGACGAAGCAAAGAGGATATAAAAAGTAGGTTTGCTCAGGCAAGGAAAGCATTTCTACAAAAATGGAATCTGTTGACATCGAATATAGATTTAGGTATTAGGAAGTCGTTTTTGAAAGCCTTTGTCTGGAGCGTGGCGCTGTATGGAAGTGAAACCTTGACTATTGGTGCAGCAGAAAAGAGAAGAATTGAAGCGTTTGAAATATGGTGTTACAGGAGAATGATTAAGATCAGATGGGTAGATAGGGTTACAAACGAAGAGATATTAAGACGAGTGGAAGAGGAGAGATGTTTCTGGCGACTGCTAATGAGGTGAATAGATAGGTTGGTAGGACACATACTAATTCACCCTGGAATAACAAGCTTAGTTATGGAAGGAAGAGTCGAGGACAAGAACTGTAGGGGGTAGACCAAGGTTAGAATATATTAAACAGATTGCTTCTGATGTAGTGTGTGGTAGCTAAGTAGATATGAAACGATTAGCACTGGACAGGGAGACGTGGAGATCATCATAAAACCAGTCAAGAGACTGAAGACTCAAACAACATTCCGATAATACGCGTGACTCAACTTAAGCGATGACCTCTCATTTAAACTTCTTTTCTTATCTCGTGTCTACTAATCAATTACTCGATTTTTCGGCTAGCCAATTAATTTATTAATCAATTAGACGATTAATTGAATGAATGGTCAGTTGATCAATCGATTAATCATTTTCGACTTATTTCAAATTATTCGATCAATCGATTATTACCAGCTCTATTCCAAATCGTGGCCTCAATTACAAATACCAGTCATCAGAGGTTATCAGTCAAATTCCAGACACATCCAAGTACACGGGACATGACTACAATTGAGTCGTCCAGTTGCAAAACTCGTTTAATCCACTTGTGAATAAGCATCATGTCGTAAAATTATTTATTTAATTATTTTTATCTTATTTTACTTCATTTTATTTTATTTTATTTTGTTCTATTTTGTTTGTTTAATTTAATAGACTATAATTTTGTTATGTTTTATTTTGATTTTGTTTTGTTTTATTTTATTTCGTTTTTATTTTATTTTTATTTTGTTTTGTTTATTTTGTTTTATTTTATTTTGCTTTATTTCGATTTTGTTTTGTCTATTTTGTTTTATTTTGTTTTATTTTGATTTTCCGGAAAACAAACACAATATCAAAAGCAAACAAACACGAAGCAAAAAGCAAATTCAAAAACAAAAGCAAAAGCAGAAAACAAAAAAAAAGAAACACAAAGCAAAAAGCAAATTAAAAACAAAAGCAAAAGCAGAAAACAAAAAACAAGAAAGAAAAGCATAATGTAAAATTCAAAAGCAAAAGCACAAAGCAAATACAAAAACAAGAAACACAAAGCAAAAAGAAAAAAAGTAGAAAACAACAAACACAAAAGATACGCGAGGCAAAGTCCAGAGAAACGTTTCTCATGAAAATGATTCTTATTCACAAGTGGATTAATAGTACATTGTGTAACGAGCCTATAATGGGTATAATTAATTTCCATACGAGTGTCTTAATTACCATTATAAGCGAGTTGCATACGACTGTTTATGTTCGACGATAATTATAACTTTATTATATGTTTTAACATAAATATTCATAAATATCTGTTCAGTCACCAGAATTTTGTGATCGGGTGCTGCGCTGGGTAGTATATCTCTCTGTTTTCCAAGCTCTCTGGCCGACCGACGCACGCTTTCTTCAATGCCATATGTGCATATTGTGCACCAGTATTCAGTAAAACTGTCACCGAAGTCGTTTGAAAACCACGCGCTGTATAGAAATTGGATTTGGGGATATTAAGGTACAGTGCTATTTCTTGTCTCATATTCACCAGTTTATTTACGCGAACATATGGACGGTGCACTTTCGGTAATTTATAGGCTATAGACATGTTGGATTTTGAGCGCATGCGCGAAGGTATTCTTATCTAATTGGTCAAACAACTGTTTCTTGAGCTGTGATTGGTGGGAGAAACTGTTTCATAATGAAAAGTGTTATAATGACCATCATTATGATACAGTTTTCAGACATATAATAGTCAGGGTCGAACATAAACGAGTTTTGCAACTGGACGACTCAATTCCCATATTTCCCGCCTGAATCACCATTAAAACATCAACAGAGCAATGGCTTTTTTCTATTTGCACTCTGGAGGATAAAAACTGCTGGCTGTAATATTGCTAAAACCTCTCACTGGACTGTGTATATTTAAAGCTGAACATACCTTACCGACAGCGGTAGCCACGCTCGCTATCGCGCAGCGCTAGGCCATAGAGTCAAGCTCACTACTGACTTGGTACACGTGGGTTCGAGCCCAACCGTCGGCCTTCAAATGGTTTTCCGTGGTTTCCCCATATTCAACTCCAGGCAAAACTGGGGCGGTACCTTTCGACAGACCATTTTTGCTTCCTTCCAGATCTTTCCCACATATTATTCAACTTCATTCGTTTCATCTACCATTAACTCATATGAGGTAGATGTCAGGAAGGGCATTCAGCCATAAAAACACCTCATACCTGACCCCGTTAAAAATGGAAATAATACTGTAAGAGGTAGACATACATACAAAGTCGAACATACCATCTGTGAGGTGTTGATGATCGTGTGGCCCCCACAGAGGCCGAGTGCAGGTCTTTCTAGTTAACGCCCGTGGGCGACCTGCGCGTAATTAGGATGCAGTGGTGATGAAGACGTCACATACTCCCAGTCTCCGAGCCAAAGGAATTAACCGCAGGAGATTAAAATCCCTGATGGTTCGGCCGGGAATCAAACCCGGGGCACTTCGGGCCAAAGCCTAGCGCTAACCGTTTAGCCACGGAGCCGGATATCTGTCAGGTAACCTACAGCTAAGGTGCCGCTTTCTAAGGTCTCGCGATACGTAATGAGACAAAATCATGCCCCGTAGCAGATTGGCTAGCTTGTTAGGCTTTGACTTGAAGGGTCACGGGTTTGATACCCAGCCAAGCCGTGGGAATTTTTCAGGCCCAGGGCGGCAAGTTTTAGGGACGGAAAATTTTCTAGAAAACTTTACAAATCCGCTTGGGCATCTAATGTCAAGTTATTCAAGTTTTTACTTCCCCCTAGAAAGGAATATTCATTTTCGCACATTGGCAATTCCGATTATTTGCGGATATAAAAAAGGAACGTCTCAACCATCTTGGTGTTGTTGCTGTTGAATCTGACTTGCAAATGAAATTGTACCAATGAAGAAATCCTAAACTGGTTTGCAAATGATATTGTACCAATGAAGAAATCCTAAACTGGTTTGCAAATGGTTGGTTCCTCAGTTTAGGGGCTGCGACAACTCGGTCATGTAGCCCCGTGTACTTTGGGTGTGTGTAGAATATGTCTGATAACCGGTGTTAATTGTGATGGCTGTATTAGTGTGTTTTTAATTCAAGTAAGGACTGCATATCTTAGATTTTCAAGTAGTTCCAACTTTTGCTACCAAACGCCACCGTCAACGACCAACTAGTTCTTAACTTGGTTACTAGATGCCACCGCAGTCGGCTCCTGGCGACGAACGTTGGAACTTAAGAGCGTTAGTCAAATCTAACCTACTGTATAATTTAGCTTCACACAAGTGTAATTGTCGCCTCCGTAGCGTAGCGGTCAGCATGGTTAGCTGCCGCCCCGGAGGTCTTGGGTTCGATTCCCGGCTCTGCCACGAAATTTGAAAAGTGGTATTAGGACTGGAACGGGGTCTACTCAGCCTCGGGTGGTCCAAATGAGTAGAGGGGGTTCGATTCCCACCTCAGCCATCCTCGAAGTGGTTTTCCGTGGTTTCCCACTTCGTCTTCGGGCAAATGCCGGGATGGTACCTTCTGTAAGGCCACGGCCTCCTCCTTCACTCTTCCTAGCCTATCCATCCCGGTCTTCCATCCCTTCCCATCCCTCATGAGGCCCCTGTTCGCTTTGCAGGTGAGGCCGCCTGGGCGAAGTGCTGATCACACCTCCCCAGTTGTATCCATCCCGACCAGATGTTCCAAGCTCCAGGACACTGCCCATAGAGGCGGTAGTGGTGAGTTCCCTCGCTGAGTCCGTGGGAACCACCAACCTAGAGGGTAAATTGACTAAATAAAATAAAATAAAAAAACCAAGTGTAATTAGTGGAAGGTTCTTTATGATGCCATAAATCTATGACATGGGACCGCCGGCTTTACTTCCCCTCCGAAGTAGGCATGCTGAGGGATTTCTAACGTTCTTAAAAAATCCGACGACTTCGGCCGGGTTTGAACCCACGATCTTGGGCATAGAAGCTCAGCATGCTACCTACTACGCCACCGAAGCCGCTGATTTGCGAATGTAATGTGACTTCTTTGTATTACTTTTCTATTTGTAATTTTAGAAGAGTGTGGTTGCATCGACAAGGCATTATTAGCCTTTAGAATATGGTGATGTGTGTTTGCCACTCAGAGCTAAATACTCACTCTGATAAAGAAACGGCCCCATGTGTTACTTACTTACTTACTTAATTCCTGCCGCTCCTTCCGGAGCATAGGGCCTTGGCGAAATTTCTCCACGCAGTACGGTTCCTGGCCATTCTCTTCACTTGACTCCAGTTCTTGTCCACCTCTGCAATTTCATTTTCGATCGTCTTCTTCCAGGTCTTCTTAGGTCGACCTCGCTTCCTGGCGCCTTGAGGATTCCAGTCTAGCGCCGCCCTCTCAATAGCTCCGTCCGGCTTCCTTAGTGTATGACCAATCCAGCGCCATTTCCTCTCCTTGATCTGGATGCTAATCGGTTGTTGATTGGTGATGGTCCCAAGATCTTCATTTGAGATTATGTCCGGCCACCTCACATTCATGATGCGACGCAGACATCTGTTAATGAACACCTGTAGCTGGTTGTTGATCGGTTTTGTGACTTTCCATGTTTCACAGCCGTAGAGAAGAATCGACTTTACGTTGCTATTGAAAAGGCGGAGCTTGGTCTTCCTGGAAATGTTTCTATTTCTCCAGATGGGGTAGAGCTGGACAAAGGCACCATTTGCCTTCCTGATACGGCTTCGAACATCTTCCTCTGCTCCCCCATCATTTGTGACTATACTTCCAAGGTAGAGGAAGGACTCAACTCGCTCAATGTCCTTTCCGTTGACTGTCAAACTAGTCGTGATGTCAGAATTTATCCTCATCTCTTTGGTCTTGTTGGTGTTGATCATCAGTCCTGCACGTTCTGCTTCTCTCTGCAACCTCCCCAGCTTATCTTCTATGTCTCGGTACCGTTGTGCCATAAGACAAATGTCGTCTGCGAAATCCAGATCTTCAAGCCTGTCATTTATATCCCATTGAATACCCCTCTTCCGTCCTCCCATTACCTTCTTCATCACACTATCCAGGACCAACAGGAACAGAGTGGGGGAAAGGACACACCCCTGTCTCACTCCGGAACTGACCTTTATCTTCTCTGGCACTCATACCCTTCGTACATCTCTTCCATGATTCTGATGATCTTTGTTGGAATTTTATATTCCTCGAGGGTCTTCCACATGATTCTTTTTTTAATCCAAAAATCCATGTGTTAAGGAAGGTTTAATAAATCTACATATTCGTAATGATATGAACTGAAGCATACTGTAGTTTATTTTAAATGTTCTTATTGACATTCAATATAAAAATAAATACCCAAATGAATCTAATACAGCTTAGTCACTAATTCTTTTACCGACAGCAGAGGGACCAAGATCTCTGCTGACTCGGTAGACGCGTGGGTTCGAGCCCCACCGTCGCGTTGGCCGTCCTTGAAATGGTGTTCCGTGGTTTCCCCATTTTCAACACCAGGCAAATGCTGGATCGGTACTTTCTGACAGGCCACGGCCACTTCCTTCCACATCCTTGCCCAGTTTCATTCATTCATTTCATCTCCCATCCCGACGCGCAGGTCGCCCACTGGCGTCGACTAGAAAGACGAGCACTCGGCCTCTCAGGAGGCCATACGACAAAAAAATAAATAAATACAGTAAATACAAGACGTTTCAGTTCTTCAAAGAAGAAAATAAAAACTAATGGTAAACAGCGAGCAAAGCTCTTAAAACAACATTTAAACTTCGTCTTTCCTATTTCAAAAATATTGTAAAAAATATATTTAAAAACAGATCTGTCACAAATGTGGGCTTTACTTTGATAATATAAAATAATTTTGAGAAAAATTTCATACATTTAAAAATCAAATTGGGTTTGTATTCCTTTACAAAGACTAAAATTTGTTCTTTAAAAAGATACAGTCAGTCTGAGAGACTAGACTTTACATCATTTCAGATGACGAATGCTACAAATGCTACACATGCTAGAAAGGCTCAGGAGGGCTTCTCAATTCGCTCGAAGCCCCAGGACTCTTTCAACAGACTCCATCACCCATTAACTTAGGTTTCCCGTGCACTCTGCTGCATGACGTCACGCACTCGCCGTCTCCATATCGCATAACGCCAGACCCCAGGAGTAAACTCAGACTCGGTTGATATGCACTGAACAACATGATGACGTCATACACGCCATAACCGTGACGCATAACGGCAGATCATTTGAAATGATAAAAATTCTTGATATGGTCTTCTGTCTGTTAGGTAGTCAGCCCGAAGGCTGGTTGGATCCTCAAAAAGTACCGCCGTTACGTTATGTGAGTAGATACCCACAAAAACCCAAGGCAGCACTACCTTGAGGCGTTCTAGGCAAGAAGAGGAGTGAGGTAGTTTGCCATTGTTTTCCTCACTGAGTCAGAACAGTAGTCCTAACCCTATGAGTTGAACCTTTCACAGCATTCACAGGCACTGACTGTGCCCCGAATGCCATTACTAAGCACCACCCATACCCCAGTAGCTTCCATATAATCACAGCCATGAGTGAGACTGAGACATCGGTGAAAAGCCACCTTTTACTCTAGCCTGTGCCAACTGACAAATGCAAAAGTACTGTATTCATCAAGAGATGGCGAACAGGCAAATGGTCTTCTATGAGATGAAAAAACTCTTTGCATGTAATAAAATGAATGGATATGAAGAAAAACGAAAAATCAGGAGTCCATTCAGATAAGGAATGAAAAGTATTAAACAATTTGTTTAAAAGAAAGAAGAGATATAAGAATGGATACAATTGGTTATTACCAGGGCTCGGATCTTTAGGAAAAATCACATTTTTTCTTTGCCTCTATTTGCATGCCCGATTGGTTTCTGGTGCAAATCAAGTGATTATCGTTACAATACAGTGGACTTTAAATGCATGTTTCGAACATGTTTTACCATTAGGTCATATTTTGAGCTTTTTTTGTTCGTAAGAACGTCATATTTCAGTAGTTTGACTGCAGTTGCAGATGTGCAATCATCCTCAACTTACCGAACGGGAACTAGTGTTTACAGAAATAGGCTGTTAATAACCACTTAAACATGTATGTTCAGAAAATTAATTTGAAAATAGGAGTTAGTAATTAGGTTAACAATTTCATCTGGAAGGGATTGTCGCTTGGGTTTATAATTAAAAAAAACTGCCATATTTAAATCAGTCATTTTCAGGTCATATTTCGATACTTTAAGGTCATATTTGCTTGCATATTCCGGCTATTTTTAGGTCTTAAACATCCGAGCCCTAGTTATGACTTACATAACTTGGAATGTTTATTGTAATTATCCTCTGCTCCAATGAAAATTTTTGATGCGATATGGAAAATGTTGATGGTCCTTGACTAATAACTCTGTTGTGTTGTAATTAGAGCACTGCGCGGAAAAACGAAACGTTAACCGCATCCGCCCCTCATCCGCACGACTGTTATCCGCATCCTCCCCGCATCCGCACGACTGTTATCTGCTTCCTCCCCGCATCCGCACGACTGTTATCTGCTTCCTCCCCTCATCCGCACGACTGTTATCTGCATCCTCCCCGCATCCGCACGACTGTTATCTGCATCCTCCCCGCATCCGCACGACTGTTATCCGCGTCCTCCCCTCATCCGCACGACTGTTATCCGCATCCTCCCCGCATCTGCACGACTGTTATCTGCATCCTCCCCGCATCCGCACGACTGTTAACTGCATCCTCCCCGCATCCGCACGACTGTTATCCGCATCCTCCCCGCATCTGCACGGCTTTTATCCGCATCCTCCCCTCATCCGCACGACTGTTATCCGCCTCCTCCCCGCATTCGCACGACTGTTATCCGCATCCTCGCCTCATCCGCACGACTGTTATCCGCATCCTCCCCGCATCCGCACGACTGTTATCCGCATCCTCCCCGCATCCGCACGACTGTTATCTGCATCCTCCCCGCATCCGCACGACTGTTATCCGCATCCTCCCCGCATCCGCACGACTGTTATTCGCATCTGCACGGCTTTTATCCGCATCCTCCCCTCATCCGCACGACCGTTATCTGCATCCTCCCCTCATCCGCACGACTGTTATCTGCATCCTCCCCTCATCCGCACGACTGTTATCTGCTTCCTCCCCGCATCCGCACGACTGTTATCTGCTTCCTCCCCGCATCCGCACGACTGTTATCTGCATCCTCCCCGCATCCGCACGACTGTTATCCGCATCCTCCCCGCATCCGCACGGCTTTTATACGCATCCTCCCCGCATCCGCACGACTGTTATCTGCTTCCTCCCCGCATCCGCACGACTGTTATCCGCTTCCTCCCCTCATCCGCACGACTGTTATCCGCATCCTCCCCGCATCCGCACGACTGTTATCCGCATCCTCCCCGCATCCGCACGACTGTTATCCGCATCCTCCCCGCATCCGCACGGCTGTTATCTGCTTCCTCCCCTCATCCGCACGACTGTTATCCGCATCCTCCCCGCATCCGCACGACTGTTATCCGCATCCTCCCCGCATCCGCACGACTGTTATCCGCTTCCTCCCCTCATCCGCACGACTGTTATCCGCATCCTCCCCGCATCCGCACGACTGTTATCCGCATCCTCCCCGCATCCGCACGACTGTTATCCGCATCCTCCCCGCATCCGCACGACTGTTATCCGCATCCTCCCCGCATCCGCACGGCTGTTATCTGCTTCCTCCCCGCATCCGCACGACTGTTATCTGCTTCCTCCCCGCATCCGCACGACTGTTATCCGCATCCTCCCCGCATCCGCACGACTGTTATCCGCATCCTCCCCGCATCCGCACGGCTTTTATACGCATCCTCCCCGCATCCGCACGACTTTTATACGCATCCTCCCCTCATCCGCACGACCGTTATCTGCATCCTCCCCTCATCCGCACGACTGTTATCTGCATCCTCCCCTCATCCGCACGACTGTTATCTGCTTCCTCCCCGCATCCGCACGACTGTTATCCGCATCCTCCCCGCATCCGCACGACTGTTATCTGCTTCCTCCCCGCATCCGCACGGCTGTTATCCGCATCCTCCCCGCATCCGCACGACTGTTATCCGCATCCTCCCCGCATCCGCACGACTGTTATCTGCTTCCTCCCCGCATCCGCATGACTGTTATCTGCATCCTCCCCGCATCCGCACGACTGTTATTCGCACCTGCACGGCTTTTATCCGCATCCGCACGACTGTTATCGAATCTGCTGATATTAAAATAATATTTTTAAATTGATTAGATAAAGCGTTAAGTGCTAAAACAACACCTTTAGACATTTGAGGAGAAAATCGTTCCCCTAGGGCCTAGGCTATGTCATGTGTGAATCGCAAAACATAGTTGACTGAGTTTTATCCCTCTCAGTAACGGCATATGAAACAGCGAGTGGCTAATAATAACACTTACTTAGTCGTCGAAAATACCCACGCAGACAAGCGCAGGTATAAAGGACATTTTTGGCGTAAGTCAACACTAATTGAGAGTATTTCCATGACTGGCTTCTCTCTCACTTCTCTATTAATCTCATACAATCCTTGCGAAAGCAAATAGGGAAGTAACAGGAAACGTGAAAGACGCAGATCTTGGAAACACTAACATCATTTTAAACAAGTAGTTCCGTGAAGAACTATACAGCCTATTTTCATATATCCTGCATATGTTAACTGCCAATATCAACATACAAAATTTCAGTTGGATTCCTGTAATAGATTCGTAGATATTGAGTACCGACTAAATATTTCGGATGGTCGCCATGTTGGAATTTATATATGTAGGTCCTAGAGTTATGTAATGTTACATGAAGATTATTGTGTACGTGTAGCATTCAAACTTCAATCGCATGATTAGGACACAAGAAGTAATAAGGAGATTTTAAAATTCCACAGAGCTGCCATCTTGTGGTTATGAAAACAATTGAAATAAATTAGATGCCAGTGGATTAACATTCGTAAAAGGATTTACTGTACCAAGTTTCACTGCACTCGGATGGTTAAATTGCGAGAATCGTCCATGTGAATATTTATACTTCGCGTCGCCGCCATGTTGGATTTGTGATCACCAGGTGAACTTAAGTCCATAGCCCCCATGAATATAAAAAAACAGTTTGATTGCTATAATAGATTTGTAGATATTCAGAGTCGTCTGAATATTTCGGATGGTCGCCATGTTTGATTGTTAAATGTATAGGCCATAGAGTCATGTACCATTGAAGGAGAATTATTGCGGAGGTTCATTATTCAAACTTTCACTTCGATCGCTTGATTACGATACAAGAAATAAAAACATAATTTTAAAATTCGCACAGCCGCCATCTTGAGGTTATGTAGACAATTGAACTAAATTAGATACCAGTGTATTACAATGTGGATAAACATTTCCTGTACCAGATTTCATTGCGTTTGGAACATTAAATCGCGGGAAAGGTCTATTTAAAATTTTCAAATTCGCTAGACCGCCATGTTCGTTTTGTAGTTAACTGCTTTTTGAAACTCTTATAGATGAACTTCTAGTAGTGCCCTTTATCTCCGTATAAAATTTCAGGATGATACAGCTAATAGTTTCAGAGATATAGAATGCCGGTGAAATATTTCGCTCATCCGCCATCTTGTGGTTATATAAACAATTGAACCAAGTTAGATGTCGGTGCATTACAATGTGTATAAAAATATACTGTACCAAGTTTTATTGTGTTTGGTTGGTTAAATTGCGAGAAACGTCTATTTAAATGTCGCAAATTCGCGTGGCCACCATGTTGGTTTTGTAGTTAGCAGGTTTTCAAAAGTCACAATGTGAACTTCCAGTAGTTCCCTTTATCACCGTAAGAAATTCCAGGGTGATATCGGTATTAGTTTCGGAGATATTGAATGCTGGTGAAATATTTCGCACAGCCGCCATGTTGGATTGGTGAGACGTAACAAAATTTGAAGGGCACGGTCGAGGTCGCCCGGAATAGGACTATGAACTTACCGAGTTTCATTGAAATCGCTCCAGCCGTTTAAAAGTTATTAGGGGACACACACACACACCTCTCTCTCTCTCTCACACACACACACACATACGCACACACACACACACACACACACACACACACACGCACACACACACACGGACAAAAGGTGATCTCATAAGCCTATTTTTTCAAAATTGAAAAGTAGGCTAAAAATCCAGTTCATTGTATTCTAAAAACGATCCGCAAATTTACTCTACACATTATCCGCAGATTATCCTCTATCCGCATGGCGATACATTTTGCGGATATCCGCATCCGTGCAGGGCGTTAGTTGTTATCTATGATTCATTTTGACATCCATTAGTTTTTTCTTTTCTTCTTTGAAATGCTGAAGATAGCCATAATGTGGCCGAAACTGGTATTTCATTAATAAATATCAAATTAAAAATTTATTGACTAAGGTGTATTAGATTCATTAAATACCTGTGGGTATTTCTTTTTAGATTAAATATACATATTCCAATACTACTACTACTACTACTACTACTAAGGTGGTTGATGGGAATATGGCCAGGTTTGGTAATATGGCCAACAGGTGGCGTAGGGCGTAGTTCGCAATCTCATCGAAAGATGGCACTAGCATGGTTTCCAAGACGTGTCTGTTAATGCTTGTGGGTGATCGCTTCTGGTGGGGGAAGCTTTGAGTGGGCTGCAGCTGCCATTATATGTAGTGGATTATGTTTGGTCAACGCGCTTCTTATCTCACTCTGGTAAGTACGCCCTTGTTCTCCTATCCTATCGATAGTTATTTTTAATTGTTGGTTTGCCTGATGTGCAGTTTTATACGCTGATTCGAGTAGAGATATAAAAATTTATTTTTTCTTTAACCAGTGGTTAAATATCTAGGATTGTTTGAAAAATCTACCTTGTTGTTAATATGGCCAAGGTTGGCCATAATAACAGCAGTTGGCCATATTAGCTGCGATTTGGGGCAAACATTCTGAAATACATTTTTATTGTTTCTGCTTATCAGAAATGAATCCCTTCGGTCCTGAAAAGAAGAGACGTGGTACTTGGACACAAGATGCACTCACCAAGGCAGTAGGTGATATCAATGAGGGGAACTTGTCTGTCAACGCTGCGAGTAAACGGTATGCCGTACCCAGGCGAACTCTTCGTCGTTATCTTGCCAACAACAAGGTTGTGAAAGCTAAATTGGGGTGTAAATCAACCCTTACACCAGAAGAAGAGAGGGAACTATGCAGTAGAATATTTCGTTTGTCACAAATTGGGTATCCACTGACATCAAAAATGCTCAAGTTGAATGTTTTTAAATATTGTCGTGAAAATGGAATTCTTCACCGGTTCTCTAGAGGAAGTGCTGGGCGTTATTGGCTTAAGGGTTTTATGGCAAGGAATACGGAAGTATCGAAAAGAAAAGCCCAAAGATTAAACCCTGCCCGAGCTCAAAAACTTAACAAATTTATTGTTGGGGACCATTTTGAAAAATTAAAAAATATTCTCACTGAGAATAATTTATTAAATTCTCCTGAATTGATCTTCAACATGGATGAGAAGGGTTGCAGGTTACAACTGCATAAAGATCCACAGGTATTTGCTAAAAAGGGATCCAAGCGTGTCCATATCATCGCAAAGGAACACGGTGAGAGTGTTACAGTTGTAGCTTGTGGAAATGCTATTGGATCAGTCATACCGCCAATGATCCTGTTCTCTGGAGTAAGAAAAAATCCAGCTTGGGAACTAAGATTGCCTACAGGTTCCGATACAAGAATGACACCGAAAGGTTGCATGACCACGGAAACTTTTGTTGAATTTCTGAGACATTTCTGCAGATTTAAACCGAATAGAAAATGTCTTCTGATTTTTGATGGGGCAAAGTGCCACTTAGATTACAAGATTTGTGAGGTTGCTGAAGAGTCTGACATTATCCTGTATTGTTTGCCATCAAACACAACGCATGAGTTACAGCCTTTAGATAAAGGTTGTTTCCGAAGTTTTGAGATATTTTGGGATCAACATGCACTGCTACATTTTGACACGCATAAAGAGGAGCAACATATTTCACGACTTAACTTCGCTGATGTCTTTACTCCAACATGGGAAAAATCTATGACGCAAGTAAACATGAAAAGTGGGTTCAAGGCCACCGGCATATTTCCCTTCAATCCGCTCGTAATCCCGGAAGAGGCCTTTGCACCGAGTACAGCGACTGAGCAGCCACAACCAGACACAGGTACGATTGATATTAGTGCACCAGGCACCACTTTGCCTGTAGAATGTAACGTCAGCACTCTTCATCCGGTAGCAGGCCCGTCCGGTATTCACAGGAAGGCCTGCCGGCAACGTCGTAGACGTAACAGCAGTTGTTCATCCCATTCAGATACGCCTGAAGACTTGCAACAGCTTTCATCTGATTCAGGTGACTCCGACCAAGGTGAAGAAAATGCATCCCATCACAGTTCTTTTGAAGAAATGCTGCCTACGCCAAAAAAGAAACAGAGGACAACCCGGGTTATGAAACCTGCTATCAACAGTCGTGGTGTGGTATTGAAGAAAAGTTTATTTGAAGCTAAGAAAGAGACCAAAAAGAACGACAAACATCAAGACTGTACTCAAGATAAGGTGAAAGCTATCCGCAAGAAGGCTTCATCAAAACGGACTGAGAGCTGGTACTGTGCTGTTTGCTGTGAAGATGAAGTGCAAGATATGAGACTTTGTACTGTTTGTGGAAATTATGTTCATGAATTGTGTGTTGGACTTACTAAGGAAGACAAAGATTTGTTTATCTGTCCAAAATGTTAAATCGATATCAGAAGAAAGAGACCAGAATTTTTTTTAAATTTTAATTTCTATAAATTTAATCAAGTAATTATTTTTATAAAGAGTTGTGTAGTGGTTAAAATGAGTTATGTAGTAGTATAATGATAAATAAAAATAAAAATTAGCGTCAATAATGAGTTCGACTAATTTTACAATTTGCAATAGTTTTGTGGCCATATTAACTTCATGTGCTTTTAATATGGCACAAAGATGGACATGTGAAAATGATTTTGTATCCCATGGCTCTAGTTAAATGAAATATCTGATTATTTTTATCCTTATTATAAACAGTCCTAAGTATCTTGTCCCACAAAGAGATTACGATTTTTTTCAAAATGGCGCTACAAAAAATTCACAAAGGTTAGCATGGCCATATTCCCATCACCTACCTTATTACTAATAATAATAATAATAATAATAATGAATGAATGAAAATCCACAGCCTGCTTCCAGTCTCCGACCGGGTCAGGAATGGAATGAATGAAGCCCCCATCTAGCGGCGAGGATATGAACTGTGCCGGCTGCCGAGGCCTGACGCACTCCTCTGGGGTAATGATTAAACGAATGACAGATGAAATGAAATGATAGTGGAGAGTGTTGCTGGAATGAAATTGTGACAGGGAAAACCGGAGTACCCGGAGAAAAACCTGTCTGCCTCCGTTTTGTCCAGCACAGATCTCACATGGAGTGACCGGGATTTGAACCACGGACCCAGCGGT
Organism: Meconema thalassinum; assembly: GCA_946902985.2. Lineage (NCBI taxonomy): Eukaryota > Metazoa > Arthropoda > Insecta > Orthoptera > Tettigoniidae > Meconema > Meconema thalassinum. The sequence goes on from OX336401.1 coordinate 139,104,353, forward strand.
GAAAGGCCGGCGTGCTGCCGCCTAAGCCACGGAGGCTTTACTACTACTAATAATAATAATAATTTATTTATTCGTTACGGCCAACTATGGACCACGTTTGACAGCTTTTATATTATTTGTTGTCTTCACTCTCTGCCAATATCTCTTCATCTTCTCTTCCACTTACTTCTTTTGTTCCCCCATGTAAGATCTTCCTTTCCTCACTAACAACTCCCCTGTCTTCTGGAAACCTGTAAACTCCTTAACCAGCCGTCTAAATCACTCTCTATCCGTTATGTCTTCTTCTTTCACCCCCATCCGATCCAAGTCCCATCTCACTTCCCGAAACCATTTCGGCTCCGTCTTCCTCTTCCTGAAGAATTCAAAAATCCTCGTCAATCTGGCACTGTTCATCCTCACCAAGTGTCCATAAAACTGTATTCACCTTTTTCTCATTAGGGCTACGACTCCTTATGTCTTCAGGTATAGTTCTTTGTTAGGTTTGAGTCTCCTCTCTCCATCCTTGATATTTGGGCCTAGGATTTCTCGGAGCATTTTCCTTTCCCTCTTTCGGATGTCTTCGAGGGCACCCTTCCCAATCATGTCTAGTGTTTCTGCTGCATACAGACATTAGGTCTGACAACAGTATCTAAGTGTCGGAATTTAACCCCAAAGGATAGATCCTTTTTTTTTGTATGTATCCTTCGTAAGTTTATAAGCCATTTCCATTCTTCTCGCCCACTCTTTGTTTTTTTTCGTGTGACCTCCTGAGAGGCCGAGTGTAGGTCGTTCTAGTCGACGCCCGTGGGCGACCTGCGCGTCGGGATGAGAGATGTAATGGATGAAGGCGAATGAAACTGGGCAAGGATATGGAAGGAAGCGGCCGTGGCCTGTCAGAAGGTACCGTTCCAGCATTTGCCTGGTGCTGAAAATGGGAAACCACGGAAAACCATTTCAAGGATGACCGACGGTGGGGCTCGAACCCACGCGTCTACCGAGTCAGCAACACTGCCCTTTAGCCAGCGTCGGTTCACTCTTTGATAATATATATATTTTTGCGAGTGAAGTGGAAAATCTTACATAAGTCTTTGGGAATGGTCCGCACTCCTCAAGTTTGTGGGATTATTACCCACTAAAATCCATACCCTATCTTCTTCACAAAATCTATCCCGGGACCACTTTCGTATTACTTCAGGATTGAACCATTTTCTTTGCTTCACAAGCACCTTCTTACTTCTCAATTCATGCCCAGTCCGCGGATCGCAGACATAATCAACTAAATCGAAGTTCCCATCCGACTTCTTCTGACGAAGGACCACCTCGACGAAGAAAGCGACCGTATCCCAGCTGAGCTCGTTCCTTAGCATAATTCCAACTACTGTATATTGTCCGGCGTTATAGACCAACCTCAGCTTCAATTCGTTGTTTTTCCGCTGCCCAACGAGTGCTGAAGAAGAAGAAAATAATAATAATAATAATAATAATAATGAAAACCTACTGGATCAATCGTAAATTGAATAAACGCCAGAATATATAGTGAAACTTATCGTGGTCCCTAGTTGGCCAATCAGCGAATAATAAATAAATACATAAATAAATAAATAAATAAATAAATAAATAATAATAATAATAATAATAATAATAATAATAATAATAATAATTTTTATTCGTTTATCATTTTTTTCAATTTGTACGGTGTTTAATTTTATTTCGATTATTATTAGCTTAATTTTAGTTGTGATTTATTTTTTATTTTGATTATTTTGATATTACGCGTGAGAAAAAATAAAGTTTTGCCCACTTTGTTCTTACTTCCATTATTATGGACTCTCAATCTGCCTATCTTGATGGCTTTATCTTTTTTAATCCCCTTCCCGTATTTACGCCACTGAACATTGCCAGTCGTCAGGAATAAGCAAATAGAACTATTAGAGAGTGTGAAGGTTGTAATGAATGTCACGTTGTGTTCACCACTGCTGTTAACAGTCATAAACTGTTAGTTGGAGCAACGTACAATTAGCAGATATATTTATCTTTGTTAAACATGCAGTATGACGCCATGGTTTTTCACCTACTATGAAAATTAACACGGGTAATATAGCAGACAGGGCTGCTCCGTCGCTCACCCTACTGCGTAGCCCTGTGCATTAAATCACCCACCACGACTGTAAAATCCCCTGACGTTAGTTAATTAATTTTGCTTTAAGGAGTGGAACAGTGATTCGATATATATATATTTTTTTTGCTCGGTGAAATGTTGGTTGGTTGGTTACTTAGTTTAGGGGCTGCGACAACGCGGTCATGTAGCCCCGTGTACTTTGTGTATGTGTAGAATCTGTCTGATAACCGGTGTTAATTGTGATGATAGTATTAGTGTGTGAATCTGTTTTTAATTCAAGTAACGACTGCAGACGGTAATTTCAAGTAGTTCCTACTTTCGCCACCAAATGCTACCGTCCACGACACCTAGCTGTGAATTTGGTTACTACTAGATACCATCGCAACCAGCGCCTGGTGACGAACGCTGGAACTTAAGAGCATTAATCAAACCTAACCTACAAATTTTGCTTCACACAAGTGGAAGTTTCTTTTACACGGCATAAATCTATGAAATGGGACCGCCGGCTTTATTTTCCCTCCGAAGGAAGGCATACTGAGTTTCTTTTAACGCTGTCAAAAAATCCAATGACTTCGGCCGGGTTTGGACCCGCGACCTTGGGCATAGTAACTCAGCATGCTACCAACTACGCCACCGAAGCCGCTTCAGTGAAATGAACCTTCCCCTTCCGACGTGTTAATTAGTTATTGTTGTTTTAAGGGGCGGAATTACCAGGTCATCGACGTGCCGAGAGGGGATTTTAGGTAGATTTCATTAGAAAGCTAACTATTGCAATAGGTACTGTCCCCGTTTACCCGGATAGTAGGCTGCCAGATATCCGCCCCCTCAATCGGATTGCCAACAATCAAACGCACCAGCTCAGCTACATCAATGAAAATGGCACTGACAGATACTACCGAGGTTTGAACACAGAAGTTACCAAGAAAATTATTGTGGAACACACCAAAATAGACGGGGTTTCATACTTACTTTTACTTACCTCTTATCAATATCTCGGGGATTGGGTTGACAACAGGATCCTTAAAGTATGCTCTCACAATAACCTTCACCATGACATTTACAAATGAACCAGACCGAAGACGAGAACTTTGAACTGTACAAAAGCTTTATTTTCAAATAAAGAGTATGATTTTCACAACTCAACAAAATAAACGTGGCTATCAGTAGCCTATGTCAATCTGACTACGTCCTCCTAAAGGACTTGCAAATTTATCAAACAATATGTTAGCTCCCATGAGCTCAAAATAACGTAACATTTTATAACACATTTGGATTGGATGAGGAAGTCAGGGTACGACATATATAGAGCATTTGATTTCTTTTAATAAACATAACACTTGTATTAATAGGCACAAGGCCAGAGTATCGACCTCACCCGCTGATAACCAGATGTCTGGCCGGCTGGTCTACTCTTTAACCTGGCTCACACCTGTCAAATGGGGCTCCCTAGTCACGCCACACTTGCGTAAGAATTCAGCTCCTTTTAAAGCTTTAAATGTCTACAAGACATTTAATACATATTGACGCAAATCTTTCAAATGCTTAACTCACATCCCACTGGATTATTTTGACTATCCTTAAACTTGTTAAGTTATCATCCAAATGTTTAATCAGCATAGTTTAGAGTATCAAACACACTCTTAAATGTTTATAACAAAATCAAATAAATTATTTATAACAATTAGAAATTGTTTATAATATTGTCGAAAATAATTACAAAAATTTTAAACACGCCTTTAACATTACTTTCGTTCCACATTATTGTCAAAGATATTTACATTTATTATTTACAATATCAACATTTAAATTATTTAAATTATTAATTTAAGAAATACATTGAACCACATGTTTTATCCGGTTGGTAAATTCATAATCGTGTTTAATATAATCGACCAATGAAGGTTAGTTATACATGTAAATGTCACAATCTGGTTTAATAAAGGTTGTAATAATTTTAATTATTTGTGACGGTAATCTTCATTCAAAATCTTATCTCAAATTCTTTCACAACTCTTGTTAATTATAACAGTAAATTCACTTGATTAATTTTCAACGAACTATGACAATACACTCTAGCGGAAAATACTTCGCTTACAAAATAATGCACAAACTGCATTCAAAATAGCCCAAAATTCATCATATATTAAAATATACGGCATCAAAATCTTCCACAGCATTTACAAAAACCTCCCCTAACACAATCTTTATCATTATTAATTACTGTGGGAATCTCCTTCATTTATTTAAGGGCATTATACATCAGCGACTTTCAACATGTCCGCTGCACTATCGATTATACATTCATAGTTCCACATAAAAATTCTTATATCAATAATTGTTTCAAAACTGTTGTCATTTAAACTTCGTGGATTTCATTCATGAATCGAAATGAAATAAAAATTTGCCAATCACAAACAAATTTAATAGTGAATACGCTTATATACGCCTGTCTGGTCTATCAAAATTTAAGATTAACATCTTCAAAGAATTGTAGTATAAAAATACTATCATCAAACAAAGTGCGACTAACTGCAAAATAGTTGAATAGAATCCAATTAGACTGGGGAATGCAAACATCATTATATAAATCTCTATATGAGAAAAAAAAACTAACACAAGTTTCACGAATTTAATGCATTCAATAATTCATAATTAATGTTCATCTTTCACAAAATTTCCTGTGATGCAATGGTCGTTCATGACTGACGATAAATGTCTGTGTTGCAATCAATTCAAATAACGACTAGTATTTCCAATATCGTCGACAACGTACTGGATTTTAACGCTCTAAAATCATTTAAATGTTCTTCCTTCTTGATGATGACAGAAAATTGGTCAAAGTAATTAAACTGGGGTAGAATTACTTTAATAAAGAGACACGCTGTCTGAATTTAAATCTGCCATAAAAATCATTAACTTACAGTCAAATCGTGACTACAAAAATAAGCAAATTACTGAAAAATCTAAATATCAGTCTCAACTGATTCAAAATCATTTAACTATGCCCATGACATAACAATGTCTTAATAAAACGTCGAAAAAAGCATAACTCATCAAGGTGTACTGAGAATAGGAATCTCAAACAAGAATATCGGGCAAAAATACATGAGGACAAAAATATGGGAAAAATGGTTGCTCAAATATTGCTAAGAAACTCAAATACAATAAACGTTCACGACTACCTTATCTGCCGATTGACGTTCCAGAGGAAAATTCCCCAAAGAAGACTGTTGATGGATCCATTTCACCAAGTTAAAGCTGAGCTCCATCCTCGAAACCAGAAACAGCACCATCGGAGAATCGAACTGCTTCACGAAGACGAACGACATCCTTCCGGCAATAATCTTCTTTGTGAGTCGGGACAACCCTGACCTCTCTTGAAAAATCCCTGAAGTTCCAGTTGAAAATCGCCATGAAGTTTTTGTATAAATTTCCGAATAAATATTCATATTCAGAAAGTATGAAATCATTTCTATTGCTGTTTGATAGTATTCAGCCTTTAATCACGAAACATGGGTGTAGATGGTTATTTGCCACATGTTCGCTTGTGTGGAATAGCAATTAGCGAAGTTCCATGCTGCTATCTTACTCCGTTGAAATATGTCCCAATTGCATTAAGTCCTTTAGCCTTCCATCTTCTCTTCGGTAATAGTATTAGAAGAACACACTGCCATATTAGACTGCTCCATAATACTGTAGCGTTGTGTCACAAAAGCAATCTGAAGTCTCCCTATTTCACTAGCCCTGTCAGCCGTAGCGTTGAGTCTGGCTATACAAAGTGTTTCTCCTGTGGCGAGAAAATCACTTTTGTCAGTCGTCTAAGATTGTCAATAACTTCCAAAATACTTCCTCGAAATTGTTCAGCTTTTCTACAGTCCTTACTGTAGCAATGCACAAGAGAATTAGCTTATAAGCGACCGCTAACTGTTCACAGCTAATCTTGTAGAAGCGTTATAAGTGTCGTTTCAACTTCACCTAGATTTACTTCACAGTAAACCTGCACTGCTTGTAAGTTCGACTCTCGTTTTATGCAGTGGTTTCACCACGCGTTACAAAGACGACTTTTTCACTACTAAACTCACTCGACGTTTCACTGAAATGACTATTTGAAATCTGACGATTGAATATCAGACGATTTATAATCTGAGAGAATGAGGCTCCTCTCTTCTGCGCAAGGCCTTTTATGAACTTCATGAGGGGCGTATCTATCCCTTCCATCGCGTGTTACTGCGTCATCGCTAGAAGTTCCAACTTCGTCAATACATGACGGATTTTCATAATTCAAAAACTGAAAATAAATTTCACCAAAATTCCAGATCAATGCCTCTACTGCAAATGGATTTCCACAATTCTTCATTCCAAAAAGTAATAAAAATACCATAGTTTCAGCAATCTCCGTCTTCCTTCAGACTATCGTTCATTGGTTTGAGCCTCCCCTCCAATAGCATAATTTCTTCCTCAGCAGAATTCCACGTTTCCTGCGACTGCGTCGTACATCTCGGATCCTTCTCGAATAAATGCTGACGTCACTGAGAATCTCAGCTCAAGTAGCCTGCTGGCATAACGTCTGCGTCATCCGTGCTTACGTCATGACTACCCACGTCATAACTATGACAGCCATAACTTTCGCTATAATTTCCAAAATAGCCACCGTGGTCTCTATATAATTCAATTACGGGGGCATTCTCCTCTCACCACGTTTTAAAAACAGTTGCAAATTGTTTTTAAACTCAGTGTTACAAGTACCTCAACTCTCTTGAACACGAAATTGAATTATTACTGGCTTACTCTAGGATAGTATCTTTTTAAATTTCCAGCATTGAACTTGCCGTAAATGACATTATTCTCATCATCGTAGAGTTCATAGCAGTTGTTTCCATAGGCGTTCGTAATCCTAAACGGCCCCATGAATACATTTCCAAATTTGGGGTATATTTTCTTGCTCATATCAGCCTTGACAGGTCTGCGTAATAATACAAGATTTCCAACTTGTAAGGGTGCACCAAAGCGTTTTCCAGCTACTCTTTTCAATCGTTTCTCCGCTGCTTTCTGGAGTTGTTCCTTCGCCTTGTCAATCCTCTGCTGCCTTCCTAAGTCGGGATCTCTAGGAATGTGGTTGAAAAGATTATCCCACGGCCTTTCTGGGTTTCTTCCAAGATGAAGTCGCATTGGCACTTCTCCTGTGCTCTCCTGCACTGTAGAGTTCAGACATTCCTCTATAAGGGGTACAAATCTCACCCAACCAGAATGATCATTTGGACAGAAAATTCGACAGAATTTCGAAAATTCAGCCATATATCTTTCTGAAGAATTCGATTCTGGGTAACGCACGCTTGAAAATAAGTGCTTAATGCCAAGCCTTTCCATGTCCGCTGCAAATTCCACGGATGTAAACTGCGTTCCATGATCTGACAGTAGATATTCTGGTATACCTGCTTTAGGAAATACAGCATTTTCCAGTCTGCTTACTACGTTCCTTGTGTTAGCTTTCTGCATGGGACTCATTGTAACAAATTTTGAGAAAACATCCACGGTAACCAACAGGTACTGGTTACCCTGATATCCCTTCGGACAGGGGCCAAATATATCCGTCGCCATTAGTTCGTTTGGCTTAGAAGGAATCATAGCCTTCGGTTTTCCTTTTAATAAAGCAGAAGCATACTTTGCTCTTTGACATTTGTCACATGATCGAATGATCTTGGCAATGCTGGAACGCATGTTAGTCCAGATAAATCTCTCTTTAAGAGTATTAAGAGTCTTATCTAAACCGGCATGTCCAGTTGCGTGATGAGCTACCCACACTAAATTGACAACAAGTTTAGGTGGCACGACTATTCGGAGTTTTGTATGCGCAGAGTCAGCATACTTGCATACGATGTCTCCACTCAAGACAAAGTGTCGTGAATTTCTCCGTGTAACTGCATAGTCAACATCAGTATTGTCCATGTAACCCTTGAGGAACCTGTACATTTTCCTTATTGGAGCGTGTCTCTTCTGTGACACACCGATTCGGGCTAACCTCCTAACGGTTTCTTGATCTTCTTGCTCCAATTGTACATGGTGTATCTGCACATTTTTAATAGGGTTACGTGATAGAGCATCAGCCAGTAAGTTATCTTTCCCAGGCTGGTGGACGATAGTGGCGTTAAACTGTTGGGTGAACAAAGCCCAACGTGTCAATCTATCACTCGACATGTCAGTTTGCAGCATAAACTGTAGTGCTTTATGGTCAGTAATAATGATGACCTTATGTCCCAGCAGTATTTTCTTCCAGGCTTGCAATGCTGTTACAAAAGCTAACGCTTCAAGCTCCATCGTGAAGTAATTTTCCTCGTGTTTCTTCAACTTCCGACTAGTGAACGCAATGTAGTGCTTGTTGCCTGCCTCGTCTTTCTGGTATAAGACTGCACTAATGCCTACTCTTGATGCATCAGACTCAATATAGAACACCTTCTCAAAGTCTGGGTACTCCAGTTTCACATTATTTCTGAGCATCTCTTTTGCTTTCTCAAAAGCCTCGTCTGCAGCGGTACTCCATTTCCATCTGTTATTCTTCTTGAGTAAGTCATACAGAGGAGCCATAATTTCCGAGTATCTTGGACAGTGGCTGCTAATAAATTGGCATGCTCCTACAAATTCTCTGACTTGTTTCACCTTAGTTGGCTTTGGAAATCTCGTGATCGCATCTACTTTTTTCATGTTTGGATGATATCCATCTTTATCAATAGTATGCCCCAAGTAATTTATTTCCTGCTTCAAGAATTGACATTTTCCAAAATTCACCTTGATATTGGCCTCCCTTAAATTCTCGAACAACTTTCTCAAGTGCACTAAATGTTCTGCGGCGCTGGGTGAAGATACGATTAAATCGTCAATGTAGCAGATTACATTTTCTTTCACTTCGTCAGTGAGCTTACTATCAAGTGCTCGAATAAGTGCTGGTCCACTGTTAACCATACCAAAAGGCATTCGGACAAAGACCCATGACGTCTGGTCAAATAGGAATCCAGTGTACTGCATACTATCTTCTTCTAGCTGAACTTGATAAAATGAAGACGTCAAGTCAAGAACGCTGAAACATGCTCTCCCTTTGAATTTTCGAAGCAGATCTCTAATCTTGGGTGGTCGGTCATTTTCTGGAAGAATCTTCAAGTTAATGGTCCTGGCATCGAGACAAAGACGTATCTGACCATTACTTTTCTTCACTACTGTGATGGGGTTTATATAAGACGACGCCTGTTTTTTAATAATCCCGTCTACCTCCATTTTTCTGATTAACCCTCGTACTTCTTGATAGTATTTCTCAGGAATGGGGTATATTCTCTTCTGGTAAGGGGTTTCATCTGTCAGCCTTATCTTGTATTTATAATCCTTAATCAATCCAGGCTTTTCATCGAAAATATCTTGGAATTCCTTTATCAGATCCTCAAATTCCCCCTGAATTTCTTCAAATCCTTCAGTTTTTCTACTGGGTATTTCTGCTAAGTTTTCCACTTCATTAACTATAGTATTCAAAATTTCTTCCCTAAGGTATATTTCCAGACTGTTTTTCACGTCCTGTTTTTCTATCTCTTCTGTGATTATGTACCCATCATTAAAGCTAATACTTCTGTTTTTCATGTCAATAATAGCTCCGACCTTCGATATAAAATCGATTCCAAGCACCATATCAAAATTGATCTTGCTCACTACAATGAAGATCTGTTCATAATTCCTTCCATTGATCTCAAAGTTCAATAACACTTGAATCTTGCACTTCACTGCCTTATCTTGGAATATCCCTCTCACTTTGACGGTAGAAACAGGTAGAACTGTCATGTTCTCTCCTCTTAGCAGACTTTGATAACATTCCTCTGAAATGATGGAGATAATTGCACCAGTATCCATCAGGGCTTTATACTGTTGGCCATCTATCCGTACAGAAATAATAGGTAAGGCACATGGTCTTTCCTCTTTCACGATACCCCTCTCTTCTAGCAAATCTTCATCAGTCACTTCATATATCTCATTAATCGTAATCAGGTGTGGTGTGGCAATGTATTTACAGGTTCTCACTGACGTTGAGAAATCGGCGTTTTTTTTTGTGTGTGTTACCGACCTCAAAATTCTGTTGGCTCGTAGAAGGCCCAGGATCGATTACAACATCCTGCCTTTTCTTTTGGTTGTCTGCTTCTTTTTCCCGTAATTCTTTTAGGTATTGCTGGCTTTCCTTCTCTCTTTCCTGATTCTGATCGGGTGTCATAACCTGACCTTGAGGATTCTGATTTCTGTTTTGGCTCTGGTTATTCCTATTATAATTTCGGTTATAACCATTATTGTTATAATATCTGCCTCTTCCATTGTAATTTCCTCGGTTATAGTTCCAGCCTCTTCTCTGTTGATACGGTCGGTAACCTTGCGATCTGTTATTTCGAAACTGATTATTCCTGTGAGGACCTACATTGTCAGTTTTCTCCTCATCTGGCTTGTCAGTTTGTTGGACTTGGTCCATATATACAGTATTTATTTCTTTAAAGTCATGCCTTTGACCTTTCTGTACCACGTTAGGCATTGGACTTGTGTAGTCTAACCTCCTCAGTAATTCATCCATGCTGGTTAAATCCCTGATGTTGGACGAAATTATTAGTCTTCTCACCTCAACTGGCAGCATACGAGAAATCGCATCAATAAGTTGCTCCGTGGACAATGGGGGTTGTAAGAATCTCAAGCGGGATAATTGACTCGTAAAGAAATCAGCGTACCGCGTTGGAAGAGTACCTGAGTATTTTCTTGAATACACCTCCGCTCTTAACGAATTCTGCGCTTCTATGGACCAAAATCGATTGATTAATGCCTCTGCAAACTCGTCAAAGTTACTGAATGTGTATCTAAATGCGCGAAACCATTCGAGGGGTCCTCCAATCAAATATCTCTCCACTATCTTCATCTCTCTCTCTCTGGGAATGTGAGCTTCGATGAAATAATCTTTGAGGTTCCTTACATATTCGATAGGTGTCAAACTATCCGTGTTACTGAATTTTTGCGGTTTATCTTCAAAATTCCTGATGACCGTTACGTTCCTCGGATATGAATCCGGGTAGTTTTTCCCACTATCTCTATAGTTCCACTCAGGTTCCATATTCCTCTCGTCATCTTCCTCCCTGAATCTGGATATACGTTCTTCAGGAGTCACGTCTCTCTCTTCTGGATCTAGGTTATATCTTCTGGCATAATTCCTACTAGTTTCGCAAGCCAAGCCTACTGTATCCTTGTCAGTGATTTCCGTTAAGACTTTCTTGATTAACTCTTCTTTGTAGGTCTCCATTAAATTAGCCTCTCCTAACTTCAAATTCTGCAGTTTACTCGTCGTTTCATTCACATCAGAGACAACTTTATGAATCTGTTCCTCTAATGCAGATTTTAATGTTTGCACATCCCGATCTAATTGTGTTCTATCTTCAACTTGTCTTTCGGATAGCGAATCCATCCTGACGCTTAAATCTTTCCTAATCTGTACTACTTCATTGTTAATATCAATTTGAGTACTGGCAAGTTTCCTTTCAATACGATCCTGAATTTGGGTTACATGTTCCCCACTTGACCTAGTCCACTCTTCTTTCCATATTGCTACATTTGCCGTTAACATTTCTGCTATGTCTATTTCGATATCCTCTTTCAATACTTTATTATGGTCTAATACTTGGGTTCTCATGACCTCTACATCAAACTTTAAACCTTCTAAAGACGCTGTCGTTCTAACTGACTCATCAACTAGCCTAGTCGTTAATGCACTTATATTACGTGTACAAAGAGTTTTCGAATTTTCTATCTCTTCCCTGACTTTATTTACATCAGTTTGGACTTTAGCAACATCTACGAAAACTGTGTTGACCTCTACTTGAATTTTATTTATGTCACTTTGCATCTCGTTTACATCCGAATGAATGTTATTAATATCAACCTGAACATTGGACACATCAGTTCTAACATTTTGGATTCCTCTTTGGACTTCCTCAACCTTGTCTTGGACAGTCGCAACATCATTTTTGACAACAACTACCTCAGCCCTAGCACAAGAAATATCACTACGGACATTAGCAACATCTAAATTCAACATTGTAAGATCTTTATGCACATTAGCAACATCAATTTTAACATCGGCAACATTTTTATGCATATTAGACACATCTATCTTAACATTGGACATGTCTGAACGGATGTCAGTTACAGTATTTTCAATTCCTTGGGTATTAATCTGTAAACGCGACATATTATCCTCTAAGTTAGCAGAACTAGTCTGAAGACCCTTCAAACTTTCATCCATGCTAGCTTTCAAATTACTAGCATTCTCCTCCATCATCTGCTTCATACTACTATTTATGTTAGCAGACATCTCCGCTAACATCATCTTCAAACTTTCATCTGCCATTACAATATTATTCAAAAATTAGACTGCTGTAGGGACATACATCAAAAGAGCAAAATAACAACATTTGAGCAACACTTTTCACCATATATAAATTTGATCAATTTTCTGTCTTAAATCTAACTTATAACTACCTTATAATTAACTTTCGAAGACACCTCATGTTGAAACAAACTCAAGCACATGCTCAAATTTCCCTGGCTCATTTTAAAATATCCTATCACAAATAATTTACATTTACAATCCAAATAATTTAATTTTATCTTTAATATGACTAAAATGTCATAAGCCGGTCAAATAAAATAAGATTCCAGATCATAGGCGATTTTCCTAAGTTTCCAGCCCATTTAACCTTTCTCAAGTCGTATAAGATCTGATCTTTTCTGAGTGTAATTTTCCTACTACAATGCAACATTTAATTCCTATATAATCATACTCTTAAATTCTACAATTGGCCAAGACATCTAACAAAGAATCAACCTCTTTATTTGAGTCTAATCGATCCACACGTTTTAGGTTTGCCAATCCTACTGGCGTTCAACCTGGTGATCCAGTTATGTTGAATCGAGCCCCAACGTTTTAGGTGCGCCAATCCTTCTGTCCCCGTTTACCCGGATAGTAGGCTGTCAGATATCCGCCCCCTCAATCGGATTGCCAACAATCAAACGCACCAGCTCAGCTACATCAATGAAAATGGCACTGACAGATACTACCGAGGTTTGAACACAGAAGTTACCAAGAAAATTATTGTGGAACACACCAAAATAGACGGGGTTTCATACTTACTTTTACTTACCTCTTATCAATATCTCGGGGATTGGGTTGACAACAGGATCCTTAAAGTATGCTCTCACAATAACCTTCACCATGACATTTACAAATGAACCAGACCGAAGACGAGAACTTTGAACTGTACAAAAGCTTTATTTTCAAATAAAGAGTATGATTTTCACAACTCAACAAAATAAACGTGGCTATCAGTAGCCTATGTCAATCTGACTACGTCCTCCTAAAGGACTTGCAAATTTATCAAACAATATGTTAGCTCCCTTGAGCTCAAAATAACGTAACATTTTATAACACATTTGGATTGGATGAGGAAGTCAGGGTACGACATATATAGAGCATTTGATTTCTTTTAATAAACATAACACTTGTATTAATAGGCACAAGGCCAGAGTATCGACCTCACCCGCTGATAACCAGATGTCTGGCCGGCTGGTCTACTCTTTAACCTGGCTCACACCTGTCAAATGGGGCTCCCTAGTCACGCCACACTTGCGTAAGAATTCAGCTCCTTTTAAAGCTTTAAATGTCTACAAGACATTTAATACATATTGACGCAAATCTTTCAAATGCTTAACTCACATCCCACTGGATTATTTTGACTATCCTTAAACTTGTTAAGTTATCATCCAAATGTTTAATCAGCATAGTTTAGAGTATCAAACACACTCTTAAATGTTTATAACAAAATCCCATAAATTATTTATAACAATTAGAAATTGTTTATAATATTGTCGAAAATAATTACAAACATTTTAAACACGCCTTTAACATTACTTTCGTTCCACATTATTGTCAAAGATATTTACATTTATTATTTACAATATCAACATTTAAATTATTTAAATTATTAATTTAAGAAATACATTGAACCACATGTTTTATCCGGTTGGTAAATTCATAATCGTGTTTAATATAATCGACCAATGAAGGTTAGTTATACATGTAAATGTCACAATCTGGTTTAATAAAGGTTGTAATAATTTTAATTATTTGTGACGGTAATCTTCATTCAAAATCTTATCTCAAATTCTTTCACAACTCTTGTTAATTATAACAGTAAATTCACTTGATTAATTTTCAACGAACTATGACAATACACTCTAGCGGAAAATACTTCGCTTACAAAATAATGCACAAACTGCATTCAAAATAGCCCAAAATTCATCATATATTAAAATATACGGCATCAAAATCTTCCACAGCATTTACAAAAACCTCCCCTAACACAATCTTTATCATTATTAATTACTGTGGGAATCTCCTTAATTTATTTAAGGGCATTATACATCAGCGACTTTCAACATGTCCGCTGCACTATCGATTATACATTCATAGTTCCACTTAAAAATTCTTATATCAATAATTGTTTCAAAACTGTTGTCATTTAAACTTCGTGGATTTCATTCATGAATCGAAATGAAATAAAAATTTGCCAATCACAAACAAATTTAATAGTGAATACGTGAATAAAGTTGTGCATTAGGGTCCCCAGAAAAACAGGAGAGCACCAATAAGTGGACTGTAAATAAGATTAAGACATGTCTTGTACTAGAACATTTACTGCCATTACGGACTGTACACACACATACAACAACAAAAAAACTGGTCGCCAAGCACGCAAAAGTTCTCTCGTCTCCCGTCGAGCGCTGCAGAGCGAGCAATCGAAATGGCTGTCGAGTGATCGAGACGGCTGTACTCAACATACCGGCCGCCAAGAAATACTTACTTTCTTAACACTACAAATAACATAACAAACGAATTGCATCGAATCAATCACTGCACTATAGTCCAACATGTCTGTTTGAACAAGAAGTCTATATACAATACAATGTTACACTGAAACAAAAGAAACAAAACTGAAGTGCTATGGTACATTAATTACACTGCACTTGCTTCAGGCAGAGGACACAATTTCACAATAGGTCGTTTGAACAATCCCTTGGTAGTGCGTATGGTTGCCACACGAACCAGTCCGTCATCTCCAGGATGAACTTGATCGATCACTGCAATCTTCCAGTGCAGAGGAGGTAGGTTGTATTCCTTCACAATGACAAGCGTCCCAGGCTTCACACTTGGGGAAGAACTGGACCATTTAGCCCTCTGCTGCAGGTGGTGTAGATACTCATTGGACCACCTGGACCAGAATATCTGAAGTTGTTGCTGCAGAATCTCCCATCTGGACAACAAGCTAAGCTTCACATTACTTAGATCTGGCTGAGGTAAACTTGATAAGGCAGTGCCGATAAGGAAATGGCCAGGAGTGAGAACTTCAATATCATTAGGATCGGAGGAGAGAGGAAGGAGTGGTCTGGAGTTCAGACAAGCTTCTATTTGACAGGTTAAAGTAGTTAATTCCTCAAAGGTAGGACATAACGTACCCATAACACGTCTGAGGTGATGCTTGAAAGATTTAACACCTGCTTCCCACAGGCCTCCAAAGTGAGGTGCTCTTGGAGGTATGAAGCTCCACTCGATGCCTTCTCTGCTGGTGAAATTCTGTACCTCAGTTCTCGTTTCTTCTGAGTCGAGAAGTTCTTGAAGTTCCTTCTTGGCTCCCACGAAGTTAGTGCCATGATCACTGTAGATAGTTTGGCAACGTCCACGACGTGATACAAATCTACTCAATGCTGCCATGAAAGCTCGTGTCGTAAGGCTGCTAACAACTTCGAGATGTACAGCTTTGGTAGCTAGGCATACAAATAGTGCTACGTAACATTTATCTCTTGTCTTTGACCTGAGAGAACCAGTTTTTACAAAAAATGGCCCTGCATAGTCTATCCCACAGTTTAAAAAGGGTCGAACTAATTCAACGCGAACACGTGGTAGTTGGCCCATTAATTGAGTTGAAGATTTTGCTCTTAGTCGGAAACATGTCAAGCAATTATGAATTATCCGTCTGACTGTCGTTCTACCATTCACAATCCAGTATTTCTGCCTAAGGGAGGCCAGAAGAAGTTGACAGCCAGCATGCAAGAGACGACTGTGTTCATGTTCAATTATCAATCTGGTGATGTGATGATGAGGTGGCAAGATCACAGGATGTTTTTGCTCATATGGCAGATTAGACCGTTCTAACCGTCCACCAACTCGTAGCAGCCCGTTGAGGTCTAAACCAGGATGTAGACTTCTCAAGTGACTCTTACAATGAACTTCTTGGTCTGATTCCAGCTGTTTGATTTCCATGTGGTATGCTAACTCCTGAGCCTGCCTAATGCATGTTGTCAGAGCATTCTGCAATTCCTTTAAAGAAAGAGGTCCAGTAGCTCGCTCTGTCTTCAATTTTGAACAATTATGTACAAATCTAAAGATGTATGCTACAACTCGTTGCAATCTCGATAAGCTAGAGAATCTTGTGACGAGTCCATCCTCGGGAGTAGTCATTAAGTAACATACAGGCTTAATCTTCTGCTCTGGTGGTTCCTGCTGCTCTGGAAGATTGTTTAATGTAGGCCAGTGTTTAGAATCTTCACCCAACCAAGCTGGTCCATTCCACCATAACTTATTATCCTTAAGATCCTTAGGATGTACACCTCGTGATATCAGATCAGCGGGGTTAAACTGTGAAGAAACGTGTCGCCAAGTAGCACCTTCTGTAATTTCCTGTATTTCAGCTACTCGGTTGGCTACAAAGGTCTTCCATCTTGATGATGGTGCCGAAAGCCATGCCAATACAATAGTAGAGTCTGTCCACAAGAATATGTTCGCAAATGTAAGATTCAAGGACTTGACTACCCTTTGCAATAATTGAGATAATAGCAATGCTCCACATAATTCCAGTCGTGGAAGAGATAATTTCTTCAATGGTACTACCCTGGACTTGGAGCAAAGAAGTCTTACAGAAGTGGTTCCATCCTTGTTTGTGGAATGTACATACAAGCACCCTCCAAACGCAGCTTCCGATGAATCACAGAACCCATGAAGCTGTACAGTTACTGAGCGGTCACCTAGAATTCTGCGATCAATGTAGATTTCATCAATCCATGGGAGCTGATTATAGAGTGATGTCCAAGTTGCAGCCAATTCTTCTGATAAAGGCTGGTCCCAAGATAGCCGTTCTTGCCATAACTTCTGAAGAAATATCTTGCATAAAATTACTATAGGACTGATGAGGCCTAGAGGGTCAAAAATGCTGGAAACAATGGATAGAACTAGGCGTTTTGTGAAACCATGTGGATAGGGTTTTGGCTTGAAACTGCTAATAACTTGAAACTGGTCAGCAGCTGGGTGCCATACCAATCCTAACGTTTTAACTTCACCCTTGTCCAGCTGTAGTGGTAACTGAGCCTCCCTTAGCTCCGGTGAGACATTCTCTAGAATACCTGGGTGATTGCTGCACCACTTACGTAGTGAGAATCCACCCTTCTGTAGTATGTTTATCAACTCTTGTTGCACTTGAAGAGCCTCTTCGACGGTCGCACATCCCGAGATACAATCGTCAACATAGAAATCTTCCATCAATGATTTCTGAGCTTTCGGAAAGGCATGAGCTTCCTCACTGGCCAGTTGTTGAATGCATCTAATAGCTAAGAATGGTGCACATGACATGCCATACGTAACAGTCTTCAATTGATACTCCTTGGCAGGATCTGTCAATTTCTCTCTCCATATTATCCTTTGATATCTACAGTCTTGGGGATGTACCAGAATCTGACGGTACATTTTTGCTATGTCCGCAGTGAAAGCAATGGCATGACTTCTGAATCTTAAGATAATAGAGTAGAGATCTTGCTGGATGGTTGGGCCGACGAGTAGAAGGTCATTCAATGATACTCCGTTGCTGGATGCTGCAGAACAATCAAATACTACTCTAGTCTTAGTGGTCGAGCTGCTTGCCTTAACCACTGCATGATGTGGCATATAGTAGCAACGTGCTGTGGTATCTTCAGCAATATCCATATGACCCAAATCTTCGTACTCTTGAAGAAATCGACTATATTCTTCCTTCAGTCCTTGATGTTTGGTCAACTTCCTTTCCAACTGATGAAACCTCTTTGTTGCCATCTGCTTGGAGTCTCCTAGATTCTCTGGGGTTTCTTTGAAGGGAAGACGCACTACAAATCTGCCAGAAGAGTTGCGCGAGACGTGCCGTTTGAAGTGAGCTTCACAGTCCCTTTCTTCCTTAGTTCTTGGAGTATGGTGTAGCTCTTCGATTTCCCAGAACCTCTGTAGCTGCTGTTGGATGCAGCCTGCAGATTGTACAAAGTAAGATACTACCGGCCGCCGTGGTCCATGTAGGGGCTTACTGGAATCTGTATATTTACCTGCAAGTACCCAACCTAACTCTGTTTCTTGCAGAATAGGATAATCTTTAGTCCTAGCTAGATTTCCTGCGAGCTGAATGTATGAGCATACCTCTGACCCAATTAACAAGTCTATGTGACCCGGTTCGTTGAACTTCGGATCAGCAAATGGCAGATTTTTGGGTAAGTTCCACTCCTTGCTATCAATGTATTCGCCAGGAAGATCTTCAGTAAGCTTAGGTAGAACTAAGCACTCGACTGAGGTCACGAAATCATTTATACGCGAGCCTATTTGCACCAAAACACTATGCTTGGTTTCTGACGTCGTATTCCCAATACCCTGGATCGGTTTACGATCATGAGATCTGCGCAGCCTTAATCGCTGAACACAGGATTCTGAAATAAAGCAAGATTGCGAGCCACTGTCTAAAAGGGCTCTACAAGTCTGCCAGATCCCTTGAGCATCCTTGACCTTCACCAAGGCTGTGGACAACAATATGGACTGACGTGGTTCTATCTTGAGAGTACAGTAACTACTCGCACCATGCTGCACCTGAGTCACGTTCTGATTAGGGACGTTTTCCGACTTATCTACGTTTGACAAATGCTGGGACACATCAATATGCAGTAACGTGTGATGCTTCTTCCTGCATGTTTGGCAGTTACCAGCCTTGCACTGGGCGACTTTGTGTTGAGCATGTAGACAGTTGAAACAGAGATTATTACGCTTGACAAAATCTCTACGTTCTAGAGTAGGAACTTGCTTAAAATCTCTACATCTAGCCAAAGCATGTGGAGCGTTGCAGTACACACAGTTTACAGTTGTAGTAACATACGTCTGATGAGTATGTGGTGCTGTCTTACGATTGGAGGGTTCTTTACCTTTAGTGTCTGAGCTGCTTGAAGGCTTGAGGAGGTTGCTTGAGTTCACTATGTCTAAAGCCTTGCATTTACCTTCTAAGAACTTGATAAGATCTTCAAGAGTAGGAAGAATTTCAGAGTCTACAGTATCTTCAAATTCTTTCCTAATGGACACGTGCACTTTCTCCAAAATCAACTGCGAAACCAGTAGGTCTTCCAATGGCACTGCTAGATTTAGGGCCTTAATAGCATTTAGGTTACTCAGAGTTTGGTTAACTAGTGCCCGAAGCTCATTAACAGAATCTTTGTGAGCAACCGGCAAGTTTAATAAGTAACCTAAGTGTGCCGTAGTAATCAGTCTTATGTTATCATAACGACTGCGAATAGTTTGCAGAGCAACTTCAAAATTACTGCTAGAAACTGGGATATTAGCTATTAACTTATGAGCTTCACCTTTGAGTGTAGACAGCAAGTAGTGAAATTTTTGAATATTGTCCAACTGGTCATTATTGACAACTAGGCTATCAAAGGTGTCCATATAATGCTTGAAACCGGTCACATTACCATCATAGCTGGGAAGTTGTAGTGTCGGTAATCTAATAGCATTCCGTGTACTAAAATGTGAGTGAGGTGGAGTAATACTACCATCAGCCTTGTGATCATTATCACGATTGATCTCGATATTCATTGCAGCTTCGAGATCAAAGTATGCTGATTCAAAGGTTTCTCTTTCAGCTGCATGCTTTTCAATACCCTCAAATAGTTCTAACTGCGTTTGAGCACCTTCAAATTTATCTCTAATGTTAGGCAATTCTTTCAGTCTAACAATTACTAGTTGAATTTCTGACTCACGCTGGAATTCAGTAATATACTTTGACATTCGTGTTAAACTTGATTTGGCAACGGCTCGTTGCTGTACGAGTTGCTTCCTGGTTTGTTCTTCCATTGCTGCAGACGCGTTACGAGTACAAAAGGTTCGAAAAGGGTGAAAACAAGGAAGGCTAGCTTATAGAATAATTAACTAAGAATGTGATCCTTAGTACTTGAGCATAACGGGCGCAAGGAGACAGAATAAACCAATAGGATCAAGGTTGGGAGCATAATCTAAGGTGCCAGTCTAAGAATGTTTCAACTTACTTGTTATGCAGAGATAAATCTTGGATCCGCCACTGTCATCCATGATGAGCTGAATAATACACTGTCTATGTTCTGCATGACCACACAAACTGGAGCTATAAGACCGGCAGCTGAACACGTGCCGTGGTATGTGTTGTAGGTTATGTTACGTATGTAACATGTAAAACACACGAGTTGCATTTCTAGACGTTCGTTAAGAGTTGTGTTCCAACGATTAGTGTTTTACACGTCCGAAGTATGCACGATGTCGTCTCATACTTGGAAGAATCCATTTCGCCACGAGGTGACCATGTGCTTTGTCCGCGTTCTGTTATATCGTACAGAGAACATGTCTTTCCAACGCGAATATCCGGTACGCGAGGACCATGAATAAAGTTGTGCATTAGGGTCCCCAGAAAAACAGGAGAGCACCAATAAGTGGACTGTAAATAAGATTAAGACATGTCTTGTACTAGAACATTTACTGCCATTACGGACTGTACACACACATACAACAACAAAAAAACTGGTCGCCAAGCACGCAAAAGTTCTCTCGTCTCCCGTCGAGCGCTGCAGAGCGAGCAATCGAAATGGCTGTCGAGTGATCGAGACGGCTGTACTCAACAATACGCTTATATACGCCTGTCTGGTCTATCAAAATTTAAGATTAACATCTTCAAAGAATTGTAGTATAAAAATACTATCATCAAACAAAGTGCGACTAACTGCAAAATAGTCGAATAGAATCCAATTAGACTGGGGAATGCAAACATCATTATATAAATCTCTATATGAGAAAAAAAAACCTAACACAAGTTTCACGAATTTAATGCATTCAATAATTCATAATTAATGTTCATCTTTCACAAAATTGCCTGTGATGCAATGGTCGTTCATGACTGACGATAAATGTCTGTGTTGCAATCAATTCAAATAACGACTAGTATTTCCAAGATCGTCGACAACGTACTGGATTTTAACGCTCTAAAATCATTTAAATGTTCTTCCTTCTTGATGATGACAGAAAATTGGTCAAAGTAATTAAACTGGGGTAGAATTACTTTAATAAAGAGACACGCTGTCTGAATTTAAATCTGCCATAAAAATCATTAACTTACAGTCAAATCGTGACTACAAAAATAAGCAAATTACTGAAAAATCTAAATATCAGTCTCAACTGATTCAAAATCATTTAACTATGCCCATGACATAACAATGTCTTAATAAAACGTCGAAAAAAGCATAACTCATCAAGGTGTACTGAGAATAGGAATCTCAAACAAGAATATCGGGCAAAAATACATGAGGACAAAAATATGGGAAAAATGGTTGCTCAAATATTGCTAAGAAACTCAAATACAATAAACGTTCACGACTACCTTATCTGCCGATTGACGTTCCAGAGGAAAATTCCCCAAAGAAGACTGTTGATGGATCCATTTCACCAAGTTAAAGCTGAGCTCCATCCTCGAAACCAGAAACAGCACCATCGGAGAATCGAACTGCTTCACGAAGACGAACGACATCCTTCCGGCAATAATCTTCTTTGTGAGTCGGGACAACCCTGACCTCTCTTGAAAAATCCCTGAAGTTCCAGTTGAAAATCGCCATGAAGTTTTTGTATAAATTTCCGAATAAATATTCATATTCAGAAAGTATGAAATCATTTATATTGCTGTTTGATAGTATTCAGCCTTTAATCACGAAACATGGGTGTAGATGGTTATTTGCCACATGTTCGCTTGTGTGGAATAGCAATTAGCGAAGTTCCATGCTGCTATCTTACTCCGTTGAAATATGTCCCAATTGCATTAAGTCCTTTAGCCTTCCATCTTCTCTTCGGTAATAGTATTAGAAGAACACACTGCCATATTAGACTGCTCCATAATACTGTAGCGTTGTGTCACAAAAGCAATCTGAAGTCTCCCTATTTCACTAGCCCTGTCAGCCGTAGCGTTGAGTCTGGCTATACAAAGTGTTTCTCCTGTGGCGAGAAAATCACTTTTGTCAGTCGTCTAAGATTGTCAATAACTTCCAAAATACTTCCTCGAAATTGTTCAGCTTTTCTACAGTCCTTACTGTAGCAATGCACAAGAGAATTAGCTTATAAGCGACCGCTAACTGTTCACAGCTAATCTTGTAGAAGCGTTATAAGTGTCGTTTCAACTTCACCTAGATTTACTTCACAGTAAACCTGCACTGCTTGTAAGTTCGACTCTCGTTTTATGCAGTGGTTTCACCACGCGTTACAAAGACGACTTTTTCACTACTAAACTCACTCGACGTTTCACTGAAATGACTATTTGAAATCTGACGATTGAATATCAGACGATTTATAATCTGAGAGAATGAGGCTCCTCTCTTCTGCGCAAGGCCTTTTATGAACTTCATGAGGGGCGTATCTATCCCTTCCATCGCGTGTTACTGCGTCATCGCTAGAAGTTCCAACTTCGTCAATACATGACGGATTTTCATAATTCAAAAACTGAAAATAAATTTCACCAAAATTCCAGATCAATGCCTCTACTGCAAATGGATTTCCACAATTCTTCATTCCAAAAAGTAATAAAAATACCATAGTTTCAGCAATCTCCGTCTTCCTTCAGACTATCGTTCATTGGTTTGAGCCTCCCCTCCAATAGCATAATTTCTTCCTCAGCAGAATTCCACGTTTCCTGCGACTGCGTCGTACATCTCGGATCCTTCTCGAATAAATGCTGACGTCACTGAGAATCTCAGCTCAAGTAGCCTGCTGGCATAACGTCTGCGTCATCCGTGCTTACGTCATGACTACCCACGTCATAACTATGACAGCCATAACTTTCGCTATAATTTCCAAAATAGCCACCGTGGTCTCTATATAATTCAATTACGGGGGCAGTACCATGTTTCGACTTCCGGAAAATTTCGACATATCTTCACGTTTCACATCCTCTAGACCCCAAAACCACCGTCAGTTAAAAAGTTTATATATAATTTATGTATATATATTGTGCCCAATCGGACACGGCAGACTGGCATCGAACTCGGGTCTTATCAGAGAAGACCAGGCCCGTGATTCTGCCTAGAGTCGAACCATTGATCTCGGAGGGGGAACAGCTACAGGGAACCCGAAGAGCAATGAGATGGTTAATGGCATATAATAATATAGCATGATTTCACGGCTAGAATGTGAATATCATAGCTGTTTAAGGGAATAATTGTTAGAAAATGCAGTCATATGTACGTTTTCGAAGCATAGTAGCATGAAGGCAAGCCAGCTTGACATTTGACTAATCGCAGTCAGCGGATGGGAGGAGATTCGTGACGCCGAAGGGACTCATTTCGTCTGGACCGCTGGGACAGCTCGAAATTAATGACCCTGGGATTCCCCAATGGTCAACACTTGAGACCGAAGTGGGGATGATAATCCACAGAAATTAATTGATTGCAGCCAATTGGAGCATCGAAATGGAATAAAATGTACACCCAGGTGAATATATTCAAGGAGAGATAATTTAGGAGTGGTCTCACGCCTAAATTAAAACCTATATCTCTAAATAAGCCTGTTAACACCGAGCTTACGCTCGAGAGGAGTGATTTGGTGACCAGCAAGAGGGGATTCACCATGGTGGCGTCATGACGCTTTGGAATAAGGCAATTAATTGTAATTAATTGGCCGAAGCGATCGCTTGCACGCGAGTGATTATGGGACTTCCACATCTAGATAAACGAGGTGTATACGTCATTTTGAATGGAAATGCTTTATTTCAAGAAAGGAGTCGCTCTCGTGTGTCCAGTGGACTACATTTTACGAGAAACCTTTATATAGGGGAAGCAGAACAGACCAAGCGAGTTCGTCTTTAGTTGCTCTTCAGTTCATTGGCAGTCTACACGTAAACTAAACGCTGCCAGTAGTGCGC
Organism: Meconema thalassinum; assembly: GCA_946902985.2. NCBI lineage: Eukaryota > Metazoa > Arthropoda > Insecta > Orthoptera > Tettigoniidae > Meconema > Meconema thalassinum. Next base: position 139,128,764 of record OX336401.1, read on the forward strand.
GAAATGTTAGAGTATCGACGCTCGAGTATATATGAAGAACAATGGAAGCGCATCATATAGCTTCTTAATAGTAATCAAGAATCGCGTAAGATTTAATCTACAGCAGATATTTATCCATTATTATACGTAAGTGTACTTCGCTACAGCGTAGCAATAATTTAGGATGGTTTTGGACACTGAATACCAGGAGGTATTGTCATAGTTATAAATGACGCAGTATCGTCAGGATCATTACAGTTATGGGAGCCGAGAGGCATCACAAGTAATCATGACGGTGAAATGAACAGTATTGAAGGTGACGAGAATCGAACGCACGTACACGCAGATAGACTTTCACGGAGACCAGCGGTTGTCGGAGCTTCATCGCATCTCTGGGGTCAGGCGTTAGGAGGAGTCCGATTAAGGATCCACATCTGAAATAGTGCGAAAAGTGTATATAAGTTTTCTTATAGTGATTTCAAAAGTGTTTATGTGTATTGTGAATAAAATGTATCGTGTTAAAGTGAGAAAAGCCACTGATAAATGTATGATTATCGTGTGTGAAAAATGTGATACCATGTGGTGTGTGAGATATAGCATGATGGCTTCAATCAAGCGTCATGGTAGGTCCGTGGCTGGTGTGCTGGAATAATCCAGCAAAAATGAAAAGTGAGTACAAATTTACAATTTTATTCTAACTAGATAGTTCACCATACAACGAAACATCACTTTAAGACTAAGATGTAACAGTCACTTATGTACGAGCTTTCACCACTCGTATTTGGTAGAATATGGCTTGGAAGGTGATTTGTTTAGGGCCATTCAGGCCTAAGATAGTGTTGAATGTAACGGTAACGTTAAATGATAATAATAATAATAATAATAATCTGGGGTCGGTAACAGTAAAGTAATGTAATAGGCATTTCTGACCTAAATAACGTTCAAAGTGTGTCATGTCTAATATAAAGATACTGTAATTTGGTAAACAGTAAGAAAGTAACGTGAAATATAGCGAGATACGAGAGTTTTTCAGTGTCAGTGAAGTGTTGAAGGAATATTTGATATGGTCAATTCTTAGGATTGTATTTCAGAACCATTAAAGTAGTGTAAGCCAGTAAATTTATACTTGTTTTTAGGAGCTATTTGAAGCTTTGGCTTAAGTAATCGCAGAGAGGACGTGAGTGCCTCAATAATTGAGTCATCTATGAGAAGTACTGTTTGAAGCCGCATAGAGCGAGCGAAGTCACGTAGAATCCAGTGATTTACGTCAATAAAGTTGCGGGGACCATTCTAACATAGCTTGCACGTTAGGTGAAATGTTGGCTAATCTACGAGTTAGTATCGCCGTTGTGCATACTTTTATTATTCGCAGCGGATTGGAACGGACCGTGTCTGCATCCATCGCTTGCAGTAATAATTGCCACGAGGGATGTTCTTCGAGACCCGTGAGCACATGTATTAAATGATCTGCCCTGAGAGGAGATTCATGTTCGTCGTATAGGAAACGCAGATTTCCTTATTATTATTATATTGTAGGCAGCTGCTGATGAAGAATCTTGTATTCTCATTATGATGCACGCCCAATGCCACTTGTATTCACCACAGAACGGCAAGGCTATTACAGGATCCATCCCCAGCCATGAATGTTAATTAAGGAGCCGAGTTGAGCCCATTACACTATAAATATAGGTGATAAATAATCAGAATGACTCAATTACTTGAGACAACACTCAGCGTCACTCCATTATACTGCAATTGTAAACAAAGATGACCTTGCTAGCAGCAAGAGGGGGGGGGGGGTATGTATGCTACGAAGGGCGGCAGCCATCTTGCTCGGCCAGCTGGAACTAATTTTATTGCCTGATTGAAAGGGGAGGTTTGGAGACCCAGTCCCTTTATTTTAAAAGCATAGTGGGACACTGAAGAATCTCGATATTTCGAAATGTAATTAAGATATGATTGTTGTGATAATGCCAATTGAATTAAATGATGTGTTTCAACACACATACATTGTTTGATCGTTGTGATCGGATAATATTTGGCCCAGTTATTCTCTGAGGAGGAACGCTGAACCAAATAAATGTAGGCATCTTTTTAAAGTGCATTTTTGCCCAGTTCACACTAATTTATGCAGCCGGGTAGATGATTTCTACGAACATGACACGTTTGTAACGATAATAATAATAATTTCGACCAGACCCAGAAAATAGGTGTATGGTGAAACTATAAACATTTCTATCCATGTGTATTTTGGAAGGGAAAACGTACCACTTTTAGCGTTTCATATTGATGGGAAGGAGGAAGATGATTCACACGACACAACATCATTTGTTAATTAAGGCATAAAATAATGAATTTATGTTAATGAAAGTAAATGCCCGTAAGAAACGGATTAATGTTTTATTATTACAGAATTAATGTCATTTAATGTGATATGTGACTTTTGTGTTGTGATACTCCAGTTCGTTAAATTGTGTCACACGATGGACACTATGGAGACTCGTAGATGTCTGAAAGTATCAATGATAGGATGCTAGAAATAGATTTGAGTGCAGTGTAGCACTAATTAAGAAGAGACTCACAAAATAACCTTGATTTTCATTGTGGGAATTAAATGTAAATTATCCTTTGTTTGTATTTTGTTGTATAGCCATGACTTTATATCAGCAAATGTTTTATTTAGGAATATGTTGTTTCTTTCATGTAGAGTAGTTACCTGGTAGACTCAAATCCTGAGCATGTGGTCGTATGGTGGGCATGAACGTCCCATACCTCGAAAGACCGTGAGTTAGCTGGGATACGAACACATGTTCCACATGATGACAATATATGTATATATATACATATATCACTTTCTTGTGGACACGATAACTACCGCAATTTTGCACCAATCAATTTGAATTTTTTACATGATATGTATCCCTATAAAATCTCGGTCGAGTTCGTTAATGGGCACAATCGGTCGACGGGGGTGAAAATGGGGGTCTTTTTTCGAAAAAGTGAAATATCGCTCTAACTCTCTTAATATTTGAAATATCGAATCCATTCAAAGTTCATACTATGTGTCGAAAAAGGCCCAAACATTTATGTTTGAAGAGCTTTTTGATAGCACCAACCATTGACCAAAGGGGTTGGAAAAAGTGGGTTTTTCGGGAAACATTTATCATATCTCTCTCAATAGGCACAATATCAAAACCGTACAAAATGGACAATATTCCCCTAATTATTACCTAAACCTTTTGTCTGAAAGAATTTTTGTTATGACCCACCATTACGCCAAGGGATGAGCAAAATTATATTTTCAGAATTAGAAGAAAATGCCAAGTGCCATCAGGGGTTGCCATGACAACACTACTAAATTGATGAGGGATGAGCCATCAGACGTTTTCATGACAACGCACTTGCACGCGATCACATTCAGTTTTCCATCTGACTAAGTGAGAAGCGGCCTCGGTGACGTAACTGGTAGTATGCGGAACTTCTATGCCCAAGTTCGCGGGCTCAAAGCCGGCCGAAGTCGTCGGATTTTCTAAGATCGCTAAAAATCCCTCAGTATGCTTTCCTTTGGAGAGGAAGTTCCAACGTTCGTTGCGAGTTGCTGGTTGCGGTGGCATCTCGTAGCAAAGTTCAGAGCTAGGTGTCGTTGACGGTAGTATCTGGTAGCAACATTAGGAACTACTGCTTGAAATTGACCGTCTGCAGTTCTTACCTGAATTATAGACTAATACAGCCATCACAATTCACACTGTTTATCAGACAGATTCTTCTTCTTCTTCTTCCTTCGGCTTTTCCCAATTAACTGGGGTCGCCGGAGCCAACCAGGCTCATTTTTTGGTTTTGGCCGGGGATGTAAGGCCGGATGCCCTTCCTGACGCCACGTGATTTTTCAGGTGAAAATTCCACCCCGCTGTCACCGGGATTCGAACCCCGGCCGTCCGAGAGAAAGATGAGCAGCTTAGCCACTGCGCCATCACGCTCCCCTTTATCAGACAGATTCTACATTCACCCAAAGTACACGGGGTTACATGACCGCGTTGTCGCAGCCCCTAAACTGAGGAACCAACCAAAATCTCTACGGGAGATAAAATTGTGCGTGAAGACGTAACAGACCGTTACATAGTTACACATCAGTGTCGAAACCTTGCATAAGGACAGTGTGACCACAAGTATAAAAATGTACCCCAAATGACAAGAAGGTTACCGTCCCCATAAAACAATAAAATGTTTAAAATATGCATAAAATGACGAAAAACAAAGTTAATTAAGCTCCAATTATAAAATACTTTCTCTCAATAAATGAGGTCTGATCCTTCTACGAAAACCTGCATATTCTGCCTATTTTCGCCTATCCCCAAGTTTGCCCGATGAAATCTACCTCCGCCTTCCGACGTGCCGAGAGGACTATTTTTTTCATTGTGAGGGGAGCTGTTGTGGCGGATTCTTGACTGACGTGACGATAGCCTCGATCGTTTAGACGACACACATAGGAGCCATCTGTTGCCTTACTGGACTTTTGAATTTTGAAACATAGGAATGGCTTTAGGACATAGCTCACCTTAGAGCGGAAGTGACCAGGAGATTTGGGATTGATCCGGAAAGCGGTCACTTTTTCTAGTATTACTTAACAAACACGAGCTCTGCAAAGAGAGTTATGTCTTAAAAACTATGTCTATATTACAAAAGTAGTTAGCCACAACAGAGCTTTTGTGTAAAAATAAATATGCCGCCATTTTCACTTGCCTTGAAAAGCAAGACAATTCTATACCAGAGGATTAAGCACTGTTTTCCTTTCATCTCGAGCTTTAAGAAGAAAAACAAGAGCAGCGGGAGCTCAGACGAGGCAGAAAGTAAATATTACTTTTACTGAGAGATAATAAGGCATATTATTTCTAGCTGTAGTCGATATCATCTTTCCACGTCACTAACAACATTTTGTGTGATACCACAAAAATGTAACAGCGTGTGAAGCTGGAACAAACCTTCATATTCAGTTAATAATAATAATAACGATAATAAGTCCTATACTCAGTAGAATGTCTTGCATTGAATAGGAAAGGTTTGATTGAAATGGTAGAGGCTAAAGAAAAGAAAAAAAAACTAAGAAAGATACTCTTGATGAATGCAGTACATTTGCATTTGTCTGCTGGCACAGGCTAGAGTAAAATGTGGCTTTTCACCGATGTCTCAGTCCACTCATGGCTGTGATTATATTCATTCATTCATTCATTCATTCATTTATTTGCAATGGGGGGAGTGTCCCCCGGAAGCTACTGAGGTATGGGTGGTGCTTAGTAATGACATTCAGGGCACAGTCAGTGCCTGTGGATGCTGTGAAACGTTCTACTCATAGGGTTAGTACTGCTGTTCTGACTCAGTGAGGAAAGCAATTGCAAACTACCTCACTTCCCTTCTTGCCTAGTACGCCTCAATATAGGTCTGCCTGGGTTTTTGTGGGTATCTACCCACATAACCTAACGGCGGTGCTTTTTTTGAGAACCCAACCAGCTTTCGGGCTGACTACCTAACAGACAGACAGACAGACAGACAGACAGCAAATTGGATATCTCGGAAGGTCTGCATGGGAACTACTCCACAATTAACACACATGAATAATATTAAATCAAATTAATTTACAGGAGCCCAAATATGTCAGTATTGCCAACATGATTCTATGCCTGCCGATAGGTCCAATCTTTAAATACATGTAACTTCCATACCATCAGTTGGTTGGTTAGTTGGTTGGTTGCTTGGTTCCTCAGTTTAGGGGCTGCGACAACGCGGTCATGTAGCCCCGTGTACTTTGGGTGTGTGTAGAATCTGTCTGATAACCGGTGTTAATTGTGATGACTGTATTAGCGTGTGTTATTTTTTCTAATTCAAGTAAGGACTGCAGCCTTGAATTTTTCAAATAGTTCCTACTTTTGCCGCTAAACGCCACCGTCAACGACTACAAGTTCAGAACTTGGCTACTAAACGCCACCGCAGTCGGTTCCTGGTGACGAACGTAGGAACCTAAGAGCGCTGTTAACATTCTTAACATATAATTTAGTTTACACAGGTGTAATTAGTGGAAGGTTCTTTAACATGCCATAAATCTATGACGGCCAACGGCCTAGCCGTGTTGAAACACCGGGTCCCATGAGAACTCCGCAGTTAAGCAACATTGGGCGCAGTCGGAACTTGGATGGTGTGCCGGTTCTAGGCACTGCGCGCTGTTGGCCAACATAAGGAGGGGCGGAAAGGCTCTGGCCACCCTACTGCACGTAAACTCCGGCTAGGGGAAGCAGCTTTTGGGCTGACTACCTATCAGACAGACAGACAGACAGACAGATACCAGGACCAATTAGGGAAAATGGAGGGTTCAGGAGAGTGCACAACAACGAACTCTACCTAAGGATAACATACTTCATATGGAAAAGGAGCATTAATTTCTATGGCCATATAACACCCATGAAATCTCAGAGACTGACCAACCGCATCCTTTCTTACTTCGTAAACAAATAAAAAAAACGAAAATACGAAGGAATGAGATCTTCTAAAAGTAGGGGTCACGTTTGAAGACATCCAGGAACGTGCTCCTCTTCAGAGAAAACTTGGAACACACCTGCGATTCTCGGAAAAACCAAAGCTGAAAACAGGAAAAAAGTGGACTGATGAAAGAAAGGAGGCTCACAGAAAATTCATGCGGAAATATTGGGATAGAAGTAACGAGGTCCATAGTTGGCCGATTCACGCAACAAGCAGCTAAGGTAGGACTACACGTGTCACTTGAAAAAACACAGTACATCACAAACATCAGTGAATCTCCTTGTACTCTGCATTTGGACCAGGGAGAGATCAAGAAAACTGACAGATATAAGTACATAGGAGAACGACTGGAACCGAATCTCTCGGAAGTAAGGGCATTATCAACTCGAGTTAACAAGTTAGAAATGTCTTATCAACTAACTAAGAACACATATAATAAGAAGTGTCTCTCCCGAAAGGCTAAAATGAGACACTACCAGACAGTTATAAGTCCTGAAGCCTTATATGCTTCTGAATGTCCAGTAGTCAACCGGAAGGGACTCACGGACAAACTAGAAGTACAGGAGAGAAATATATGGGGAAGATATTGTGGGGCCTGTTAAGGAAGGGAATGCATACAGAAGGCCACCTCATCAAGAGCTCTACGCGTACTGTGAAAGAATCACGGATGTTGTTTGGAAACGACGCGACGTCTAGCATTTTATGGACATGTCTACAGGATGCATCCTACCAGGTTGACCAACCAGCTCCTCGGTTACTGGCAAAAGCGGAAGACCAAGTCACCATGGTTGTGGAAACTGAGCAAAGATCTGCAACAACTTGGAGGGATGGAAAGAGACTTAAAAGGCCGCACATCTCTTCAGCAATTGAGGTTCCAGGACAAACCACCAAGAAAGAAAACAGGGGCCCTCTAGACACAGGAGAGGAGGGAACAACACAGCCAGAGGATGCTCAACTACTGGGCAAACATCAAAGCCCACTCCAAATGTAACAGTTGAACGTCTTGGTCCTTAGATGGCCTATTCGAAACAACAACAATAATAATAATAATAATAATAATAATAATAATAATAATAATAATAATAATAATAATAATAATAATAATAATAATAATAATGCTGTAAATGCATCAGAAACCATAACTTTAGGACGCCATTCAAAAATTGCAGACATTGAAAAGCAACAACGCTAAATTCTTAGAAAAATATTAGGCTGTACTCAAGAAAATGGAATTTGGATCAAGAGATGAACTGCAGTCTCTCAGGCTATTACACAAACACTGTGCGCAGGAGATTGTGGGCACATATTTAGGATGGACAACAATGGATTAACAAAAGGATTATTCAATATAATTAATACATGTTTCAAGAATGCCTCACGGCAGACTCTCGAAGAAAATGTTTAACCACTTCAACAAGCCCAAAAGAAAAGGCAACTCTTATGAAAAATGGTTTGCTAACACCAAGAAGGATCTACACGAAATGAACATCACTGATCAAGACATCCGCACCAGAACCACTTTCAGAAATAAGATACACACATTTGAGGGGTTCCTAGAGCCAGAAACAGTGACCGAGAGGAAACAACATTGGACAGCTGAAAAGAAAGGAGCTGTGAGCAAGAGAATGAAGGAATATTGGCGCCAAGGAAAACTGAAATCATTGGCCAAAATCGATTATGATGAATACAAAAAAATCGAGGATAAATTAGTTGAAGGAAACAAGGGGGAACCTGAATGAGAGAGAGAACATGATGAAAAACCGAGAAATATTCAGAACCACTGTAAATAGGTACTGTACATATTTAGGGTGAAATCTAGCAGCAGGACTGGTACAAGAGGAGGAAGAAGAAGAAGAACAAGAAGAAGAATAAAAATAAGAACAAGAATTGGAATAGAAATAAGAATAAGACGTGGAAAAGAAAGAGGAAGAGGAAGAAATAATTCATCAGGCCAATAAACAAGTTCCAACGCGCTCTATGTATGGATATAAAGAAGAAAGAATAACAGTTCATTCAGTTCGTATCGGCCATCTAAGGACCGCGTCATTCCAACTGTCTCATTCTTCGGGCTTTGGTGTTTGTCCGGTACGCCCACATTCATCCTCGGTGGATTTCCTTCGTTTGCTGGGTCCAAAACTTTCACCTTTTTCCAGCCTCGGGTTTTCCTGAAAACTCGGCATGCTTGAAGATTCCTCTTCAGTGGGATACGCTCCTGAATGTCAGCTGATATAATCCCCACTCTATCCAGTTCAATGAACCAGGCCTATTTGGTTTTCCTGTCCTGAAAGTGAGAAATGATTCGGTTGTGTCTCTCTGGGCTCTTTTACTTCACATGTCCATGAAAGTTAATCCTTATTTACCGGATGGTGTCAGTTATCTCCTATCCACATGAGTGCTACCATCGCCGTCTATAATTATTATCAAGCCGTGTGGTTGGTATAATTGGCAACGTTTAGTTGAGTGCGTAAATTCTATAAACACGTAAGACAACATGCTAAGTTTTATTCATAAATATCGTTTAATTTGATTTGATAGCATCTAAAAGCAGTTCGTACTAACTATTTCAACACCCGTGAAATTCCTCGTGGTAAATCAGACCTGCTGAAAGTTGTAGAAGGGAGTATTTCCCCTATTAAGGTGCATGTGCAACCAGTGCCTTGTAATGAATCTAACCAACAAATTCTTCAATAATATTTCATTAAACTATTTCAGATGCCTAGGAAGTGTTGTGTGCCTGGTTGTAAGTCAAATTATGGCAGCACTATTAAAATAACTGGTTATATCACTACGTTTTGATCATTACAGCGAGGTGGACTTTCAGTGCATAGTAATTTAGTTATGGTATATATCTTCATGTGCCCTCTATTTTCCAGTACGTTATGAAATGTACTCAGTTGGCAAGTGCCTTTAGGTAGATTTCATTAGAAAGCTACCGGTAGCTATTTTCAAATTAAGTGACGAGTGGGACATTATTGTTAGACTGTCAACATTAAGCTGGGAGGCCTATTGTGACTGTGATGAGTGCATCTGTGGACAAAAAATGAAGGATTCATTATCAAAGGCAGTCTCTAAGTCTTAAATATATTTTCTGAGCGCGTCAATGACGGCAGTGAACATAGCAGCAAGAAAAGAAAATTTCAGACATTGAGGTAGGCCTACAGTACAGTCTTTTTATTATTACCTTATCGGGAATCCACAGTACATAGCATGATAATATGTATCCTTTTTTCCTTTTCTTTTCTTAGTCGTTTACCCTGCAGGTTGGTGGAACCCACGGACTCAGCGAGGGAACTCACCACTACCGCCTCTACGGGCAGTGTCCTAGAGCGGGGAACATCTAATCGGAAGGGATACAACTGGTGAGGTGGGATTGGCACCTCGCCCAGGCGGCCTCACCTGCAAAGCGAACAGGGGCCTCATGAGCGAAGGTAAGGGATGGTTAGGATGGATAGACAAGGAAGAGGGAAGGAGGCGGCCGTGGCCTTGAAGAAGGTACCATCCCGGCATTTGCCTGAAGACGAAGTGGGAAACCACGGAAAACCACTTCGAGGATGGCTGAGGGGGAATCGAACCCCCTCTACTCATTTGGGCCACCCGAGGCTGAGTTGACCCCGTTCCAGTCCTCGTACCACTTTTCAAATTTCGTGGCAGAGCCGGGAATGGAACCCAGGACCTCCGGGGCGGCAGCTAACCATGCTGACCGCTACGCTACGGAGGCGACTATATGTATCCTTTACTTGTGATATTTGTGTGTAGATTCAGCGGACGTTATGTTCTGTTGTATGTTCGGAAACTTTTGGCGTCAAACTCTATGTGTTTACACAGTGTTAGCAATTACCATGTGCTTGCGCTAGGCCTCCCAGATGACAGATGGGCGGTGTTGCCAAACCTTATGACACGGCTTGAGAATTGTAGACGGCGATGGTACAACCCTACCAGCACTACCATCGCAGGGCGAAAATCGGAACTACACAATGGTCCGATTAAATATCAATCCATATACAATCGATAATGAAAAGTAAATAAAATGTAGTTTTACGTTAAGCCTTGCATTGCTATGAGCCTCATAACAAGCCATATTTCATATTGCTATGACCACCCAGGCCCGAGAAAAAGTTGTTTTACAAAATTCACAACAACTATTTTCAGAAACGTCAGATCAGATTAAAACTTCATATACGCGTTAACAATAAGTTCCTTCCTTTAAGACGTATTAAAGTTCGTTACGACCAGATCAATACTTTTAACGTAATGATCTTTCTGAGTGAGCGCTCCGTAAACTTGGTAAGAAAAACCGGTACTTTTTTTGTTCAATCTGCTATAAAATTTTAACGAGATACAATGCAAATATTTACTCTATATCGTTAAACGACAAATAAAACAAGGAAAATTTTGGTGTAGGTTGTTCTTATGTAAGACTAAGGGTAAAGGTTTTATTGACCTCTAAACTCGAGTATCTATACTTATTTCCCCGACAGTAATGCGCTCCGTCCAGCCATACACCTGCAATAGACGTGCAGTCATCGCCAGCGAAACCTCATCTCAAGTCATTTGCGTGCATGATTCGTGCTGGGCCGTGCGCTGTGAGTTGTGTTCTCATTGTATGACTGTACATGCGTTCCCCCTCTTGTCCCGTAACCGCTCGCTGCAGCCATAACGAGGCGAGATGACGTAATGTATACACTACAGCTGCGCTCCACTGCTAGCGGTAACAATTCACTGGTAGGGTAGTATACAGTTCGTGCTTATTCCGTCTTCTACTGTATATTCCCATTGTCTTTGACGGGATCCAAGATCCTTCTCAACATTTTCCTTTCCTTGGCCTCCAGTTTCTCGAACGAGCCTTTTTTATTCGTCATGAGGCATAAGTAATAATAAAAAAGACTGACAGTCAGTCTGAAAGACAAGACTTTATATCATTTTAAATGCTACAAATGCTGCGTGAACTCAAAGTCCGTTAGCAAGTGCAAACCAAGGTCAAAGGAGGTAACTGGCTGGATGACGTCACGCTCACCGGAGCGCGCGGGGAAAGGAGGAAGCGTAAGCAGTACTATGACGTCACACACCTCAGTGCATTCTCGGTACATTTCGTACCGTCACCGTAACGTAACGCCAGACCCCAGCGTAACGACGAAGTCGACAAGATCATTTAAGATGATAACAATATCACACACAATTACAGAGAGATAGGACTCCAACATCGAGACAGATTTCCGCAAACGACGATTGAGATTTTAGGGCCACACCATGTGACTGAATGATGTCCGATTTACAAAGAGAATTCTGACATACTTAATGAAACTTAAAGTGACAACAGTCTGGATTACACAGGTCCAATGATCTCAGGAGTGCCAATATCACACCAATAGACATCGAGGATCGAATGACATTTAGACATATGATACACAGTTGGGAAGTTGCACCTGAAGATCGACCAAGGAGATCGGGGAAAGGATGGAAGGAAGAACGTCGAGTCCGAAATCGCGAAACAATGAAGGACTTTTTGAAGAACAAGAAAAATAACAGCAATCATAATTTGTTTTATGTGATCCAATGGGTCTAAACAACTTAAATAAATAAATAAATAAATAAATAAATAAATAAATAAATAATGATAATAACATTGAGGATATAACCTTTTACGCTCACCTGAAAAGATTGCCAGCTGAAAGACTTTATAAACGTTTATCCTACTTAAGAAGTTTCAAAACGATCCTAAATTGGCTGGTGGAGCAATAAGGACCATTTGAAGTATGGGATTTCAGAAACAGACATTCAACTCCGAACACCACTCAAACAAAATTTAAAGAGCCTTATCAAGAAGATGTCATAACTCGACCGCTAATGATGAATAATAGGCTAATAATAATAATGTTATTGGAGATGGGTTCCAAGAATATGAGAAAGACCTGATGCAAATTGGTGTCCCAGAAAAGTAAATCCACGACAGATTTGAATTTAGAAAAATATTAATATACATATTCATCAACATATTGCTAGGTATTTCCATCGACTTTGATTGAAAAATTTTACCTAATATAAATATAGAAATTAAAATATAAACACAGACATTAAAAGAAAAAGTAACCATACAATTTAAAATTATAGAATTAGTTAAATTATTGACATTAAACGTATAAAATTAATTAAAATTAAAATTGAAGTAATCAAATTTATACTAAATTAAATACACACAAATAAAATGAAAGATATGAAAATATAATGCGCTGTAGTTCTGTTCTTTTAATGGAGAATTTAAGAATTCCAGCAATCAAAGATCAAAGAGTGCCATATCCACAAGGGATGCACAGTAGGTGACCTAGTGGCCGTGTCAAGGGATCACTAACTAGGCATTCTTATCCGGAGTTCACGTACGGTAGGGTGGTCAGTTCCTCTCCAATCCTCCTCCTGCCACAGCATCCGGCAGGTTCCCATTTAGCATCACGAGGCTAGAAGACCCCATACCAAACCATACTAAGACTTCTAAATTCTTGCCAGAGCAGGAAACCGAACCAGGAACCTCTGGGGTGGCAGCCAACAATGCTAGCCACTGCACCAAGAGGGGGTCTTACAAATTACACAAAAAATAAAATTAATAACCACTTTGCTACCGGTATATCTATATGTAAAGTATTCTGGATTGAATGATAATTGACGTAACTGGCATCTAAAGTGGGTTGTGAGATACATTTATTTTACATTTTCTGAAGCAATCAGTCAAATATAATTGCATTCAAATGGCTTAAGTAATTTAGAAGCTATTAAATTCAGACACAGTACATGCAGGCTAAATAGTTTAGTGTGTGACGTAGCAATGATGGCAAATGAGAAGGGGAATTACATTTAGCATCCTCTGCCAAAACTCAGACGGGAGAGTGTTACCGATTCGAGATTCAGTGTTCGAATTATGAATGTTACTTTCTCCCACACGTTAACTCCGGGCACCTATACAGAACGTCAGGTCAAATCCTGAGGAAAATATCCCCCCCTTGCACTCCTCTCGGGGGGAGGGGTGCAAATAGATTAGTGGGGAGATATGACTGTCCTCTATACTTTTGTAATATTGCTTTTCAGAATTTTCACCAGTCTGAAGGTAAAACATAAAATGAGAAGATTTTTTATTTGTGTTGTTTTTTGAGTCTTCAGTCTTTTGACTGATTTGATGCAGCCCTCCAAGCCTCCCTGTCCTGAGTTAATCGTTTCATATCTACATAGCTACCACACTCTATATCCGAGGCAATCTGTTTAACATATTCTAACCTTGGTCTACCCCAACAGTTCTTGTCCTCAACCCTTTCTTCCATAACTAAGCTTGCTATTCCTGGGTGTGTTAATATGTGTCCTACCAACCTATCTGTTTTCTTCATTTATTAGCAGTCACCAGAAACATCTCTCCTCTCCCACTCGTCTTAATACCTCTTCGTTTGTAACCCTATCTACCCATCTGATCTTCATCATTCTCCTGTAACACCAGATTTCAAATGCTTCAATTCTCCTCTATTCTGCTGCGCCAACAGTCCAAGTTTCACTTCCATAGAGCGCCACCCTCCAGACAAAGGCTTTCAAAAATGACTTCCTAATACCTAAATCTATATTCGATGTCAACAGATTTCTTTTCTTGTAGAAATGCTCTCCTTGCCTGAGCCAACCTACTTTCTATATCCTCTTTGCTTCGTCCATCACTGATTATTTTACTTCCCAAGTAACAGAAGTCTCCTATCTCCTTTAGTTTTTCACCTGTCAATTTGATGACCATAGAGGTTTTGGATTTCTTTCGGCTGTATTCCATTATTTTTGCTTTACATATAGTGATTTTTATCATGAATTCTTTCCTCAAGACGGAGTCCATACCATTTATAAACTCATTCAAATACTCTGGTGAATCGGCTCAGATGATATTGTCATCAGTAATATTTAAACTCCCAGTAAAGACCTGTAAAAAAGGTGAATTCAGGGATGTCAGGAATGTATATTTTTAGCCTACTTTTCACATTTTGCAAAAATGAGGAAAAAGTAGACTTATGAGATCGATCCGGGAAAATGTGTGTCTGTCTGTCTGTCTGTCTGTCTGTCCTTCTGTCTGTCTGTCTGGCTGTGTGTGTGTGTGTCCCTATCAACTTCTAAACGTCTGCAGCAATCAAAACCAAATTTAGTATGAGTAAAGATGTGCACCGGAATAGCTCACGTCATATTTGAAAATGATGTCAGTGCTACCAACTGCTGAAAAAACGCACTAGAAATTTGAGCTCCATGTTGGATATCTTGGAAGGTATGAATGGGAGCTATTTCAAAATTGGCACACGTATAGATAGTAATATTGCAGTTTAATTTCCAGGAGGCCATACATGGCAGTGATGCCAAAATGATTATAAGCCTGCTGATAGGTCCAAATTTTAAATGCATATAACTTCTACACTATCAATTGGATTTCAACCAAATTTCGTATGTGCTATGCGTACATAAACAGATATGACTGAGTGTATTCTTAAGTGCCATCAGGGCTGCCAACTGTTAATAAATGCTCTCATTTTTTTAAAATGCAAATACCCATATATCAGAAAGTATGCAAGTTGACAGCTTTAAACTATGCACACGTATAGTACCTGACATTCTATATTAATTTGGAGTAACGTATATACATCAGTGCTACCAACATGATTCTAAGCCTGTTGAGAGGTCCGACTTTAAATACATGTAACTTCTATACTATCAATTGGAATGCAATCAAATTTCTTATGTGCAATGTGTACCGTAACAGACTTACTATGCGCATTCTTAGGAGCAACCAGGGCTGCCAACTGTTAATAAATGCTGTCTCTATTCGTTTTTCTTAATATCAATATATCAGAAAGTATCCAAGCCAACAGCTCTAAACTTTGCACACGTATAGTACCTGACATTCTAGATTAATTTGGAGTAACTTATAAACGTCAGTGCTGCCAACATGATTCTAAGCCTGTTGATAGGTCCAATTTTAAAATGCATGTAACTTCTATACTAACTAATGGATTTAATTAAAAATTGGCACAACAATAGATCATATTATTTCAGATTATTTCCGACCAATACATGTATGTCATTGGTGCCAACATGATTTTACGCGCGCTGTTAGATCCAATGTTTAACTGCATGTAACGTCCATGCTATCCATTGGACTTCAACCAAATTTTGTATTCTGTACCTTAAGAGCTGGAACTAAGAATATATTCAGTTACCAGGGCTGCCAACTGTAGTTCTCTATTAGGCTACATTATGCCAGGTATAAAGTATTTCGAAATAATTCGAAATTTCGATATTACAAACTTAATTTCGTCATTATTCTTGATAGATCCATATAGATTAATCATTGTCATGGATCTTTAATTTTAAGAAAAGTAGGCTCTTTAGTTTGTCACGGATTTTCTTGTTGTGTTTGCCATCATGGCCTCTTTGTGCAGAATTGATTTATGAGGGACAGTTGTTTATTCCGGCACATAACATAGAGATGTACACAAGCTGATCAAACATGCTGCTAAGGAAAATCAAATCCATGGTGTCCTTCCTCTGTCTCCATTATACAGGGTCTTTTTTTTTCTCAAATTTGGGCCGGCTCCACGGCTGACGCAGCACTGCAGGTAGCAGGTCGAGCCAAAGGTCAGACGAGCACATTGCAACACAGGGCTGAGACAGTTGTGACGCAGGATTTGACGAGTTAAGTTGACTTTGATATTCCGTTTATAGTCTATATTAAGTTATACGAGTTATAAGTTTATAACGTGTGTTCGTGATTATTATTTAATTGTTATTGTGTTTCAAAATTTTATGACGTAGTATTGCTGAGCGATAAAGCATATTTCTTCAATTTTTAGCGATGGGGACAATTGAAAAATAAGGTTTATGCAACAACATACTAGATGGACTCAAACTATATATCACGAGATAAAATGAGGCTATCACGGTGGATGAACTAATGCGTGTGAATGAACATTTCCTTAGACGATGCCAGAAATGTGTAGATGCAGGTGGAAGACATTTTTAACATCTTCTGTGATAATTATTTTACTTTGATTATGTGTTATTATGTGTGCTTGTTATTTACATTCGGCCCTACTTTGAGTGAAAGACCCTGTAGAATTGAAGTGATAGAAGCCATTTTTCAGTGTTGCCTATTTCTATTAAATAAAGCTTTCCTGTCGGTCAACACAAATTGCGTCCCATTACATTAGGCGGGAAACAAGTATTTACATACCCTAACCTGAAAAAAAAACCGAGATATTATTACAACCAAGCTGTACCGGGCATGCTTTGCAATGCCAATCAAAGAAAGTGTTGGCGTAGTAATTTTGATTGTTTAAGTGATTTTGGATACACAATGCTTTCTTTCCTTTTTCCGTTGACTGCCTCCAAACTATTTAAAAAATTAATTTACTAATTCAGAAACATTCGTGGGAGCGTTCACAAGAACTCAGCAAAAGTTTCATCGCAATCGGATGAATGATAAATGAACGCAGACGGAACATTGTTGAAACGATTTGCACGCCGTCACTCATTTATTGAAACTACTCGTGCGCTACCTGTTGTAAAATGTATTTCCTAATTCAGAAACCTTCCCTGGAGTGTACACAACAACTCACCCAAGTTTCATCGCAATCGGATGAATGGTAGCCCTATATGAACGCATAGGGGACATACATAGACACATACAAACTATCACGTAATATTAATTTTTAGCCTATTTTCATTTATAAAAAAAAAAGGCTTATGAGATCACCTTTTGTCTGCGTGTCTGTCTGTGTGTGCGTGTGTGATGGTGTGTGTGATAGTGTGTGTGATGGTGTGATGGTGTGTGTGTGATGTGTGTGTGTGTCCCTAATAACTTCTAAACTGCTGGAGCGCTTTTAATGAAACTCGGTAATTTAATAGCACTATTCCGTGCCCTCCAAATTTTGTTACGTCTCACCAATCCAAGATGGCGGCTGTGCGAAATATTTCACCAGCATTCAATATCTCCGAAACTATTCCCGATATCACCCTGGAATATATTACGGTGATAAAGGGAACTACTAGAAGTTCACCGATGTGACTTTTGAAAACCTGGTAACTACAAAACCAGCATGGCGGCCAAGCGAAGTTGCGACTTTTAAATAGACGTTTCTCGCGATTTAACCAACCAAACGCAATAAAACTTGGTACAGTATATGTTTATGCACATTGTAATGCACCGACATCTAACTTCGTTCATTTTTTACATACCCTCAAGATGGCGGCTGTGCGAAATATTTCACCGGCATTTTATATCTCTGAAACTATTACTGGTATCACCCTGAACTTTTGAACGGTGATAAAGGGCACTACTGCAAGTTCATCTATAAGACTTTCAAAAACCGGTCAACTACCAAACGTATATGGTGGCCAAGCGAAGTTGAAAATTTTAAATAGACCTTTCTCGCGATTTACTGATCCAAACGCAATCAAACTTGGTACAGGGAATGTTTATACACATTGTAATGCACTAGTATCTAAGTTAGTTCAATTGTTTACATAAACTCAAAATGGCGGCTGTGCGAATTTTAAAATTAAGTTTTTATTTCTTGTGTTGTAATCATGCGATCGAAGTGAAAGTTAGAATAATGAACCTACGCAATAATTTTCCTTTAATGGTATATGACTCTATGGCCTATACATATAACAATCCAACATGGCGACCATCCGAAATATTTAAATGGATCTCAATTTCTACGAATCTATTATAGCAATCAAACTGATTTTTTTAAATCTTCATAGGGAACTTAAGTTCACCTATAGGACTTTCAATAACCTGGTGATCACAAATCCAACATGGCGGCGACGCGAATTATAAATATTCACAAGGTCGTTTCTCGCAATTTAACCATACGAGTGCAGTGACACTTGGTACAGTAATCCTTATACAAATGTTAATCCACTGGCATCTAATTTTTTCAATTGTTTCCATAACCACGAGATGGCAGCTGTGCGAAATTTTAAAATCTCGTTTTTACTTCCTGTGGGCTAAATATGCGATAGAATTTTGAATACTACACGTACACAATAATATTCATGTAACTCTAAAACCTACATATATAAAAATCCAACATGGCGACCATCCGAAATATTTAGTCGGTTCTCAATATCTACGAATCTATTACAGCAATCAAACTGAAATTTTGTATGTTGATAGAGGCAATTAACATTAGTAGGACATATGAAAATAGACTGTATAGTTCTTCACGGAACTACTTGTTATATAAGGAGACTAACACGTCTTTATGTAAAAGTACCGGTACCCCATTGTGTACACCAAAGCGTGATAGTTTGTAATAACATCTTGTTCTGTAGTAGTATTCATTATCATCCATAAAACAAATAAATACACCCAGCGGTTCATTCTATGGATTCGTTCTATGTTGAAGAAATATTTCGTTGTAAATTTTCAAGTAGACTAGCGGTTCTTCTCTTTAATAAACTGAATTCCTTTCTCAAATTATGTTAAAAGGAAAAGTGTTCCATTCATATACGAGATTTTTTTTTCTCAAGTTCCGATGGACTATACAGTATAAAAATAACAGATTGCCATACCAAACTGATTTTACTACTAAATGTTTGCTCGTTTTATTCTCATGACTCAACATAATCGCCAAAACGATTCAAACATTTGTGGTATCGTTACACCAGCTTTCCAATGCCCTCGGCAAAAATTTCTGCCGCCACTGAGGTGGGTACATCTGGACAGTCTTCTGAAGTATTTCCGTTTTGGCGAGGCGTTGACGCCCAACCATACCTTCAATTCTCGAAAAAGGTGAAAATAATTCAGTGCTGGTTTGGACTAAACGGTGGATGGTTCAAAACATCACACTTGAATTAATTGAAAAAGTCTATCGTAACGTTGGCACAGTGCGGTCGTGAATGATTTTTACCTTTATCGAGGCTTGACACGGTGGGTGAGTGGATAGCGTGTCGGTCTACTAACCCCAAGATTTCAGGTTCGCCCCTGGCCGTGGTAAGTGATTTTTGAAAGGCGGCAAAAATACGATACGCATGTCATACGATGTTGGCATGTCAAAGAACCCATTTGAATTCAGTAGGCCGAGTTCATAATGGCAAAATTAATTTCGGGAGTTTCCGCCAACACAAAGTTTCTCATTTCTCTACTAGAAAGCACTATAATGTTCAAAGAGCTTAGATATCTGTTATCTAACCTCCTTGACTTTCATAGTGATTCATGGAACACCGAAATTTCGACATGCAAGCTACCCTCTGGGTGTCAAATTACAAAGCTTGCATCCGGCGCTCAAGGCCATACGATATTATTATTATTATTACCTTTATCGAGAATTGAAGGTATGGTTGTACGGCAACGCCTCGCCAAAAAGGAATCACTTCAGGAGACTCTCCAGACGTACCCATCTCACTGGGGGCAGATCATTTTGTCGAGGGCATTTGCACACTGGAGTAACAATACGACAAATGTTTGATTCGCTTTGGCGATTATGTTGAGACGTAAGAGTAAAGCAAGCAAACATTTAGTAGTAAAATCAGTTTGGTATGTCCATCGGAACCTGAAAAAGAAACAGACCTCGTATTTTCGCAAATTATGTTACATATCACCAGAATTTTGTATTTTTAAACATTATAATAAATACTAAACATGTAATTAAACAAAATAATTAATGTTGGATTACATTTTTACGTCTTTTCTTTTCCAGTTTCTATGACCTTCATTTTGATATTTTACGTACTTTTATAGGTCTTCTACTTCTGAGCCCTAGGGATTATTCAGCGCCGGTTGACTAGCATTTGCCAATTACACAAGAGTGGGTCTGGAAGCCCTGAATGCTGTCATAGTATTTATTACATACGGAGCTGGCAAGATACCTTATTTCTAATAATTACCAATTGTGGAGAAGTACTGTAGCCTGTCTCGTATCCCGTGAACATGGTTAGGTATAGAACAAAACATCGAAATTTGCAAGCGGAAACTTATCTTATCTCAGTAAATGTGTTCGTAAGTTTCAGCGCCATGCGATTTTTACTTGTGGGGGAATCTCAAACAAAAGGTATACAGAAACAATCCGCGTACTATTGAGGCTCCCGAGAATGAAATAACTGCACTGATACGAAATATCAGTGAGGATGAATCACAGCGAGTGTACCAAATCTTTTTACGTCGGTGCAAAATGTGTTAAGAAAACGACGGGCAGCAATATTTCCAGCAACAACTCTGAAATTTATGTAATGATGATTATTACATATGTTAAAAAGTGTAAATGTGTTGAACTAGGTGCGCTCTACGCTGCTGCTAGCCACAGTGCCCCGGCCGGCACACACTTGCGTCTAGCTACTGAGATGTCAGCGGGGCTTCGGGGCCCTTCGCCTGGTATCGGTAAACCTCGCGTTAGCTTGGGTTTTCCCTCCATTGTCAGCTAAACACGTGCTACTGAGCCTTGCTTCGTGGAATGCAATAAATCTGAAGTTCTGATGTTCTTTGAAGTATTTCAAGTTATTCGTGCTAGAGTACAGCTTTGTAATGCTTCTGTGACTAAATTGTTTAGTTAACGAACTACCGTGTTGATTGATGTAATGGATAATTATTATTATTCATGTCTTTAGAGAATATTATGGTGGCAGATGACCTCGTAATTCCACCCCTTAAGACAACAATAACTATATATAACTAGAATAGTATGACTAGTGTTAATGTACATAGTGCGCTAAACCTAAAATAAAGTCTCTGTTTGCCACGAAGAAGTCAACAAAGAAGCTCCGTAAACTGAATTTCGTTAAGCCTGACGGAAGGGAGTGCGATGATATAAAAGCTTCACTAATGTCCCTATAGAGCAGCGTTTCCCAAACTGTGGTACGCGACGATGTTACGAAAACTATACAAAATATTAGATACTGTTACGGCTGTGAGTTCATTTCATCGCTCGCCGCATGAGTCACAACTGCCCCAGGGCTGGGCTGCTCGGCCTCAGTGTATTGCGTGCGCGTTATGCAACAGGACTACTAGGACAAAGAGATGGTCCAGAATATTCGTGACTGAGCCAGCGATGGAAACCTCGAGAAGCCGTGAACCCTGGATGGGTCTAGAAGCATTTATTGAGTCACCGGCCTGCTATATAAGAGCGACCTGTCAAGCAGCAGTGGTTGTTGTGTTTTTATGAGCTAGTGCGAGCGTTTATCCTGAGCGACAAAAGTGTGGTGACTTGCGAAACCCCTAGTGAAGCTGATTCTCTTGACAGCGAGGAAGTGAGAAGCCTACAGAGGAACTGTGTCTTGAACGAGTGTGTTTTTCGAGTGCGACATAAGTGATTGTGGTGCATTGTGAAACAGTGTGTAGTACGGTGACAGGCTGAGTGCATATATTTCCAGCCAACGCACGGGGCCACCTCATTACGAGGGATTAACTTCTGCGGCTTACTGACAAGTGAAAGGGGAAGTGTTCTCGCCGAGGAGGAAACTGGAATAAGGTAATAATTGCTTGTATTTACTGATGAGTGCTGTATCTTTCTGGCCGCAATAAAGTTAATTATTTAATTTAAAGAAACAATCTGTGTGTGCTTCAACCCACCGTAATCCAGTTAACAAAAAGTGCCACTAGGGCGGTGGCACGTAACAATACGTTACAAAAAATATATAATTTGAAAATATAAAAACATTGATGTTGCTGGAGGACTTTAATGCCAAAGATAAGGAGCAGTTTTATGAATTGAATTGTGATTCAGAACTAAGGCAAGCTTTTTCAAAAATGGCTCTTGTGAACGTTTGGGTTGAGAGGTGTGCAGACACAGCTGACAAATCAGTTAGATTTTTACTGCCTTTGGAATTTTGTACTTGAGTGAGACTGCATTTTCTTCACTTGTCTATCTCAAGAATAAATACCGGAATAGGTTACTTACAGTGGAAAACTATCTTCGTTTGAGACTCGTAAACCAGACATTCCTAAATTGGCTTCTAATCTTCAAGCTCACCCTTCATATTGAAGTTGTTAGTTGAACTTGGATTTTATGTTTTATTTTTAAGAGTTCTTTTATTAATATTATTTGTACATTTCTGAATGTTACAATTTACTTATTGTAATAAATAATAAAACAACTGGACATACTTTTTATTATCAGAACTTTAACTCTAACAAGCACAATTTTGGTCTGTTACGTAGTGGTGGTGGGGGTTATAGTTACTGTATATCCCAACCATTAGGTGGTACGCGAAAGATTCTCATCTATTAAAGTGGTACACACACACACAAAAGTTTGGGAAACACTGCTATAGAACACACCAAGGACTCATTTTGGTACATATTTTATTCTAAAAGATCTGAGCTCAATGTACAAATCCACAGCCTGCTGCTTATCTCCACACTGAGCGCAGAGAGTACCGAGCTAACGCCAGGTTTACCGATAGCAGGCGAAGGGCTCCGAAACCCCGCTGACATCTCGGTAGCTAGACGCAAGTCCGTCACACGGCGCATGCGAATTTCCGTTCTGTAGACTGTAGAGAAGGCTCTCACTGTAGATTCATCTTAATGATAATAATATGCTGATCAATACAATTGAATCAGCTAAGGCAAAGAAAGCATTAAGCCAAAGATGGCCTTTTTTAAAACCTTTAGTATTCTGAAGTATTGGCCCAAGGACCTTCGAACGGCAAAAGAAAGAATTTAGTCAGCCTTTTCTTGAAGCCAGAAATCACTGCAACATTAGTGCGACCGGAAGACAAACGAGAAGTTCCGTCACGAACTAAAGAGCCTACTTTTCTTAAAATTTAAGATTCATGCCAATGATTAATCTATATGGATCTATCTAGAATAATGACAAAATTAAGTTGCTAATATCGAAATTTATAATTAGTTCGAAATACTGTATACCTGGCATAATGTAGCCTAATAGAGCACTAGAGTTGGCAGCCCTGGTGACTGAATATATTCTTAGTTCCATCTCTTAAAGTACAGAATACAAAATTTGGTTGAAGTCCAATGGATAGCATGGACGCTACATGCAGTTAATCATTGGAACTAACAGCGCGCGTAAAATCATGTTGGCAACAATGTCATGCATGTATTGGTCAGAAATAATCTCAAATAATATGATCTATTGTTGTGCCAATTTTGAATGAAATCCATTAGTTAGTATAGAAGTTACATGCATTTTAAAATTGGACCTATCGGCAGGCTTAGAATCATGTTGGCAGCACTGACCTGTATTAGTTACTCCAAATTCATCTAGAATGCCAGTTAGTATACGTGTGCAAAGTTTGGAGCTATTGGCTTGCATACTTTCTGATATATTGATATTAGGGTAACAAAAATAGAGACAGCACATATTAACAGTTGGGAGCCCTGGTTGCTCTTAAGAATACGCACAGTCATATCTGTTATAGTACACATAGCACATACGAAATTTGGTTGAAATCTGTATGATAGTATGGAAGTTACATGTATTTAAAGTTGGACCTCTCAGCAGGCTTAGAATCATGTTGGTAGCACTGACGTATATAAGTTACTCCAAATTAATACAGAATGTCAGGTACTATACGTGTGCATAGTTTAAAGCTGTCGGCTTGCATACTTTCTGATATATTGGTATTTGGATAAAATAAATTAGGAGCATTTATTAACAGTTGGCAGCCCTGGTGGGTCGTAAGAATACGCTCAGTCATATCTGGTTATGAACACATACAACATACGAAATTTGGTTGAATTCCAATTGATAGTGTAGAAGTTATATGCATTAAAAAATTGGACCTATCAGCAGGCTTATAATCATTTTGGCAACACTGCCATGTATGGACTCCTGGAAATTAAACTGCAATATTATTATCTATACGTGTGCCATTTTTGAAATAGCTCCCATTCATACCTTCCAAGATATACATCATGGAGCTCAAATTTCAATTGCGATTTTTCAGCAGTTGGTAGCACTGACATCATTTTCAAATATGGCCGTGAGATATTCAGGTATAGATCTTTACTCCTACCAAATTTTGTTTCGATTGCTCCTGCCGTTTAGGAGTTGATAGGGGGGACACACACACAGCCAGACAGACAGACAGACAGACCGAAGGACAGACAGACAGACAGACAGACAGACAGACACACATTTGCCCTATCTCATAAGACTACTTTTTCCTCATTTTTACAAAATGTGAAAATTAGGCTAAAAATAAATAAGGAAGTTGGCTCAGGCAAGGAAAATATTTCTACAGAAAATAAATACGTTGACATCATAGATTTAGTTATTTGGAAGTCAATTTTGAAAGTTTTTGTCTGAAGTGTAGCACTCTATGAATTGGTTCATGCAAGGAAAGCATTTCTACAGAAAATGAAACTGTTGACATCGAATATAGATATAGGTATTAGGAAGTAATTTTTGAAAGCCTTTGTCTGGAGCGTGGCACTCTATGGAAGTGAAACTTGGACTGTTGGCGCAGCAGAATAGAGGAGAATTGAAGCGTTTGAAATGTGGTGTTACAGGAGAATGATGAAGATCAGATGAGTAGAGAGGGTTACAAATAAAAGAAAATCCACAGTCTGCTTCCAGTCAACCGACCAGGTCAGGGAATGGAATGAATGAAGCCCCCATCTAGCGGCGAGGATATGAACTGTGCAGGCTGCCGAAGCCTGCCACACTCCCCTGGGGAAATGATTAAATGAATGACAGATGAAATGAAAAGGGGGTGGAGAGTGTTGCTGAAATGAAATTATGAGAGGGAAAACCGGTGTACCCGGAGAAAAACCTGTCTACCTCTGCTTTGTCCAGCACAAATCTCACATGGAGTAACCGGGAACCACGGACCCAGCGGTGAGAGGCCGGCGTGCTGCCGCCTAAGCCACGGAGGCTAGATAGGATTAAAATCGAAGAGATATAAGACGAGTGGAAGAGGAGAGATGTTTCTGGCGACTGCTAATGAAGAGAAGAGATAGTTTGGTAGGACACATACTAAGACACCCACATATAGCAAACTTAGTTGTGGGAGGATAAGATCTGTAGGGGTAGACCAAGATTAGAATATGTTAAACAGATTGCCTTGGATGTAAGGTGCGGTAGCTATGTAGAGATTAAACAATTAGCTCAGGACAGAGAGACATGGAAAACTGCATTTTAATATGAATATTCTCATAGGGTTTTATAATGAACAAACATATATCATTCATCACGTAGAGTGTTTTCAGACCAGGGAGACTCTAAGACCGGGTGAAGCCGGGTACTACCGCTAGTAACATGAATCACGTAGTTTGTAGTAATGGGGAGTGGAGAAACTAATGGTAAGGGTATATTGTTAGTAACTTATTTAAGGTGAAGCAGACTAGTTAGGAGTGATGACATCAAAATTGTTTGTTACTGAGTTTGACATACATAGCGTTGTGTTCATTAGAGGTTCTTTGTATCACACAGGTGGTCGAATGACCTTTTATTCCCAACAATTGCTTCTATTTTTGTCCCTGCCTGTGTTTGCGGTAATTTAGCCGGTAGTCTATATGTGATGAAATACAGGCACACCCACGTTACGGTCACTGTAATTAGCACATGAGAGCAGGAAGCGACCAGCATACATATTGTCGCATGTGGAAAGTTCATCAAATTACTTGTTCATCCCTTTGTCTATTAAATTGGTTTGATTACTCTGCAAAAGGCTTTCCTTGTGAATATTTTGGTGGTTTTATGAGACAACAGCAATTCTGTGTCCTACTGCTCCACGTCTCATTTAGGAGGAGAGGAGAGAGGGGGCTTTTTTCTTAAACCTTTATAGGAAAATGTTCCGTATAACGTAAGGACAATTAATTTATATTAGTGGAATCGTTCAGTGTTATTTTGATACATTTTCCTACGGTAGCCTTAATATTTATGAAAACCAAATAATGTTGTGTCTCCTTTAATTGCGGAAGCGGATAACATTAAAAAACAAGAAGTTCCGTGAAGAACTATACAGCCTACTTTTCATGCCAATGATTATTCTACAGTATATGAACCTATCAAGAATAATGACGAAATTAAGTTGGTAATATCGAAATATCTAATTAGTTCAAAATATACCTGGTATAATGTAGCCTCATAGAGCACTACAGTTGGCAGCCCTGGTGACTGAATATATTCTTAGTTCCATCTCTTAAGGTACAGAATACAAATTTTGGTTGAAGTCCAATGGACGTTACATGCAGTTAGACACTGGATCTATCAGCACGCGTAAAAGCATGTTGCCAACAATACCATGCGTGTGCTGGTCAAAAATAATCTGAAATATTATGATATCTTGTAGTGCCAATTTTGGATGAAATCCATTTGTTAGTATAGAAGGTACATGTATTTTAAAATTGGACATAACAGCAGGCATAGAATCATGTTGGCAGCACTGCCTTATATTAATTACTCCAAATTAATCTAGAATGTCAGGTGCTATACGTGTGCAAAGTATAGAGCTGTTGGCTTGCATACTTTCTGATATATTGATATTAGGGTAAAAAATATAGACAACATTTATTAACAGTTGGCAGCCCTGATTGCTCTTAACAATTCTTATAGTCATATCTGTTATGGTACACATAGCACATACGAAATTTGGTTGAAATCCAACTGATGGTATAGAAGTTAGATGTATTTAAAAATTGGTATTATCAGCAGGCTTATAATCATGTTGGTAGAACTGACGTATATAAGTTACTCCAAATTAATCTAAAATGTCCGAATATACGTGTGGATAGTTTAAAGCTGTTGGCTTGCATACTTTCTGATATATTGGTATTTGGATAAAAAAATATAGAGAGCAATTATTAACAGTTGTCAGCCCTGGTGGCTCTTAAGAATACGCTCAGTCATATCTGTTTATGTACAGATATTACATACAAAATTTGGTTGAAATCTAATTGATAGTGTAGAAGTTATATGCATTTAAACATTGGACCTATCAGAAGGCTTAAAATTATTTTGGCAACACTGTCATAGTTGGCCTCCTATAAATTAAACTGAAATAGTATTATCTACATGTGTGCCAATTTTGGAATAGCTCCCATGCATACCTTGCAAGATATCCAACATTGAGCTCAAATTTCTAGTGCGTTTCAGCAGTTGGTAGCACTGACATCATTTTCAAATATGGACGTGAGATATTCCGGTGCACATCTTTACTCGTACTAAATTTGGTTTTGATTCCTGCAGCCGTTTAGGAGTTGATAGGGGGACACACACACACAGCCAGACAGACAGACAGAAGGACAGACAGACAGACAGACAGACACACATTTTCCCGGATCGATCTGATAAGTCTACTTTTTCCTCATTTTTTGCAAAATGTGAAAAGTAGGCTAATAAGTAAAAGTAAAATTAATTAATTCATATTCTAAATGCTAATGTCTTGTCGATGCAACCACACTCTTCTGTCGTTGGCGGTTCGTTTCAGTTCCATGTAATTGTCACATCCCATTCTATTCTTGATGTCTTCCTAGTACTTCGTCTTAGGCCGTCCTCTTCCTTTCTTTCCCAGCATTCTCCCTTCAAGAATGTTAACGATGAAAGTGTTGTGTCTGATGACATGTCCAATAAATTGGATTTTTAGCCTACTTTTCACATTTTGCAAAAATGAGTAAAAAGTAGTCTTATGAGATCGATCCGGGAAAATGTGTGTCTGTCTGTCTGGCTGTGTGTGTGTCCCCACTATCGACTACTAAACGGCTGCAGCAATCAAAACCAAATTTAGTATGCGTAAAGATGTGCACCGGAATATCTCACGTCCATATTTGGAAATGATGTCAGTGCTACCAACTGCTGAAAAAACGCACTAGAAAATTGAGCTCCATGTTGGATATCTCGCAAGGTATGCATGGGAGCTATTCCAAAATTGGTACACATGCAGATAATACTATTTCAATTTAATTTCCAGGAGGCCAACAATGACAGTGTTGCCAAAATAATTTTAAGCCTTCTGATAAGTCCAATGTTTAAATGCATATAACTTCTACACTATAAATTGGATTTCAACCAAATTTTGTATGTAATATCTGTACATAAACAGATATGATTGAGCGTATTCTTAAGAGCCACCAGGGGTGCCAACTGTTAATAGTTGCTCTCTATATTTTTTATCCAAATACCAATATATCAGAAAGTATGCAAGCCAACAGCTTTAAACTATGCACACGTATATTCTGACATTTTAGATTAATTTTGAGTAACTTATATACGTCAGTTCTACCAACATGATTATAACCCTGCTGATAGTACCAATTTTTAAATACATGTTACTTCTTTACTATCAGTTGGATTACAACCAAATTTCGTATGTGCTATGTGTACCATAACAGAATGACTGTAAGTATTGTTAAGAGCAATCAGGGCTGCCAACTGTTAATAAATGCTGTCTATATTATTTTAACCTAATATCAATATATCAGAAAGTATGCAAGCCAACAGCTCTATACTTTGCACTCGTATAGCACCTGACATTGTAGATTAGTTTGGAGTAATTAATACAAGACAGTGCTGCCAACATGATTCTATGCCTGCAGATATGTCCAATTTTAAAATACATGTAACTTCTATACTAACAAATGGATTTCATCCAAAATTGGCACAACAATATATCATAATATTTCAGATTATTTATGACCAGCACACGCATGGTATTGTTGGCAACATGCTTTTACGCGTGCTGCTAGATCCAGTGTCTAACTGCATGTAACGTTCATTAGACTTCAACCTAATTTTGTATTCTGTACCTTAAGAGATGGAACTAAGAATATATTCAGTCACCAGGGCTGCCAACTATAGTGCTCTATCAGGCTACATTATACCAGGTATATTTTGAACTAATTTGATATTTCGATATTACCAACTTAATTTTGTCATTATTCTAGATAGGTTCATACACTGTAGAATAATCATTGGCATGAAAAGTAGGCTGTATAGTTCTTCACGGAACTTCTTGTTCTCTTTCCCATTTCCTTCATTAATCTTCTCTCTCCTTTGACTTCCCTTAAGACTTCCAGGTTGTTTTTTCTTTCCATCCGGCTCGTTCTTGTCATTTTCTGCCATATCCAAATTTCAGCAGCTTTCACTTCCATAGAGCAGTGTACTCCATACAAATGATTTTGCAAAGGATTTCCTTATATCTATATTCATAAGTTTGCAGGATAAAAAGTAAAATACAAATAATATTTTTCTATTTATTTATCTTTTGCATCGATATGCCCCAGTCACGAGCATGATTGAACCTGCTTAGCTGATGTGTTGACCTCTTTTCCTCGCAAAATCTCTTCATCCTCTCGCTAAGCTTCTTCCTTCAAATCTTGTGTTGGGTTTGTCTCCAAATTGGTGATTGTCGATTTTGGTTCTGAATTTACATCTGTCTCGTACAATGTCTTCTGAGATGTTGATTTCCTGGAGATATGTTTCAATTTCACGAAGCCAACTAATCTTGTTTTTTAATGAAAGGGCAAGGTTGAGAATTATTTTAGTTAGCCTGTTCTTGTTCATTCTGATAATGTGTCCTTAAAATTTCATTCGTCTTTTCCGAAAACGACGTGAACGATTTTTTCAGATTGAAAATATATTTCCTGGGATTATATTTTCCTCCATTATCCCTCTATACAAACTGGACCAAAAGTGTTTCGTAAAAGTTTCCTTTATTGTTTCTCTAAGTATTTGTTTAAAAATCCGCCACCAATGATTAGTCTAAGGTTTCCGATGCATATAACGCTTCAAGTTTGTCGAACTCGACTTTTAAACAAATAAACAAGACGATAACCCCTGGCAGAACTGTGGCGCGTACAGACTGCATAGCACTAGTGCCGGGCGTGTAGTCAGTATACATGGGGCGCACACACAAACCAGATAGCCCCTGGCAGAACTGTGTCGCGTACAGCCCGCATAGCACTAGAGTCAGGCGGGTAGTCTGTACACATGGGGCGCACACAACCCATTATCCGAGAGTTTTCGCACGGGTCCGCTAGTTATAAATATTAAAATTTCAAACAAAAATTAGAATTAACATTAATAATGTTGCGTAAACTTTCTCGGCCAATTGCATCCATTGTATAGCTTTGGCACTATTAGGTCGAGTGGAAATTTTAAATACCGACGTTTCGAGCCAACTGCTTGTCCCGTTATCAAGGTTTGTAATGAAAGAATGGATAAGTAAACAATGCCATATAGCCTCCATAGATAAAAGTTATAAGATAATAATAATAATAATAATAATAATAATAATAATAATAATAATAATAATATCGTATGGCCTCGGTTACCGGGTGAAAGCTTTGTTATTTGACACTCAAAGGGTAGCTTGCATGTCGAATTTCGTTGTTCCTTGAAGCACTGTGAAAGTCAAGGAGGTCAAGGAACACTGTAGCGCTTTCTAGTAGAGAGATGAGGAACGTTGTGTTGGCGGAAACTCCCAAGATTAATTTTGCCATTATGAACCCGGCCTACTGAATTCAAATGGGTTCTTTGACATGCCAACATCGTATGACATGGTGTCGTAATTTTTGCCGCCTTTCAAAAAAAACAACCACTTACTACGGCCAGGAGCGAATCTGCAAGCTTGGGGTCAGTTGCCCGACACTTTGACCACTCACCCACCGTGGCAATGGTATAAGATAGGAAGCCATGTCGAAACAAATAGTTTACTCCATGACCTCCTGAGACCAAGAGGATGTTGGTAATGAAACTATAGAGGGCACCCGTGATCTATAAGGTGCGTTCAAAAAGTAACGAGCCGGAGGCTGGAATGTGCAAACCGGTGACAACATCAGCTAATCGTGGCGTGTGTAACGAGGTGTGGTTCCGACCAGAGCGTGGTAGGTCACAGCCCGTCGCTAGAGGGCACGCGTGCACGTCACGTGACGATACAAAGCGAGCAGCAGCATGCATCAATCGTCCAACTAAGACCAAGACAGTAGGCCATTCGACATGCTTCCTGGAGTGGTTGAAGACTGTGGGGCCTCCCATTGGGCACACACTTTCCGCAAGAGCAGTCGTTCCTTCATGATGGTGTGCACACTTCCAACGCTCAATCCGACCACGGCGGCTATGGCGTTCACTGTCACTCGGCGGTCCTGGGTAATGAGTGCATCAACCAGCCTGACGTTGTCATCGGTAATGCAGGGGGGTGCCCCAGACCGGGCATCATCGGCTAACGACACCCGTCCTTCCCTGAATCACTTGTGCCACGCCTTGACCCTTGCAAGGGACATGCAGTGTTCGCCATACACTTGTGATATTCGGCGATGAATGTCCGTTCCGCCTACTCCTTTCGCTGTCAGAAACCGAACAACAACTCTTTGCTCTTCGTTTGATGCCTCCATGTCACTGTTTGCAATACGACTGGCAGCGTTGGACGATTGATGCATGCTGCTGCTCACTTTGTATCGTCACGTGACGTGCACGCGTGCCCTCTAGCGATGGGCTGTGACCTTCCACGCTCTGGTCGGAACCCCACCTCGTAACACACGCCATGATTAGCCGACACCAGTTTGCGCATTACAGCCTCCGGCTCGTTACTTTTTGTACGCACCTTATATATTCAGTTCATTTAAATATTCATTTGTCATTACGGACCCTAACAGTATGGCTAATACCATGAGGAATTTCACATAAATCAGACGTAGTGCTTCATCCACTACCACAGCAGCGGTCCGGGCACTGTCACCAAGGCCCCATTGATGAACCTCACTTGGCGCACCAAATTGAAACCCCTCAAAGGACATGAAAAATTATTGGAGTTTTAATTAACAATGCTATTTCTAAAATTTGTAGCACATACCTATTTAAAATCACAGGCGAGCCGTCAATGGCTAGGGAATGGACTCTGAGAGACCTGTGATGTGGAACAGCTGATGACATATTAATTACCTCTCTCTCTCCCAAATGACGTCCACATGGCCGGTTTTGTGAGTGTTGGACCTCATTAACACATACACACCTGGGAAGTGCCATCAACTGGTTATCGACTGCACACTGCCTCACATGTATTCATTACTGCTGAGTGATGCATCACCGCTGTCTGACGATCTCCATTACAGAGTGGTGGATCGGTGCCATTACAGAGTTTGGTGCCAACAAAAAAGAAAATATTCTTCTAAAAATGTTGTGAAGCATTCCCTGGTGGCAAATTTTCAGAAAATTACCAACAATAATATCAAAGACACTTAATGTACACAAGCAGCGTGTTCGAAATTAGAGTCACTAGCGCACCCGTGCGAGAAATCTCGCATGTTCATAAACCACACTTTCCCCAATAGGCTTACAATGGAAGTGTCTATGCCCAAGATCGCGGGTTCAAACCCGGCCGAAGTCGTCGGATTTTTTAAGAGCGTTGAAAATCCTTCAGTATGCCTTCCTTCGGAGGGAAAGTAAAGCCGGCGGTCCCATGTCATAGATTTATGGCATGTTAAAGAACCTTCCATTAAGTACACATGTATGAAGCTAAATTGTGGGTTAAATATTTGGCAAACACTCTTAGGTTCTCACGTTCGTCGCCAGAAGTCGACTGTGCTGGCATCTGGTAACCAAGTTCTGAACTAGTAGTCGTTGATGGTGGCGTTTGGCGGCAAAAGTAGAAACTACTTAAAAATGCAATGTCTGCAGTCCTTACTTGAATTGAAAACAGATAACACACACTAATACAGCCATCACAATCAACACTGGCTATCAGACAGATTCTACGCACACCCAAAGTACACGGGGCTACATGACTGCGTTGTTGCAGCCCCTAAACAGAGGAACCAACCAACCAACCAACCAACCAACCAGGTTTATAATGATAGACTTGAGGTAAAAGGTTGTTGCGTGTTTATTTCAACCTAATGATTATAGAACACTATTCACACTTCTGTTAGTATTCCAAGTTCTTCGTTCCCTAACTTAAGAAGGCAATCACTGAAAATTGGATCATCATAACACTCACTGGTTATTCGATATTTATGAAATTATACGATTTGAGTACTCATTCCTTTGATTTACTGTTTCTGAAATCCATGCTAACTGATAAAGGAAAGAACTCAGAATGTTAAAATGACATGAAACAGGTGTCACAGCGGACAAAATTTGAAGTGGACAGCAATTATGGAGCGTATTTTCCTACAGAAACAGTATCTGCAAATCGCACACTTCGTACATTTTTTAAAATCATTTTTTTTAAAGAAATTATAGATATTTATGAAATTAGAGTGCAATTTGTCACTGCTAATGTCTATTCTCTTTCATTTGAATGTTCATTTTTCACGATCCGTCGCTTGTGAGTGCCGCAGGAAGGATCTCTGATACTGAAATAATATATAACTAGCAGACCCGTGCGAAAAATCTCGCATGTTCATAAGCCACACTTTCCTCAATAGGTTTATAATGAGAGACTTAAGGAGAAAGGTTGATATGTTTTTATTTGAACCAAATTATTATAGAACACTATTTACGTTTCAGGCGTCCCTACGGCCAAAATGCGAACTGAACAGCAAGGATGTCGCGTATTTTCCTACAGCAACAGTATTTGATAATCGCACACTTCTTAAAAAATTGATATTTATGAAATTAGAATGCAATTCGTCACTGGTAATATCATTTGTGTGCTGAGTCCATTGATTGACAGCTTAGCCGTAACACTTACTGGTTATTCGATATTTATGAAATTATACGATTTGAGTACTCATTCCTTTAAATTACTGTTTCTGAAATCCACGCAAAATGATGAAGGAAAGACCTCAGAATGTTAAAATGACACGAAATAGGCGTCACAGCGACCCGTGGACAGCAATTATGAATCGTATTTTCCTACAGGAACGGAGTTTGCAAATTACTCACTTCGTACAATTTCTTTAAAGTAATTTGTTAAAGAAATTATAGATATTTATGAAATTATAGTGCAATAAGTCACTGCTAATGTCTATTCTCTTTCATTTGAATGTTCATTTGTCACGATCGGTCGCTTGTAAGCGCCGCAGGAGGGATCTATACTACTGAAATAATATATATGATGATTACACCGAGATATTTACACAAAATCCAGTATTCTCTTAAACACGTCAATACAGGGTCGTCAAAAAATAATGCCAACATTTCAAAAAATTATAGCACCGAAACCCTTTATGTTAAACGTGTAATTCTTTCACTGAACGCCAGCTGGTTAAAGTAAGTTTTGTTTTGGAGGGGACGTGACCTTGCTATGCGCACACTAGATGCGCAGTAGCCAAGGTCGGCCGGGGGCGCGCGCGCCAGTGAAGTCACGACCTCACCCCTTTGGATATTTTTTCTGGAGGTACATTAAAAACATTGTCTATGAAGAAAAAAATCGGGATTTGGACCACCTGCGGGAGCGAATATCTGCCGCCATCTTGACAGTTACTCCTGAAGTGATTGCACGTACCAATCCAGCCATTGGGAAAGCGTGCGTTCAATGCTGATGTTGGTGGTCGGCCTGGCCTAGATTATTTCTCTTCAGTCCCTGTTTCCTGAAACTGATTAAACCATCGAATGACAGCTTTGTAATCAGGTGAAGTTTGTGGGGGCGGTGCAGAAATTTCATAAGATTATTGATTTTTAATTTTTACAAGCATATTTATTTTCAATTTTATTTTTCTTCATCATATTTTATTTTTTACGTTTTAATTGTTTTTGTTAAAAGAATTAAATTACATCTTAATTCGAGAAGATAGAAGCATATTATTTAGTTTTCTGAAATATTAACAATTCCAAAAGAAAATTCTTTGACATATGGCTGAAAGATTCAACCATCAGTATCGTTGACAATATACAGTAGCAGGTGATTAATATACAGACCACTAACCTATGGCTAAAGCCCTGCGCGGATGCGGATATCCGTGGATAAACCCGCGGATATCCGCAAATATTTTCGCCACGCGGATAGTCTTTAGAATACAAACTTACGATAATATTACATATTTGTAATGCCAATCTACAGCTTCATGCTTAAAAGAGGAATACTCCTATAGCCTATTGCGTACGAAATATTCAGGCACGTATTGCACTTATACACGAGAAGATCATTTTACTCATATGCTTTCAACTACATTTTATTAAGTACCGTATGTTTTTAGTAGACGGTCTTGACATCTCATCATCATCATCAATTCTCACTGCCATTATTACCATACGTACGAGATATAATGCTGTCAATAAGCTTGTTAGTTCATCGTGGTGACATCATTAACATTCCTCATGTCAGCTACTTCGCCATCAAAGCTATCCTGGAAGATCGGGATCCAGGTTTATCTGTAGATTTATATCCAACTTGTCAATGAAGCTCGTTGGCTGTGATATTGCAACATCAACTATGACACCAACTATGCGAACATGGATGGGTCCAGAAGCAGAAGGATGATGACTGACTTGGAATTTCCGGCCAAAAGTAAATCCCTTTCTCCAAGCGTAAAGAGAAGTTCACTTAGAGAATGTTACCGCGACCGTGAGTATGAACCTCATTTCACCAACATGGATAAACTATCTATTTAAATAAAACAAGATGAATATTCAATAGCGCGTGAAACAAAGCTCAAGTCAACGATATGGCAGACATTTGGTTATGTTTTCAATGGAAACGAAAAGGTGAACGATAGTGATGTTTTACCTGTAAAAAAGTGTATTCATACTCAGGACACAAATCGGGCACATCAAGCTTACTGAGGCACAAGTGCGAAAGTAGCCAAAAAACTATAGCCAATTTTTTGTCTAAAGCGGAGGTCATGAACCAGAAGTGTCATCCAACTTGAAGTCCCTTGGAACGCCAACTTGAAGTTCCTTGCAATGAAGCAAATTGTCAGGAACGACTTTCTCCTCAAATGTCTAAATGTGTTGGTTTAACACGTTATGCTTGTTCTAATAAATTAAACATAATATTGAAATATCAGCGGATTTGGATAAAAGTCTTGCGGATGCGGGGCGGATGCGGATAACGTTTTGTTTATCCGCGCAGGGCTCTACCTATAGCCCGAAGGGTTAATACTCTCATTACAAAATGAAGTGTCTTCTTCTTATTATTTCGTCATGGCCTCTATGGGACTACGGGGCAGCTCTGCCATGGTCTGACTCTGCTTCACTTTCTCCTCCCAGAAGCTCTTCATCCACTGTCTTCTTCTCTCCCGTTCTTCCCTGGAAATCCCTAATGTCCTCTTTTATTGTCTTCCCCGTGATTCTCAATCCTTTTATCGTATCCTTCTCTGTCAGTCAGTTCCGGTATATTGGTTAGTGCATATTTATTTCTCCAGTTGTCTGCCCCTTCCACCTAGATCCCCATCTCAGTCCAGTCCTTCCGAAGTTCAACCCATTTGGTTCCTGTTTTTCCTCTTGTCCTCCCTGTTGTCTCCCATATCCTTCTCGTCAATCTCCCCATATCCATCCTAAACACATGTCCAGTAAATCGTGCTCTTTTCAGGCTTATTTCTTCTGAGATATTCCTCATATTTTTGTATAGTTCATTCCTTGATCTTCATGCCCATCTTTCACCTCCCCTTTTCGGTCCCAGTATTTTTCTCTCTTCCTTCTCCACTTTTTCGGCTCCATACTTGCCAAGTGTCATAGTCTCTGCAGCGTACAAGACAGCATTCCTTACTGTTGCTTTCTAGCGTCGGAATTTTGGTTTAGTAGATATACAGCGGAACGTGACAAACATATAGATAATGACCCTGTAGAAAAAAAATGTAATGACAGGTTTGAAGTAAGGATTCGTTATTTTTACCATATTCCAGCAATTTGAATTATTTTGTATTGACCGACTGAAAGTTACAATATTAATTAGGGGCGGATGACCTATAATTAGGGACCCAGATTTATGGTAATATAAAAGGCTTCAAAGAGATGAAATCAACGGTGAAATAAAATATCCATAACGGTGAAATGAATAAAGTGAGGTGTGAATGTGCTTATTAACTGGACTTTGAGCACGGTGTGCGGATTTGGTTAAATAATGAACACTATAGAAACATTTGGAGGAGTAAGAAACAATTAATTCTAGTTTTTTTTATTTAGAATTAAGACACAAATGAATTATATTTTCTGTTTTTAAGACCTAACCTAACATTTACCTCAACACATAGTCTCCATGACTATCATAGTCACTCCCTCGTGAAACGTATGTTGTCCCCAAAGTAGAAGCAGAGCACTGTGTCCATCATTTCAGGACCTCAACCAATCAAGCTCGAGAAGGGATTTCGTTATCTCGAATCTTATGAAACATTTATATTTAAGATTTCTTAATTTCTGTCAAAGGGCAGATATTGGAACTGTAAAGTGAAAATCCACAGACTACGTTCAGTCTCCGACCGGGTCAGGAATGGAATGAATGAAGCCCTCATCTAGCGGCGAGGATATGAACTGTGCCGGCTGCCGAGGCCTGACGCACTCCTCTGGGGCAATGATTAAATGAATGACAGATGAAATGAAATGATAGTGGAGAGTGTTTCTGGAATGAAATGTTGACAGGGAAAACCGGAATACCCGGAGAAAAACTTGTCTGCCTCCGTTTTGTCCAGCACAGATCTCACATGGAGTGACCGGGATTTGAACCATGGACCCAGCGGTGAGAGGCCGGCGTGCTGCCGCCTAAGCCACGGAGGCTAGATAGTGGAACTATTTCAATTAATTTTAAAATAAATATGTTTTATTTAATCTCCTTACCAGCATTTTGTTAGAACTGTATTTAGCATTTTAGGGTGAAAATAACTCTATTTCGCGATATTTTGCGGCTTCAATGTCGAAGAAAATGGCATATTTGGGGGTAAATATATCGTTGTGATAACATATTATGTTTGCTGAAATATTTCGCGGGGCTCTACCTATAAGTTATATTTCTCCCCTTAAAAGAACATTCACCATTCGCGTTCTTAACCCTTTATAGGGCAGATATTTTATTTGTATTTTGTAACATTTCATTTTAATTATTTTAGCCTAATATTAATTATTATTAGTTTTAATTTTTGTTTTCATTAACATCATTCTGTATTGTTCATATTCTTTTTCTTATAATTTTAATTTTCATAGTTTTTATAATCTTAATTATTATAACTTTAAAATTTATAAGCTTATTAATTTAAAATTTTTACAACCATATTTATATTAACTCGGATATTTTTTGGCGAATTCGGTGGCGTAGTTGGTAGCATGCTGAGCTTCTATGCCCAAGGTCGCGGGTTCAAACCCGGCCAAAGTCGTCGGATTTTTTAAGGGCACTAAAAAACCCTCAGTATGCCTTCCTTCGGAGGGGATGTAAAGCCGGAGGTCCCATGTCATAGATTATGGCATGATAAAGAACCTTCCACTAATTACACTTGTGTGAAGCTAAATTATAGGTTATATTTGACTAACGCTCTTAGGTTACAACGTTCGTCACCAGGAGCGGACTGCGGTGGCATCTAGTAACAAAGTTCAGAACTAGTTGGTCGTTGATGGTGGCGTTTGGCGGCAAAAGTAGGAACTACTTGGAAAAATTCAATGTCTGCTGTCCTTACTTGAATTGAAAACAGATAACACACACTAATACAGCCATAATTAACACCGGTTATCAGACAGATTCTACACATAGCATACGCAAAGTACACGTGGCTACATGACCGCGTTGTATCAGCCCCTAAACTGAGGAGCCAATCAACCATCACTGATTTTTACAATCGTATTTTATAAAACATATTTTTATTTGTTTTATTTAAAAATAATATTTTTTTCAACAATCACCTTAGGTCAAGGTGGTAAATATATGTTATTTGATTTTCAGATATATTAACACTTCCACAAGAAAATATCACAGAAAGATTCAACCATGAGCATCTTTGACAATTTAAATTGTCCTTATAGTCGGTCGTAGACTACTAACCTATAAAGGCTTCAGCCGCTAGGAGAGGAAAGGTACAGCAAGAAATACAACCGGTGTTCATAAAGGAACTTAACGTCACTAATTCAGATGGTAAGCCTACTCCGTTTGTGCTCGCACAATACGCAAGAAGCTGTAGGCAGAGCAAGGAAGCGACATCCACCACAACCATTTTCTTGCACATGTTGCTAATAGTCGAGCAATTTGAGCTAGTCGGAGAACATTCTCTTGATTACCGTCTTAATTCTAGCTTGCAGTTTCTTCTGGCTGCATCAGTCAACCCTGTTGCAAGTGGGACATTTACGAGGGAACTTCCGAAAATAAGTTTCGTGATTTCTTTTTCAGGGACTCTTTATTGCCAAACTGACAAACACTATGACATCATGAACTATACTCCTTAGGCCCCGTTCATACTAAGGCGATATAAGATAAGCGATATGTCGTAAGGAATATATTGCGACGATCTATTGTTAGGGAGGTTCAGACAGTGGGCGATAAAATGTGCTGGGAAAACAATTATCACTACTTCAGTTATAAATATTAGCTCAAGTGAGGAAGACATTGTAGTGGCTTATTGGTTCAGGCGTAGGATGAGAAGAAGAAGGACATTTTGTGTTCATCGCTACAATCTCACCAACACACAGTGGGTCAAAATCGAAATCTAGGTGGACAAAATTATTTTTACGTTTTAATCATGAATTTAGAGTGAAAGCAACGTATATAATTTGTTTACTTCATAATAAACATCAGTTAAGACCTTTTTTAAGCTACGTCTAAACATGTAAGAAATTGTCTATGACTAGGAGTTGGATAGAGCATTCAGTTACCTCTTTAGAACAATTTGCTACCCCTAATTTACTTTTAACAAAGTCACAAACTTCCAATTCTGACATAATCGTCGAATCCAGTGCTTCAATCAGTTGTAAACGAGTGAGAACTGGTTGCGTGGCATCTTCTAAAACGTAAAGTAACTTGCAAAAAGATGCAAAAAATCTTATAACAGACGTAAACTACAAGACTTTATATACATTTTAACATTGAGTAGAAAGTGACGCAGAGTGACGCGACATACAAAATATCTAAGTGAAAATATAATTTTAAAAATAATAGTTAAATATTATATAATGCAAATATAGCTAAAATTACGTAACAATTACGCCCATTAATAACTGAAACACGTTACAAAGATCATACCTTCAGTTGCATGTTCCATCTTAAACTATCACACTAACCACAAAGACAACCAAACCACAGCCACTTACATTCACCCTCCAATACAGACTGCTCAAACAGTGGTGACAGATTTACACTAAGATGCGTTTATACCCCATAATAGTGAGCGGCAATTATATGAGAATGCTGTAGAAGTAATAAATTTTGATTTTTTAATGATGAAAATAAATAATTTTGTCCTCCTAGATTTCGATTTTGACCCACTGTGCAACGTGAACCATAGCTCGGCCGTTGTTTCTCGAGAGCTGTCTCAACATGAAATAAAAATTCAGGCAGTTCTATCGTATGAATCATAGAAACTTTCATTTCCTGAAAAGTCTCGTGTCACGAGGAATTACTTAGAGGAATTACATTGCCTTCTCTTCTTCCCGTCTTCATGTTTACAGCCCAAACTATCGTACGATACTAATCGCTCAAGAGCTTATATCGCCTTAGTATGAACGGGGCCTTGTACTATTTTTCGATATAGTCGCCACCGACAGTGAGACACTTGTCGTTGGTTGCAATCAGTTTGAAGAATCCACTCTGGTAAAACTCGGTTCCCCGCGATGCAAGGAATTGTTCCACAGCCTGCTCCACCTCAGCATTGGTGTGAAAGTGACGTCCCGAGAGTGCATGGAGCTTGTGATGGGTCCAGGCACAACCAATACGCAGTTAGGACGCCACGTCTGCCACCGTAATACGCCTGTCTGCTAAAGCTGCGGTTTCTTCCAGTAGCGGTATCGCTTTCTAGCGACCGTAATGTGACGACGAATGACGTCACAAAAAATCGTTCCGCATAGAAACAAAGGCGAGTGGTTTTCTAGGAAGCGTTGACTACCACAGTCAGATAAAGTTGCGGTGGCGTCATTCATATGACGGTGGTGAGTGCGGTAGCAAACAGTTCGTCAACGTTTTTGTACGGTGTACGGTGTGTGCTGAATGTAGTGAATTATATACAATGGCTTTATTGGAGTATGGAAGAAGAGGAAACAATAGATTTCGAAAATAATCATGAGACATTGTATAATGTGAAGATTAACCTTAAAAATACACAGTGTTTCTGTTCAGGAGGTATTTGTATTTTGTTTCTGTTGTCCTTTATGTAATTCAGAACATAAATAACACTGCTGTCAACCGAAAATATTATCTGAATTTATCTTCAATGCAGTGCAGATGACGACGCACTCACCTAATTTCATAAGCACCTTCTGTAGGACGCCTTTTAAAAATTTCACCCCCCCCCCCCCCTCCGAAATATTCTTCTTGTTCCAAAAATATTACGAGCGCCATGTCAATATTTCTTCTTTAATTTTATGACAACATGCCGTCACGACACACACAGCTCTAACTTTACACCATTGTTCACCGTCAAGACGGTTCGCAGTTTCTATACGTCATTCGCCGTCACATTACGGTCGATAGAAAGCGGTACCCCGCTACTGGAGGAAACCGCAGCTTTACACCATGCCCTGCATTCGAGCAATGTTGTTTTCATTCGTGGATATGGAAGGACGCCCACTTCGATCTTCATCCTCCACACTCTGCCGCCCTTCACTGAAGATGCAACACCAGCGACCGACCATTTGACGAGACATGACCACTTCACCACACACGGTCTGTACACTGACACACTAGTCCCACGTGCCCATTCATACCGGATAACAGCACACACTTCCACTGGTGACCACGTGGTCAGCACACGTCTGTTTGCCATTGTGAGTTGTACTCG
Source organism: Meconema thalassinum (assembly GCA_946902985.2). Taxonomy (NCBI): domain Eukaryota; kingdom Metazoa; phylum Arthropoda; class Insecta; order Orthoptera; family Tettigoniidae; genus Meconema; species Meconema thalassinum. Next base: position 139,171,014 of record OX336401.1, read on the forward strand.
AATGATATCGGGCACACTGGTCTGCTGCTCCTCTCTCTTCTTCGGCGCTCTGCGTATGCGTCATTCCTCCTCCGCTGTCGCTCCTTCCGTACATTTGTATGTCCTGTAACAATATATCATTTTTAACCTACCATCATATTCATGTTCAGGCACATATGAACTAGAGGTTTCGCCCCTTGAAACACCTTCCTGATGTCACCGCCGTTTCAGATGAACAATTCACCGAATTATCACCGGAATTCGAACCCCGCAGTCATCCGGGAGAAAGGTTAGTGGCTGTGCTACTGCACCATATTTTTGATATTCTTTATACTCTCAGTGTTTTAGTAGCTCCATGGCGCCATGAATAGCAAAGTGTTGGTATTTATTCGTGGTCTTGTCCCAGTATAACTCATATGGCAATAATAAAGAGTGCGGTAATGCCTCCTTAAAGTTTCGCTCTTTCTTCCTTGAGGTGTGTGAGGCCATAAAACTCCTTGAGTAGCTCCGAAAATACGGGACCCTAGGGACATTGACTTGCCAGGGATATTCACAATTTTACTACCCCAAGATCGTGAGTTCTATTCTGACCACGGAAGAGGATGCATTCATTCATTCTCTCATTCACTCATACCATGAGAATATAGCATTATTAAGGGGACCATGTAGTGTAATTGCTAGCCCGTGGTGTTGGGGTAGCGCACTTGCTTCTCACCCAGAGCCCTCGGGTTTGTTTCCCGGCTCCGTCAAGGTTTAAAAGAATCCACAGTTCTTCACAATCCCTTCAGGCAAGCAATTCAATTAAAACTCAGCAATTTTTCTAGGTTTGTGTCGTGTCTTGTGTGGGGTTTCGCCTGAAATCATTGCATGGTGAGTGTTGATATATTCATCATTAGATTACTTTGTGTTTGTATTTTGTATTATATTTGCATAGCTGTCGAGTGTTTGGCCTCTTTCTCGTATTTATTGAATAACGGTGATAAAAGTAGCATAGCTTCGGTGTGTTATTTATTTGTTTATGTACCGTATTTCTCTATTTGAATGTCCTCGGCGTTGACTCAGGATCGACATTTGCATTATATTGCGCATGATAGTACCGAAATAATGTCCGAAGTGTAGCCTGAGTATTATTCGATCCACATCTACAATAAAAACTTGGCAACACAGCTCAGCTGTTCGAAGCTCCCGCCATTTCCTCCACGTTCTTTCTTTGGAAATACAGAGTTATAGGCAGCGGAGCGAGCCGCCCTCATGTGCCGCCTGCCTTAACACTGTGACTCCACACACTCGGATAAGCTTCTGGATTCAAAGTACAGAAATTAAAACTCGTAGCAATTTATTATTTTGATCTCACAGACAAATCCGAGGTGATGCCATTATAAAAAAAAATAAAAAACAGAGTCATTTACAACCACCGTTTTTATTTCCTTTCTTTTCATCACCCAAAACGGGGATAGAGGCTGTGTAAGGAAACATAAATACGACAGACACACGGAAGAATAAAAGAACAGAAGATGTAATATTTAGAGGGAAAAACGTTAATTAAAATTGGCCATTAGGAAAGTGGAAGTAGACATAAAATAAAAAAGAACGCAACAAATGACATTAAAAAACACACATATATATATATAAATACTTATTATAATGAGAGAAATGGTTAAGGAAATATTTTTTAAACCTTTGACATTATTATTTCTTCCCGGAGCTCGTTAGTCCCACGTTTCGTTAACAGTATTTGTCTATCTTTATGCTCTATATAACTTGGAACATCTGAACGTCGTCTTTATTACAGTACCCTCGAGCTCCTCTTAATAGGCAAGAAGCGTGTTCATTAAGGCAACCACAATATGCTTCATGTTACTGAGAATTTAATTGTTTAAATATCATGCAGTTCTTAAATTTCATCCAGAAAATACAGATTAATAATAATAATTATAATAATCAGTTGTCTCATATATAAAAGTGAAAGTCTGTATGTGGGTATGTATATTTGTTCCGTATACAAATCTACACCGTTCCACCATTCTCAACCAAATTTTGCATACACATAGTTAAGGACCCAAAAGGAACGGCTGGCTACATGCATTTTCGATAGTCTTTCTCAGTCTTCTGATTTCGACCCTTTTTCACTCGAGCAAAGGCTAATAAAGTAAAATAAATTAACTCATGAAGTAGCGGCTTCGGTGGCGTAGTTGGTAGCATGCTGAGCTTCTATGCCCAAGATAGCGGGTTCAAACCCGGCCGAAGCCGTCGGATTTTTTAAGAGCGTTAAAAATCCCTCAGTATGCCTTCCTTCGGAGGGGAAGTAAAGCCGGCGGTCCCATGTCATAGATTTATGGCATGTTAAAGATCTTTCCACTAATTACACCTGTGTGAAACTAAATTGGATAGGTTAAGAATGTAAACAACGCTCTTAAGTTGCTACGTTCGTTGCCAAGAGCCGACTGCGGTGGCGTCTAGTAGCTAGTTCTGAACTAGGCCTAGTAGTCGTTGACGGTGGCGTTTGGCGGCAAAAGTAGGAACTATTTGAAAATTCAAAGTTGCAGTCCCTACTTGAATTAAAAAACAAGATACACACACTAATACAGTCATCACAATTAACACCGGTTATCAGACAAATTCTACACACACACCCAAAGTACACGGGGCTACATGACCGCGTTGTCGCAGCCCCTAAACTAAGGAACCAACTAAGGAACCAATAACTCATGAAGGAATGGCAAGGCAGACCGTTTCCATGGCAACATTACTCAAGTCGAAACACGGCCGACTTGATGCGAGTTGCACTCTGCACTACCGGTATAGAAAATAGGGCTCTCTACAAGAAATCCCGTTAGTTGCTCAACTGCTCACACAGCACTGTCAACCCAGTACAGTATATAACAAAGACTTGACACTATTTGTCAATATAATTTCCGCAATATCAAAATGCAAATTATATAACAAAATATAATAGCGTGATATTGAATGACAGAAACAAAACTTAACCTTTGCACCTTATTAAAATAGAATTCCACTAGGTTCACTTGATTTTTATAAAACTTCATGATGACATAGTCATCTTGGCCGACACGCCTGATGATTTGAATGAGTTTTTGAATGGTATGGACTCCGTCTTGAGAAATGAATTCATGATGAAAATTAATAAAAGTAAAACAAAAATATTGGAATGCAGCCGAAATAAATCAGAATCCTCTATGGACATCAAATTGGCAGGTGAAAAACTAAAGGAAGTAGGAGATTTCTGTTACTTAGGAAGCAAAATAACCAGTGATGGACGAAGCAAAGAGGATATAAAGAGTAGGTTAGCTCAGGCAAGGAAAGCATTTTTACAGAAAAGGAATCTGTTGACATCGAATATAGATTTAAGTGTTAGGAAGTCATTTTTGAAGGCCTTTGTCTGGAGCGTGGCAATCTATGGAAGTGAAACTTGGACTATTGGTGCAACAGAAAAGAGGAAAATTGAAGCTTTTGAAATGTTGTGTTACAGGAGAATGATGAAGATCAGATGGGTAGATAGGGTTACAAACGAAGAGGTATTACGACTAGTTACTGATAAAACCATACCAGCATACCGGACAGATATCGTTCTTGAGGACAAAGTGCGGAAGAGAACCTTTCTCATTGATATTGCAGCGCCCAATTCCCATAATCTGCAACAAACCTGCTGTGAGATGATCACCAAGTATCTGCCCTTGACTGAGGAAATGCGGCAAATGTGGAGACAGGAAAGTGTAGTGGTTCTGAACAAAGTCATTTGTTCTACCAGCATTATCCCTAAATCATTGGCTCGTAACCTAGAAATATTGGTTGTCTGGTATAATGCCACCTGACTTACGAAGATCCCGTGCTCTTGTTCGAGAGTACAACAAGATCTGCAAGAATCCTCTGCTACCTGTTCTAGGCGACATACCAGCTCTTAGTCTCCAAAGATTGAAATCACGACATCCACCTCTTTGTGATGCTGCTTTGAAGACATCCACCAACTTCGATGCTTTGGAGGAATGGAAAGGCCGGTGGAATAACTCCACTGACTTGCCCCTACATAACATCTTCAGAGGGGGAAAAATTGCTAACGGATTCCAACTACCGCGTGCAACTTGGTCCAGACTGAACAGGATCAGGACAGGTCATGGAAGGTGCAGGGATTCCCTCTATAAGTGGAACTTTGTACCATCTCCAGAATGTGATTGTGGAGCCCCTCGCCAGACCATTCCCCACATTTTAAGCGAGTGTCAACTACGGGCTTATCCAGGAAGATTGGAAGGCTTGCTATCACCAACAGCGGAGGAACTGCAGTGGGTTCAAAAGTTGGACATTCAGCTATAACAGATAACACTAATGCCTGAAGTGAATCAGTGTTTTTTTTTGTTATTGTGTATATATTGTATATATTATGTATATAATTTCCTTGCCATACGCAAATAATAATAATTCATCTTGGAGACCTATTCCATTGTTCGCTCGTTTATCAATGTGTCACCCTAAGAGATGTGTCATACCGTCTCGCAGATAAGCCAACGATATGTTGACTTGTCCCACTTATGTGGCGAAATGAATGTGAAAACAATAATAATAATAATAATTTTACACTCACATGCACAGGATGGCCACCAGATTGCCAAAGAAACTACTTGGTATCATACACAGAGTAAATGCGGCACGGAATGGCTTAAAGAGGTACAGAGACACTTACAAGTAATTAGTATAGACCGAACTGAGTGCCAGACGGAAATCGCGAATGTTAAGTTTGAACCAAGATCATTACGACAACCTGGGATATTGGATGGATGAGAGGAAGATGGACCATTCCGCGAGAATGAAGAGATTTTGGGAGGAGCGGAGGAGACACACCTCCAAATGACATCATGTTATAATCGCTCTCCTGTAGGGGAATTTTCGCTTAAATACAAATAAAATAAGAAGTTCATTGCTATATGGAGCAGGAAATTGGACGTTAAACAGACAGCAAGCAAACACATTATTAGTAACAGAGATGGATTATTGGAGGAGGGTGGCAAGAAAATCAAGATTGAAAAAAAAAAAAAAAACCAGAAATACGAGATTCAGAGAAATTATGCAGGTAAAGAAAATGTACTAGAAGTGGTTGAAGAAAGAAGGTTACAATGGTTTGGACATGTGAAAAGGATGTTACATTGGCAAGTTGAAGGCAAACTGAAACGGGGTAAACCAAGAGAACAATGGATGGATGGTGTAAAGAGAAGAAAGGCTACCAGAGGCTTAACCGAGGAAGATGCTGAAGACCGAAATTTGTGGGGGTGTAGAAAATTTTTGGGTTGAAGGAGACTACTGTATTTTAGAATATTCCTAATAAATAAATAAATAAATAAATAAATAAATAAATAAATAAATAAATAAATAAATAAATAAATAAATAAATAAATAAATAAATAAATAAATAAATAAATAAATAATAATAATAATTCAATACTCATGTCCAAAAGATCTCTGATGTTATGAGGAAAAAGGGAATTTCATTTTATAGCCACTTGCTAAGAATGAAACCCACACGATTGACGGACCGGATCTTTACATATTTTAAAGATAAGAAGACCAAATCAGCCTGGTTCGAAGAAGTAGAAAGTGAACTACAGAAGATGGAGATTACTTGTGCATATAAAGAAGGCAACCCCCTCAGGAAGAAACTAAACGATCACCAGGGTTTTCAAGAAAAAAACAAGTTGAGGGCTGGAAAGATGTGGACGGATGAAAGAAAAGAGCAACACCGGCAACGTATGAAGCAGCACTGGGCAAAGATCAAAACCCAGAGAAGACAGTTGAAATGACGTGGTACCAGAAAGGAGAATTATGAGAAAAGTCTTAGGCCTAGTGAAAACAAAGGAAGTATGAAAATTAAGATCCAATGATGAAATATAGCCTACAGGACTATAGAATGCATAACGGAAACGATAAGAAAAAGGAGATTGATATTTTTTGAACATATTTCCATGTTAACAAAAAAGATATTCAAATACCTTGGCGAGAAAAGTTCAACGACTAGCTGGATTCAAGAGGTAAAGGAGGATTTAGAAGGAAATAATATAAGAGAAGAAGACTCTGTGGACAGAGAGATTTTTCGAAAGAAGGTGTTGATGGTATGGAAGGATTCCATGGAAGAGTGGAAAGGAAACCTGGGGCGAAGTGGTCTGAGGACAGGAAGGAGGAGCATATTCTAAAAACGAAACAAGTAGTTCCGTGAAGAACTATACAGCCTATTTTCATATATCCTACTTATATTAACTGCCACAATCAACATACAAAATTTCAGTTTAATTGCTGTAACAGATTCGTAGATATTGAGAACCGTCTAAATATTTCAGATGGTCGCCAGGTTGGATTTTTATTTTTGTACTATTACATTAAGATTATTGTGTACGTGTGGTATTCAAACTTCAATCGCATGATTAGACAACAAGAAGTAAAAACGAGATTTTAAAATTACGCACAGCAGCCATCTTGTGATAATGCAAACCATTGAAATAAATTAGATGCCAGTGGATCAACATTTGTATAAGCATTTAACGTGCAACGTTTCACGGCACTCGGATAGTTAATTTGCGAGAAACGTCCATTTAAATATTTATACTTCGCGTCGCCGCCATGTTGGATTTGTGCTCACCAGGTTACTGAAAGTCCTATAGGTGAACATATGTTCATAGTCTCTATGAACATAAAAAAAATCAGTTTGGTTGCTGTAAAAGATTCATAGATATTGAGAACAGTCTAAATATTTCGGGAGCTCACCATTTAGGAGTGTTATGTGTATAGGCCATAGAGTTATGTACCATTCAAGGACAATTATTGCATAGGTTCATTATTCAAACTTTCACTTCGATCGCATGATTACGACACAAGAAATTAAAACTTAATTTTAAAATTTCGCACAGCCGCCATCTTGAGGTTATGTAAGCAATTGAATTACATTAGATGGCAATGCATTACAATCTGCAAAATCAATTACTGTACCACATTTCACTGCGCTCAGAGAGTTAAATCACGAGAAAAGTCTATTAAAATATTTTAAATTCGCTTGGTCGCCATGTGCGTTTCGTACTTTACAGGTTTATGAAATATGCATAGGTATACCTGTATCAGTACCCTTTATCACCGTACAAAATTGCAGGGTGATATCTGTAATAGTTTCGGAGATATAGAATGTCAGTGAAATATTTCGCACAGCCGCCATTTTGAGGTTATGTAAACAATTGAACTAAATTAGACTCCAGTGCATTACAATGTGTATAAACATTTGCTGTACCAAGTTTCATTACATTTAGATAGTTAAATCGCGAGAAAAGTCTATTTAAATGTCTCAACTTCGCTTGGCCGCCATGTTGGTTTTGTAGTCACCAGATTTTTGAAAGTCTCATAGGTGAACTTCTAGTAGTGCCCTTTATCACCGTACACAATTTCAGGGCGATATCGGTAATAGTTTCGGAGATATTGAATGCTAGTGAAATATTTCGCACAGCCGCCATGTTGGATTGGAGAGACGTAACAAAATTTGAAGGGCACGGTCGAGGTCGCCGGGAATAGTGCTATGAACTTCCCGAGTTTCATTGAAATCGCTCCAGCCGTTTCGATTTTATTAGGGACACACACACACACGAATCACACACACACACACACGCACACACACACACACACACGCACACACACACGGACAAAAGGTGATCTCATAAGCCTATTTTTTCAAAATTGAAAATAGGCTAAAAATATTGGATAGAACGGAAGAGAACACAACAAAGAGTGAAGAATTGAAATACACGCACGGTCCATAGCAGGCCTTATCGGAAAAGGAAACTTTCGTGTCACGGATTAACAAAATGGAAATAGCTTACCATTAAACCAAAGATATTTACAAAACACGATTAATGTCCTTCAAGGCCAAACTAAGGCACTACATTACCGTTATTCGCCCGGAGGCGTTATACGCATCAGGATGCGTGGCGATGATTAAGAAAGGCCTGGCAGAACAACTGGAATCCAAAGAGAGAAAGAGTTTGAGAAAGATCTTGGGCCCGGTCAAGGAACGAGGAGAGTATAGAAGACGACACAACGATGAACTCTATCTACATGTGGAGAAAATAACGGTCACTATACGCAAGAGAAGACTCTCCTTTTATGCCCGTTTAACATGAATGAGTTCGGGAAGATTGTCCAATCGAATCTGTACCAACTTTGTGGGAAAGAAAACCAAAGGGATCTGGTTTACTGAGGTGGAAAAAGACCTACAAGAACTGGGGATATCACATGAGGACATCTTGGAACGTGACTCTTTGAAGAAGAAACTTTGAGAAATACAGAGCTTTCAGTCAAAACCCATGTTGAAAACCAGCAAGAAGTGGACCGAAGAACGGAAGGAAGCTCACCGAAGAAGAATGCGCGAACACTGTACCAATATGAAAGAACGAGGGAAAAGGCAGTCGAAATAACAAGGTCCATAGAAGGCCGAAGTGATTATAAGAAATAATAAGAATAATAAGAAGTGATAACAACAATTTATCAGAAAAAGAAGCCTTCCAATCGCATATGAGCAAAATTGAAAATTCTTATCATTTAACTAAAGGCGTCTGTAACAAACTGTCAATATCCTTCAACGCAAATCTACCGGGTGAGTTAGGCGTGGTCGTTACTGCATGGCTGCTGGCAGTCGCTCACAACCGGGAGGCGAGGAGGTTCGAATCCCCCGCCAGCAACCTTGAAGATGGTCTTCTGTGGTTTCCCATCTTCCTTCCAGGCAAATGCCGGGGTTGGTCCCTAACTATAGGCCACAGCCGCTATCTTCCAACTCCTCGTCCTTACATTCAAACTTTCCTCCCCAGACAACACTCCACACGCGACGGTACTTGTAGCTCACCCATTGGGTTAGTTATTAACAAGAAATGAACATCTACCTGAATCAATACTATACAGATAAAATTAATTATTTAACTTGTTTATAGTACATGTTTCAGGGATTAATTATATTTTATCCCCTTCATCAGCTGTTTAAAAAACAAAAAAAAACAAAGCGTAGCACAGTAATAAGATACGTATTTAAAACCTAATATGGTGCACCATAAAATTTAGGGTAATAATAATAATAATAATAATAATATCGTATGGCCTTGGGTGCCGGGTGCAAGCTTTGTTATTTGACACCCGGAGGGTAGCTTACATGCCGAATTTCGTTGTTCCTTGACTATGAAAGTCAAGGAGGTTAGATGTTAGTAGAGAAATGAGGAACTTTGTGTTGGCGGAAACTCCCGAGATTAATTTTGCCATTATGAACTCGGCCTACTGAATTCAAATGGGTTCTTTGACATGCCAACATCGTATGACATGCGTATCGTATTTTTTCCGCCTTTCAAAAATCACTTACCACGGCCAGGGTATAAGAATAGAATAAAATGAAGAGAAACAGATGGTGACGGTGATGAGCTACTCATGACAAATTGTAGTTCCTTGAAATGGTAGATATGTAACACCAATATTTCACCAATCCGTGTAGCTCTATAACCAATGAAGAGCCTGTATGCTTAAAGATCCAAATATAGCCTTTTCAAAACAAAGCGGCTTTAAGAAACCCGACGTGATGGAAAGTGATCATAGGTTAGTTTAAAGCATGTGGTGTCTGAAAGAAAGCAATGGAAAAACAGATAAAATTAAACCAGTGACAAAGATGAAAAATATATAAAAATCATTATGCAAATCTAATTTAAACGACATTGAAAGAATATAAATCAAATACATATGATAAACTTACATGTGGTTAGGACAACGTTACATTTGGAAAGTGATGTGTCTATTGTTTAAAATTTTATGGGCGTAGCATAGTCCAAAGCTCAAATAGAAGGTAGTAGGAAATGAAATAACGTCAGTGCTAGTTCTGGAAACGGACGTAGATACGAATGGAGCGTTACTGTGAAAAGATGAACTTATGGGAAGAAGAAAACGTACAAAGTGGAAGAATTAAAACTAGAAAATGTAATGAAAAAACAATTATTAGGGGACTGGTACTAGCGGTAATGGTGATTAATAAAAGTATGTAATGATGTATAAAATATTTATAATAGAAAAATTATATTAAAACATTTAAGGTGGTTTAATATTGGATTTAACAGTTAAGTTATCTGTGAGAGTGTCAAATAAATATTTGATTCGAAAATGATTTCATTAAGATTCACTGGGTCTGGAATTTTGTGTGCTGTGTTGATTTCCATAGATTCGAGAACGTTCATCATAGTACCTTTCTTAGTGTAATGTAATATCTGTAAAACATTATCTCTGTTAGTGAATTTATGACCTGAATCTTCCATGTGTGCGGCCATGGCTGAATATTTTCTGTATTTAGTGGCATTTAAGTGATCATTATATCTTGTGGTGAAAGCTCTTCCGGTTTGACCTATATAATTTGCGTTACATTCATTACAATTTAACCTGTAGACACCGGATTTGCTGAATTTATTCTTCAAGTTGATAGCATTAGAATTAAAGAAAATGTTCTGATTAGTATTGTTTGTTTTATAAGATAATGGGTGTCCGCCTAGAAGCAGCTACAAACTGGCGGGCCGGACATGTCCCGGGACACTCCCGGCACTAATAGCCAAACGCAAAAAAAAAACGCAAACCTGAATCAATACAGCAATGTCATTCGAAGCTCCTGTACGGTTCCGAATGCCTCATGATGAAGAAAGAAAAAAGGCTTGGTGGAAAAACTATAGACAAAAGAAAGGGAAATTTTGAGAAAGATCTTGGTTCCCGTCAAAAACCATGGGAAATATAGAAGACGGCATAATCATGAACTGTGGAGAAGATAACCGACACAATCCAGAAGAAAGGGATTAACTTTTATGGACATGTTAAGCAAATGGGCACAGAGAGACAGACAAACCGCATCATTACTTACTTCCAGGAGACGAAAACCATGGTTCATTGTACTAGATAGAGATCTCAGAGAAGTGGGCATAACATCAACACACTGAAGAGAGTTAGTTACTTATTGCTGTTTTAAGGGGCGGAACTACGAGGTCATCTGCCCTTCTTAACACAGATTAAAGTGTACAAATTTAGAATGGAATTGAAAATGTAGAAATGAAATATGAAAAGACTGAATATTAATAAAAAATAAATAAATAAAACTAGTGGGCCTATCCCCCAAATCACTCCACAGGAAGTTACCACTGCCCTAAAAAGCATGAGAAACCATAAATCTCCTGGGCCAGACAACCTCCCTGCTGACTTCTGGAAACTTCAAGAACTGCAATCTACTGCGATAGATTGGCTTGTTACCTTTTTCAATGCCATATTGGATTCTGGCCACATCCCTATTAACTGGGCTACAAGCATTACAGTACCGATTTTCAAGAACAAAGGAGACCCAGCGGAATGTTCAAACTATCGCCCAGTACGTCTTCTCTCACATACAATGAAGATCTTTGAGAGGATTCTTGATCGACGCCTACGTGCCAAGCCATCACCGAAATCAGCTCCAACCAGTGCGGGTTTGTCAAGGGGGCTGGAACCGCTGACGCCATCTTCGCAGCACGGTTACTGATGGAGAAGCACCGTGAGAAAAGAAAGCCTCTGCATATTGCCTTTCTTGACCTTGAAAAGGCCTTCGATAGTGTTCCTCATGAGTTGATTTGGTATGCGCTCCGCAACCATGGTGTGCCAGAGTCATTTGTAAATGTGGTCAAGATGTTATACACGAACACCAGCAGTAGAGTACGTTGTGCTGTTGGCACCTCGGAAAACTTTCCTGTAAATGTCGGCGTCCACCAAGGCTCAGCACTATCACCGTCCCTTTTTGTTCTTGTGATGGACACCATCACTCGTGACCTGCAACGGAATGTTCCTTGGACCCTTCTGTATGCAGATGATATAATGGTTGCAGATGACAACCGAGAAAAACTCCAATGTCAAGTTGAAGATTGGAATAACCGCCTCTCCCAGTACGGCCTATGTCTGAATGTGAAAAAGACGGAGTATCTGGAGTTAAACTCAAGCGATGGTACCATTCAAGTCGCTGGACAAAATCTAGTCAAGACAGAATGCTTCAGGTACCTTGGATCTCGTCTTCAGAGTGATAGCAACTTCAATGATGAAGTAAGAGCCAGGGTAAACGCAACCTGGTTGCGGTGGAAGGAGGTCACGGGTGTGCTTTGCGACTAGAAAATGCCACTTCGTCTCAAATCGAAAATATATCGGACAGTGGTACGGCCAGTTGCGCTGTATGGAGTTGAATGTCGACCATCCGACAAAATTTCAGAACGTCGCCTGCACGCCATGGAAATGAGAATGCTCCGTTGGACAATGGGCATCTCCCTTATTGACCATGTCAGAAACGACACAATTCGGGAGCAAATGGGTGTCGCCCCAATTGTGGACAAAATGAGAGAGAAACGGCTCCGATGGTATGGCCATGCCCTGCGTGCAGCGTCTGATACTGTTAATAACTCTGTCCTTCATTTTGAGGTTGAAGGCCTACGCCCCAGAGGACGACTGAAGCAGCGTTGGCAAAACACAATAAATGGTGATTTAAAAATTACCGGCCTAAATCCAGCTGACGCACAAAACCGGACAAAATGGAGGTCATTGACCAAAAAAGTGGACCCTGCACCAGCGGGACAACGCTAGGAAGAAGAAGAAGATATAAATAAAACTATTATTATTATTAGTGATTTAAGCCCATCTCCTCAGTCCTTAGCCCAAGGTCGCGGGTCAAACCTGGCCGAAGTCTTCGGATTTTTCAAGAGCGTTAAAAATCCCTAAGTAAGCCTTCCTTCGGAGGGGGAAGTAAAGCCGGTGGTCCCATGTCATAGATTTATGAACCTTCCACTAACTACACTTGTGTGAAGCCAAAATTTGCAGGTTAGAATTGATGACGCTCTATTAGTTCCACCGTTCGCCGCCATGCTACCAACTGCGCCACCCAAGCCGCTTAACTAACAAAGCTCAAGGTGACGAGGGTTTACCCTTTATGACATTACACATGCATTGACACTTTCGTGATTCTGTACGGCTCTTGGAGGCGTTGGAAGTACAGTACAATAAAAAATAAAGAACCACCACGTCTTGTGCTCCCCTTTGAGTCGCAGGCAGACGAAGCACGTTCTATGAAAATCTGCTTATCTCCCAACCTCACTTCTCCCGTCCTCGCTTTATATATATTTTTCATTTCTCCATTCCTCGTGTCGAAGAGTTTAGAGCCCACAAGGGAACTGGGGATTTGATTTATGGTTCTTTTAAGTGTGAAGTCTTCCTCGCCGCGATCATCGCGCTGGGGTTATATGAAAATAGAAATAACTTAATAGGAGCCGTCGAAAGCAATCTTCCGCTTTCTTATCTGAACATTTTAAAGACAACACAGTGGAAATTATTAAGGTGACATTTTAACATGTACAGGCGTGGCCAGGTATTGGAATAATTTATTTTCCAAATATACGAGGCACGTCCAGAAAGTAAGTTCCGTTTGGTAATAAAATTAAATTGTGTACAGATACAGAAAAAAATATTTATTGCACAACATTCTACGCCTCTTAAACTACTTTTCCACATAACTGCCGAACTTTTGCAGGCATTTGTCTTAGCGTGGCACAAGTTTTTGGATACCTTCTTCATAGAAGTTTGCCGCCGACCCGTAAACGAGAGTGAAGACTCCCCTTAAGATATCCTACTGATTGGCCACTACTGTTTGGCAAATTGCGTGCTTACCAGGAGAACTGCGTATGTTTAGGAGTTCTCCTGACCACATAAGCAATTTGCCTAACAGTGATGGCCAAACAGTAGGATATCTTAAGGGGTGTCTTCACTCTCGTTTATGGGTCGGCGGCAAACTTCTATGAAGAAGGTATCCAAAAACTTGTGCCACGCTATGACAAATGCCTGCAAAAGTTCGGCAGTTATGTGGAAAAGTAGTTTAAGAGGCGAAGAATGTTGTGCAATAAGTATTTTTCTGTATCTGTACACAATTTAATTTTATTACCAAACGGAACTTACTTTCTGGACGTGCCTCGTACAATGGAAATCCATTGGAAATTGTAAAAAGCTTTAAGTATTGGGGAGCATACTCACAGAATATGGTACAATAAATGCAGAAATATGAAAGAGAATCCAACAAGCTAATGGATTTTACCAGTGTGTGAGGGGTTTAGTATGGAACCAGGAAGTTCCAGAGAAATGCAAGAAAGTTCTATTCTCAATGTATTCCACACCAATTTTGACATATGCTGCAGGTACTTGGACCACAACAAAACGCTATGAAAGCCGAATACAAGCAGCCGAGATGAAGTTCCTTAGAGGAATAATTGGGAAGACACGGAGGGATAAAATCAGAAATGTAGACATTAGGGAGAGTACTGGGTTCCCAAAACTACAAGACAAGATAGAGCCCAGTAAGCTGAAGTTGTATGGTGGGTGAGGGGTTATCTTGTCGGTCTACTAACCCCAAGCTTGCAGGTTTGGTCCTGGCCGTGGTAAGTGATTTTTGAAAGGCTGCAAAAATACGACACGCATGCCATACGATGTTGGCATGTCAAAGAACCCATTTGAATTCAGTAGGCCGTGTTCATAATGGCAAAATTAATCTTGCGAGTTTCCGCAAACACAAAGTTCCTCATTTCTCTTATTAGAAAGCGCTATAATGTTCAAGGAACTTAGATATCTAACTTCCTTGACTTTCATAGTGATTCAAGAAACAACGAAATTCTACAGGCAAGCTACCCTCTGGGTGTCAAATTACAAAGCTTACACCCGGCACACGAGGCCATACGATATTATTATTATTATTATTATTCTTTCTTTCTTTCTTTCTTTCTTTCTTTCTTTCTTTCTTTCTTTGTTGGTTTAGTCCAGCTATGGACCACGTCAGTTCATCAACTTACGTCTTTGGGCCTTGATCTTAGGCCAGTGTTCACGCATTCGTTGCCTGTGAGACTCCTTTCTTTCTTCAGACCACTTCTTGCCGGTTTTTAGCCTACTTTTCACATTTTGCAAAAATGAGGAAAAAGTAGACTTATGAGATCGGGCAAATGTGTGTCTGTCTGTCTGTCTGTCCTTCTGTCTGTCTGTCTGTCTGGCCGTGTGTGTGTCCCCCCCCCTATCAACTCCTAAACGGCTGCAGCAATCGAAACAAAATTTGGTAGGAGTAAAGATCTATACCTGAATATCTCACGGCCATATTTGAAAATGATGTCAGTGCTACCAACTGCTAAAAAATCGCAATTGAAATTTGAGCTCCATGTTGGATATCTCGGAAAGTATGAATGGGAGCCATTTCAAAATTGGCACACGTACAGATCATAATATTTCAGTTTAATTTCCAGGAGGCCAAACATGGCAGTGTTGCCAAAATGATTATAAGCCTCCTGAAAGGTCCAATTTTTAAATGCATATAACTTCTACACTGTCAAGTGGAATTCAACCAAATTTCGTATGTTGTATGTGTACATAACCAGATATGACTGAGCGTATTCTTAAGACCTACCAGGGCTGCCAACTGTTAATAAATGCTCCTAATTTCTTTTATCCAAATACCAATATATCAGAAAGTATGCAAGCCGACAGCTTTAAACTATGCACACGTATAGTACCTGACATTCTATATTAATTTGGAGTAACTTATATACGTCAGTGCTACCAACATGATTCTAAGCCTGCTGACAGGTCCAACTTTAAATACATGTAACTTCCATACTATCATTCGGATTTCAACCAAATTTCGTATGTGCTATGTGTACCATAACAGATATGACTATGCGTATTCTAAGGAGCAACCAGGGCTGCCAACTGTTAATATGTGCTGTCCCTATTTTTGTTACCCTAATATCAATATATCAGAAAGTATGCAAGCCAATAGCTCTAAACTTTGCACACGTATAGTACCTGGCATTCTAGACAAATTTGGAGTAACTAATTACGTCAGTGCTGCCAACATGATTCTAAGCCTGCTGATAGGTCCAATTTTAAAATGCATGTAACTTCTATATTAACTAATGGATTTCATTCAAAATTGGCACAACAATAGATCATATTATTTCAGATTATTTCTGACCAATACATGTATGACATTGTTGCCAACATGATTTTACGCGCGCTGTTAGATCCAATATTTAACTGCATGTAACGTCCATGCTATTCATTGGACTTCAACCAAATTTTGTATTTAGTACCTTAAGAGACGGAACTAAGAATATATTCAGTCATCAGGGCTGCCAACTGTAGTGCTCTATTAGGATACATTATGCCAGGTATACAGTATTTCGAACTAATTGGAAATTTCGATATTAGCAACTTAATTTCGTCATTATTATAGATAGGTTCATATTCTGTAGAATAATCATTGGCATGAAAAGTAGGCTGTATAGTTCTTCACGGAACTTCTTGTTAATTTCGCTTTTTCTTGGAATTGGTGGTGTGCTCCAAGCTTTTCCTTCAAGAGGTCACGTTCCATAATGTCTGCGTGGATGATCCCTATTTCGTGTAAATCCTTGTCTACCTCACAAAACCAGGAGCCCTTGTTTTTTTGTTGTTAAGAGAATAGGTAAATTATTATTATTATTATTATTATTATTATGAGAATGGAAGAATATAGAGTGCCAAAAAGAATATTTATGGAAAAAATGCCAGGAAGAAGACCACGAGGAAGGCCCAGAAAGAGGTGGATAGTTACGGTGAAGGAGAGCATAGAGAAAAGAGGAGTAAAAGAAGTATTGAAAGAAGGAAATGAATGGTGGAGGGACAGAAAACTGTGGAGGTCCTTGATTCGCAACCCGAAGAAGACAGTGGCACTTGGATAAATAAAGATAGCTTTGAAGCTATTTTCAGTGTTAACAAATTATATTTTAGATTTCAGTCTGTCAACACAAAAGTAATTCCAATTACTGGAATATGTGAAAAAATAACCTGTAATAAATGACATGTGATTAAGATTTATATATTGTTATGGACTGTTGAAAAGGGGAGAAACCTAAGGGATGACATGTTTCGCTTCTCAAACGAGCTTCATCAGATTTAAATTTACAAGACAAATAGCTCTACCAAACTTGAATACGTGTAGGTTTGTTTTCATTGATTCAAAAAAAAACAGAAAGCAAAACTAAAAAAAAAAAACTAAAAAGAAAATCAGAAAACAAACACAAATACCGAAAACACAAAGCAAAAAGCAAAATTAAAAAAAGCAAAAGCAATAAACAAACACAAAACAAACAAAACACACAAAGTAAAATAAAAAACAAAATCAGAAAACAAACATTAAGCCAAAGACAAAAAACACAAAGCAAGAAGAAAAAAGTAGACAACAACAAACACAAAACCAAAAAGTTACAGTCAGTCTGAAGGACTAGACTTTGTATCATTTTAAATGCTACAAATGCTGAAAAATGCTAGAAAGGCTGGAGGCTTCTCGAAAGACTCTTGACATGTTAGAAAATTATCTGCATAATACTTATCTTGCTTTACAATACTTTACCTTGTTTCAAATTACTCGCGACCGGCAAGTGCAAACCAAGGGCAAAGCAAGTTCAAGCGCGTGGAGGGAGATGGCTGGATGACGTGCCCCTTCCATCCAGTCTAAAAACACTTATAGTGTGCGATGTATTGAAGATAGAGATATGCTCTCCCGGACGTTTTTGTAGAACTTTTCATGCTGACCAATTCTTACGCTCATAGTATATTGATATTTTTAACGGTTTGCGCAGCATAAGCTTAAGAAGCGCACGGACGCCAAGTTTGTTTTCGACTTTTTCACTGAAATCGTTACTGCTTGATCATACACAAATTATTTTCTACAGAATCTTTCCTCGAGATATCCTTTACAGAATGGTGAAAACCGCATCAAAATCCATCCAGTGGTACACGAGATTATCCGTGACATCCAAGAATCGGGGATTTTTGTCTTATACTAACGAAGTAGAGATTGTCGTGGAACACATGCACCAAGCGGTACTATGACGTCACACACCTCAGTACATCTAGGTACATTTCGTCCCGTCACCGTAACGTAACGCCAGACCCCAGCGTAACGACGAAGTCGACAAGATTATTTAAAATGATAAAATCTTTAAAACATTTCATAACAGAAAAGAAAAATAAAGAAACAAACACACACAGCGAATCTTGACTCCTCATTACAGCCGAGGGGCGTGATTTAATGCACTTGGCTAAGCTGTAGGGTAATCAAAACTTTACTTGTGAATTGTTCAGCTGTTAGTAGCATATCAACAATTTATTATCACATTAATTCTTATAAACATGGGAGTGACACATTTATGAGTTGTTCATATCGTATATATAAATACAAAGTAAAAATAATAGTGGGTGGTAAAATACGTGCGTCACATTTATTTGCTAATTAAAGGGTTCAATGTAAAATATATACACCAATTAAAAATATATACACAAAGAGCAACACCAGATCAATACATATCGCCACAGGGGTGTCCAATCGTAGTGGTCAGGTGCTCATTATCCTCCTACGAGCGTATTTTATGGGAAGGTTGGTTGGTGGGTTCATTAGTTTAGGGGCTGTGACAAGGCAGTCATGTATCCCCATGTACAGGGTCAACGAAAAATAATTCCAACATTTCAAGAAATTATAGCACCGAAACCCTTTATGTTAAACGTGTAATTCTTTCACTGAACGCCAGCTGGTTAAAGTAAGTTTTGTTTTGGAGGGGACGTGACCTTGCTATGCGCACACTAGATGCGCAGTAGCCAAGGTCGGCCGGGGGCGCGTGCACCAATGACTGCACCGTCCGACAAACTGCACCTGATTACAAAGCTGTAATTCGATGGTTTAATCAGTTTAAGGAAACAGGGACTGTAGAGAAAAAATCCAGGCCAGGCCAGGCCAACCACCAACATCAGCATTGAACGCACGCTTTCCCAATGGCTGGATTGGTACTGCGCCAGAATTTATTTAAGGCCATTACAAAAGAACCAATCTGGATATGAACTAAGACCCAGGAAAAATAAAAGAGTGGATTAAAATCTTTTATTCATTAAAATTCGTGAGATATGGGAAAATCTATGTAGAAATTAGTGAAATACTATGCATCTTATACAATTATGAAAGACAAGAAAGAAGGAATGATTTAAATATGGATATATATTTATTATATGAACGAAGGGGAGGTCTACATTGCGAGAGACATCACGCCACATGAAGCGAGAGTTACGTCATGAAGGAGGAGAAGGGACGAAGGTCGAACTACGGACTGAGAGCGGAGAGGTGGTAGAAGTTACGTCACACCACGAGAGGGGAGGCAGAGTGAGTAACTTGCCGAGCGCAGAGAGCCGGACAGAAGAGTTCTTTCCAATTTGAGATTTCATCGAGTTAAGACCTCGAGGAGAAGCCAGTATTTGTTATAATAGTGCCACGCTTTATGAAAGTTGGAAGAAAAGACGAGTGCAGTACAGTAGACGGTAACTTGCGGAGCAAGCTACGTTTTCACGCAGAACAGCACAGCATATAGCTGAATATTACAGTGTTTTAAACAAAGCTGTTATACATCGCATAAAAACATTTATACAAGAGAAGAGATTCACTATTTTATTACGTTAGAACGCATACTTGAACATTATACATAAAAATGCAATTCATAAATCAGCAACGGGGAAGTCACATAAGTATCATCAGTGAAATGAGAATAACCATGTGCTAAGCACATCATAGGGAAGTGGAGACTACAAAGATGAACAGTTGAATTCCAGAATTCACAATTATGGAAGGCGCAGCAGAACATCCACGTGATGCAAAAAATCACAGAACGAACCTCTACGTTTCAACAAGAGTTCTTATACATCTGGAATACTCGCAAACGCTTGTATAAACGACGATTTTCAACCTTGAGAAGAGATGGAAATGCAAAGATGGGGAAAATAAGGAAGAGCCAGACGACTTGCAGTGAACGAGAGAGACGGAGCGGACGAAGCAGGCTGATTCACGGCAAGGTCGCTCACCCGAGCATGTCACCGACCTTGTTCCACTGGGGGAAGAGGCCAGCTGGTTCCGTCACAACCGGTCTACATAGCTGTGGGCGATGCGCGGACACGCTTGGTTTGGCAGACGAGAGAAGGTATTCCCAATACCAGATTCAACTCAAGGTAGAGAAGAGATTGCTTTATATTACGTAGAATTGTAGTTATGTTCTGTGTTTATCCTAATTGACCAACCGTATAATTTTGTCAGTGTAATTAAAATTATGTAAATTTTGTAGTATATTTTTCGTATTTTCTTAGGAGTCATTTTTCTCGTTCTTTGAAAATTTCAGTCACTTGGACGAAATTTTGCATAGCGCTGTTATTAATGTTAAACTCATTTCAGAGTAAAATCGTTTAGAATTCTTGATATTTGCGTTAGATTTAAACTAAATTAAATCTGTTTTATGCGCAGCGATGGAAGGTATAGTGAACTATTTAAAGAGAGTATAATATTGAACAAATTAAAGAAGGAGTATAATGGTCAATAAATTAAAGAAAGTATATTGAACCAAATTTAAGTACCGCATATTTAAAAAGTAGTTCCGTGAAGAACTATACAGCCTATTTTCATATATCCTGCTCATGTTAATTGCCTCTATCTACATACAAAATTTCAGTTTAATTGCTGTAACAGATTCGTAGATATTGAGAACCGTCTAAATATTTCAGATGGTCACCAGGTTGGATTTTTATTTTTGTACTATTATATTAAGATTATTGTGTACGTGTGGTATTCAAACTTCAATCGCATGATTAGATCACAAGAAGTAAAAACGAGATTTTAAAATTACGCACAGCAGCCATCTTTTGATTATGCAAACAATTGAAATAAATTAGATGCCAGTGGATCAACATTTGTGTAAGCATTTAACGTGCAACGTTTCACGGCACTCGGATAGTTAATTCGCGAGAAACTTCCATTTAAATATTTATACTTCGCGACGCCGCCATTTTGGATTCGTGCTCGCCAGGTTACTGAATGTCCTATAGGTGAACATATGTTCATAGTCTCTATGAACATAAAAATTTCAGTTTGGTTGCTGTAAAAGATTCATAGATATTGAGAACCTTCTAAATATTTCGGATGCTCGCCATTTAGGATTGTTATTTGCATAGGCCATAGAGTTATGTACCATTCAAGGACACTTATTGCCTAGGTTCATTACTCAAACTTTCACTTCGATTGCATGATTACGACACAAGAAATAAAAATTAATTTTAAAATTTCGCACAGCCGCCATCTTGAGGTTATGTAAACAATTGAATTAAATTAGATGGCAGTACATTACAATCTGCAAAATCATTTACTGTACCACATTTCACTGCGCTCAGACAGTTAACTCACTAGAAAAGTCTATTAAAATATTTCAAATTCGCTTGTTCGCCATGTTCGTTTTGTACTTTACAGGTTTATGAATTATACATAGTGTCCTAGCCCCAGCCCTTTATAAAAGGACTGCGCCTATAAATACATAAAATATAATCAGAAGTAACTACGTAAAAGACGACATGGCAACGCGACTACGGAGTAAGCCGTAGGTCATAGACCTAGGCTCCAACAGCAAGCACTTGGACAGGACACAGAGGACATTACACTCCCAACATACCGCTGAGTGGACTGACATCGCACATTTTACCTATAAATAGAGGTACGAACACGCGCCGCGCTCTCTTAAGCTCTTAGGCTCTAGCTCTTAAGCACGGGCTCTACATTTTACTTGGACGCAGTTACAGTCTTACACTCTATCGGAGTTGTGCTACGCCGGACCGATATGGGGGCATGGCCCCATATCGAGTCCCAACGCCACCAACATCATAGAAGACCGGTATCGACGGTGGGGTGAGTGATATCGTGCCTGCTTAATTCCTTTTTCCCCCTAGATTATTATTTCCATCCTCCCCTATTGCCATTGCCACTATTTCTTAATAAACCCCCTTTTTGAACAGTCTAATGATTACCTTTTATTTCGTTTAGGTTAAGAAGCCCTTCCCTTTAGATTAGTACCTAGTTTTAAGATCTCCATTGAACGCTGACATGCAGGAGGCGCTGCACAGCAAGCGTGCGGCCTAGAGGTAAGCTAGGTGAGTATTCCTCCCGCCAGTTCCCCTGTATGTAAATTGCTCTCTAAACGTGTCCGCAGTTCTTCATAAGACATCCTAGTAAATCCCCGTAGATGCAAGGATGCCCAACACTCAAAACCTCCTTAACAAATGGTGCGAGTCACCGGGTACTTTTATTGATTAACCCTGGTGAGCCACACAATCAAAACATCCTCAACAAAGGCTGAAGGCACGGAGTGAATCCCTCTAAAACGGATCAGCTCAGCCCTCAAACCAATCCAACATCCTTAACAAAAACTGGGAGGCGCGGGTTAGACAATCAAACACCCTTAATAAATGGTGATTAAGGCACCAATCAAAAACATCCTTAACAAATGATGAAGGATGCCCCCCGGACGAACGTGACGCAAGACCAAAGTTCCAACACGCATGGCAGCAACAACAGTCAAAACCTACGAACCTTAATAGACTGTCAGCCGTTTTAGGCAGGAGCCTTCAGCTATTTCTTTCCAACACTTTAATGTTAATTTTTTATCTTAATAACATAACTACATGTTTTTTTACGCACATAATCAAGTAACTTTGACGGAATTTCACGTTTTCTAGGATATTTTTACAATTTTCTTTTATCATCCCCACGTTGTAAGGAGGTTAATCATAGTAGCGCACGCTCATAGCTACACTTGGCCTAGAGTACAATACACTATATTTTTTTCTTTCCCTTTTTTACACACGCTACAAAGGTCGCGTACTAGCTCATAAGGGATCGCCATTATTTAAGCTCCTTACAGCATCATTTTCCATCGTAGGAGAATTACAGTTATGCATGCATCCTCGCAGCAGGGCTCGACTTGACGGCATCGTACGCAAGTCACGCACTAGTCCGAGTACGGTGCTAATAATGTAAATTTCCTATGCGATTTCATTAAAGATATATCTTTCAACTTCATTTATTTCAATTTATATCTCCGCTGAAATTCCATTTTTTATTATTTTTTTTCTTCAATTTTAACAAAACAATGTCAATACTTTTATGCAAATTTCAACTCTGCCAAATCATAGTAGCGCACGCTCATAGCTACACTTGGCCTAGAGTACAATACACTATATTTTTTTCTTTCCCTTTTTTACACACGCTACAAAGGTCGCGTACTAGCTCATAAGGGATCACATCACGCCACATGAAGTGAGAGTTACGTCATGAAGGAGGAGAAGGGACGAAGGTCGAACTACGGACTGAGAGCAGAGAGGTGGTAGAAGTTACGTCACACCACGAGAGGGGAGGCAGAGTGAGTAACTTGCCGAGCGCAGAGAGCCGGACAGAAGAGTTCTTTCCAATTTGAGATTTCATCGAGTTAAGACCTCGAGGAGAAGCCAGTATTTGTTATAATAGTGCCACGCTTTATGAAAGTTGGAAGAAAAGACGAGTGCAGTACAGTAGACTGTAACTTGCGGAGCAAGCTACGTTTTCACGCAGAACAGCACAGCGTATAGCTGAATATTACAGTGTTTTAAACAAAGCTGTTATACATCGCATAAAAACATTTATACAAGAGAAGAGATTCACTATTTTATTACGTTAGAACGCATACTTGAACATTATACATAAAAATGCAATTCATAAATCAGCAACGGGGAAGTCACATAAGTATCATCAGTGAAATGAGAATAACCATGTGCTAAGCACATCATAGGGAAGTGGAGACTACAAAGATGAACAGTTGAATTCCAGAATTCACAATTATGGAAGGCGCAGCAGAACATCCACGTGATGCAAAAAATCACAGAACGAACCTCTACGTTTCAACAAGAGTTCTTATACATCTGGAATACTCGCAAACGCTTGTATAAACGACGATTTTCAACCTTGAGAAGAGATGGAAATGCAAAGATGGGGAAAATAAGGAAGAGCCAGACGACTTGCAGTGAACGAGAGAGACGGAGCGGACGAAGCAGGCTGATTCACGGCAAGGTCGCTCACCCGAGCATGTCACCGACCTTGTTCCACTGGGGGAAGAGGCCAGCTGGTTCCGTCACAACCGGTCTACATAGCTGTGGGCGATGCGCGGACACGCTTGGTTTGGCAGACGAGAGAAGGTATTCCCAATACCAGATTCAACTCAAGGTAGAGAAGAGATTGCTTTATATTACGTAGAATTGTAGTTATGTTCTGTGTTTATCCTAATTGACCAACCGTATAATTTTGTCAGTGTAATTAAAATTATGTAAATTTTGTAGTATATTTTTCGTATTTTCTTAGGAGTCATTTTTCTCGTTCTTTGAAAATTTCAGTCACTTGGACGAAATTTTGCATAGCGCTGTTATTAATGTTAAACTCATTTCAGAGTAAAATCGTTTAGAATTCTTGATATTTGCGTTAGATTTAAACTAAATTAAATCTGTTTTATGCGCAGCGATGGAAGGTATAGTGAACTATTTAAAGAGAGTATAATATTGAACAAATTAAAGAAGGAGTATAATGGTCAATACATTAAAGAAAGTATATTGAACCAAATTTAAGTACCGCATATTTAAAAAGTAGTTCCGTGAAGAACTATACAGCCTATTTTCATATATCCTGCTCATGTTAATTGCCTCTATCTACATACAAAATTTCAGTTTAATTGCTGTAACAGATTCGTAGATATTGAGAACCGTCTAAATATTTCAGATGGTCACCAGGTTGGATTTTTATTTTTGTACTATTATATTAAGATTATTGTGTACGTGTGGTATTCAAACTTCAATCGCATGATTAGATCACAAGAAGTAAAAACGAGATTTTAAAATTACGCACAGCAGCCATCTTTTGATTATGCAAACAATTGAAATAAATTAGATGCCAGTGGATCAACATTTGTGTAAGCATTTAACGTGCAACGTTTCACGGCACTCGGATAGTTAATTCGCGAGAAACTTCCATTTAAATATTTATACTTCGCGACGCCGCCATTTTGGATTCGTGCTCGCCAGGTTACTGAATGTCCTATAGGTGAACATATGTTCATAGTCTCTATGAACATAAAAATTTCAGTTTGGTTGCTGTAAAAGATTCATAGATATTGAGAACCTTCTAAATATTTCGGATGCTCGCCATTTAGGATTGTTATTTGCAAAGGCCATAGAGTTATGTACCATTCAAGGACACTTATTGCCTAGGTTCATTACTCAAACTTTCACTTCGATTGCATGATTACGACACAAGAAATAAAAATTAATTTTAAAATTTCGCACAGCCGCCATCTTGAGGTTATGTAAACAATTGAATTAAATTAGATGGCAGTACATTACAATCTGCAAAATCATTTACTGTACCACATTTCACTGCGCTCAGACAGTTAACTCACTAGAAAAGTCTATTAAAATATTTCAAATTCGCTTGTTCGCCATGTTCGTTTTGTACTTTACAGGTTTATGAATTATACATAGTGTCCTAGCCCCAGCCCTTTATAAAAGGACTGCGCCTATAAATACATAAAATATAATCAGAAGTAACTACGTAAAAGACGACATGGCAACGCGACTACGGAGTAAGCCGTAGGTCATAGACCTAGGCTCCAACAGCAAGCACTTGGACAGGACACAGAGGACATTACACTCCCAACATACCGCTGAGTGGACTGACATCGCACATTTTACCTATAAATAGAGGTACGAACACGCGCCGCGCTCTCTTAAGCTCTTAGGCTCTAGCTCTTAAGCACGGGCTCTACATTTTACTTGGACGCAGTTACAGTCTTACACTCTATCGGAGTTGTGCTACGCCGGACCGATATGGGGGCATGGCCCCATATCGAGTCCCAACGCCACCAACATCATAGAAGACCGGTATCGACGGTGGGGTGAGTGATATCGTGCCTGCTTAATTCCTTTTTCCCCCTAGATTATTATTTCCATCCTCCCCTATTGCCATTGCCACTATTTCTTAATAAACCCCCTTTTTGAACAGTCTAATGATTACCTTTTATTTCGTTTAGGTTAAGAAGCCCTTCCCTTTAGATTAGTACCTAGTTTTAAGATCTCCATTGAACGCTGACATGCAGGAGGCGCTGCACAGCAAGCGTGCGGCCTAGAGGTAAGCTAGGTGAGTATTCCTCCCGCCAGTTCCCCTGTATGTAAATTGCTCTCTAAACGTGTCCGCAGTTCTTCATAAGACATCCTAGTAAATCCCCGTAGATGCAAGGATGCCCAACACTCAAAACCTCCTTAACAAATGGTGCGAGTCACCGGGTACTTTTATTGATTAACCCTGGTGAGCCACACAATCAAAACATCCTCAACAAAGGCTGAAGGCACGGAGTGAATCCCTCTAAAACGGATCAGCTCAGCCCTCAAACCAATCCAACATCCTTAACAAAAACTGGGAGGCGCGGGTTAGACAATCAAACACCCTTAATAAATGGTGATTAAGGCACCAATCAAAAACATCCTTAACAAATGATGAAGGATGCCCCCCGGACGAACGTGACGCAAGACCAAAGTTCCAACACGCATGGCAGCAACAACAGTCAAAACCTACGAACCTTAATAGACTGTCAGCCGTTTTAGGCAGGAGCCTTCAGCTATTTCTTTCCAACACTTTAATGTTAATTTTTTATCTTAATAACATAACTACATGTTTTTTTACGCACATAATCAAGTAACTTTGACGGAATTTCACGTTTTCTAGGATATTTTTACAATTTTCTTTTATCATCCCCACGTTGTAAGGAGGTTAATCATAGTAGCGCACGCTCATAGCTACACTTGGCCTAGAGTACAATACACTATATTTTTTTCTTTCCCTTTTTTACACACGCTACAAAGGTCGCGTACTAGCTCATAAGGGATCGCCATTATTTAAGCTCCTTACAGCATCATTTTCCATCGTAGGAGAATTACAGTTATGCATGCATCCTCGCAGCAGGGCTCGACTTGACGGCATCGTACGCAAGTCACGCACTAGTCCGAGTACGGTGCTAATAATGTAAATTTCCTATGCGATTTCATTAAAGATATATCTTTCAACTTCATTTATTTCAATTTATATCTCCGCTGAAATTCCATTTTTTATTATTTTTTTTCTTCAATTTTAACAAAACAATGTCAATACTTTTATGCAAATTTCAACTCTGCCAAATAGGCAATACAGATTATGTCAATAATACAATATGGGATGTAGACAGATACAGAGAACTATCTGCTATGAAATGACTGTAAAACAAACCACCCCAACACTCTTGCCACGCCTTCCAACCCTTAGCACGGTGCAATTTCGCTCATCCTACCACCTACGAAGAAGACCAGAAGCGACGAAGGACGATACGACGAATCGAAAACAAATTCACATCGACGAAAGGAAAGAAAAAGAAGAAGAAGAAGAAGAAGAAGAAAGAAGAAAATAAAAGTTTCCGCCCCCACGTCTAGTCCAATAATCGAGGACGATTATTAAAACAGGAAGGCGACTTGTCCTAGCCCCAGCCCTTTATAAAAGGACTGCGCCTATAAATACATAAAATATAATCAGAAGTAACTACGTAAAAGACGACATGGCAACGCGACTACGGAGTAAGCCGTAGGTCATAGACCTAGGCTCCAACAGCAAGCACTTGGACAGGAAACAGAGAACATTACACTCCCAACATACCGCTGAGTGGACTGACATCGCACATTTTACCTATAAATAGAGGTACGAACACGCGCCGCGCTCTCTTAAGCTCTTAGGCTCTAGCTCTTAAGCACGGGCTCTACATTTTACTTGGACGCAGTTACAGTCTTACACTCTATCGGAGTTGTGCTACGCCGGACCGATATGGGGGCATGGCCCCATATCGAGTCCCAACGCCACCAACATCATAGAAGACCGGTATCGACGGTGGGGTGAGTGATATCGTGCCTGCTTAATTCCTTTTTCCCCCTAGATTATTATTTCCATCCTCCCCTATTGCCATTGCCACTATTTCTTAATAAACCCCCTTTTTGAACAGTCTAATGATTACCTTTTTATTTCGTTTAGGTTAAGAAGCCCTTCCCTTTAGATTAGTACCTAGTTTTAAGATCTCCATTGAACGCTGACATGCAGGAGGCGCTGCACAGCAAGCGTGCGGCCTAGAGGTAAGCTAGGTGAGTATTCCTCCCGCCAGTTCCCCTGTATGTAAATTGCTCTCTAAACGTGTCCGCAGTTCTTCATAAGACATCCTAGTAAATCCCCGTAGATGCAAGGATGCCCAACACTCAAAACCTCCTTAACAAATGGTGCGAGTCACCGGGTACTTTTATTGCTTAACCCTGGTGAGCCACACAATCAAAACATCCTCAACAAAGGCTGAAGGCACGGAGTGAATCCCTCTAAAACGGATCAGCTCAGCCCTCAGACCAATCCAACATCCTTAACAAATACTGGGAGGCGCGGGTTAGACAATCGAACACCCTTAATAAATGGTGATTAAGGCACCAATCAAAAACATCCTTAACAATAGGTAAACTTGTATCAATACCTTTTATCACCGTACAAAATTGCAGGGTGATATCTGTAATAGTTTCGGAGGTATAGAATGTCAGTGAAATATTTCGCACAGCCGCCATTTTGAGGTTATGTAAACAATTGAACTAAATTAGACTCCAGTGCATTGCAATGTGTATAGGCATTTGCTGTACCAAGTTTCATTACGTTTGGATAGTTAAATCGCGAGAAAAGTCTATTTAAAAGTCTCAACTTCGCTTGGCCGCCATGTTGGTTTTGTAGTCACCAGGTTTTTGAAAGTCTCATAGGTGAACTTCTAGTAGTGCTCTTTATCACCGTACACAATTTCAGGGCGATATTGGTAATAGTTTCGGAGATATTGAATGCTAGTGAAATATTTCGCACAGCCGCCATGTTGGATTGGTGAGACGTAACAAAATTTGAAGGGCACGGTCGAGGTCGCCGGGAATAGTGCTATGAACTTACCGAGTTTCACTGAAATCGCTCCAGCCGTTTAGATTTTATTAGGGGACACACACACACACACCTCACACACACACACACACACACACACACGCACACACACACGGACAAAAGGTGATCTCATAAGCCTATTTTTTTTTTCAAAATTGAAAATAGGCTAAAAAGTTATGTCACGAAGTGTCAAATATTTCGACAACTCATGATGTTGATTCGAGTGTCAGAAATTTATTTTCAACCAATTATGAAGGAAATTGAATTGTTACACGACACAAAGTCTGTTAAAAAATTAATCAAATGCTTGATAGATGATTAAACTAATGAATATTAGATTCACAGTAATGAGACAGATAGATATGTAGATCTATGCTGTAACGAGATAAACCACATTTTCTAGTAACGAAAGTATTACAAGAACTTTTATATACATATGTCTAATAAAAATTAGAGCATTAAAAAGCCTAGATAAATTTGTTAAACAAATATTTTCACGGAAGGAAGTCACACTTATTTCGTTTGTTAAAATTATGAATTCTTACTGATAGTTCTTTAAAGGTTGTAATAATGTAAAACTGAATTTAAACACGTGAAAGAGTTAAGAAAGTTAAATCACAGGGTGATCTAAGAGTAGATGTACAGAAAATTATTGCAGAAGTGAAATTATAAGCACGAGGCGAAGTTGTATAAGGATAGAGAAGAGTGTTAAAGTTTGTAAGAAAATGCATTGAAACGGGAGTTTAGATTTGAAATACCGTGCAAGAAAGGATATGCAAACGTAAATGAGTTACGTATTTTTACGAAAGGTGGCTGAGGAGTCTCAAGTTTTTCTAGTATTGATCGCAGCGATTGTGAAGTTATTTGAGAGTATTAAAGGAAAGTTCTGTACAGGGGGTTTAAGAAATAATGTGATTGTTGTATAATTTTGGAAGAGAAGTGTGGAATGAAGATCAAATGCCATGCACTTCTAGTATTCACGTTTATCAGAGAATTACTAACACAGTAAAGAATTTCAGGAATTTTTCAAGATTTATAATCAAATGGGAAAAGACAAAGTCAGAACAGTGCTTAGCTTAAATGTTTGTCACTTATGTTCTATTGATATAGACAAGTATTTATACTTTCAACCGATAGAGTTGCGGTGTGTGTTTGTTTGATTGTTACGGAAGTTGAGTAGATACAGTGTAGATTTGTGCGAACCATGCATTAGTGTAAATATGAATATAGTTAATGTTGAATAACTTTTCTTAGATATGGAACTACGGTTCAGAGATGAAACGGATTGTATAAAATAGGGAAATGCTTAAAATCACACCGTTTCACAATTTCTTATTACATCAGTGCCACGTGCAGTTTATTTTGGAGATTATTTTTATTGCAGTGTCAGGGAGACTCTATATTCAGGCAGGAAGTCAGTTTTATTTGTACTTTTATTAGCACAATAAACGGCTGGCGCTCCTTAGCGATTCAGTCAATTTTTTATCTTAGCTGACATCGTTTTCATTGTCGTCATCGCCGAAAATAGTACTGCTAGGTATAGATACAGGCGCTCACTATAGATTAACCTTATCACCCCTCGAGATTGGAGTTTCTTGATTTGCTCTAAATGTAAATGATAGAAGAAATTTGTACCTAGGCTGGTAGTACTATTTTCTTACAAATAATATCTATCCTGTGTGTTCCTGAAATTCCCAATTTTTACTTAGCAGACAATGGTAAGTTTGTGAGCTGGGTATTTACATGTCTGCAATCCTTTACAGTGCAGCGGATATAAGTACTGTTTGGTGAATTCGGGCGCATATAGATAGTATATTATTTAAATGGCAGGCCCATCCGTGGGGCACTCGAAAGGGGCACTCGAAAGAGCACTCGAAAGAGCACTCGAAAGAGGTACTCGAGAGAGGCAGTTTGGAAGCACTCGAGAGTGAGGCCATATAAGTTTTGAAAAAAAAAGCCGATCCCAAATTTAATGATTGTTGAGGTGAACACAACATCAGCAGATTAGTGGAGTACATTACAGTTGTGAGGCATATTTCTAGAACCAGCTAACGACAATTGGTCATGTATTATTAAATTAAAAAGTAAATTCATGTTGTTAAACATAAGTTAAGTCAGATGATAGAATGTAATGATGTCGGTTCAGTAAAACGGGACAATAAAATATATACGAGATAACTCGCGATTTAAATAGACTTAAGTAGTATTAAGATGTTCAATACGTTCCATCACTAGTATAACATGTATACGTTGGTCAATCTGGATATTCACTTGTAATTTTTGTAGTTGATACTTCCCTTATTCTCAAGAAAGAAGAAATTATGTCAGCGAACGACATGACGTTCATTAGAACGATGCTAGAAACAATGAAGGAAGGTCAGAGTATATTGACCAAAGACCTTGAAGCCCTCCACCAATTAACACACAATAACACTAAACAAATGAAAGCCGAGATTCAGAAATCTGCAGCTACAGTGAAATCGGAAGTCAAGGCAGAGTTATCGGTTGCTCAAACACTTACTAAGGCTAGTATAACGTTAGCACAGGAAGAAGCCAAGTTACCTTTGGAAAAGGCAAGAAAGGAAGATAGGTTAGCATTAGAAAGAGCCCAAGAAGAAACTAGGTTAGCTAGAGAAGAGGATAGGAAAGAACGTGAAGCAATGAGGTTAGCTCAAGAGAAGGAACAGGAGGAGATTAGGCTAACATTAGAAAGAGCACGAGAGGAAGACAGGTAGATAGAAGAAGAGGCTAATAGGATAAGAGCAGAGATAGGATTAGCTCAAGAAAAAGCTCGCGAAGAGGACAGCTTAAGTCAGGAGCAGGCTAGATTAGAAGATAGAAAAATCCAATCCGAAATAAGAAAAGCGCAGGAAGAAGCTAGGAAAATTCATGAGAAGGTTAGGAAAAATCAGGAAAAAGCGCAGGAAGAATCCAGGAAAATTCATGATGAGGCCAAGAAAAATCAGGAAAAGGCTCAGAAAACTTTAGAAAGGGCAGGAAATGCACAGAAAGAATTAAAAACTTCATTTGATCAAGTCAAAGAGGACATTAATCTTACTAAGACAGAAGTAGGAAATTTAAGATCCGACATGGTAGGCAAAGTGTTAGAAGTAAAATTAGCTAACAATAATCACATGATAGAGCTAGAAAAGAAATTACAGGCTAGTATTAGCTCCATTAAAGAAGAAAACACTACACATCATGAACACATTTCAGGTGCCTAGAACAGACTCAAGGAGCAACTTGACAGCCTAAATGACACTGTTGGTGAATTACAGGTCAGGTTGGAAGGTCAAAGGAGACTGATTGAAGAGGGTATTAATGTGGATGTAAATGCTTCTATTGTAAAGGCAGTTACGGACATGAAGGAGGAGGTCGTAACAGTCACAACTAAAATTGTATCTGAAATCCATCATAAATTATCTAATGACATTAAAGCCATAGAATTATGTTCAAACATAAATGTTAGTAAAGTACGTGAAGATCTATCCAAGCGGATAGATACGTTGCAAATCAATAACGTAGCCACGCTGACAGACATTGTAAATAAAACAGATTTAAGCAATTCAGACGAATTTGACAAGGTTAAACGCACAGTCAATGAGATAAACATAGAACTGGCGAAAATTCGATCGAAGCAGGAGAAGGAAACCAGCGAATTGGAACAGCAATTAAGGTCACTCACGATTGGGGATACTACATTTTCATCTACGTTAAGAGCTGAAGTCAGGGAGGACATCAGGAAGGACTTAACTAGATTTTTTCAAGCAAGAGATGAGAAATTAAAGGAAGAAATTAGGAAATTAGAGGCTAGGACAGACAAGATAGAAGAGGATAAGGAAAGCGTGGTAAGTCAACAGCAGATTCCGAGATCCAATTTTAACGTCAGTCGAGAGCCATTTCAAACAGAAACAGGGGAACTTGGAGGAGACTTTGAACCTTACTAGAGTAGGTCAAATGCCAACGTTATCGTGATTAAGAATAATGACGAAACGCCTAATAAATTCAGCGGAGTTGGAAATATCACTGCTGTGGAATTTCTTAGAGACATGAGATCGTATTTAGAGGACAACAGAATACCTCGTGAAAGACATATGAGGGTCGTTGAGAAATACTTGGACTCAGAAGCATTAGTTTGGCAAAGAGCTTTCAGGTATACTTATCAGACATTTGAAGAATTCGCTATTGCTCTACAGAAGCGATTTTGGAGCACGGAACTTCAACAAGACAAACGCGCCGAAATTTACTCGAAAAAGTATGCTTATTCTAGTCCTACGAAGTACGCAAGTTTCTTTACGAAACAATTAGCTCGCTTGCAGTATTTGCAACCTCCATTGGCAGAAGAAGACTTAGTTCATGCTATTTCATGCCAGTTACCAACGGAAGTTAGAAGGCACCTCATTTCGGCAAATGTTAAAACACTAGAGGGGATGGCAGAAATTTGGAGGAGACTGGATCACACGTCTAATGTGTCCAACAAATCAACTGGAAGCCCGAACCAGAGAGGAAGAAATCAGGAACAGAGAGAGATTCACACCATCCACATCGATCAAACGCAGCAGACGGAAGAGAATAAAAATGGAGTAGGTCCAACTAGATCAAGAATGTATGTACAAAATCGTTTTCAACCAGGTTATCAGAGACCTAGAGAAGGAAGACCATACCAAAATCAAAGATGGAATGAAAATCAAAGATGGAGAAATAGCTACCACAACAGAAACAATGATTATCGCAGAGAGGGATATTACATTCGAAATAACCCAACGAATAATTATGGATATCGAGGATATCAAAACTGGAGAAACACGAACAACTATTCGAGACAGCAACAACAGCAAAGTCAACAAAATCAAGGATGGAGAAATAACAATAATGTGAGAAGGTATTACGATGATAGAGAGAGAGAAAGTCAAGAATACCTAAGGAACCTCAGAGAAAGGGAAGAAAGAAACGCAAGAAACCAAAATCAGGGACAGCGTAACCAAAACCAGGAATCTCAGCCCGGAACAAGCAGAGATCGGAGTAATGAAGACCCAGGAGGAGTACAAAAAAAAAACTTCAAATTCCAGAAAGTAAAGGAGGATGAGAACAGCACCGTAACCAGACATGTAATCCAGATGAACGAGTTATATCAAGCCACAACGAAAACTGTTTTATATCACTTGGAGAGAAACATTATTCCAAAGTTGGGAAACCCAGAAAGACTTCTAACGGACCATGGAATGCAATTTACCTCTGCAGAATTTCAGGGAGCGATGGATAGGTTGGATATTGTTCACCTATTTCAATGAGTTCGAAGCCCAGAGACAAATCCCATTGAAAGAACTATGCTTGAATTTTCAAAATACATTCGCTTGTATAGTGCAGATAATCATGCGAATTGGGTGAAAATTGTGCCACTAGTAGAATTTTGCATAAATAACACGAGACATGAGAGCACCAACGATATTCCAGTTATGTTGCATTTTGAAGAGAAACCCGTACGACCATGGGACGGAATCTTCAATATTCCGGAAGATAACGAACCGTCGATGGACCAGAGAATCGAAGCAGCAAGAGTCCAGTTAAACAAAGCGGCTGAGAAGAGATTGAAACGCTTACAAGGGAAGAGATTCAGTGGACCACTACGAGAAGGTGACCTTGTATTAGTCAGGATTCCTGTGAAAGCAGATGTACTGAAGAAGGTGTATATCAAGTTCAGTAGCCATTTCAGAGGACAGTTCAAAATAGATACAGTCTATGGTAACAATTGCTATAAGATCGTAAGGATTGAAGACAACAGATCCATTGGAAAATTTAACCATTCCAAATTAAAAATATTTTACCCAAAGATACGGTAAATAAATAAATTCAGTCTCAAGAACAGAGAAACTAACTGTTATTAAAGAAAGTACAGGCTATACTTTACTTTAAATTAGCAACGGGGAAATGCGCCAGAATTTATTTAAGGCCATTACAAAAGAACCAATCTGGATATGAACAAAGACCCAGGAAAAATAAAAGAGTGGATTAAAATCTTTTATTCATTAAAATTCGTGAGATATGGGAAAATCTATGTAGAAATTAGTGAAATACTATGCATCTTATACAATTATGAAAGACAAGAAAGAAGGAATGATTTAAATATGGATATATATTTATTATATGAATGAAGGGGAGGTCTACATTGCGAGAGACATCACGCCACATGAAGCGAGAGTTACGTCATGAAGGAGGAGAAGGGACGAAGGTCGAACTACGGACTGAGAGCGGAGAGGTGGTAGAAGTTACGTCACACCACGAGAGGGGAGGCAGAGTGAGTAACTTGCCGAGCGCAGAGAGCCGGACAGAAGAGTTCTTTCCAATTTGAGATTTCATCGAGTTAAGACCTCGAGGAGAAGCCAGTATTTGTTATAATAGTGCCACGCTTTATGAAAGTTGGAAGAAAAGACGAGTGCAGTACAGTAGACTGTAACTTGCGGAGCAAGCTACGTTTTCACGCAGAACAGCACAGCATATAGCTGAATATTACAGTGTTTTAAACAAAGCTGTTATACATCGCATAAAAACATTTATACAAGAGAAGAGATTCACTATTTTATTACGTTTGAACGCATACTTGAACATTATACATAAAAATGCAATTCATAAATCAGCAACGGGGAAGTCACATAAGTATCATCAGTGAAATGAGAATAACCATGTGCTAAGCACATCATAGGGAAGTGGAGACTACAAAGATGAACAGTTGAATTCCAGAATTCACAATTATGGAAGGCGCAGCAGAACATCCACGTGATGCGCAAAATCACAGAACGAACCTCTAATTGTCAACAAGAGTTCTTATACATCTGGAATACTCGCAAACGCTTCTATAAACGACGATTTTCAACCTTGAGAAGAGTTGGAAATGCAAAGATGGGGAATCGAAGGAAGAGCCAGACGACTTGCAGTGAACGAGAGAGACGGAGCGGACGAAGCAGGCTGATTCACGGCAAGGTCGCTCACCCGAGCATGTCACCGACCTTGTTCCACTGGGGGAAGAGGCCAGCTGGTTCCGTCACAACCGGTCTACATAGCTGTGGGCGATGCGCGGACACGCTTGGTTTGGCAGACGAGAGAAGGTATTCCCAATACCAGATTCAACTCAAGGTAGAGAAGAGATTGCTTTATATTACGTAGAATTGTAGTTATGTTCTGTGTTTATCCTAATTGACCAACCGTATAATTTTGTCAGTGTAATTAAAATTATGTAAATTTTGTAGTATATTTTTCGTATTTTCTTAGGAGTCATTTTTCTCGTTCTTTGAAAATTTCAGTCACTTGGACGAAATTTTGCATAGCGCTGTTATTAATGTTAAACTCATTTCAGAGTAAAATCGTTTAGAATTCTTGATATTTGCGTTAGATTTAAACTAAATTAAATCTGTTTTATGCGCAGCGATGGAAGGTATAGTGAACTATTTAAAGAGAGTATAATATTGAACAAATTAAAGAAGGAGTATAATGGTCAATAAATTAAAGAAAGTATATTGAACCAAATTTAAGTACCGCATATTTAAAAAGTAGTTCCGTGAAGAACTATACAGCCTATTTTCATATATCCTGCTCATGTTAATTGCCTCTATCTACATACAAAATTTCAGTTTAATTGCTGTAACAGATTCGTAGATATTGAGAACCGTCTAAATATTTCAGATGGTCACCAAGTTGGATTTTTATTTTTGTACTATTATATTAAGATTATTGTGTACGTGTGGTATTCAAACTTCAATCGCATGATTAGATCACAAGAAGTAAAAACGAGATTTTAAAATTACGCACAGCAGCCATCTTTTGATTATGCAAACAATTGAAATAAATTAGATGCCAGTGGATCAACATTTGTGTAAGCATTTAACGTGCAACGTTTCACGGCACTCGGATAGTTAATTCGCGAGAAACTTCCATTTAAATATTTATACTTCGCGACGCCGCCATTTTGGATTCGTGCTCGCCAGGTTACTGAATGTCCTATAGGTGAACATATGTTCATAGTCTCTATGAACATAAAAATTTCAGTTTGGTTGCTGTAAAAGATTCATAGATATTGAGAACCTTCTAAATATTTCGGATGCTCGCCATTTAGGATTGTTATTTGCATAGGCCATAGAGTTATGTACCATTCAAGGACACTTATTGCCTAGGTTCATTACTCAAACTTTCACTTCGATTGCATGATTACGACACAAGAAATAAAAATTAATTTTAAAATTTCGCACAGCCGCCATCTTGAGGTTATGTAAACAATTGAATTAAATTAGATGGCAGTACATTACAATCTGCAAAATCATTTACTGTACCACATTTCACTGCGCTCAGACAGTTAACTCACTAGAAAAGTCTATTAAAATATTTCAAATTCGCTTGTTCGCCATGTTCGTTTTGTACTTTACAGGTTTATGAATTATACATAGTGTCCTAGCCCCAGCCCTTTATAAAAGGACTGCGCCTATAAATACATAAAATATAATCAGAAGTAACTACGTAAAAGACGACATGGCAACGCGACTACGGAGTAAGCCGTAGGTCATAGACCTAGGCTCCAACAGCAAGCACTTGGACAGGACACAGAGGACATTACACTCCCAACATACCGCTGAGTGGACTGACATCGCACATTTTACCTATAAATAGAGGTACGAACACGCGCCGCGCTCTCTTAAGCTCTTAGGCTCTAGCTCTTAAGCACGGGCTCTACATTTTACTTGGACGCAGTTACAGTCTTACACTCTATCGGAGTTGTGCTACGCCGGACCGATATGGGGGCATGGCCCCATATCGAGTCCCAACGCCACCAACATCATAGAAGACCGGTATCGACGGTGGGGTGAGTGATATCGTGCCTGCTTAATTCCTTTTTCCCCCTAGATTATTATTTCCATCCTCCCCTATTGCCATTGCCACTATTTCTTAATAAACCCCCTTTTTGAACAGTCTAATGATTACCTTTTATTTCGTTTAGGTTAAGAAGCCCTTCCCTTTAGATTAGTACCTAGTTTTAAGATCTCCATTGAACGCTGACATGCAGGAGGCGCTGCACAGCAGGCGTGCGGCCTAGAGGTAAGCTAGGTGAGTATTCCTCCCGCCAGTTCCCCTGTATGTAAATTGCTCTCTAAACGTGTCCGCAGTTCTTCATAAGACATCCTAGTAAATCCCCGTAGATGCAAGGATGCCCAACACTCAAAACCTCCTTAACAAATGGTGCGAGTCACCGGGTACTTTTATTGCTTAACCCTGGTGAGCCACACAATCAAAACATCCTCAACAAAGGCTGAAGGCACGGAGTGAATCCCTCTAAAACGGATCAGCTCAGCCCTCAAACCAATCCAACATCCTTAACAAAAACTGGGAGGCGCGGGTTAGACAATCAAACACCCTTAATAAATGGTGATTAAGGCACCAATCAAAAACATCCTTAACAAATGATGAAGGATGCCCCCCGGACGAACGTGACGCAAGACCAAAGTTCCAACACGCATGGCAGCAACAACAGTCAAAACCTACGAACCTTAATAGACTGTCAGCCGATTTAGGCAGGAGCCTTCAGCTATTTCTTTCCAACACTTTAATGTTAATTTTTTATCTTAATAACATAACTACATGTTTTTTTACGCACATAATCAAGTAACTTTGACGGAATTTCACGTTTTCTAGGATATTTTTACAATTTTCTTTTATCATCCCCACGTTGTAAGGAGGTTAATCAT
The DNA here is from genome assembly GCA_946902985.2 of Meconema thalassinum. Lineage (NCBI taxonomy): Eukaryota > Metazoa > Arthropoda > Insecta > Orthoptera > Tettigoniidae > Meconema > Meconema thalassinum. The sequence continues at coordinate 139,209,684 of OX336401.1, forward strand.
AGTAGCGCACGCTCATAGCTACACTTGGCCTAGAGTACAATACACTATATTTTTTTCTTTCCCTTTTTTACACACGCTACAAAGGTCGCGTACTAGCTCATAAGGGATCGCCATTATTTAAGCTCCTTACAGCATCATTTTCCATCGTAGGAGAATTACAGTTATGCATGCATCCTCGCAGCAGGGCTCGACTTGACGGCATCGTACGCAAGTCACGCACTAGTCCGAGTACGGTGCTAATAATGTAAATTTCCTATGCGATTTCATTAAAGATATATCTTTCAACTTCATTTATTTCAATTTATATCTCCGCTGAAATTCCATTTTTTATTATTTTTTTCCTTCAATTTTAACAAAACAATGTCAATACTTTTATGCAAATTTCAACTCTGCCAAATAGGCAATACAGATTATGTCAATAATACAATATGGGATGTAGACAGATACAGAGAACTATCTGCTATGAAATGACTGTAAAACAAACCACCCCAACACTCTTGCCACGCCTTCCAACCCTTAGCACGGTGCAATTTCGCTCATCCTACCACCTACGAAGAAGACCAGAAGCGACGAAGGACGATACGACGAATCGAAAACAAATTCACATCGACGAAAGGAAAGAAAAAGAAGAAGAAGAAGAAAGAAGAAAATAAAAGTTTCCGCCCCCACGTCTAGTCCAATAATCGAGGACGATTATTAAAACAGGAAGGCGACTTGTCCTAGCCCCAGCCCTTTATAAAAGGACTGCGCCTATAAATACATAAAATATAATCAGAAGTAACTACGTAAAAGACGACATGGCAACGCGACTACGGAGTAAGCCGTAGGTCATAGACCTAGGCTCCAACAGCAAGCACTTGGACAGGAAACAGAGAACATTACACTCCCAACATACCGCTGAGTGGACTGACATCGCACATTTTACCTATAAATAGAGGTACGAACACGCGCCGCGCTCTCTTAAGCTCTTAGGCTCTAGCTCTTAAGCACGGGCTCTACATTTTACTTGGACGCAGTTACAGTCTTACACTCTATCGGAGTTGTGCTACGCCGGACCGATATGGGGGCATGGCCCCATATCGAGTCCCAACGCCACCAACATCATAGAAGACCGGTATCGACGGTGGGGTGAGTGATATCGTGCCTGCTTAATTCCTTTTTCCCCCTAGATTATTATTTCCATCCTCCCCTATTGCCATTGCCACTATTTCTTAATAAACCCCCTTTTTGAACAGTCTAATGATTACCTTTTTATTTCGTTTAGGTTAAGAAGCCCTTCCCTTTAGATTAGTACCTAGTTTTAAGATCTCCATTGAACGCTGACATGCAGGAGGCGCTGCACAGCAAGCGTGCGGCCTAGAGGTAAGCTAGGTGAGTATTCCTCCCGCCAGTTCCCCTGTATGTAAATTGCTCTCTAAACGTGTCCGCAGTTCTTCATAAGACATCCTAGTAAATCCCCGTAGATGCAAGGATGCCCAACACTCAAAACCTCCTTAACAAATGGGGCGAGTCACCGGGTACTTTTATTGCTTAACCCTGGTGAGCCACACAATCAAAACATCCTCAACAAAGGCTGAAGGCACGGAGTGAATCCCTCTAAAACGGATCAGCTCAGCCCTCAGACCAATCCAACATCCTTAACAAATACTGGGAGGCGCGGGTTAGACAATCAAACACCCTTAATAAATGGTGATTAAGGCACCAATCAAAAACATCCTTAACAATAGGTAAACTTGTATCAATACCTTTTATCACCGTACAAAATTGCAGGGTGATATCTGTAATAGTTTCGGAGGTATAGAATGTCAGTGAAATATTTCGCACAGCCGCCATTTTGAGGTTATGTAAACAATTGAACTAAATTAGACTCCAGTGCATTGCAATGTGTATAGGCATTTGCTGTACCAAGTTTCATTACGTTTGGATAGTTAAATCGCGAGAAAAGTCTATTTAAAAGTCTCAACTTCGCTTGGCCGCCATGTTGGTTTTGTAGTCACCAGGTTTTTGAAAGTCTCATAGGTGAACTTCTAGTAGTGCTCTTTATCACCGTACACAATTTCAGGGCGATATTGGTAATAGTTTCGGAGATATTGAATGCTAGTGAAATATTTCGCACAGCCGCCATGTTGGATTGGTGAGACGTAACAAAATTTGAAGGGCACGGTCGAGGTCGCCGGGAATAGTGCTATGAACTTACCGAGTTTCACTGAAATCGCTCCAGCCGTTTAGATTTTATTAGGGGACACACACACACACACCTCACACACACACACACACACACACACACACGCACACACACACGGACAAAAGGTGATCTCATAAGCCTATTTTTTTTTTCAAAATTGAAAATAGGCTAAAAAGTTATGTCACGAAGTGTCAAATATTTCGACAACTCATGATGTTGATTCGAGTGTCAGAAATTTATTTTCAACCAATTATGAAGGAAATTGAATTGTTACACGACACAAAGTCTGTTAAAAAATTAATCAAATGCTTGATAGATGATTAAACTAATGAATATTAGATTCACAGTAATGAGACAGATAGATATGTAGATCTATGCTGTAACGAGATAAACCACATTTTCTAGTAACGAAAGTATTACAAGAACTTTTATATACATATGTCTAATAAAAATTAGAGCATTAAAAAGCCTAGATAAATTTGTTAAACAAATATTTTCACGGAAGGAAGTCACACTTATTTCGTTTGTTAAAATTATGAATTCTTACTGATAGTTCTTTAAAGGTTGTAATAATGTAAAACTGAATTTAAACACGTGAAAGAGTTAAGAAAGTTAAATCACAGGGTGATCTAAGAGTAGATGTACAGAAAATTATTGCAGAAGTGAAATTATAAGCACGAGGCGAAGTTGTATAAGGATAGAGAAGAGTGTTAAAGTTTGTAAGAAAATGCATTGAAACGGGAGTTTAGATTTGAAATACCGTGCAAGAAAGGATATGCAAACGTAAATGAGTTACGTATTTTTACGAAAGGTGGCTGAGGAGTCTCAAGTTTTTCTAGTATTGATCGCAGCGATTGTGAAGTTATTTGAGAGTATTAAAGGAAAGTTCTGTACAGGGGGTTTAAGAAATAATGTGATTGTTGTATAATTTTGGAAGAGAAGTGTGGAATGAAGATCAAATGCCATGCACTTCTAGTATTCACGTTTATCAGAGAATTACTAACACAGTAAAGAATTTCAGGAATTTTTCAAGATTTATAATCAAATGGGAAAAGACAAAGTCAGAACAGTTCTTAGCTTAAATGTTTGTCACTTATGTTCTATTGATATAGACAAGTATTTATACTTTCAACCGATAGAGTTGCGGTGTGTGTTTGTTTGATTGTTACGGAAGTTGAGTAGATACAGTGTAGATTTGTGCGAACCATGCATTAGTGTAAATATGAATATAGTTAATGTTGAATAACTTTTCTTAGATATGGAACTACGGTTCAGAGATGAAACGGATTGTATAAAATAGGGAAATGCTTAAAATCACACCGTTTCACAATTTCTTATTACATCAGTGCCACGTGCAGTTTATTTTGGAGATTATATTTATTGCAGTGTCAGGGAGACTCTATATTCAGGCAGGAAGTCAGTTTTATTTGTACTTTTATTAGCACAATAAACGGCTGGCGCTCCTTAGCGATTCAGTCAATTTTTTATCTTAGCTGACATCGTTTTCATTGTCGTCATCGCCGAAAATAGTACTGCTAGGTATAGATACAGGCGCTCACTATAGATTAACCTTATCACCCCTCGAGATTGGAGTTTCTTGATTTGCTCTAAATGTAAATGATAGAAGAAATTTGTACCTAGGCTGGTAGTACTATTTTCTTACAAATAATATCTATCCTGTGTGTTCCTGAAATTCCCAATTTTTACTTAGCAGACAATGGTAAGTTTGTGAGCTGGGTATTTACATGTCTGCAATCCTTTACAGTGCAGCGGATATAAGTACTGTTTGGTGAATTCGGGCGCATATAGATAGTATATTATTTAAATGGCAGGCCCATCCGTGGGGCACTCGAAAGGGGCACTCGAAAGAGCACTCGAAAGAGCACTCGAAAGAGGTACTCGAGAGAGGCAGTTTGGAAGCACTCGAGAGTGAGGCCATATAAGTTTTGAAAAAAAAAGCCGATCCCAAATTTAATGATTGTTGAGGTGAACACAACATCAGCAGATTAGTGGAGTACATTACAGTTGTGAGGCATATTTCTAGAACCAGCTAACGACAATTGGTCATGTATTATTAAATTAAAAAGTAAATTCATGTTGTTAAACATAAGTTAAGTCAGATGATAGAATGTAATGATGTCGGTTCAGTAAAACGGGACAATAAAATATATACGAGATAACTCGCGATTTAAATAGACTTAAGTAGTATTAAGATGTTCAATACGTTCCATCACTAGTATAACATGTATACGTTGGTCAATCTGGATATTCACTTGTAATTTTTGTAGTTGATACTTCCCTTATTCTCAAGAAAGAAGAAATTATGTCAGCGAACGACATGACGTTCATTAGAACGATGCTAGAAACAATGAAGGAAGGTCAGAGTATATTGACCAAAGACCTTGAAGCCCTCCACCAATTAACACACAATAACACTAAACAAATGAAAGCCGAGATTCAGAAATCTGCAGCTACAGTGAAATCGGAAGTCAAGGCAGAGTTATCGGTTGCTCAAACACTTACTAAGGCTAGTATAACGTTAGCACAGGAAGAAGCCAAGTTACCTTTGGAAAAGGCAAGAAAGGAAGATAGGTTAGCATTAGAAAGAGCCCAAGAAGAAACTAGGTTAGCTAGAGAAGAGGATAGGAAAGAACGTGAAGCAATGAGGTTAGCTCAAGAGAAGGAACAGGAGGAGATTAGGCTAACATTAGAAAGAGCACGAGAGGAAGACAGGTAGATAGAAGAAGAGGCTAATAGGATAAGAGCAGAGATAGGATTAGCTCAAGAAAAAGCTCGCGAAGAGGACAGATTAAGTCAGGAGCAGGCTAGATTAGAAGATAGAAAAATCCAATCCGAAATAAGAAAAGCGCAGGAAGAAGCTAGGAAAATTCATGAGAAGGTTAGGAAAAATCAGGAAAAAGCGCAGGAAGAATCCAGGAAAATTCATGATGAGGCCAAGAAAAATCAGGAAAAGGCTCAGAAAACTTTAGAAAGGGCAGGAAATGCACAGAAAGAATTAAAAACTTCATTTGATCAAGTCAAAGAGGACATTAATCTTACTAAGACAGAAGTAGGAAATTTAAGATCCGACATGGTAGGCAAAGTGTTAGAAGTAAAATTAGCTAACAATAATCACATGATAGAGCTAGAAAAGAAATTACAGGCTAGTATTAGCTCCATTAAAGAAGAAAACACTACACATCATGAACACATTTCAGGTGCCTAGAACAGACTCAAGGAGCAACTTGACAGCCTAAATGACACTGTTGGTGAATTACAGGTCAGGTTGGAAGGTCAAAGGAGACTGATTGAAGAGGGTATTAATGTGGATGTAAATGCTTCTATTGTAAAGGCAGTTACGGACATGAAGGAGGAGGTCGTAACAGTCACAACTAAAATTGTATCTGAAATCCATCATAAATTATCTAATGACATTAAAGCCATAGAATTATGTTCAAACATAAATGTTAGTAAAGTACGTGAAGATCTATCCAAGCGGATAGATACGTTGCAAATCAATAACGTAGCCACGCTGACAGACATTGTAAATAAAACAGATTTAAGCAATTCAGACGAATTTGACAAGGTTAAACGCACAGTCAATGAGATAAACATAGAACTGGCGAAAATTCGATCGAAGCAGGAGAAGGAAACCAGCGAATTGGAACAGCAATTAAGGTCACTCACGATTGGGGATACTACATTTTCATCTACGTTAAGAGCTGAAGTCAGGGAGGACATCAGGAAGGACTTAACTAGATTTTTTCAAGCAAGAGATGAGAAATTAAAGGAAGAAATTAGGAAATTAGAGGCTAGGACAGACAAGATAGAAGAGGATAAGGAAAGCGTGGTAAGTCAACAGCAGATTCCGAGATCCAATTTTAACGTCAGTCGAGAGCCATTTCAAACAGAAACAGGGGAACTTGGAGGAGACTTTGAACCTTACTAGAGTAGGTCAAATGCCAACGTTATCGTGATTAAGAATAATGACGAAACGCCTAATAAATTCAGCGGAGTTGGAAATATCACTGCTGTGGAATTTCTTAGAGACACGAGATCGTATTTAGAGGACAACAGAATACCTCGTGAAAGACATATGAGGGTCGTTGAGAAATACTTGGACTCAGAAGCATTAGTTTGGCAAAGAGCTTTCAGGTATACTTATCAGACATTTGAAGAATTCGCTATTGCTCTACAGAAGCGATTTTGGAGCACGGAACTTCAACAAGACAAACGCGCCGAAATTTACTCGAAAAAGTATGCTTATTCTAGTCCTACGAAGTACGCAAGTTTCTTTACGAAACAATTAGCTCGCTTGCAGTATTTGCAACCTCCATTGGCAGAAGAAGACTTAGTTCATGCTATTTCATGCCAGTTACCAACGGAAGTTAGAAGGCACCTCATTTCGGCAAATGTTAAAACACTAGAGGGGATGGCAGAAATTTGGAGGAGACTGGATCACACGTCTAATGTGTCCAACAAATCAACTGGAAGCCCGAACCAGAGAGGAAGAAATCAGGAACAGAGAGAGATTCACACCATCCACATCGATCAAACGCAGCAGACGGAAGAGAATAAAAATGGAGTAGGTCCAACTAGATCAAGAATGTATGTACAAAATCGTTTTCAACCAGGTTATCAGAGACCTAGAGAAGGAAGACCATACCAAAATCAAAGATGGAATGAAAATCAAAGATGGAGAAATAGCTACCACAACAGAAACAATGATTATCGCAGAGAGGGATATTACATTCGAAATAACCCAACGAATAATTATGGATATCGAGGATATCAAAACTGGAGAAACACGAACAACTATTCGAGACAGCAACAACAGCAAAGTCAACAAAATCAAGGATGGAGAAATAACAATAATGTGAGAAGGTATTACGATGATAGAGAGAGAGAAAGTCAAGAATACCTAAGGAACCTCAGAGAAAGGGAAGAAAGAAACGCAAGAAACCAAAATCAGGGACAGCGTAACCAAAACCAGGAATCTCAGCCCGGAACAAGCAGAGATCGGAGTAATGAAGACCCAGGAGGAGTACAAAAAAAAAACTTCAAATTCCAGAAAGTAAAGGAGGATGAGAACAGCACCGTAACCAGACATGTAATCCAGATGAACGAGTTATATCAAGCCACAACGAAAACTGTTTTATATCACTTGGAGAGAAACATTATTCCAAAGTTGGGAAACCCAGAAAGACTTCTAACGGACCATGGAATGCAATTTACCTCTGCAGAATTTCAGGGAGCGATGGATAGGTTGGATATTGTTCACCTATTTCAATCAGTTCGAAGCCCAGAGACAAATCCCATTGAAAGAACTATGCTTGAATTTTCAAAATACATTCGCTTGTATAGTGCAGATAATCATGCGAATTGGGTGAAAATTGTGCCACTAGTAGAATTTTGCATAAATAACACGAGACATGAGAGCACCAACGATATTCCAGTTATGTTGCATTTTGAAGAGAAACCCGTACGACCATGGGACGGAATCTTCAATATTCCGGAAGATAACGAACCATCGATGGACCAGAGAATCGAAGCAGCAAGAGTCCAGTTAAACAAAGCGGCTGAGAAGAGATTGAAACGCTTACAAGGGAAGAGATTCAGTGGACCACTACGAGAAGGTGACCTTGTATTAGTCAGGATTCCTGTGAAAGCAGATGTACTGAAGAAGGTGTATATCAAGTTCAGTAGCCATTTCAGAGGACAGTTCAAAATAGATACAGTCTATGGTAACAATTGCTATAAGATCGTAAGGATTGAAGACAACAGATCCATTGGAAAATTTAACCATTCCAAATTAAAAATATTTTACCCAAAGATACGGTAAATAAATAAATTCAGTCTCAAGAACAGAGAAACTAACTGTTATTAAAGAAAGTACAGGCTATACTTTACTTTAAATTAGCAACGGGGAAATGCGCCAGAATTTATTTAAGGCCATTACAAAAGAACCAATCTGGATATGAACAAAGACCCAGGAAAAATAAAAGAGTGGATTAAAATCTTTTATTCATTAAAATTCGTGAGATATGGGAAAATCTGTGTAGAAATTAGTGAAATACTATGCATCTTATACAATTATGAAAGACAAGAAAGAAGGAATGATTTAAATATGGATATATATTTATTATATGAATGAAGGGGAGGTCTACATTGCGAGAGACATCACGCCACATGAAGTGAGAGTTACGTCATGAAGGAGGAGAAGGGACGAAGGTCGAACTACGGACTGAGAGCAGAGAGGTGGTAGAAGTTACGTCACACCACGAGAGGGGAGGCAGAGTGAGTAACTTGCCGAGCGCAGAGAGCCGGACAGAAGAGTTCTTTCCAATTTGAGATTTCATCGAGTTAAGACCTCGAGGAGAAGCCAGTATTTGTTATAATAGTGCCACGCTTTATGAAAGTTGGAAGAAAAGACGAGTGCAGTACAGTAGACGGTAACTTGCGGAGCAAGCTACGTTTTCACGCAGAACAGCACAGCATATAGCTGAATATTACAGTGTTTTAAACAAAGCTGTTATACATCGCATAAAAACATTTATACAAGAGAAGAGATTCACTATTTTATTACGTTAGAACGCATACTTGAACATTATACATAAAAATGCAATTCATAAATCAGCAACGGGGAAGTCACATAAGTATCATCAGTGAAATGAGAATAACCATGTGCTAAGCACATCATAGGGAAGTGGAGACTACAAAGATGAACAGTTGAATTCCAGAATTCACAATTATGGAAGGCGCAGCAGAACATCTACGTGATGCGCAAAATCACAGAACGAACCTCTACTTTTCAACAAGAGTTCTTATACATCTGGAATACTCGCAAACGCTTGTATAAACGACGATTTTCAACCTTGAGAAGAGATGGAAATGCAAAGATGGGGAATCGAAGGAAGAGCCAGACGACTTGCAGTGAACGAGAGAGACGGAGCGGACGAAGCAGGCTGTTTCACGGCAAGGTCGCTCACCCGAGCATGTCACCGACCTTGTTCCACAGGGGGAAGTGGCCAGCTGGTTCCGTCACAACCGGTCTACATAGCCGTGGGCGATGCGCGGACACGTTTGGTTTGGCAGACGAGAGAAGGTATTCCCAAGACCAGATTCAACTCAAGGTAGAGAAGAGATTGCTTTATATTACGTAGAATTGTAGTTATGTTCTGTGTTTATCCTAATTGACCAACCGTATAATTTTGTCAGTGTAATTAAAATTATGTAGATTTTGTACTATATTTTTCGTATTTTCTTAGGAGTCATTTTTCTCGTTCTTTGAAAATTTCAGTCACTTGGACGAAATTTTGCATAGCGCTATTATTAACGTTAAACTCATTTCAGAGTAAAATCGTTTAGAATTCTTGATATTTGCGTTAGATTTAAACTAAATTAAATCTGTTTTATGCGCAGCGATGGAAGGTATGGTGAACTATTTAAAGAGAGTATAATATTGAACAAATTAAAGGAGTATAATGGTGAATAAATTAAAGAAAGTATATTGAACCAAATTTAAGTACCGCATATTTAACAAGTTATGTCACGAAGTGTCAAATATTTCGACAACTCATGATGTTGATTCGAGTGTCAGAAATTTATTTTCAACCAATTATGAACGAAATTGAATTGTTACACGACACAAAGTCTGATAAAAAATTAATCAAATGCATGATAGATGATTAAACTAATGAATATTTGATTCACAGTAATGAGACAGATAGATATGTAGGTCTATGCTGTAACGAGATAAACCACATTTTCTAGTAACGAAAGTATTACAAGAACTTTTATATACATATGTCTAATAAAAATTAGAGCATTAAAAAGCCTAGATAAAGTTGTTAAACCAATATTTTCACGGAAGGAAGTCACACTTATTTCGTTTGTTAAAGTATGAATTCTTACTGATAATTCCTTAAAGGTTGTAATAATGTAAAACTGAATTTAAACACGTGAAAGAGTTAAGAAAGTTAAATCACAGGGTGATCTAAAAGTAGATGTACAGAAAATTATTGCAGAAGTGAAATTATAAGCACGAGGCGAAGTTGTATAAGGATAGAGAAGAGTGTTAAAGTTTGTAAGAAAATGCATTGAAACGGGAGTTTAGATTTGAAATACCGTGCAAGAAAGGATATGTAGACGTAAATGAGTTACGTATTTTTACGAAAGGAGGTTGAGGAGTCTCAAGTTTTTCTAGTATTGATCGCAGCGATTGTGAAGTTATTTGAGAGTATTAAAGGAAAGTTCTGTACAGAGGGGTTAAGAAATAATGTGATTGTTGTATAATTTTGGAAGAGAAGTGTGGAATGAAGATCAAATGCCATGCACTTCTAGTATTCACGTTTATCAGAGAATTACTAACACAGTAAAGAATTTCAGGAATTTTTCAGGATTTATAATCAAATGGGAAAAGACAAAGTCAGAACAGTGCTTAGCTTAAATGTTTGTCACTTATGTTCTATTGATATAGACAAGTATTTATACTTTCAACCGATAGAGTTGCGGTGTGTGTTTGTTTGATTGTTACGGAAGTTGAGTAGATACAGTGTAGATTTGTGCGAACCATGCATTAGTGTAAATATGAATATAATTAATGTTGAATAATTTTTCTTAGTTATGGAACTACAGTTCAGAGATGAAACGGATTGTATAAAATAGGGAAATGCTTAAAATCACGCCGTTTCAAAATTTCTTATTACATCAGTGCCACTTGCAGTTTATTTTGGAGATTATTTTTATTGCAGTGTCAGGGAGACACTATATTCAGGCAGGAAGTCAGTTTTATTTGTACTTTTATTAGCACAATAAACGGCAGGCGCTCCTTAGCGATTCAGTCAATTTTTATCTTAGCTGACATCGTTTTCACTGTCGTCATCGCCGAAAATAGTACTGCTAGGTATAGATACAGGCGCTCACTATAGATTAACCTTATCACCCCTCGAGATTGGAGTTTCTCGATTTGCTCTAAATGTAAATGATAGTTGAAATTTGTACCTAGGCTGGTAGTACTATTTTCTTACAAATAATATCTATCCTGTGTGTTCCTGAAATTCCCAATTTTTACTTAGCAGACAATGGTAAGTTTGTGAGCTGGGTATTTACATGTCTGCAATCCTTTACAGTGCAGCGGATATAAGTACTGATTGGTGAATTCGGGCGCAGTACGTGCAATCATTTCAGGAGTATATGTCAAGATTGCGGCAGAAATTCGCTCCCGCAGGTGCTCCAAATCCCGATTTTTTCTGCATACACAATGTTTTTAATGTACCCCCAGAAAAAAAAATATTCAAAGGGGTGAGGTCAGGACTTCATTGGTGCGCGTGCCCCCGGCCGACCTTGGCTCTGCGCATCTATTGTGCACATAGCAAGGTCACGTCCCCTCCAAAACAAAACTTACTTTAACCAGCTGGCGTTCAGTGAAAGAATTACACGTTTAACATAAAGGGTTTCGGTGCTATAATTTTTTGAAATGTTGGCATTCTTTTTCGATGACCCTGTACTTTGGGTGTGTGTAGAATCTGTCTGATAACCGGTGTTAATTGTGATGGCTGTATTAGCGTGTGTTATCTGTTTTAATTCAAGCAAGGATTGCCGACAATAATTTCCTGACCGGCAAAAAAAGTGGAACAGTTAAAAAAGTCATGTAAAAAGTATAAAATTAGCCATGAAAAAGATGTAATCACATTTTAAAAACTTTTCACGCATTAAAACACACATCTGAAACATCCGTGAATAGAAATTGATAATATGACATTTCATAGGGTGGTTTATTACCACCAAATACCCCCAATCTTCGATGAGCCTATCTTAATGGTTTTATGGCGGGAAGTGGACTGGAAGCGTTTACGGTTTATGAGTGTTTCCGCTCGCTTATTTTTGTTCTAGGGACAACAACTGGCATTTGTTGAACACCTGGGAACCATTGTCATACATTTTAGTAGGTTATCCATGTGCAGTTCACACTAAAACATGCCTCTTAGCCATGAAGGAGCTGCACAGGCATTTGCATTGGTGGAGGATGGCCGCAGCTTCCGTTATGTTGTTGAGGTCATTGGATCATCTCTCGGTAGCATTCACCGTGCACAGAGAACTCCAAACATACGACAGGAGACGAGGATCAGGCCGTAGAAGAAGCACAATTGCCAGGGATGACAGATTTCTCACCCTGCTAGTTCTGCGTGATCGCCATACCACAGCAGTCCAAGCACGAAATCAACTGGAAAATGTCAGAAATGTGAGAGTGAGTGAGCGAACAATAAGAAGAAGGTTTGAAGAAGCTCATCTTTGGTCCAGGAGACCTGCACGTGGACCCGCACTCGAACGACATCACAGAGAGGCGCGTCTTCGCTTCGCAAGGCAGCATCTGGGATGGACCCACGAGCAGTGGGCCTCTGTTCTCTTCACTGACGAGAGTCGCTTTAACCTTAGATCTCGTGATGGAAGAGAAAGAGTGTGGAGGAGGCGCGGGGAGAGGTACAGCCCTGTTGCTTTCTCCTCCAGGACTCCATTTGGAGGTGGCTCGGTTATGGGCCGCACTGAGTTGGTGTGCATCGATCACGGGACGCTCAATTCCCAAAGGTACATCGAAGAGATCCTGATGAACCATGTGATGGCCTTTGCGCCTTTCGTTGGTCAGAATTTCATGCTGATGCAGGATAATGCCCGCCCTCATACTGCTCACTGTGTTGTACAATATCTGCAGGAAGTGGGGATTCAAACCCTGGACTGGCCAGCTCGTAGTCCTGACTTGAACCCGATCGAACATGTATGGGATATGCTTGGAAGGAACGTCAGACAACGTGACCACACCACCTTGGCACAACTGAGAACATCGCTGCTGGAGGAATGGGATCGCATCCCGGCAGATGCAATTCGACGAGTTGTGAACAGTATGCCTGAGCGTTTACAAGCTGTCATGGACGCTAAGGGTGGAAACACTCGTTTTTAGTGACCAGTGTTCCCGCACAGTGCAGTGCAAAAATTAACACTGTTTTATTTGGCAATATGTTTGATAAAATCCAGCCCATTACAAAAAAATAGAAAATTGTTAGATTTGTGAAATGTAACGAAATTTGTGAGTTAAAGCGTGTTGTAAAACATGTTTCGGTATTTTCTGTAGCTAACCATCTAACATTTACATGAATAATGCAAATATTGGAAAACCGATACATTTTAGTGGAATAAATTATGAAATTACATAAAAAATTATAGTGTTCCACTTTTTTTGGCGGTCAGTGCTTTTGCTACCAAATGCTACCGTCCACCACACCTAGCTTGCGGACTTGACTACTAGATGGCATAGCAGTCAGCACCTGACGGCGAACGTTGGAACTAACAGAGCTTTATCAACTCGAACCTACAAATAAGGTGTAGAAATACACAGTTAAAATGAAATTTTACCATTTTGCCTTTCAACTGTCACGCAGTCGGTGGCTTCGGTGGCGTAGTTGGTAGCATGCTGAGCTTCTATGCCCAAGATCGCGGGTTCAAACCAGGCCGAAGCCGTCGAATTTTTTAAGAGCGTCAAAAATCCCTCAGTATGCCTTCCTTTGGAGGGGAAGTAAAGCCGATGGTCCCATGTCATAGATTTATACCACGAAAAAGAACCTTCCACTAACAACAATTGTGTGAAGCTAAATTTGTAGGTTAGATTTGATTGAAACGCTCTATTTAAGTTCCGAAGTTCACCACTAGGTGTCAGTGATATCGTTACCTGAATTACAAACAACACACACTAATACTGCCATTACAATTAACACCGGTTATCAAACAGATTCTACACACATCCAAAGTACACGGGGCTACATGACCGCATTGTCACAGCCCCTAAACTGAGGAACCAACCAACCGTCACGCGGTCATCATCGGATCTCGATCACTGAGTTAAAGTTTAAAATAATAAAACTATTTGAAATGTTTTTGCTATACTTTGTGTCTTAATTTTCTTCAGAAAAATATGTTATATGTATAGTTATAGTTGGCCAAAAGCGCGTTGACTGACTGATAAAAATAAAAATAAATATAAAAGAATGCTGTTGTTGTTGTTGTTGTTGTTGTTGTTTTTTGTTGTTGTTGTTGTTGTTGTCTTCAGTCTTTTGACTGGTTTGATGTAGCACTCCATGCCTCCCTGTCCTCAGCTAATCGTTTCATTTCCACATCCTACCTCCAAGGTAATCTTTTTAACATATTCTAACCTTGGTCAACCCCTACAGTTCTTGTCCTCGACCCTTCCTTCCATAACTAAATTTGCTATTCCTGGGTGTCTTAGTTAAACGACCTACCAACCTATCTCTTCTCTTCATTAGCAGTCGCCAGGAACATCTCTCCTCTCCCACTCGTGTTAATTCCTCTTCGTTTGTAACCCTCCCTACCCATCTGATATTCATCATTCTCAAATGGGCTGGCTGCGTGGCTCAGCGGTAGTGTTCTCTCCTGCTATTCCCAAGTTTGCAGGATCGAATCCTGGCACAGTGAGTTGACATTTGAGGGTGTGCAAATGCGAGGGAGCCGTGTCAGTAGTTTTACTGGCACGTTAAAGATCCCCTTCGGGGCAAAATTCTGCCACCCCGGCACGCCGCCGCAGTAGTTAAAAGGGTTGTAAAACCAATAACAATATTTTCATTCTCAAATAGTTCTATTTTCCTCTTTCCTGTTGCGCCCACCGTCCAAGTTTTACTTCCATAAAGCACCATGCTCCAGACAAAGTGTTTCACAAATGACGTTCTAATACCTAAACTCCTCCCTATATTATTGCGCTAAGGTCCCATTCCAGTCATGTACCGAAAATAAGGTCCCATTAATACCAACCTACACATATGGGGTACCTACAGGTTCAGCATAACCCAATGCGTAAGCGAAACGCACCCACTTACTCTTTAAATGCCTCACAATTAAATAAATACCTTAAAACATGTATATTTACAATGAAATAATGAAAGAATGCAACACGGTAACCATGGTAACAGAATCTCCCAGGTCCATCTATTTCTGTAAAGGTACGTCCACACCAAGATGTTTTCGTTAACTTTGTTAATGAACACTGTTCATGAACAATGTTCATGAATATTTTTGACTGTTCATTAACAAAATAGCGTGTTCGTTAACTTTTCGAGCATGTTCATGAACAAAATATCTTTAACTTTTGTGAATGAAACTTTTCATTAACTTTTCGTGTTTTCGTTAACATTTTGGTTCGCGCATGCGCAAAGACGCAATTAAGGTTGTAAATTCGTAGGGCGGAATACGATGCTCTTTTACTTCTCTAAAATCGACTATCGAATCGCAAGCGACTCGTATATTGCGCGGAAGTATGAAA
The DNA here is from genome assembly GCA_946902985.2 of Meconema thalassinum. Taxonomy (NCBI): domain Eukaryota; kingdom Metazoa; phylum Arthropoda; class Insecta; order Orthoptera; family Tettigoniidae; genus Meconema; species Meconema thalassinum. The sequence goes on from OX336401.1 coordinate 139,225,193, forward strand.
TACTAGGAAGCACATGAGAATATTAATTAACTTAATTCTAAACACCATTCCAATATTTTTCTTTTCCACACCTTGCACTTTTCTCTAATTTTGTACGCACTAAAATAATGAAAGATGCAGCTGTAAGTACTTTCTTCTTCCTGACCCTATCCATTATAACCTCACAAACAGTTTATTTAATGTTGAAGAAGTTTGTTAACAAATGTTTAGTAAACATGTTGAGAAATGTTTTCATTAACATTGTTCATGAACATTGTTCATTAACTTTGGTGTGGACTAGCCTTAAGACGCAATGCAATTCCAATTATTACATTACTGTGAAAGTTTCCAGACGGTTATAAGGTTATCACTGAAGCAAATGAAGCTGTAAAATTCATCAATACCTACAGTATAATGCGCTTAAGGGGATCAAGGGGCACTCTAGAATTCTTCCACGCAATTTTCACGTGTGAGTGTGGTACGAAAGGTCTTTTTCTGTTGTTGTTTGAGTCTTCAGTCTTTTGACTGGTTTGATGCAGCTCTCCATTCCTCCCTGTCCTGAGCTAATCGTTTCATCTCTACATAGCTCCGACACCCTACATCCGAGGCAATCTGTTTAACATATTCTAACCTTGGTCTACCCCTACAGATTTTGTCCTCGACCCTTCCTTCCATAACTAAGCTTGCTATTCCTGGGTGTCTTAGTATGTGTCCTACCAACCTATCTCTTCTCTTCATTAGCAGTCGCCAGAAACATCTCTCCTCTCCCACTCGTCTTAATACCTCTTTGCATATCCTCGGGAATAGCATACGGCTGTAGTTTCCCGTTGCTTTCAGCCGTGCAGCAGGATGCAGTGTAGCCATTATTTGGCTTATATTATCAATATCTTAACCGTCTATAAGACTAGTAAAAAATTGATTTATTCTGAAAGGCTGCTACTCCCTTTCAGAATAAGTAGAGAGCAATTCTACTAACAAAAATACTAACCTTCTACCGTACTAACAGTTCAATACCAAAATTCTAAAAAAAAAAAAAAAATACTTAAGTTCCACCAACAACAAATACTACCACTAAAACAGTCTGTCACCAGGCACACTCACATGCACCCTCACACATCACAGTCTACTGAAACAATGAACTATAACTAATAAACAATGCAACTGCTACCAGACTCACTCACACACCACAGTCTAATAGAACAATGACATATATCTAATAGACAAACTAACTACCTACTTACAACTAAAACTAACTACATACTTACTGTACTGTTATTTGAATTGACAATATTTACAAAATGCAATTAGATAGAAAATACTTACAAAATGTAATTTAGATTCAAAATAGTGACAAAATGCAAATTAAGGGGGACGTATGCAAAATTGCACTCCAGTAAAAAAAGTATTTTAACTCCCAGAGTTTTAAATATAATGCTATAGAATTTGACACAGCTGATTATCCCCTTATTAACGCTGGTTAACTCAACCTAAAAAATGGTTAAGGTTTTCACAAATCGAAAAAAGTCACGCGGTTTATAATCGTTCAGAATTGCGAAAAATATTTCTTAAATGTCGAGAGACCAATGGACAAACCATAACCACGGAAAAGTAGGCAGATGGCAATGTCTTGTATTCAATTGATTTCGCGGTTTAACGCTTCCTCATACTTTATCCATGGCCTCTGACCTACTGATGGTTGTTGCGCTGCGCATTCTATTTCTTTATTTTATAATAATTTCAGCGGTCTTTAAAAAATATTCCCTCGTTAAAATCATCTCCCGTTAACATTATTTATGATCCTCTCCTCCAATCCATTGTCAGTGTCTAGTTTAGGACCAATATATGGTGTCTGATCCACTAGATGTCAGCATTCTCTGACTGTAACTTGCTACAGTATGGTAAGGTTCAAGAGAAGACAACTTGTCTTCATTCCCTTCTGGGTCAGAAGTCAGCATTTCCTGACAGTCACTTGCTACAATATAGTAAGGGTCAACAGTAGACAACTTGTCTATATTCCCTCCAGGTTTCTGTAGTCAGCATTCTCTGATTGTATGGTAGGGGTCAACAGAAGGCAACTTGTCTTTACTCTCTTCTGGCCCACTACACGACAGCATTCTCTGACTGTAACTTGCTACAGTATGGTTAGGGTCAACAGAAGACAACTTGTCTATATTCTCTTCGGGACCACTAGATGTCAGCACTTTCTGACAGTCACTTGCTACAGTATGGCAAGGGTCAACTTGTCTATATTCTCTGATTTCTGCAGCCTCTTTGCTCCACAGGATCAAGATCATTGTTTTCCTCTACTCCTGTCCCGGTGATGGGTTTTTCTTCATTGTCATTTCGATTGCACTTCCATACGTGCCGTTCTCCATTATGTTTCTCTCTGACCGTTGTCGTTATGGATCTACCAGTTGGTAATGTTGTATGTCTATTTTGGTCGTCATATTTCGTCTTTTTCACCCAACTATAAAGGGCCTCCGAAAACCCCATTTAAAGGCCCTTAAATTAACAGTGTCTGTGATATTCCCAGAAAACTAACTTCGCTCTGATACAGTATACCTATGAAGGAATGACAAATCCCTAACCACTGCACCAGTAGCTGAATTGATAAAGTCTGATTATTCATACCAAGGATAAATCAGTCATAGCATTCATGATTGAGATTTTGCTAAATGCACTCTTTACAACTAGAATATTCGTGGGCGAAGCCGTGACGGGTAATGCTAGTCTATATTAATTGATTTCAACATATTTCTTTCCTGTAGAAATACTTTCCTTGACAGAGCTAACCTACATTTGATATCCTCTTTGCATCGTCCAGTTTAGCTTTTCCATAGGTGTTTCTTGTTTTGTTCAAATGCATTTCTTCTTCTTCTTTCTTCGATTTTGGCCTTATCATTTCTCACCTTCCAGTAGTTCTTCATTACTTCACTTTGTCCCCTTCTCTCTTCCGCTTCTTCCTTTCCTTCTCCTGGAAATCCTTGAAATTTTTGATCATTTTTCTGAAAAGTGGTCTGTCCTGAATAATATCTATTGTTACTTCCACCTCTTCCATATCCCTTTTTGTACTTGGTACCCATTGATTACCATTCTTGCTTTTGTATACATGACTGAAAATTTGTTTTGTGAGTCTGGCGTTATTCATCCTCATTACGTGTCCAAAGAAATTAACCCTTCTTTTACTGATTGTATCGTAGATTTTTTCAATTTCTTTATTTTTGTAGAGGTCGTCATTTTTAGCCTACTTTCGATTTTTGCAAAAAATGGAAGTAGGCTTATGAGACCTACACAAGGCCAAAAATTGTGTGTCTGTGTGTGTGTACTCTGAATGTCTGTCCCCCACTATCAATTCGAACACGGTGGAACCGAATTGAACGAAATTTGGTGCAGAGGTAGCACTAGCATAGGGCACCTCAGTGTCATGTTTTATATCGCCGCCATCTTGACGAAAACGTAATGGTGGCCACCCAAATGTTCAAAGCTTAAATCAAATTACGACCTACCTAATCATCTGATCTCTACTAAATTTTGCAACAACATACCTATATGTGGGAAGTATCCTTTGACCAAACTACAAGGTCATCATTCCAATAGTTAGCAGATAGCTGCCATGTATGTGTGCAAATCGATTCCCCCTAACAATTCAAAGACGGTGAAACTGAATTGAACGTCATTTGGTACAGAGGTAGCACTCGCAAAAGGCACCTCAGTGTCATGTTTTATATCGTGGCCCTCATGACGGAACTGTAATGGCGGCCACCCAAATGTTAAAAGCTTAAATCAAATTAAGACCAACCTAATCATCTGATCTCTACCAAATTTTGCAACAACATACCTTTCTGTGAGAAGCGTTCTTTGACAAAAGTACATGGTCATCAGTCCAATAGTTTGCATATGGAGGCCATGTAGGTGTATGGGTGCAAATCGATTCCCCGTATCAATTGAAACACGGTAAAACCGAATTGAAAGAAAATTTGGTATAGAGGTAGCACTAGCAAAGGGCATCTCAGTGACATGTTTTATATCGCCGCCATCTTGACGGAAACGGAATGGCGGCCACCCAAATGTTAAAAGCTTATATCAAATTACGACCAATCTAATAATTTGATCTCTCAAATTTTGCAACAACATACCTTTTTGTGGGAAGCATCTTTTGACTGAACTACAAGATCATCAGCCCAATAGTTTTCAGATAGCGGCCATGTATGTGTGCAAATCGATTCACCATATCAATTCAAACACGGTGAAACCAAATTGAATGCAATTTTGTACAGAGGTAGCACTAGCAAAGGGCACCTCATATTCAGGTTTAATATCCGTACAACACGTTGTATTTCAAGAAGCTACTACGACCAACATTCAATTATAACACTACCCATGCATTTAGGAGAAAGTAGGCTATATGTTCTTTACTGAACATCTTGTTTTTGTTTTACAGTTATTTATTTTCATCATATTTTTCATGATAGCATGCTGAACTGCTGTGCCCATGATAGCGGGTTCAAAACCGGCCGAAGTCGTCGGATATTTTATGAGCGTTAAAAATCCATCAGTATGCCTTCCTTCAGAGGAGAAGTAAAGCCGACGGTCCCATGTATAAATTTATGGAATGTAAAAGAACCTTCCACAGACTAAACTTGTGTGAAGCTAAATTTTTAGGTTAGATTTCGTTGGAACGCTCTATCAAAGTTCCAATGTTCACCACTAGGTATCATTGATATCTGGTAGCAAACGTTGGAACTACTTGAAATTGAACTGAACTTGTAGCTCACACTAAGGGTGTCCGCTGGAAGCAGCTACGGACTCAGGCGAGCCGAACATGTCCTCGGAGACTCCCGGCACTAAGAGCCATACGATAAATGATAAATCATGAACTTAGTACGTTTCATAACAATGAGTTATTTTCTCTTCCAAACGATTATGTTTCCAGCCATGATTGTGGCTTCGACTCATTGAGGCTAGACTAAATCACGGGATGACTTGTTCCCGGACGTCTTCTCGAGAGCTCTTGAATCCCCTTGAGATGGTACTCAATAGCTCTTCACCTGCCGCTATTGTAAGTGTGGAGGAGCGTACAAGATCACAACATACACAAGAAAACTTCTCTTTTATGAAGAGACTTGAGTACCACAGTAGTCTGGTAAACTTTTAACGCTCTATGTATGGATCGTAAACTTTTAGTTCTACCACAATGAATACTTCAACTTCAGATAACTCCGTGATTTCTTTTGTATTTATCTATTGTACGTCATGGCTATAGAACAGGCCTTCCCAACCTTTTAGATACAGTGACCACCTCCCTCATGCCATACCAAGTGCCTCAGCACCACTAAATAATAATAATAATAATAATAATAATAAGATGGAGATGGGCTTTCACCGATTCTGTTTAACGTTGTCCTGGAAAATATAATGAGAACATGGAGGAATGCCATGAGAGAAGAAGGGATAGAAGGAATATGTTTAGGTACAAAGAAGCAAGGTGTGAAGGTTGATTGCTTAGCGTTTGCGGATGACATGGCATTGCTAGCTGAAGATAAAGAAGAAATTAATATAATGCTTGAAAAATTACACGAAATTGCAGGTAAAACGGGACTGAGGATCTCCTACGAAAAAAAACACAGAATACATGGAATACAAACATGATAACGAAAAGTACTTAGAAACAAAATATGGGAAGATCAAGAGGTCAGATAAGTTTAAATATCTTGGTGAATGGATCCAGCCTAATGGACTGGATAATGCAGCAAATAAAGGGAGGATCAGAAAGATGGAATTAGCTTATAAATTAGTACAGAATAGGTACAACAAAAGAACAATATCTTACGGAGCGAAGATAAGACACTATACACGGTTGTCAAGCCTGAGGGATTGTATAGTTCAGAATGTTTGATACTGAGCAAGAAAGGTGAATTAGAGGAACTGGATAAGAAAGAAAGAAAGAAAAATCTTTAGGAAGATCTTAGGACCCGAAAATAGAAATGATGGTACATGGCGGAAGAGGCGAAACAAAGATCTTTACGGACAAGCAGAAAAAATCACAGATACCATACGGATTGAAGTTCTATGGACACCTTACGAGAATGAGCGATAGTCGACTAACCAAGAAGATCTGTAATTATATCACCAAGATAAAAGCGACTAAAAAATGGGTAGATGAAATAAGAAAGGATATGGAGGAAGTTGGGGTCAGTCCAAATGAGATCTGGAATAGAGAGGTGTTTCGAGGTAGGATTGATGCATTCAAGGGGTTCCTGTAAGAGCAAAGGAGAAGAGCCAAGAACATCTGGTCGGAAGAAGGGAAGAGAATCCACAGTGAAAGGATGAAGAGTTTCTGGGAGCAGAAAAAAGGACTAATCAGCAAGTCAATTGTTTCCCGTGGTCCAAAGCAGGCCAAAATCGAACAAAGAATAATAATAATAATAATAATAATAATAATAATAATAATAATAATAAATGCAGCTAAGACCGGGCTCAAAATATATGCATAAACTCAATACTTAGAGAAGGATCCTCTCGTTATCTAGGTAGATGGACAACCTCTGAAGACTAAATTTGGCAAAATTCACCAAGTAAAATACATTCAAGTAAAGCGGCTTCGGTGGCGTAGTTGGTAGCATGCTGAGCTTCTATGCCCAAAATCGCGGGTTCAAACCTGGCCGAAGCCGTCGGATTTTTTAAGAGCGTTAAAATCCCTCAGTAGGGGGGTGATGACAGTTCCAAGCCACTCTAGAACCCTCCTCTTACCACTACTAAGCCTCAGCCATGTTAAATATTTCTCGAACGCGTGGTCCGATTTTGACAAATGAGGTGTCTTTGGACTCGGGCTGACGTCCTCTTTGCTATGGACTACTTGTTATATTTTTGAATTTTTTTTTGAAAATTTTTGTTTTCGAAAGTTGGAGATAGTTTGAAAACCAAACATGGTAGAACGTTGTTCCATGGCTTAAACGAATGGTCTTTATGACCTTTATTTTTTGTAATAAAACTTTTTTATTTATTATATTTTTTTGAAAACACTCGAATTTTGAAAATCCTATATTTTGGAAACTAGGAACTCTACAAAAAAATTGTTTAACGTAAATCAATGGTCCCTACCCCCTCTACCCCCCAAAAAATTTCAAGTCTCTAGAATGAAAACCTGTAGTAGTGTGGTAAGGGGGGAGCTGCGCCATTTCTTTTTGAACCCTCCTCGTATTTGCCCCGAAGCTGATATCTCGCTAACCAATGGTCGGATTTGAACATACAGGGTGTCCTAGCACTCGTAGTGATGCCCCCTACTTTCCTATGGGCTCTTTATTTGATTAAAAGACCAAAACTAAAAGGTCATGTGCTTTTAATATTTCGCGAACCAATCATGCTAGAGGCATGTTCGACAGGTCCAAGGACTCGGGGTGACGTCCTCTCTGCTATGGACCACTCGTTATAATTTTTAATAAAATTGGAAACTCGATTTTGGGGTAAACACGTGTTTTTGTGATTTTGCCGATATCTCGCGAACCAATCATGCTAGAGGCATGAACGAGAGGTCCAAGGACTCGGGCTGACATCCTCTTTGCTATGGACCACTCATTGTAATTTAAAAAAAATTGGGAAACTCGATTTTGGGGTAAACACGTGTTTTTGTGATTTTGCCGATATCTCACGAAGCAATAACGCTAGAGGCATGTACGATGGGTCCAAGGATTCGGGAAGACGTCCTCTTTGCTATGGACCACTCGTTGTAATTTAAAAAAAATTGGGAAACGCGATTTTGGGGTAAACACGTGTTTTTTATGATTTTTGCCGATATGTCACGAACCAATAACGCTAGAGACGTGTACGAGGTGTCCTAGGACTCGGGCTAACGCCCCCTTTCAAATGTGGTAGATATTTTTTTCGAAAAAATAATTCACAAAGGGCCTAACGCCGTAAATGTTGAAAAAAAAATCATTACCGTTACCTGTTTATAATGTTTATAAAGCGTGGTGGTTGAGAGAGACGATACGGCTGGGTATGTGTGTGTTTCAACGAACCTGTCGCTAACCACAAGGACCATGCTTAATAGAACAATCGCTATTTCGGCGGATCGGTGTATGACAGAGCGAGCGTGCGTTTTTCCTGATATTTTACCTTTAACGTGTAAACGGTGATGAGAACTTGATTCTATGTTGGTCGAAGCGAGTAGAGAAAACAAACTTGCAGACGAGCAAGAGGTGAATATCAATTGAGCTTATTGGAAGGCGTTGATCTGACTTGACAACAGGTGCAATGGAAAAAATGACCATGACGCTTGAAGGTGAAATAATCTGACCATCGTGGTGGCAGGGAAGTGCGAAAGGCGTGGACACATGTGAAACCACAGGCACGCTAAACCAGTGACATCCTGTCTTGCTTCGTACGTGACAAAATGCAAGTCCATGTGACATTTGATCTACCGCAGGTGTTCGCCTGAGACGTTAGCTGTCCACGTGCGCGATAACTGTTAACAAGTGACATTCTGTTTTGGTTCGTACGTGACAAAATGCAAGTTGACGTGAAATTTGATCTACCACAGGTGTTCACGTTGGACGTTAGCTGACCACGTGCACGATAAGAGAATGTTCAAAGCGTGGGAATCGCTGAATCAGTAAAAAGTATGATGCAACTTGTCGGAATGATGTCACAACCAATAGATAGGCAAGAGCTGCAAACACCAGTGGTGGGAGGTGAAGGGAGGGAAAGGGGGAGGGGTAATGTATGAGAGAACACAGGTGGAAAGAGAAAGAAATATGTGGAGCTGAGGACTGTACACATAGAGCTATAGGTGGTGTACAACATGTGTGAATAAATAAATTAAAAATTGCACAGGTTCACACAACATAGACTGTATTATTGCCATGGCCAAGCACTCACATTAAGATCATTTACAAAATCATAAAATGAAAAATAAAAAATCTTGTTTTGGAAATATCGGTTTTCAACATACACAAAATAAATATATAAAAAATTTGTAAACAACAAAATGGAAAATCCATGGTCAAGCACTCACATTAATATTATTTACAAAATCATAAAATGAAAAATAGAAAATCTTGTTTTGGAAATATCGATTTTTTTCAACATACACAAAATAAATATATAAAAAATTTGTAAACAGCAAAATGGAAAATCCATGTTTCCATATAGACAACATTTTTAAAACCTTAAACGGACATTTAAGAAAATATATGCAAATGGGAAATTGACAAATGTGTAAATATGAAAATGGAAAAATCCATGTTTCCATATCATGAAATTGAAAAACATCAAACTGTCATTTAAAAAAATGCAAATGGAAAATTGACAAATTGCAATGTGTGAAATGTGAAATTGAACAAATGGCTATCATTATTTTAAAAAAGAAAAGAACATAGTGCTCTATGGTTGAGGTGTGAATCAAACCCTCTCTACTTATTTGGACCACCCGAGACTGAGTAGACTAGTTTTAGTTATCATACCACTTTTAAAAGTTTGTGTTAAATCTAGGAATTGAACCCAAGAGCTTGTAGGGGAGATCCAAGGTTATAATATGTTAAACAGATAGCCTTGAATGTAGTGTGTGGTAGCTATATAGAAATGAGACGTTTCGCTCGGGGCAGGGAGGCATAGAGATCTGCATCAAACCAGTCAAAAGACTGACGACTCAAACAACAACATGTAGAGCTCACCAAAATAATGTTGTGTAACGGTAAATGTTAGTCAACGAACAGTAATGCATTACTAAAACCCATGACACGATACCTAAGAGCTTTTCTAAAATTATTTTAAAATGCCTTTAACCCTATATTAAACACCCAGTTCACAAGACTCATAACTGCAATGTTATGGTCAAACAAAACAAAATCTATATTTCAAAACAAACAAGTGGTTTAGTCAATGTATACTGGAAAAAGTTTTATAAACACTCAAGTCCACAAAAATAATTAAATTAGTAACAGTCAGGTTGACCGAGTGGTTATGGTGTTTGACTTAAGTTCAAATTTTCTGTACAAGAAAGCAAGGGTTCGAATCCCTTACCTGATATAACTATTGCCTCAACATGGCTTGACCACACTGTATTATTGTGTACTCGGTACACAAACCATAAATAAAGTGTATTGTTTAAGGTCACTCTCTTTGCGAACATAGTCAGAGAATGTTGATGGTTAACAATTGCATTAATAGTGGGACATAGGGATAGCAATTAAGAAAAACAGACAATACCCATGCACTATTTTTATTTATTTAATGTAAGTACTTGTACAAAAGTTATATACAAACTACAACTCTCTTTTGTCTATTACTATCTAGTCCTTTTCGATCCACTTGCATATCAAGGGCAGATGACTTTGTAGTTCAGCCCCTTCAAACAACAACAACAACAACAACAACACTACTTCTTGCATAGTCTGTGATGTTGATGACTCTTGATGCGTGGAAGATGGATACAACATAACTTTTACAACAGGGGTTAAACGTTGCTCAACAAACAATGCACTATTTTGAGTAGCAATATCTTTCTCTTGTACTAACTTTTTAGCATTCTGATGATTTTTTGTCAATACCATTAGTGTTTTGTCTGGAGCACTACATTGATGATCACTCACACTTAAAACCACACTATTTCTACTTTTCATATTGCCTCGACATGTTGTTGACCTCTGTTTCGAGCATTGCCAGAATATTATTCCTTTTACATTTTGTCGTCTATAGTTATAAGAGTAGCCTTTATAGAGTACACGTTGTTTACCTCGGTTAGTTGGAGTAAGTTCCATAGTAGTAACTAACCTGTTAGTATGATTTGCACACTACAAAGGTTATCTCGGTTCTGGTAATAGAATTATTTAGCGTTGGCTTTTATATTTAATATGTACAGTTTAAAGCGATAGAAAAGTGGTAGAAAAGTGGTAGCAAAGTGGTAGACAATTGGTAACATAGTGGTAGAAAAGTGGTAGCAAAGTGGTAGAAAAGTGGTAGAAAAGTGGCAGAAAAGTAGTAGAAAAGTGGTAGCAAAGTGGTAGAAAAGTGGTAGAAAACTGGCAGAAAAGTAGTAGAAAAGTGGTAGCAAAGTGGTAGAAAAGTGGTAGCAAACTAGAAAAGTGGTAGCAAAGTGGTAGAAAATATTACATGTATTGTTAAGAAATAGTTTAAGCGGTTACATGGATTCATTACACTATAATTTTAGCATCACGAAGCTCATTTTCTATATCCAAAAGTTCTTCCTCATATTTAGTATGACCAGCCTGTTTACAGGTATGCAAGTACTGAAGCCGCTGGATTAGCTTACTGGGATTGTTCCAGTAAACAAATTTAACAAATGATTTTTTGGGTGTAAACCATTATCATCATCATCATCATCATCATCATCATTATCATCATAATCATCATCATCATGGTTATCATCATCAATATAATTATCATCAATATAATCATCATCACTATTACTATCTAATCCTTTTTGTTCATCTTGCAATGCAAAAACCTTTGGCATAGTTTGTGTTGTCTTTGATAGTGTTAGAGGTTTCTTAGACGTTAACGACTGTCCTAACATGTCTTTTTCAGGAGATAATAAATGCTCTTTAACAAACAAAGCACTATCTTGAGTCACACTATTTTTTTCTTGGTCTTGCTTTTTTACCTTGGTTAGAGTATTTTGTCCATTTAAATGAGTATTATTTTGAGATTTACAATGATGATCGATTGAAATAAGTATGTTGGAGCCTTTTGTCTTAATCATTCCTCGACACTTTTTAGATCGTTGTTTCGAACAGCACCAAATAACAGTTCCATTTTTATTGGTTCGTTTCACAATATATGAATATCCTTTATAGTATGCGTAAGGCTTACCATACCTAGTCACTGATACTTCCATGTCAACTGTCAAGCATAGACTAAGCTCTAGTAAAGTCAACTTGGTAATAAGAATACTAGTTTAATGTGAGAGCAAATATGGATCCAAAGAGTTCAGGTAAAAGTGGAAGCAAATAAGCAAATATTAGAACCAAGAGTGGGGTTAAAAGTGGTCGCAAAGTGGTAGACCCATTGCACAATAATTTCAGCATGACGAAGCTCTTGTTCAATTTCTTTGATTTCCCAATCGTGACCGATATGCCCAGCTTGTCGTAAAGCATACAATTGTCGAAGCCGTTGAATTAGCTTACTGGGTTTGTTCCAGTATACAAATTTAACAAATGGATTTTTAGGTGTAAACAAAGCACTACCATTATCATGATCATTATCATCATGATCATTATCATCATCATAATCACCATTATCATCATGACCATCATCACTGTTACTATATAGTCCTTTTTGATCCTCTTGCAATACCATTTTATTTATAGTCTGAGTTGATTTTGATAGTGTTGAAGGTTTCTTGGACGTTGACAATTGTCCTAACATGACGTTTTGAGGACATGATAAGTCCTTTTGAACAAACACTGCACTATCTTTAGCCGCAATATCGTTTTCTTGAACTTGCTTTTTAGCATTTTGATAATTGTTTGTAAACAGTAAGCGTGGTTCGTTTCGAGCACTACATTGATGAACACTCACACTTAAAACCTTTCCATTTTTACTTTTCAGATTGCCTCGACATTTTGTTGACCTCTCTTTTGAGCATCGCCAGAATATTATTCCATTCACATTCTGGCGATTATAGTTATAGGAGTAGCCTTGATAGAGTGCACGTAGCCTACCTTTGTTGGTTGTAATAAGTTCCATAGTAGTAACTGACCTGTCAGTACGATGTTCGCACTACAAAGATTACAATTGTTTTGCTGATGGAGTGACCTACCATAAGCTTATATATTGGCTTATGTGTTGGCTTTTTGTGTTGGCTTTTTATGTTGGCTTTTCGTGTTGGCTTTTGTGTTGGCTTATGTGTTGGCTTTTTGTGTTGGCTTTTCGTGTTGGCTTTTGTGTTGGCTTTTCGTGTTGGCTTTTTGTGTTGGCTTTTCATGTTGGCATTTCGTGTTGGCTTTTGTGTTGGCTTTTCGTGTTGGCTTTTTGTGTTGGCTTTTCGTGTTGGCATTTCGTGTTGGCTTTTCGTGTTGGCTTTTTTGTATTGGCCTTTCATGTTGGCTTTTTGTATTGGCTTTTCGTGTTGGCTTTTTGTGTGGGCTTTTTATGTTGGCTTTAGTATTGGCTTTTGTATTGGCTTATTTGACAAGTTATTTGTGTCAATGTATTTAGTGGATTTTTTTGTTGGTGTTGGAAAGTAGTTGAATGAGAGGGAATATTTAAAGACTTAACCTCAGCTCACTAACCTAACCTAACCTAACCTAACTTTACCTAACCTAACCTAACCTTTCAACTCTCAGATGTTAATTAAATTCTGTGCATAGTCGAGTTGGAACCCAAGACCTCAGGGGTAAAAAAAGAATTATTTTTGACGGCTTATTTTGGTAATTTATTTTAATGGCTAACCTAACTTTACCTAACCTAACCTAACCTCAGCTCACTTTGGATATTACTAGTAAGTGTTCATATCCTCTGCTAGGTAGCATGCTAGTAGTACAGGTAGTGCTCATATTTACCGCTAGGTAGCGGAAACATACTTTGCATGTTGCATGTGACACTTGTGAAGTTTAACCACATGCAAGACGTGCTTGTATAAGTTCTCTATTTAAACTCAATATACAATTAACCACTAAATGTTCAGAACTAACATGTATAGCCATGTTTAGGGTATATAGGAGACCCTTAGCAAGAAAGGCTGTCTAACCCACGAGTGTACAGCCTTGTCATACGCAGTAAGCACCTGTTGGCAGAAAACAACAACAACAACAATTTGAGAAAGCCAACAACATATCCATTAAGGTATTTAAAGGAAACAGTTTTTTGTTGGCTTTCTCAAAGTGTTGTTGTTGTTGTTTTCTGCCAACAGGTGCTTACTGCGTATGACAAGGCTGTACACTCGTGGGTTAGACAGCCTTTCTTGCTAAGGGTCTCCTATATACCCTAAACATGGCTATACATGTTAGTTCTGAACATTTAGTGGTTAATTGTATATTGAGTTTAAATAGAGAACTTATACAAGCACGTCTTGCATGTGGTTAAACTTCACAAGTGTCACATGCAACATGCAAAGTATGTTTCCGCTACCTAGCGGTAAATATGAGCACTACCTGTACTACTAGCATGCTACCTAGCAGAGGATATGAACACTTACTAGTAATATCCAAAGTGAGCTGAGGTTAGGTTAGGTTAGGTAAAGTTAGGTTAGCCATTAAAATAAGTTACCAAAATAAGCCGTCAAAAATAATTCTTTTTTTACCCCTGAGGTCTTGGGTTCCAACTCGACTATGCACAGAATTTAATTAACATCTGAGAGTTGAAAGGTTAGGTTAGGTTAGGTAAAGTTAGGTTAGGTTAGGTTAGGTTAGTGAGCTGAGGTTAAGTCTTTAAATATTCCCTCTCATTCAACTACTTTCCAACACCAACAAAAAAATCCACTAAATACATTGACACAAATAACTTGTCAAATAAGCCAATACAAAAGCCAATACTAAAGCCAACATAAAAAGCCCACACAAAAAGCCAACACGAAAAGCCAATACAAAAAGCCAACATGAAAGGCCAATACAAAAAAGCCAACACGAAAAGCCAACACGAAATGCCAACACGAAAAGCCAACACAAAAAGCCAACACGAAAAGCCAACACAAAAGCCAACACGAAATGCCAACATGAAAAGCCAACACAAAAAGCCAACACGAAAAGCCAACACAAAAGCCAACACGAAAAGCCAACACAAAAAGCCAACACATAAGCCAACACAAAAGCCAACACGAAAAGCCAACATAAAAAGCCAACACAAAAAGCCAACACATAAGCCAATATATAAGCTTATGGTAGGTCACTCCATCAGCAAAACAATTGTAATCTTTGTAGTGCGAACATCGTACTGACAGGTCAGTTACTACTATGGAACTTATTACAACCAACAAAGGTAGGCTACGTGCACTCTCTCAAGGCTACTCCTATAACTATAATCGCCAGAATGTGAATGGAATAATATTCTGGCGATGCTCAAAAGAGAGGTCAACAAAATGTCGAGGCAATCTGAAAAGTAAAAATGGAAAGGTTTTAAGTGTGAGTGTTCATCAATGTAGTGCTCGAAACGAACCACGCTTACTGTTTACAAACAATTATCAAAATGCTAAAAAGCAAGTTCAAGAAAACGATATTGCGGCTAAAGATAGTGCAGTGTTTGTTCAAAAGGACTTATCATGTCCTCAAAACGTCATGTTAGGACAATTGTCAACGTCCAAGAAACCTTCAACACTATCAAAATCAACTCAGACTATAAATAAAATGGTATTGCAAGAGGATCTAAAAGGACTATATAGTAACAGTGATGATGGTCATGATGATAATGGTGATTATGATGATGATAATGATCATGATGATAATGATCATGATAATGGTAGTGCTTTGTTTACACCTAAAAATCCATTTGTTAAATTTGTATACTGGAACAAACCCAGTAAGCTAATTCAACGGCTTCGACAATTGTATGCTTTACGACAAGCTGGGCATATCGGTCACGATTGGGAAATCAAAGAAATTGAACAAGAGCTTCGTCATGCTGAAATTATTGTGCAATGGGTCTACCACTTTGCGACCACTTTTAACCCCACTCTTGGTTCTAATATTTGCTTATTTGCTTCCACTTTTACCTGAACTCTTTGGATCCATATTTGCTCTCACATTAAACTAGTATTCTTATTACCAAGTTGACTTTACTAGAGCTTAGTCTATGCTTGACAGTTGACATGGAAGTATCAGTGACTAGGTATGGTAAGCCTTACGCATACTATAAAGGATATTCATATATTGTGAAACGAACCAATAAAAATGGAACTGTTATTTGGTGCTGTTCGAAACAACGATCTAAAAAGTGTCGAGGAATGATTAAGACAAAAGGCTCCAACATACTTATTTCAATCGATCATCATTGTAAATCTCAAAATAATACTCATTTAAATGGACAAAATACTCTAACCAAGGTAAAAAAGCAAGACCAAGAAAAAAATAGTGTGACTCAAGATAGTGCTTTGTTTGTTAAAGAGCATTTATTATCTCCTGAAAAAGACATGTTAGGACAGTCGTTAACGTCTAAGAAACCTCTAACACTATCAAAGACAACACAAACTATGCCAAAGGTTTTTGCATTGCAAGATGAACAAAAAGGATTAGATAGTAATAGTGATGATGATTATATTGATGATAATTATATTGATGATGATAACCATGATGATGATGATTATGATGATAATGATGATGATGATGATGATGATGATGATAATGGTTTACACCCAAAAAATCATTTGTTAAATTTGTTTACTGGAACAATCCCAGTAAGCTAATCCAGCGGCTTCAGTACTTGCATACCTGTAAACAGGCTGGTCATACTAAATATGAGGAAGAACTTTTGGATATAGAAAATGAGCTTCGTGATGCTAAAATTATAGTGTAATGAATCCATGTAACCGCTTAAACTATTTCTTAACAATACATGTAATATTTTCTACCACTTTGCTACCACTTTTCTAGTTTGCTACCACTTTTCTACCACTTTGCTACCACTTTTCTACTACTTTTCTGCCAGTTTTCTACCACTTTTCTACCACTTTGCTACCACTTTTCTACTACTTTTCTGCCACTTTTCTACCACTTTTCTACCACTTTGCTACCACTTTTCTACCACTATGTTACCAATTGTCTACCACTTTGCTACCACTTTTCTACCACTTTTCTATCGCTTTAAACTGTACATATTAAATATAAAAGCCAACGCTAAATAATTCTATTACCAGAACCGAGATAACCTTTGTAGTGTGCAAATCATACTAACAGGTTAGTTACTACTATGGAACTTACTCCAACTAACCGAGGTAAACAACGTGTACTCTATAAAGGCTACTCTTATAACTATAGACGACAAAATGTAAAAGGAATAATATTCTGGCAATGCTCGAAACAGAGGTCAACAACATGTCGAGGCAATATGAAAAGTAGAAATAGTGTGGTTTTAAGTGTGAGTGATCATCAATGTAGTGCTCCAGACAAAACACTAATGGTATTGACAAAAAATCATCAGAATGCTAAAAAGTTAGTACAAGAGAAAGATATTGCTACTCAAAATAGTGCATTGTTTGTTGAGCAACGTTTAACCCCTGTTGTAAAAGTTATGTTGTATCCATCTTCCACGCATCAAGAGTCATCAACATCACAGACTATGCAAGAAGTAGTGTTGTTGTTGTTGTTGTTGTTGTTGTTTGAAGGGGCTGAACTACAAAGTCATCTGCCCTTGATATGCAAGTGGATCGAAAAGGACTAGATAGTAATAGACAAAAGAGAGTTGTAGTTTGTATATAACTTTTGTACAAGTACTTACATTAAATAAATAAAAATAGTGCATGGGTATTGTCTGTTTTTCTTAATTGCTATCCCTATGTCCCACTATTAATGCAATTGTTAACCATCAACATTCTCTGACTATGTTCGCAAAGAGAGTGACCTTAAACAATACACTTTATTTATGGTTTGTGTACCGAGTACACAATAATACAGTGTGGTCAAGCCATGTTGAGGCAATAGTTATATCAGGTAAGGGATTCGAACCCTTGCTTTCTTGTACAGAAAATTTGAACTTAAGTCAAACACCATAACCACTCGGTCAACCTGACTGTTACTAATTTAATTATTTTTGTGGACTTGAGTGTTTATAAAACTTTTTCCAGTATACATTGACTAAACCACTTGTTTGTTTTGAAATATAGATTTTGTTTTGTTTGACCATAACATTGCAGTTATGAGTCTTGTGAACTGGGTGTTTAATATAGGGTTAAAGGCATTTTAAAATAATTTTAGAAAAGCTCTTAGGTATCGTGTCATGGGTTTTAGTAATGCATTACTGTTCGTTGACTAACATTTACCGTTACACAACATTATTTTGGTGAGCTCTACATGTTGTTGTTTGAGTCGTCAGTCTTTTGACTGGTTTGATGCAGATCTCTATGCCTCCCTGCCCCGAGCGAAACGTCTCATTTCTATATAGCTACCACACACTACATTCAAGGCTATCTGTTTAACATATTATAACCTTGGATCTCCCCTACAAGCTCTTGGGTTCAATTCCTAGATTTAACACAAACTTTTAAAAGTGGTATGATAACTAAAACTAGTCTACTCAGTCTCGGGTGGTCCAAATAAGTAGAGAGGGTTTGATTCACACCTCAACCATAGAGCACTATGTTCTTTTCTTTTTTTAAATAATGATAGCCATTTGTTCAATTTCACATTTCACACATTGCAATTTGTCAATTTTCCATTTGCATTTTTTTAAATGACAGTTTGATGTTTTTCAATTTCATGATATGGAAACATGGATTTTTCCATTTTCATATTTACACATTTGTCAATTTCCCATTTGCATATATTTTCTTAAATGTCCGTTTAAGGTTTTAAAAATTTTGTCTATATGGAAACATGGATTTTCCATTTTGCTGTTTACAAATTTTTTATATATTTATTTTGTGTATGTTGAAAAAAATCGATATTTCCAAAACAAGATTTTCTATTTTTCATTTTATGATTTTGTAAATAATATTAATGTGAGTGCTTGACCATGGATTTTCCATTTTGTTGTTTACAAATTTTTTATATATTTATTTTGTGTATGTTGAAAACCGATATTTCCAAAACAAGATTTTTTATTTTTCATTTTATGATTTTGTAAATGATCTTAATGTGAGTGCTTGGCCATGGCAATAATACAGTCTATGTTGTGTGAACCTGTGCAATTTTTAATTTATTTATTCACACATGTTGTACACCACCTATAGCTCTATGTGTACAGTCCTCAGCTCCACATATTTCTTTCTCTTTCCACCTGTGTTCTCTCATACATTACCCCTCCCCCTTTCCCTCCCTTCACCTCCCACCACTGGTGTTTGCAGCTCTTGCCTATCTATTGGTTGTGACATCATTCCGACAAGTTGCATCATACTTTTTACTGATTCAGCGATTCCCACGCTTTGAACATTCTCTTATCGTGCACGTGGTCAGCTAACGTCCAACGTGAACACCTGTGGTAGATCAAATTTCACGTCAACTTGCATTTTGTCACGTACGAACCAAAACAGAATGTCACTTGTTAACAGTTATCGCGCACGTGGACAGCTAACGTCTCAGGCGAACACCTGCGGTAGATCAAATGTCACATGGACTTGCATTTTGTCACGTACGAAGCAAGACAGGATGTCACTAGTTTAGCGTGCCTGTGGTTTCACATGTGTGCACGCCTTTCGCACTTCCCTGCCACCACGATGGTCAGATTATTTCACCTTCAAGCGTCATGGTCATTTTTTCCATTGCACCTGTTGTCAAGTCAGATCAACGCCTTCCAATAAGCTCAATTGATATTCACCTCTTGCTCGTCTGCAAGTTTGTTTTCTCTACTCGCTTCGACCAACATAGAATCAAGTTCTCATCACCGTTTACACGTTAAAGGTAAAATATCAGGAAAAACGCACGCTCGCTCTGTCATACACCGATCCGCCGAAATAGCGATTGTTCTATTAAGCATGGTCCTTGTGGTTAGCGACAGGTTCGTTGAAACACACACATACCCAGCCGTATCGTCTCTCTCAACCACCACGCTTTATAAACATTATAAACAGGTAACGGTAATGATTTTTTTTCAACATGTACGGCGTTAGGCCCTTTGTGAATTATTTTTTCGAAAAAAATATCTACCACATTTGAAAGGGGGCGTTAGCCCGAGTCCTAGGACACCTCGTACACGTCTCTAGCGTTATTGGTTCGTGACATATAGGCAAAAATCATAAAAAACACGTGTTTACCCCAAAATCGCGTTTCCCAATTTTTTTAAAATTACAACGAGTGGTCCATTGCAAAGAGGACGTCTTCCCGAATCCTTGGACCCATCGTACATGCCTCTAGCGTTATTGCTTCGTGAGATATCGGCAAAATCACAAAAACACGTGTTTACCCCAAAATCGAGTTTCCCAAATTTTTTAACATTACAATGAGTGGTCCATAGCAAAGAGGACGTCAGCCCGAGTCCTTGGACCTCTCGTTCATGCCTCTAGCATGATTGGTTCGCGAGATATCGGCAACATCACAAAAACACGTGTTTACCCCAAAATCGAGTTTCCAATTTTATTAAAAATTATAACGAGTGGTCCATAGCAGAGAGGACGTCACCCCGAGTCCTTGGACCTGTCGAACATGCCTCTAGCATGATTGGTTCGCGAAATATTAAAAGCACATGACCTTTTAGTTTTGGTCTTTTAATCAAATAAAGAGCCTATAGGAAAGTAGGGGGCATCACTACGAGTGCTAGGACACCCTGTATGTTCAAATCCGACCATTGGTTAGCGAGATATCAGCTTCGGGGCAAATACGAGGAGGGTTCAAAAAGAAATGGCGCAGCTCCCCCTTACCACACTACTACAGGTTTTCATTCTAGAGACTTGAAATTTTTTGGGGGGTAGAGGGGGTAGGGACCATTGATTTACGTTAAACAATTTTTTTTGTAGAGTTCCTAGTTTCCAAAATATAGGATTTTCAAAATTCGAGTGTTTTCAAAAAAATATAAAAAATAAAAAAGTTTTATTACAAAAAATAAAGGTCATAAAGACCATTCGTTTAAGCCATGGAACAACGTTCTACCATGTTTGGTTTTAACTATCACCAACTTTCGAAAACAAAAATTTTCAAAAAAAAAATTCAAAAATATAACAAGTAGTCCATAGCAAAGAGGACGTCAGCCCGAGTCCAAAGACACCTCATTTGTCAAAATCGGACCACGCGTTCGAGAAATATTTAACATGGCTGAGGCTTAGTAGTGGTAAGAGGAGGGTTCTAGAGTGGCTTGGAACTGTCATCACCCCCCTACTTCCCTCAGTATGCCTTTCTTCGGAGGGGAAGTAAAGCCGGCGGTCCCATATAATAGATTTAAGGCATGTTAAAGAACCTTCCACTAATTACACCTGTGTGAAGCTAAATTGTATAGGTTAAGAATGTAAACAACGCTGTTAGGTTCCTACGTTCGTTGCCAAGAGCCGACTTCGGTGGCGTCTAGTAGCTATGTTCTGAACTAGGCCTGTAGTCGTTGACGGTGGCGTTGGGCGGCAAAAGTAGGAATTATTTGAAAAATTCAAAGTTGCAGTTTACTTGAATTAAAAAACAGATACACACACTAATCCACCCATCACAATTAACACCGGTTATCAGACAGATTCTACACACACCCGAAGTACACGGGGCTACATGACCGCGTTGTCGCAGCCCCTAAACTGAGAAACCAACCAACCAACATTAAAGTAATTAGGAGAAGTAATTCAGCCATACGGATTGAACCGTGAAGCAAATAAAGAGAGAATTTCAAAATTACAGAAGGACTATAGAATTACCTGGAACAGATACAACAAAAAATCAATATCCCGGAATGCTAAATTACGACATTATAACGCAATCATCAAACCTGAAGCATTATTCGCCTCAGAAACTTTGCTCGTTGGAGGCAGATATCTTATTAAAGACATAGAGAAGCAAGAGTGGAAAATATTGAGGAAAATCTTTGGTCCAGTCTGCGTAGAGGGAATCTGGATGAAACGGAAGTCTCAGGAGCTTTATCATCACTCTGAAAGCATCACCGACACATTCAGGAAAAGGTGATTAAAGTTCTATGGCCACATTCTTCGCATGACCAATGACAGACTGACGAAGAGGATTCTCAACTTTGCACTCTCAATGAAAGCCAAGACCAACTGGCTTAAGGAAGTAGAGGAAGATCTTCAGGAAGTTTGTGTCGTGGATGAAATCATACAAGACAGATCCAAATTCAGAACAGTTGTCAACAACTATAATGTTGTGGAGAAAATCAGTACCAGTACCAGGAAACCATGGACTGAAGAAGGGAAGAAACTCTACAGTGCCCAGATGAAGAGATTTTGGGAGAAGAGAAGATCAACATCATTTGCTAAATGAGTTCTCTCGCTCTCCTTAGATGGGCATAACGATGTGAGAGAATAATAATAATAATAATAATAACCTCAAAATACCGGGTGAGTTACGACGTGGCTGCAGGCAGTAGCTCACATGCGGGAGGCGAGGAGGTTCGAATCCCCCCACTGGCAACCTTGAATATGGTCTTCTGTGTTTTCCCATCTTCCTTCCAGGCAAATGCCGGGGTTGGTCCCTAACTATAGGCCACAGCCGCTACCTTCCAACTCCCAATCATTAAATTCAAATTTTCCCCCCAGACAACACTCCACACGCGACGGTACATGTAGCTCACCCCATGGGTGTCCGCGTAAAAGCAGCTACAATATCTGGCGAGCCGAACATGTCCTCGGACACTCCCGGCACTGAAAGCCAAACGATTAAAATAAACTCAAAATCAATTGTATTGCTTTTGCAGATGATATGGACTTGTTTGCTGAAACAATGGAGGAAGCAAGGCAGCAAATCCTTGAACTGGAGAAACAAGCAACTAAAATAGGTCTTCACACCTCCTTCGAAAAAATACACAGAATCATGACAAACAACAAAATTCTTCTTCTTCTTCTTCTCCTTTAACGCGTTCAGGCCCACTGGACCGCGCGCTGCTACAAGTTTCCTTCTCCATCGTCTCCTTTCCCAGCTGCCATCCGCCAACTGTCCACACGTATCGCTGCCTGTTGCAGATGTTCTTGGAGTCCATCACTCCACCACTTCCTTGGTATCCCTGGCGGTCTTCTTCCTGTGGGGATGAAATCCTGTAGCTTCCGTGATCATCTGCGGTCTTCCATGTCCGGCCCATTGCAGTCTTCTGGTTTTGATGGTTCAAGCTATGTTGGCATCAAGGTACAGATCTACTACTTCGTGATTGTGTCTAATCCTCCATTCACCCGTGTGTACATCCGTCACCGGTCCGAAGATCTTCCGAAGAACTTTTCTCTGAAATACGAGTAGTTTATGAAAGTCCTGTTTTCGGATACTCCATGTCTCACATCCATATAGTACAACGGGTTGGATCAGAATTTTATACAGACGAATTTTGAGCTGTCTGGAGAGAGATCTGGACCGAAGAAGCTCTATTAGGCTGTAGAGAGTTCGGTTTCCTGGCGTTGATCTCTGCCTGAGATGATGAGTTCTCCGAGAAAAGCGCTCCTAGGTATTTAAATTCATGGACCCTCTTGTAGAACTGGTACCCCGCCCACAGCGACTGTAGTTGCCCCAAAACATGGCCTTGCCCGCGAGTCATAGTGAGCTACTCCGTCTTGGTTTCATTTACGATTAGCCCAAATTTGTTGGCAGCTGCGTAAATACCAAAGGGTCCAAGAACAAAAGATTTAAATAGTAAAATAATGGATTAGTTGGAATGCTGGGTAATAAAAAGCAATGGAATCTGGGAAAAATAAACTTGAATTGGCCTTCCAACTAAAGAAAGATACGACATCCCTTTAATGGGGGTCCAAAATTAATCTTTATAAGACAGTGATTGAACCAGAAGCGCTGTAAGCAGCAGAAACCCTAAGCATGTATTTCAGAGGACAGATGGAGAAACTCGAATTAAAGGAAAGGAAACTTTTAAGACAAGTCATAGGACCCAAATTTCAGGATAATAAGGTAATATAACGAGTACATCAGGAATGAGACTCTCCAAGAAAAATTGAAAAACTCTCAGATACTAAGCGAGAAAGGAGGATACATTTATTCTGTCTTCTACGGTATTCATATAGCCTACTTTTATTGAAAAGATCCATAATTCTAAACCAATCGCCTTATATTCTTTCTGGTGGTTCACTGCTTAGTAAATTAAGACGTTTATAACTTAAGAATGCTTAATGTACACTTTCAGGAGAGTCCAAAATAAAGTTTAAGAAATTGGTACTGTTTTTCAGATCCCCTAGCAACTACTACAAAAATGCATCTATTTTAATTATTCTTTCACATACGTATTGCTATTAGTGTCGTTCATGTCTCCTACCAAACAAATGTTTGATTTCTTCCGTAACCACAAAGCAAAATCCACATGGTTTAAAGAAACTATAAAAGGCCTTGTAGAATTAAAAATTACAGAAAATTCACCACTCAATCGAATAGCTAAAATAATTATTAAAGACTAAAATATAATATGGTTCCAAGACAAATCTACAAGAAAATCCAAACCCATCATCTCGGAAGAAGAGAGGAAAAGAAAACAAGATCAGAAAGAATAAAGAGATACTGGGCATTAATGAAAGAACAACACACAGAGAAATGATTGATTCAACGTACCACAAATAGGGTAAAACGAAAGAATAATAATAATAATAATAAAACAATAATAATAACAATATTCTTCCTTATTATGAATATTCTACAATACAGTAGATTTCCTTCAACCCTAAAATACTCTACTCTTCCACAAATTTCGGTCTTCAACATCTTCCTCGGTTAAGCCTCTGGTAGCCACGCTTCTCTTTACACCAACCATCCATTGTTCTCTCTGTTTACCATTCTGCATCCTTTCCACATGTCCAAACCATGTAATCTTCTTTCTTCTAGTACATTGTTTTACCTACATAATTTCTCTGATTCTCGTATTTCTAATGTTATCCAATCTTCATTTTCCTGCCGCCCTCCTCCAATAATCCATCTTTGTTGCTAATAATTTGTATCAATGAACTGTAAATAAATTTCTTAGTTTTGTTTAAAATATTTCTGCTCCATAAAACAGAATTTAATGCTCCAATTGTTCTCCTAGCCTCACTTACTCTTTTCTCAATTTCAGATGAACTTGTTCCCGCAGCTTCTATTATTGAACCCAAATATTTAAATTTGGTAACTGTTTGAATTTAATTTAATAATTTAATAATAATAATAATAATAATATATATATATATATATATATATATATATATATATATATATATTTAGGTGAAGAAATGCATTTACGCACAGAGTGTCAGGCTCCTGAGTAGCAGACTACCGACTAAAACTCCCCCGTTACTTCTGAACACTAGCCTGGAACCGTTTATCACATTACTTCAGACTAGAGTCATTTTATATTTGCCCGAAGGGCTCTCCTCCTTAGTGAATTATCTTCAGTGGAGATCCAGATCCGTCCTCTTTGTTCGGAGGTTATCTTCAACAAAACTTGCTAGCAGTTTCCAATTTTCCTCATTTTGTAGCATCACTGCAACAATATTGTCCGGGGATATCTCTACATCGATGTGATCTTGAAGAGACTGCCTATTTTGGACCCACCGTCCACAAGAGAAGAAGGTGTGATTAGCATTATCTAATTCGTTGATACAGTAGATGCAATCTGATGAATCCACCTTCCTCATCTTCTTAAGATAGGAACAGAAGTACCCATGGCCTGTCAAGAACTGAGTGAGATAGTAACCAACCTCACTATGTTTCCTCTCTGTCCAAACCTGCACCTGAGGGATCATTCTCTTAGTCCATTGGCTTTGATCTCCTTGCACCCATTTGATCTGCCAATTTTGAAAGGTTTGTACTCTTGCCGATCGTCTTGCATTTTGTAAACCTACTTCCGATTTCCTCCAGTAAATGTACTTGCGTTCTTTCGCAGGAAAGAAAATCGGAATAATCCCGGCAATAACGAAAACTGCTTCCTCAGAGACCGTGCGATATGCAGATGCCACGCGCAAAGCACACCGCCTCTGCACTTGCGCCAGTGTCTTCCTATAAATTTCCTTATTCAGGGCATTCGCCCATATTTCCGCTCCATACAGCAGAACTGAATGGATGGCTGTCATCAATAGTCTTCTCTTACTAGATTTTGGCCCACCAACATTGGTCATGAGCCGACTGAGGGACATTACTCCTCTGGCTGCCTTATCTGCAGTCCGTCTAATCTGTTCTCCAAAATTCATTTTACTGTCGATCATGATGCCCAGGTATTTTGCTGCTGGCTATATCTCTACTTGAATTTGTCCTACCTGTATTGGAAGTATTGTCTGAATTCTCTTCTTTGTTAGGATGACAATTTTCTTCTTACTAAGTGCTAGAAACAGACCATGTTCCTCCATTCATCTATTGATTTTGCGCATTACCATATTGAGTCGCAACTGTGTCTGCTCGACACTTCTTCCTGCTACAAGAGCAGCAACATCATCTGCATATCCTACTAGAATAGTTTCTTCAGGCATTTCAAGCTTCAACAAGCTGTCGTATGTAACATTCCAGATATCAGGTCCTAGAATCGAACCCTGGGCAGCCCAAGCCGTGACTTGTACTCTACGGATCCCTTCTGTAGTATCGTAGAGCAGAGCACGATCCTTCAAGTAAGAGTCTAAGATCCGAAGGAGATACCTTGGAACATGAAATCAAAATTTTAGAGCATCCATGATATCCATGATATCTATCCATTTGACAGATTTGAAAGCGTTTTTAACATCGAGTGTAACAAAGAGAATCACCCGGCGAGAGTAATGATTATAACTCTCCGCTTTTCGTACAATAATAATAATAATAATAATAATAACAATGCAACAAGCATGCGTCTCTCTTTCCTATCTGTATTTCCCTCTGAAGTGCTGAGTTAGCTAGTGATTCACCGCTCACCAGGAAAGCTGCAAGTGGACAGTTGAGTCGAATCAGCATCTTTAATGTTTCTAATAAAGCAGGGTTGTCCAATTATTTTTACTGTAGATTATAAAATACGCAAAATGATAAGAACAATGTATGTAAAGATGCCGAAGCTTAAGAACAAATCTTTGGGAAACTAAATGCAACAAGTAGTTCCGTGAAGTACTATACAGCCTATTTTCATATAACCTCCTCGTGTTAATTGCCTCTATCAACATACATAATTTTAGTTTGATTGCTGCAATAGATTAGTAGATATTGAGAACCGTCTAAATATTTCAGATGGTAGCCATAATAAATTTTTATATATGTAGGCCATAGAGCTATGTATTATTAGATGAGGATTATTGCGTAGGTTCATTATTCAAACGTTCACTTCGATCAAATGATTAATACACAAGAAATAAAAACTTAATTTTAAAATTGCGCACAGCCGCCATCTTTAGGTTATGTGAACAATTGAACTAAATTAGATGCCAGTGCATTACAATGTGTATACAATTTGAAGGGCACGGTAGGTGTCGGGCAAAATAGTACTGTGACCTTACCGAGTTTCAGAATTGCTCCAGCTGTTTAGAAGTTATTAGGGGGGACACACACACATACGCATACACACACACACACACACGGACAAAAGGTGAGCTCATAACCCTATTTTTAGCCTACTTTTCACAGTTTGCAAAAATGAGGAAAAAGTAGCCTTATGTGATCGGGCAAATGTATGTCTGTCTGTCTGTCTGTCTGAGTGTCTGTCCTTCTGTCGGTCTGTCTGGCTGTGTGTGTGAACCCCCTATCAACTCCTAAACGGCTGTAGCAATCGAAACAAAATTTGGTAGGAGTAAAGATCTATACCTGAATATCTCACGGCCATATTTGAAAATGATGTCAGTGCTACCAACTGCTGAAAAATCGCAATTGAAATTTGAGCTCCATGTTGGATATCTTGGGAGGTATGAATGGGAGCTATTTCAAAATTGGCACACATATAGATAATAATATTGCAGTTTAATTTACAGGAGGCCATACATGGCAGTGTTGCCAAAATGATTATAAGCCTGCTGATTGGTCCAAATTTTAAATGCATATAACTTCTACACTATCAACTGGATGTCAACCAAATTTTGTATGTGCTATGTGTACATAAACAGATATGACTGAGTGTATTCTTAAGAGCCACCAGGGCTGCCAACTGTTAATAAATGCTCTCAATTTTTACAAATCTAAATACCCATATATCACAAAGTATGCAAGCCGACAGCTTTAAACTATGCACACGTATACTGTAGTACCTGACATTCTATATTAATTTGGAGTAACTTATATACGTCAGTGCTACCAACATGATTCTAAGCCTGCCGATAGGTCCAATTTTAAAATGTATGTAACTTCTATACTAACTAATGGATTTCATTCAAAATTGACACATTAATAGATCATATTATGTCAGATTATTTCTGACCAATACATGTATGTCATTGTTGCCAACGTGATTTTACGCGCGCTGTTAGATCCAATGTTTAACTGCATGTAACGTCCATGTTATCCATTGGACTTCAACCAAATTTTGTATGCTGTACCTTAAGAGATGGAACTAACAATATATTCAGTCACCAGGGCTGCCAACTGTAGTTCTCTATTAGGCTACAATATGCCAAGTATACAGTATTTCGAACTAATTAGAAATGTCTATATTACCAACTTAATTTCGTCATTATTCTAGATAGATCCATATAGATTAATCATTGGCATGGATCTTAAATTTTAAGAAAAGTAGGCTCTTTAGTTCGTCACGGAACTTCTTGTTTTCATTAAATGAAAATAGGCTAAAAAACAGGAGAAAGTCTGTAAGATTCATACATGTTAAGTTGTTGTTAAATCAATTTAGGGGGTTTGGCATCATGGTCATCAGCCCCGTGTAGTTGGGTGTATGTTGAGTGTGCTTGATAACCTATATTTATGTGATGAGTGTACTAGTGTGTGTATTTGTAATTGAGGTAGGAAGCGGCCGTGGCCTGGCATTTGCCAGAGTAAAAGATGGGATTCGAACCCACCTCTTTTCAGTTTTGCTGAGTGTAGCCCGTTCGAGTCCTCAAAGCAGAATTAAGAGTGCTAGCCACTACTCCCCCAGGGCCTCACATCTAGTGGGATGTGGGTTGGC
Source organism: Meconema thalassinum (assembly GCA_946902985.2). Taxonomy (NCBI): domain Eukaryota; kingdom Metazoa; phylum Arthropoda; class Insecta; order Orthoptera; family Tettigoniidae; genus Meconema; species Meconema thalassinum. The sequence continues at coordinate 139,253,933 of OX336401.1, forward strand.
GACCACGAGACTCCAGCTGAGTCTGGCATTGCTTCCACTTACTTGTGCCGGGCTCCGTCTTCATTCCTGTCGACCTTCCTTGGTCAACTCTTCTTCTCTTCCGACACCGACGGTAATAGGGTATCCAAGACCTAGGGAGTCTTTAACTTTCCTGCCTTAATTGGCCCTTGTCTCATCTTTCCTGATACCCTCATTCTTCGAGGGGTCAGCCTTCTTTTTCTTTTCATGTTATCTCCTGCCTTCTGCACAAGGCCCTCAAGGAGGTAGGTTGTATGTAGCCCCCACCACTTCTCGTGCACCCTGGATATTGCTACACCCTCAAGGGCTCACGGGTGGTGAGTTTGGGAGTTGGCGACCCCGAGGGCTTCCTGAGCTGAGTCCGTTTTGTCCCCTTTTTCCTCTGACCTTGGGGTGGGCCCTCTCCTCTTTCCCTTTCCTATCTGCCTTTCATGGCTCTCCTTCCTTCGAAGTCCCTCAATCCTCATTCTTCGAGGGTTCAGGGCATTTCTTTTCTTCCAGTCCTGTATTTGCCTTATCCTTTATTTGTTTACCATTTCTTCTTCTAGTATGTAAGTCTGTAGTTAGTATTAGTTATAGTTTTCATTCTCATCTCATCTTTCACTCTAATCCAAACCATTGGGGGCCGATAACCTAGATGTTAGGACCTTTGAAACAACAATTATCATCATCAGCTAGCCACTACGCGATAAATAAATAGCCGTCAAGGATTAGAGAGAACGGATTCTGAACCAGCCTCTGGTAAGCGCATTAACCCAGTGTCATATTTAAAATATTCCCTGCATTACGCCGCGCGCAAAGCTTCTGTGTGTGTGTAATTACATTTTGAATCAAGTTGAAGCATACTGTATTTAGGAACGAACATTAAATTATATTGCGCCTGTTTTGTGTGGTATACAAGAATAAATAATGCTTTAGTTTACACACATTTACCATGAACTTTAAAGAGAGGAATTAAATGCTGGGGTGGATTTAAAATAGGGTAATGTCTGTTATACACACCTCAACAAAAGTTTGGAATAGCATAGATTAGACTAGGGACGCTTTCTCGAAGATCCAGGGTTGATTGACATTCTAAGTAAATAGTTCCGTGAAGAACTATACAGCCTATTTTCATATATCCTACTCGTGTTTATTGCCTCTATCAACATACAAAATTTCAGTTTGAAGGTTGTGATAGATTCGTAGATATTGAGAACTGTCTAAATATTTCAGATGGATTTTTATTTATGTGCTATTACATGAATGTTATTGTGTTCGTGTGGTATTCAAACTTTCACTTCGATCGCATGATTACAACACAAGAAATAAAAACTTAAATTTAAAATTTCGCACAGCCGCCATCTTGAAGTTATGTAAACAATTGAACTGAATTAGAAGCCAGTGGATTACAATATGTATAATCATTTACTGTACCACATTTCGCTGCGCACAGAGAGTTAAATCACGAGAAGAGTCTATTAAAATGTTTCAACTTCGCTTGGCCGCCATGTTCGTTTTGTACTTTACAGGTTTATGAAAGTTACATAGATAAACTTGTAACAGTGCCCTTTATCACCGTGCAAAATTTCAGGGTGATATCTGTAATAGTTTAGGAGATATAGAATGCTGGTGAAATATTTCGCACGGCCGCCATTTTGAGGTTATGTAAACAATTGAACTAAATTAGATGCCAATGCATTACAATGTGTATAAACATTTGCTTTACCAAGTTTCATTACGTTTGGAAGGTTAAATCGTGAGAAAAGTCTATTTAAATTCTCATCTTCGCTTGGCCGCCATGTTGATTTTGTAGTTACCAGGTTTTTGAAAGTCTCATAGGTGAACTTCTAGTAGTACCCTTTATCACTGTACACAATTTCAGAGTGATATCGGTAATAGTTTCGGAGTTACTGAATGCTGGTGAAATATTTCGCACAGCCGCCATGTTGGATTGGTGAGACACAATAAAATTTGAAGGGCATGGCCGGGGTTAGCCTGAATGGCGCTATGATCTTACCGCGTTTCATTGAAATCTCTCCAGCAGTTTAGAAGTTATTAGGAGACACACACATAACACCATCACACACACACTCACACACACACACACACACGGACAAAAGGTGATCTCATAAGTCTTTTTTTTTTTCATAAAATGAAAATAGGCTAAAAAAATCGCGTCCTAGTTACTAAAATCAAATGAAGTCCACTTCTTGCCTGTTGGAAGCTTAGGCTTTTCTTGGAAATATCAGTGTGCTGCTAGTTTTTGTTTAAGGGGGGCACGTTCCCAGATAACGTTGCTTGTAATTCCCACTTCTTGCAAATCTTTGTCCACTTCAGTGAACCAAGCTCCCTTGGTTTTCTATTTGGGGAAGTCTGTGAGAATTCTATTTGTCGATCGCGCTGGGTTCATTATTGTTATATGACCGTAAAAGGTTATTCTCCGTTTCCTCACGGTGTCAGTTATTTTTTGCATATCGGTGTAAAGTTCGTGTTTGTGCCGTCTCCTATATTCCCCATTTTCTTTTATTGGCCCAAGATTTTTCTTAGAATTTTCCTTTCTTTCACTTCCAGTTTCTCTGTTAGTCCCTTGCGATGTACTGAAAGGCACTCTGCAGCATACAAGGCCTCTGGACGGATGGCTGGTAGTGTCTTAACTTGGCATTTATTGATAAGGATTTCTTGTTAGAAATGGCTTTTGTTAGATTATATGCCATTTCCATTTTCCTGAATCGTGACTCGAAAGCTGCCTTCTCGGAGAGATTGGGGTCTATCCACTCATCCAAATATTTGAACGCTTTCGTTTGCTTGATTCTCCCCTGTCCTACGTCCAGTTCTTTTGGCGCTTGCTTGATATTAGTAATGAATTCTGTTTTTTTTTAAGAGATCCTAATGCCTGTTTTTGCTGCTTGAAACTGGAGTTCATTAATTTGCGCTGCGGCTGCATATAAGGAATCTGAAAAAAAAAATGCAAGATTATCTGCGAATGCTAGGCAGTCAAGTTTAAGGTTCTGTTTTTTGTAGACCAATCTGACTTCAATTTCATCCCTGTTAACGTTCATTATTTTTCGCCACTCTCGGATGACTTTTTCGAGCACGCTGTTGAAGAGCGAAGGTGATAGTGTTGAATCACCTACGTGTTAGATAAACAGGCTTTCATACCTAGGTAACATGAATATGTGTTTGGGCTGGGGATCAATCAAATTTTGCGTAAGTTATAAAGACCTAAAATTTTAAAATCATCTAGGCCTTCTATATGGTTACCAAGGTAACAAGTATTCATTATTTAAATACGAAGAGTAAAGGCCATCTAGACCTCCTATATGGTTACCAAGGTAACAAGTATTCATCATCTAAATCCGAAGTGTAATTAAGGTCATCTAGACCTCCTATATGGTTACCAAGGTAACACGTATTCATCTAAATCTAAAGTTCATCTAGACCTCCTATATGGTTACTTAGGTAAAAGTTGGTTGGTTGGTTGGTTCCTTAGTTTAGGGGCTGCGACAACGCGGTCATGTAGCCCCGTGTACTTTGGGTGTGTGTAGAATCTGTCTGATAACCGGTGTTAATTGTGATTACTGTATTAGTGTGTGTATCTGTTTTTTAATTCAAGTAGGGACTGCAACTTTGAATTTTCAAATAGTTCCTACTTTTGCCGCCAAACGCCACCGTCAACGACTACTAGGCCTAGTTCAGAACTAGCTACTAGACGCCACCGCAGTCGGCTCTTGGCAACGAACGTAGCAACCTAAGAGCGTTGTTTATATTCTTAACCTATCCAATTTAGTTTCACACAGGTGTAATTAGTGGAAAGATCTTTAACATGCCATAAATCTATGACATGGGACCGCCGGCTTTACTTCCCCTCCGAAGGAAGGCATACTGAGGGATTTTAACGCTCTTAAAAAATCCGACGGCTTCGGCCGGGTTTGAACCCGCTATCTTGGGCATAGAAGCTCAGCATGCTACCAACTACGCCACCGAAGCCGCCCTTAGGTAAAAGTATTCATCATCTAAATCTGAAGTGTAAAGGCCATTAGGTGGTCCCCCATTTAGGGCTTGTTTCATGACGGCGATAGTAACCGAGATCGCTGGCGATCTTCTTTTTGCATTATCAACACATATATACAGACAGAGCGATTAACGCCATTTTGTGAACAAAAGAATAACGATAAAGCTACAAGGCAGCAATACAACGTATATTTTGTGATTAATCGAAATTTAATTCTGAGTATTTATTAAAATCTCGTTGCTAATGCCCCTCTTATTGATGAAATATACGTTTTAAAAATATATATATAGAATACATCCGCCTCGTTGCGTAGTGAATAGCATTCTTGGCTGTCACTGTGGAGACCTGGGTTTGATTTCCGGTTCTACCAAGAAATTTAATTCTGGTATGAGGGCTGGAACGGAGTACACTCAGCCACGCCCCCCAGGGGCTCACATCTAGTGGGACGTGGTTTGGCGACCACGGGGCCCTAGCTGAGTCTGGCATTGCTTCCACTTACTTGTGCCGGGCTCCTCTAAGGCTTCTTTCCTGTCGACCTCACTTGGTCAACTCTTGTTCTCTTCCGACCCCGACGGTATTAGGGTATCCGAGGCCCAGGGAGTCTCTTCCTTTCCCGCCTTAATTGGCCCTTGTCTCATCTTTTCTGATACCCTCCTTCTGCGAGGGGTCAGCCTTCTTTTTCTTTTCATGTTATCTCCTGCCTTCTGCTCAAGGCCCTCAAGGAGGCAAGGTGTATGTAGCCCCACCACTTCTGGTGCACCCTAGATATTGCTACACCCTCAGGGGTTCAAGGCTGGTGAGTTCGGGAGTAGGCGACCCAGAGGGATTCCTAAGCTGGGTCCGGTTTACCCCTTTTATCTCTTACCTCTGCGGCGGACCCACTCCTCTTTCACTTTCCTATCTCCCTTTCATGGCTCCCCTTCCTTCTAAGTCCCTCATTCCGCATTCTTCGAGGGTTGAGGGCATTTCTTTTCCTCCTGTCCTTTATTTGCCTTATTCTCCTTCTGTTGACCATTTCTTCTTCTAGGTTATAAGTCAGTAGTTAGTTTTAGTTATAGTTTACATTTCATTTTCATCTTCACGATCAACCAAACCATTAGGGGCTGATAACCTAGATGTTAGGCCCTTTAAAACAACAATTATCATCATCATCACACTCAGCCTCGATAGGTAAACTGAAAAGGGGTGGGTTTGATTCTTACCTCAGCCATCCTGGAAGAATTTTCCGTGGTTTCCCACGTTCTACTCGAGGAAAATGCCAGGATGGCTGCTTTCTATCGAAATCCTACCTGAATTACAAATACACACACTAGTACAGGCATCATAGAGACAAAGGTTATCAGACATATTCCACACACATACACCACCAAGTACACGGCGCTACATGGCAGCGATGTCGCAAAGCGCCTAAAACAATAACAACATACATAGTGACACGTGCTACCCCTAGTGTCAAGTTCGTTAATTGGATCAAAGTAGGTAAAACACAACACACATGGTCATTTAAAGAAATATTAGCTTTATTGCAGGTCTGAAAGTTACACCACACAATAAGCAAATGGAAACAATTAGCTGTCTTCTACAAGTTTCTCCCTTATGGAGCATTCTCTCCTCTTCCATTCACTCACGCAGTTAATCCCTCACTAATGAGACCGATGGCAACACTTCCTTGAGTATACAGTTATTTACGATAGTCTGGCACTCACCACTAAATGCTTGAATACCGCACACTGCTTCACCGCATTACCTCTTTCGCACAGGTATAAACACACTCCTTGGTTTCACAATTCGCATGGCACTTCGCCTCAATACTTCAGTCGCACTGATAAAAATACACTCCTAAAAACTCAGTCCGTCCCTCGCTGCCAGGTCGCTTTATATAGCACGGCTGGTGACTCAATGGATGTTTCCAGAGCAGACCAGGATTCACGGTTACTCGAGAATTCCATTAGCGGGTGGGTCGCGAAGTTTCGAGACGGTCTCTTTGTTGCGCAAATCGCTGGTTAACACAGAGGCAGAGGGTAGCCCGCGGCGGGCCGTGAATCATGCGAGGAGGTGATGAAGCAACCGCGCAGCCATAACAATAGGAAAGCTTGAAAATAATGATCGATTGAAGCATCCTTTTCTAAGTCTAATTTTACTGTTTGTTTTATCTATCTATCTATCTATCTATCTATCTATCTATCGTATGGCTTTTAGTGCCGGGAGTGTCCGAGGACATGTTCGGCTCGCCTGAGTCTGTAGCTGCTTCCAGCGGACACCCTAAAGGGTGAGCTACAAGTTCCGTTCAATTTCAAGTAGTTCCAACTTTCGCCACCAGATATCAATGATACCTAGTGACGAACGTTGGAACTTTGATAGAGCGTTCTGACGAAATCTAACCTAACAAATTTTGCTTTACACAAGTTTAGTCTGTGAAAGGATCTTTTACATGCCATAAATCTATGACATGGGACCGCCGGCTTTACTTCCCCTCCGAAGGAAGGCATACTGAAGGATTTTTAACGCTCTTAAAAAATCCGACGACTTCGGCCGGGTTTGAACCCGCTATCTTGGGCATAGCAGTTCAGCATGCTACCGACTACGCCACCGAAGCCGCTACTGTTTGTTTTATACTATGTATAGATGAAAATAAACAATATAAAGTCACCGATTATTGGATATAACGGGTAATCTCGTGAGCACTGGATGGATTTTGATGCGGTTTTCACTATTCTGTAAAGGATTTTTTGAGGAAGGTTTCTGTTGAAAAGCAATCATTTATGACCAAAGGAAGCCGAGCAGTAACGATTTCAGTGAATCGAGTCGGAGAAAAGCCTACCATCCGGGAGACTTTCAAGCTTACCCTGGCTAAACCGTTAAAAATATCTGGGCTATATAGCCTACTATGAGTGTAAGAATTGTTCAGCGTGCAAAGTTCTACAAAAATGTCCGGGACAGCATATCTCTATCTTTTATACAACGCCCACTATAAGTGCTTTTACATTTTCATTTCTTCCAACAATCTCCATTCAGTGGAAATTTAAATTACTAGTTTCAGAGCGAGTTTACGAGCTTGCCAGCTTCGACCAGCATCAAACTGTCGAGTCGTGTCGAGTTAAGAAGAGTTTATGTGTATCGAGTTTCGCTGTTCACCTCGGCTTTTCTGAATTGCGTCTGGGACCTGCCGTCCGTGCGCCTTTTAAGCTTACGCTGGCTAAACCATTAAATATACCGGGCCAAGCTGAGGTGGGTTGCTAGTTATTGATATAATCTTCTTCGTTGCCCCGGAATTACTGCAATCGCAGTTCGGGGCATGCGTGGTAATTGCTCTGAGTCAACGAAAAGGGGAGAACGACATTTTGAGATCGCTTTTTGTTTTTTACGCCTTATAGTGCTTGGTTTTAATGGCGAAATTGATTGGGAATCCCGGCGCTTGTGAGATTAGATCTGCCATCCGTATTCAATTCAAGGGTTTCAAACTCAACTCAATTCTCAACCGCGGTCCCTATCTTGATTAGAAAATCATCTTCACCCTTCAGCGAGTGTAATCTAATCTCTACTGAACTATAGAATGCATATACCTAGATGACGAACACTTGTTGCCATGGCAACCACCTTGTCATTTTAACCTATTTTCATTCTATGAAAAAGAAAAAAAGTTACGAGCCTTACAGTAGTCGCATATGATGTGTAACATCTGACATAGAAGAAACCTCACGTGAGATTGTTGATACACCGGTATGTTATACTATTATTGGCACACATATTAATCTATTGTAAAAGGGAGTGTTTTACAGATATTGTAGTTTATAATACGGAACTCATTTTATTAGATGATTTGTAGCTTCCACCAGCACTAGCCTAAATAAAGAATACGATATGGATCAACTAGATAAATAGACGCGACACCGCTCATAACCTTAAATTCCTTATAAACAGGTCCTCTTGATTCACAGACCAACACATAATTTCATATGGATTCTGTTAAAATGAGTCATATTGATATGATAAATATCGTTTAAAATGATAATCTGGTAGCAAAAATATGTACCCCGTCCGGGATTCGAACCCAAGATCTCTAGATTCACAATCACACGCAATAACCCCACGGCTATTTCGACTACGCAAATATTGTGCACAAGATGGTGACTTATTTCCACGATCCAATACTACTGTGTTACGGAATTAAGTTTCATTTATATTTTGCTTGTTTCGATAATGTTCCTGAGTGACATTGAGTTTAAAATGCCTTATGCCAATGCACTGCCGACTACTTACAATGTTTGATATTAAGGTATTTTACCATTTAAAAATAATGATACGAAGACTTCGAACATGTACCATGTCATTTGTTTAAATCACTTGACACCAGAGTTCGCATGAGCGTTTTCCGTTCAGTATGTCATATACATTCCACAAGGCCGAGAGTGTGTCATGGTATCAATTTTCGACACCGCGCGCTGATTTTTTCTCTTACCAGTGCCAGCTGGATTGATCAATCGAGTTGGCAGTGCGTCTTATACTTCCGTTCGATCCACCACTGCCAGCTAGGGCACACTTCCATTCGATCGATCGAGCGGGCAGTGCACACTTTCGTTGTCCACCACTGCCAGCTAGTACACTTCCGTTTGATCGATCGAGCGGGCAGTGCATAATTCCGTTGTCCACCACTGCCAGCTAGTACAGTTCCGGTTGATCGATCGAGCGGGCAGTGCATACTTCCGTTTGATACACCACCGCCAGCTCGATCGTTCCGATCCACTTCCGTCCCCAATTTTCAAAATCACTCCCACAAAACTATCCAGCAACCGAGCGGAAAGATGTTACACATCAAAAAGGATTATGAGATCACCTTTTGTCCGTGTGTGTGTGTACGTGTGTGCGTATGTGTGTGTGTCCCACTAATAACTTCTGAACGGCTGGAGCGATTTCAATGAAACTCGGTAAGGTCATAGCACCATTATGGCTAACCCCGATTGTGCCCTTCAAATTGTATCACGTATCACCAATCCAACATGGCCGCTGTGCGAAATATTTCACCAGCATTCAATATCTCCGAAATTGTTACAGATATCACCCTGGAATTTTGAACGGTGATAAAGATAACTACTAGAAGTTTACCTATGTGACTTTTGAAAAACTGGTAACTACAAAACCAACATGGCGGCAATGCGAAGTTGCGACTTTTAAATAGACGTTTCTCGCGATTTAACCAACCAAATTGCGTATGTGGTCAGGAGAACTCCTAAACATATGAAGTTCACCTGCTAAGCACGCAATTTGCCTGACAGTGGTGGCCAAATGGCAGCATATCTTACAGGGGAGTTCTCTCTCTTGTCTACGAGTCGGCGGGACTCGCGATCGGCGGTGCGATTTCAAAAGTTTGTCAACTCACCCACACATGGGCGACTGTTGCCGTAATGGCGTCTCAGCCTTGCCAATAGATGCAGGTACACAGCGCACCTGCACGGAATGCCGACCGTAGCGCTGCAACGGCGTAATATCGCAACGGGTATTATTTAAGAAACGAGCCTCGTATAATACGTTAAGGTGCATATTTCACAACACTCAAGCTCCTACACCAGGTGTGGTTTGTACCAAAATCTTCCAAATCGTATCAATAGTACAGGAAAAATCTTGAATTTCTTGAAAAATCGACGGAAATATATTCATTTGTTTACAAAGTGCTTCTAAAAAATAAACAAGACGATAGCCCCTTGCAGAACTGTGTCACGTATAGCCCGCCTAGCACTAGAGCCGGGTGGGTAGTCTGTACACATGGGGCGCACACAACCCATTGTGCAACCAGCAGCAGTGATGAATTGCTCCCTAATTTCATAAATTTCGACAATTTTTTAGCCTACTTTCGATTTTTGCAAAAAATGAAAGTAGACTTATGAGATCAACACAGAGCCAAAAAATGTGTCTCTGTGTGTGAGTGTGTGTACTCTGAATGTCTGTCCCCCCCCCCTATCAATTCGAACACGGTGAAACCGAATTGAACGAAATTTGCTACAGAGGTAGAACTAACAAGGGGCACCTCAGTGTCATGTTTTATATCGCCGCCATCTTGATGTATACGTAATGGCGACCACCTAAATGTTCAAAGCTTAAATCAAATTACGATTAACCTAATTGTCTGATCACTACCAAATTTTGTAACGACATACCTTTAAGTAAGAAGCATATTTTGACCAAACTACAAGATCATCAGCCTAATACTTTGCGGATGGCGGCCATGTATGTGTGCAAATCGAGTCCCCCTATCCATTCAAACACGGTGAAACTGAATTGAACGAAATTTGGTACAGAGGTACCACAAGTAAAGGGCACTCCAGTGTCATGTTTTATATCGCTGTATCTTGACGAAAACGTAATGGCGGCCACCCAAATCCTAAAATCTTGAATCAAATTACGACCAACCTAATCATCTGATCTCTACGAAATGTTTCAACATTTTACCTTTCAGCTCAATAATTTGCGAATGGCGGACATGTATGTGTGCAAATCGACTCCTCCTATCTTTTCAAACACGGTGAAACCGAATTGAACGAAATTTGATACAGAGGCAGCACTAGCAAAGGGAACCTCTGTGTCATGTTTTATATCGCCGCCATCTTGACGGAAACGGAATGGCGGCCACTCAAATGTTAAAATCTTGAATCAAATTACGACCAACCTAATCATCTGATCTCTACGAAATGTTTCAACATTTTACCTTTATGTATAAAGAACCTACAAGGTCATCAGCTCAATAATTTGCGAATGGCGGACATGTATGTGTCCAAATCGATTCCTCCTATCTTTTCAAACACGGTGAAACTGAATTGAACGAAATTTGGTACAGAGGCAGCACTAGCAAAGGGCACCTCTGTGTCATGTTTTACATCGCCGCCATCTTGACGGAAACGGAATGGCGGCCACCCAAATGTTAAAAGCATAAATTCAATTATGACCAACCTAATCAATTGATCTCTACCAAATTTTGCAACAACATACTCTTTTGTGGGAAGCATCTTTTGACTGAACTACTAGGTCATCAGCCCAATATTTTGCAGATAGCGGCCATGTATGTGTGCAAATCGATTCGCCGTATCAATTCAAACACGGTGAAACTGAATTGAATGAAATTTTTTACAGAGGTAGCACTAGCAAAGGGCACCTCATATTCATGTTTAATATCCCTATAGCACATTGTATTTCAACAAGCTACTACAACCAACATTCAATTATACTCCTTGAAAAGGACAAAGGGTTATAACAATACCCATGCATTTAGGAGAAAGTAGGCTATATGTTCTTTACTGAACGTCTTGTTAAAAAGTGTGTTCATACAAATGAATATATTTATAGAAGCCCGCATAACAGTAAAGCCAGGCGGGTGTTTTATACACACGCGAGAGTTTTCGCACGGATTCTCTGTTTATAATGTTATTCACGACTGTCCTGTTTTCTTGCTGTGCACTACAGTAGATGCGGCTAATGGAGTTATATCCTTGACCAAGGCTGGCTTCATTCAATTAGCCGGCCACCCATCCAGTAAAGGCTTCTGTGGGGTCCACTGACATGATTTACATGTGTGACACATTCTCTAGAGCAGAAGCGTGTAATCATTTGCACATCGCAGTTCGCTGTATGAGGCCGCAACACACTCCCTTGAATAATAATAATAATAATAATAATAATAAATTACGAGCCTTACAGTAGTCGCATATGATGTGTAACATCTGACATAGAAGAAACCTCACGTGAAATTGTTGATACACCGGTATGTTATACTATTATTGGCACAAATATTAATCTATTGTAAAAGGGAGTGTTTTACAGATATTGTAGTTTATCATACGGAACTCATTTTATTAGATGCTTTGTAGCTTCCACCAGCACTAGCCTAAATAAAGAATACGATATGGATCAACTAGATTAATAGACGCGACAGTGCTCATAACCTTAAATTCCTTATAAACAGGTCCTCTTGATTCACAGACCAACACGTAATTTCATATGGACTCTGTTAAAATGAGTCATATTGATATGATAAATATCGTTTAAAATGATAATCTGGTAGCAAAAATACCTACCCGGTCCGGAATTCGAACCCGAGATCTCTAGATCCACAGACATAAGCGCTAACCCCATGGCTACTTCGACTACGCAAATATTGTGCACAAGATGGTGACTTATTTCCACGTTCCAATAATACTGAATTACGGAATTAAGTTCCATTTATATTTTGCTTGTTTCGATAATGTTCCTGCGTGAAATTGAGTTTAAAATGCCTTATGAATAGGCCCTCTTGTGAGTAAAGAGAATGTATTCAGCAATAGTTCATGAAGGCTTGCTCAATTCTCGTATAACCACAACGATTATATTATATTGATGACTGCATTACCGTTATGTGGGTTAATATTTGATTAGCCATTGTGCAGAAACATAATACCGGCAATGCCGACTACTTACAATATTTGATATTAAGGCATTTTACCATTTAAATACTGATACCAAGACTTCAAACATGTACCATGTGCTTTGTTTCGATCACTTGACACCAGAGTTCGCATGAGCGTCTACCGTTCAGTATGTCATATACATTCCACATGGCCGACAGTACGTCATGGTATCAATTTCCGACACCGCGCGCTCATTGTTTCTCTTACCACTGCCAGCTGGATCTTACCACTGCCAGCTGGATCGATCGAGTTGGCAGTGCGTCTTACACTTCCGTGCCACCTCGATCATTCAGATCCACTTCCGTCCCATTTTTCAAAATCACTCCCTCAAAATATCCAGCAAACGAGTGGAAAAATGTTACACATCAATAATAATAATAATAAATGTTAAAAGAAGACCCACCGATTAGACTTAAGAAATGGCAGAGACCAAAGCAGCTAAACAACTACAAATTCAGATAATGAAGGAGATTGGGCTAGGAAGAAGGCTCTTAAGAACGTGAAACCAAACCAACTCATCAAGCTGAAAACCATTTTGGTTAACCTACGTAGTCCATAGTTGGCTCATTCGAAGAAAGACGAATAATAAATGTCATTAATTTAACGTCATTTTAACTGTTGTGACTTCAGACACTTAGTTGAAAGAATTTTGACATTGAAGGATATCAGTGACACTAGGTAGTCACAATCGAACACCTTTTGACTGAGTCGGGATCGAACCCATTTTTTTTAGTACCACATCACCACCTAAGCCAGCTTCGTGGTGTTGCGGTAGCCCGCCTGCCTCTCACCCGGTGGCACCGGCTTCGATTCCCGGCTCCGTCAGGAATTTTAGAAATTGACGTGAAGGCTGGAACGGGGTGCACTCAGCCTTGTGAGGACAATTGAGTAGCTGCCTGACAGTGAGGCAGTGCCCCAGTCAAGGAAACCAAAATTAACGGCCGAGAGGACCCGATGCGCTGACCACGCGTCACCCCAATATCTGATGTCTAAATGGCTGGGCAGTGGTCGCTTGGTAGGCCTAGGGCTGTAGTGCCAGCGGTTATTATTATATTGTTATTAAATCACAACCTAGTCTGAAAGTGAATTTTATTAATTTACGACTATAAAACTAAATTTCAGGTAACCATTTCTTGTGAATTCTTGTTGTTGTGTGATTGTTCAGTCTTTTGATGATTTGATGCAGCGCTCTATGTCTCCCTGTGCTGAGCCAATCGTTTCATCTCTATATAGCTACCACACCCTACATCCGAGGCAATCTGTTTAACATACTCTAACCTTGGTCTACCCCTACAGTTCTTGTCCTCGACCCTTCCTTCCATAAATAAGCTTGCTATTCCTGGGTGTCTTAGTATGTGTCCTACCAACCTATCTCTTCTCTTCATTAGCAGTCGCCAGAAACATTTCTCCTCTCCCACTCGTCTTAATACCTCTTCGTTTGTAACCCTATCCACCCATCTGATTCTCATGTAACACCACATTTCAAACGCTTCAATTCTCCTCTTTTCTGCTGCACCAATAGTCCAAGTTTCACTTCCATAGAGCGCCACGCTCCAGACAAAGGCTTTCAAAAATATCTTCCTAATACCTAAATCTACACACATCAAAAAAAGTTTTGCATCACCTCGGTTCCCAGATCTCCGGCATATAGACGTTGACTGTGTATATTGTATCCAAGATACAGTCCCTTTGACTGTTCATAGATGTCACTAAAACTGCTCAAAGATGTAAACAACCATGCATGAGCAGGGCCTATTAGACGGAGGGGGTACGACAGCCGATCAGTTCCAGTCATTCCACCAGGACGAAGGTACGCTGCTCATGTTGTCTGTAGTTCTACCATGCCTAGAAGGTCAATACCGCAGTTCGATCGCGTCCGCATTGTTACTTTGTGTCAAGAAGGGCTCTCAACAAGGGAAGTTTCCAGGCGTCTCAGAGTGAACCAAAGCGATGTTGTTCGGACATGGAGGAGGTACAGAGATACAGGAACTGTCGATGACAGGCCTCGCTTAGGCCGCCCAAGGGCTACTACTGTAGTGGATGACCGCTACTTACGGATTGCCGCTCGGAGGAACCCTGACAGCAATGCCACCATGTTGAATAATGCGTTTCGTTCAGCCACAGGACGTCGTGTTTCAACTCAAACTGTGCGCAATAGGCTGCATGATGCGCAACTTCACTCCTGACGTCCATGGCGAGGTCCAGCTTTGCAACCCCGACACCATGCAGCGCGGTACAGATGGGCCCAACAACATGCTGAATGGACCCCACGGAATTGGCATCACGTTCTCTTCACCGATGAGTGTCGCATATGCCGTCAACCAGACAATCGTCGGAGACGTGTTTGGAGGCACCCTGGTCAGGCTGAACGTCTTAGACACACTGTCCAGCGAGTGCAGCAAGGTGGTGGTTCCCTGATGTTTTGGGGTGGCATTATGTGGGCCGACGTACGCCACTGGTGGTCATGGAAGGCTCCGAAACGGCTTTACGATACCTGAATGACATCCTCCGACCCATAGTGCAACCATATCGGCAGAATATTGGAGAGGCATTTGTCTTCATGGACGACAATTCTCGACCTCATCGTGCACATCTTGTGAATGCGTTCCTTCAAGATAACGACATCGCTCGACTACAGTGGCCAGCATGTTCGCCAGACATGAACCCTATCGAACATGCCTGGGATATGTTGAAAAGGGCTGTTTATGGACGTCTTGACCCACCAACCACTCTGAGAGATTTGCACCGAATTGTCGTTGAGGAGTGGGACAATTTGGACCAACAGTGTCTTGATGAACTTGTGGATAGTATGCCACGGCGAATACAGGCATGCATCAATGCAAGAGGACGTGCTACTGGGTATTAGAGGTAGTGGTGTGTACTGCAATCTGGACCACAAATGCTGAAAGTCTAGCTGTATGATGGTACAACATGCAATGTGTGGGTCTCATGAGCAATAAAACGAGCTGAAATGTTGTTTGTGTTGATCTCTATTCCCTTTGTATTTAACGGTTCCGGAACTCTTGGAACCGAGGTGATGCAAAACTTTTTTTGATGTGTGTATATTCGATGTCAACAGATTCCTTTTCTGTAGAAATGCTTTCCTTGCCTGAGCCAACCTACTTTTTATATCCTCTTTGCTTCGTCCATCACTGGTTATTTTGCTTCCTAAGTACAGAAGTCTCATACTTCCTTTAGTTTTTCCCCTGCCAATTTGATGTCCATAGAGGTTTCTGATTCGACAGCATTCCAATATTTTTGTTTTACATTTATTAATTTTCATCATGAATTCTTTCCTCAAGACGGAGTCCATACCATTCAAAAACTCATTCAAATCCTCAGGCTTGTCGGCCAAGATGACGATGTCATCAGCAAATCTCAGAGTTGAAATTATTTCTCCTTGAATCTTCACTCCCACTTTAAATTTCTCTCTAATTTCCTTCATTGCATGTTCAATGTAAAGATTGAAAAGTATGGGTGATAAGTTGCAGTCTTGCCTCACACCTTTCTGGATTCTTAGGCGTACGGGATTCAAAGTCTCTTTATGATGTTTTAGAAAGGTTGGCACCAGATTACCTAATCCTTCATTCATTCTTTCATTTGGCAAATATATGGTCGGATACTTCCATACTTCGCAAATCAAACATTAAAAAACGCTTGTGTAGCATCGTGAGAGTTCTCTGTGTCCTGGGAGAGCAACAATTTGCCAACGATGAACAAAATTCAAACAGTGGTTCTATGACAGTGTGATTCTATGATAGGAGTGATTTTCTATCGTCAGAGAATTGTAACATTGGTAGAACATTCCGACCGTTGTTCAGAAAGATTGGGTGCCTATGCCTAAAAGAAACAAAATTACAGTCAGTCTGAAAAACTAGACGTTATATCATTCAAATGACGCATGCTACAAATGCCACACATGTTAGGCTCAGGAGGGCTTCTCGCTTCGCCCGAAGCTCCAGGACTCTTTCAACAGACTCCATTACCCATTATCTTAGGCTTCCCGCGCGGGCACCTCTTTAAGGGTCACCCTGTATTTGAGTCTGACATCTTTTACAACTCTTTATGGGTAACCCATTACTTGAATCTGATATCTTGCATACTGTACACCTCGTTAAGTGTCACCCTGTATTTTGCTCTGACATCCTGCACACCCCTTTAGGAGGCACCCTGTATTCTTATCTGGCATCTTGTATATCTCTTTAGAAGTCACCCTGTATTCTTGTGTGACATCTTGTACACCTCTTTAGGAGTCACCCTGTATTCTTGTCTGACATCTTGTGTACCTCTTTAGGAGTCACCCTGTATTCTTCTCTGCCATCTTGTATATCTCTTTAGAAGTCACCCTGTATTCTTGTGTGACATCTTGTACACCTCTTGAAGAGTCACCTTGTATTCTTATCTGGCATCTTGTATATCTCTTTAGGAGTCACCCTGTATTCTTATCTGGCATCTTGTACACCTCTTTAGGAGTCACCCTGTATTCTTTTCGCTTCGCTAGAAGCCCCAGGTCGCTCTATGCCCCAGGACCCTTTCAACAGACTCCATTTACCATTAACGTATGCTTCCCACGTGGCTGCATGACGTCACGCACTCGCCGTCCATTACCCATTTACTTAGGCTTCCTGCGCGGCTGCATGACGTCAGCGTCTCCGTCTCCGTAACGCATAACTTTTGACTCAAGCATAACGATGAAGTCGACAAGATCATTTGAAATGATAAAAGGGGGTGCACTAGAGTGACTTTACTTTGACTGCGTCACTCACAAATATTTTATTGACCTGAGTGTATCTCGTTCCAGCCTTCAGACCAGATTTAAATTTCTTGGCAGAGCCGGGAATCGAATCCAGGCCTCCGCGGGGACAGCCAAGAATGCTAGCCACTACGCAACGTCTTATTTTTTAAAGGGGGGATATGGCCTGATGTTTAAACCCCTTAAATAAATCAATAACACTATTATATATAAATGCCCTTCGTAACATTGATCTTATTTTGCTCTGAAATTGCGTAGAGCTTCTACCAATTCCTAAGCTTGTGAGGATAATGGTCTCCGTGATATAGCACGCATATCAAACCATTTAACGTTACAGTAGTGCGGGTCAACATACCACGCTGTCCCAGTGATGCTGATTTATTATCATAGCATAAGAGCAAGTCCCTGTCCAGAGGGTATGTTTCAAACCACTGCGTGTGTGCGTGATTGACGAGTTGATTAGAAATTAAAACCGACAACACATTCTAGAATATCTTGTTTAAAATGTATATTGCAACCGATAGCGTTGGGGATAGAATTTCTATGAATATGAAAGTGATTTAATACCGAAGGGCAGGGGGATTTATTTATCAAAAAACGAATTTTATGTAGTTTCAAGAGTAGAGCTCGAGTTTGTTTTTATTTCATTTCTGTCGCGTGAAGATTTTTTTTAGACTTAGTACTGGGTGTATGTAGAAATGTTTTTTTAATAAGCCCTGTTATTGTGGTGACCGTGACGAAAATTTGAAATAATTCAAAGCTATAGTGGGGGCTCTCCCTATAGAACGGAGCCTTGCAAAGGCCGTGTGGCGGCTCGGGCACTGTGTATTGCAACGTGTCGATCAAGGTACTGGATAGCAGCAGCGTAGCACCCAACTAGTTAAACACATTTCCACTTTATTACGTATTTAATAATCATAATTACTTATTACTTATATGAGCCTCCGTGGCTTATTTTAGGCGGCAGCACGCCGGCCTCTCACCGCTGGGTCCGTGGTTCAAACCCGGTCACTCCATGTGAGATCTGTGCTGGACAAAACGGAGGCAGACAGGTTTTTCTCCGGGTACTCCGGTTTTCCCTGTCAACATTTCATTCCAGCAACACTCTCTACTCTCATTTCATTTAATCTGTGATTCATTTAATCATTGCCCCAGGGGAGTGCGTCAGGCCTCAGCAGCCGGCACAGTTCATATCCTCGCCACTAGATGGGGGCTTCATTCATTCCATTCCTGACCCGGTCGGAGACTGGAAGCAGGCTGTGGATTTTCACTTATTACTTATATGAATTCTAGAATGAATGCTTGAAATGCTGTTCTTCAACTTCTTAACACACATTGCACCGACGTTGGAAGTTTTGGTACTCTCACTGTATTATTATTATTATTATTAGCGTAAGGTACAACACAAAACAATCAACATAAACAATATACATGCATACGTACAATAGGTAACACATTACAACTGTAACAATCATGCAAGGGAAAGGGTGTTTAAATATTAATTTCTACATTTTCTAGCCATCTTATGGCTTCAGTAGAGGCTATTAAAAATTCCTGTGATGATCCAGTGAATGCCCTACTAATACACTCAGTGACAATATGGTTCATAGTCTGTTCAACTGCACCACAATCACAGGTTGGGAAAGATCGCATACCCCACTTAAACATCATTGATCCGCATCTCCCGTGGTTAGTGCAGACTCTGTTGAGAGTTGCCCATGTCTCGCGGGACAAATCAAAGCCAGGTGGCAAATTTTGAATGTTAAACAATGCCTGCCATTGCATTGGAGCTGTGCTGTTCCACTCTTGTTGCCAATCAGCTGTAATTCATCATCACTGATATTTCGTATCATTACAGTTATTTCGTTCCAGAGTACGCGGATTGTTTCCGTATACCTTTTGCTTGAGGTTCCCCAACAAGTAAAAATCACACATCGCTGAAACTTACGAACACATTCACTGAAAACTTCTTGAGAAGATAAGTTCCCACTAGGAAAATTCTGCGTTTTGTTCTATACCTAACCATGTGCACGGAATACGGGATAGGTTACAGTACCTCACAGCAAGCTTCTATGCCCAAGATCGCGGGTTCAAACCCGACCGAAACCATCGGATTTTTTAAGAGCATTAAAAATCCCTCAGTATGCCTTCCTTCGGAGGGGAAGCAAAGCCGGCGGTCCCATGTCATAGATTTACAGCATGTTAAAGAACCTTCCACTAATTACACCTGTGTGAAGGTAAATTGGATAGGTTAAGAATGTAAACATCGCTCTTAGGTTTCTACGTTCGTTGCCAAGAGCCGACTGCGGTGGCGTCTAGTAGCTAAGTTCTGAACTTGGCCTAGTAGTCGTTGACGGTGGCGCTTGGCGGCAATAGTAGGAACTATTTGAAAAATTCTAAGTTGCAGTCTGTAATTAAATTTAACAAAAAAAGATAACACACACTAATACAGTCATCACAATTAACACCGGTTATCAGACAGATTCTACACACACCCAAAGTACACGGGGCTACATGATCGCGTTGTCGCAGCCCCTAAACTTAACAACCAACCAACCAAGGTATCTTACCAGCTGCGTAGGTGATATGACAGCAACCAGGGCTTCCCGACCCGCTGTTGTAATCGCCACATGCTATAAATCTCGCGGTGAGTCATTGCGACCTTCCCTCAGCACGGCCACTGTCAGGCTCCGTTCTATAGAGAGGGCTCTCACTGCAAAAGAGATGTATCGAGCTGATTTTCGTGTGCCGGTGAACTTGGCTTCGTTGATCATAGCGTTTGTAGCGTAGTAATGGAAGCTCAGCTCGGCTGTAAACAACGCTTGGCCGGTGGAAATACTATTGTGACGAAAATAAGGGTTCACTTGCTAAATCACAACACCTGATAGCGTGCGATACTAAACACTAAATTTATTACGACTTCTCATCATCATCATCATCATCGTCATCATCATCATCATCAACATCAGTTTATCTGCCTGATGACAGGTTTCCTCCTGGTCGGTCTCTGGTTTTCAGCAGCACATTTCATCAGCTCATAAGATTTATCAATCTTGATCTATCTATCGTATGGCTTTTAGTGCCGGGAGTGTCCGAGGACATGTTCGGCTCGCCTGAGTCTGTAGCTGCTTCCAGCGGACACCCTAAAGGGTGAGCTACAAGTTCCGTTCAATTTCAAGTAGTTCCAACTTTCGCCACCAGATATCAATGATACCTAGTGGTGAACGTTGGAACTTTGATAGAGCGTTCTGATGACATCTAACCTAACAATTTTGATTTACACAAGTTTAGTCTGTGATAGGATCTTTTACATGCCATAAATCTGTGACATGGGACCGCCGGCTTTACTTCCCCTCCGAAGGAAGGCATACTGAAGGATTTTTAACGCTCTTAAAAAATCCGACGACTTCGGCCGGGTTTGAACCCGCTATCTTGGGCACAGCAGTTCAGCATGCTACCGACTACGCCACCGAAGCTGCTATCAATCTTGATGGAATCCAGCATCTGAAACCTTCTTCTTCCTCTTCGGATTTTCCCTTGGACTGTCCCTTCTAATGCACTTTTCACCAAACCATCTCTCCTTATGCAATGTCCATTCCAATTCATTTTTATTTTCCTTATCTTTAGCATCATTCTTTCTTCTCCTACTTTCTTTAATGCTTCCTCATTTCTCACTTTGCCCTTCCAACTTATTCTCTCCATTCTTCTCCACAGCCACATTTCGGAAGCCTCTATTCTTCTCTCGTCTTCTTTCCTAAGCGTCCAAGTTTCTGCTCCATACATTGCTACACTCCAAACAAAACATTTCACTAATCTCTTCTTAAGCTTACTTTCATTGCTCCACAAAATAATTTTCTTTTCTTACTGAAGGCTTCTTTTGCTATTGCAATCCTTGTTTTTATTTCTTTAGTGCGTATCATTTCTTGTGTAACTCAACTTCCCAGGTATTTAAAACTGTCTGCATGTTCAATTTCATCCTCCAATTTTATTTTACGGCTTCTGCACACAATTATTTAAACACACTGTGCGATTCTCATGCAGCAGGCTGCCAAGTCCTCAGTTCACCGTTCTCCTCTGTTCGTTTGTGCTCTATTGTAAAGTTTCCACCAGAATCCTGCTTTGTAGTCCTAGTGCCTGTCCATGCGCCGCGTCGAACCCAGGGACTTCAGCGCAGTCTGACTTCTACCCACACACAACGCTCTGTGGCACAACATTCACTTTAACAAGCGAACATTTTGTGTAGGCTAGGAATATATCATGGAAGATAAACTCACTCGTACCTCATGAGAAGGGAAGTATGCGTAGGATTTCTCTGATAATCTGTAACATTGTGGGTTCTCTACTAGAGTGTGTATTTTTAATTAAAGCTAGAGTTGTAAAGGAAGCCAACCGACGTAAGCAACCATCCCAGCTATTGCTTGGAGTAGGAGAGGGGAAACCACGGTAAACCTCTTCTAAAATGGCTGAGGTAGGAATTGAACCCACCTCTTCTCAGCTCGGTTACGTGAGGTGCACCTAACATAAAGGAAGCTGAAACTTGTAGTTTTACGTGACCGTTGATCTCTCGATTATGAGCCACAGGACCTACAATTTACGTGAAAACCGAACCAGAGCACGTGATATTTCACTTCGAAAATCTTAGATGCATTCACCGGGAATCAATCGAACCCGGTCCACCTTGCTGAGAGGCAAGCAGTTTAATCATTGCACCACCACGCCACCACCAACAGCCAAGAATCTAACTAGAACCTCAGGGGCAAAATAAGACATGTTATTGTCAATTCACTTTAAGGGCAAGGGACATCTTGGTTATCAGCCCAGTGTTCTTGTGTGTGTGTTCAATTTATCTGATAACCTGTGTTTCTGTGGTGACTGTAGTATTGTCTGTTATTCAATTATTAGGGACAGGAATAGGGTAGGTGACCTGTGACTTGAGATAAAGTATTATCCCGTATTTTGCCTGAGGGAAAACCGCACTGAGAATAGCCTCTGCCAGTGGCGTGATTTGAACCTCCGATCTCCGGACTTGCTGCAGCCGTGGTGAGTGATTTAACGTCACGTGGTAAAGGAAAAAGCAGCGCCGATTAAGGCAGGAAATGAAACGTAAAAATGTATTGACATATTGGTTCCACAATTTGTGTTTTTTCTAAACTGTGGATTCTCTCTCTACTCAATTTGACAAACCGACCAACGCCGGGAAAATAAAAGCTTAATGTAGCGATGGTGATAACTTAACTTAAAAAACATTTGTTTGCTATTTGAATTAAATTGACTGTCGCTAAACAAAATACCATTGCTTTTAATGGATGGCTAATGGGAGCAAAGGAGTGGTCACCTGAGTCAGCAATAGCAGTGGTCAGCAATAGCATTAGACTGGAACTTCACAAACGGTACAAAATAAACGTGTGCTAAGTGTCGCTAAACCATGGCTTATTGCGGTGTAAAACAGGCCAGTGAAGAAGTACGAGTATCTAAATGTAAGTATAAGGTGCGTTCAAAAAGTAACGAGCCGGAGGCTGTAATGCGCAAACTGGTGACGACATCGGCTAATTGTGGCGTGTGTAACGAGGTGTGGTTCCGACCAAACGTGGAAGGTCACAGCCCGTCGCTAGAGAGCACGCGTGCACGTCACGTGACGATACAAAGTGAGCAGCAGCATGCATCAATCGACCAACCAAGACGAAGACAGTAGGCCATTCGACATGCTTCCTGGTGTGGTTGAAGAATGTGGGGCACACATTGTGCACACACTTTGCGCAAGTGCAGTCGTTCCTTCATGATGGTGTGCACACTTCCGACGCCCAATCCGACCATGGCGGCTATCGGTCCTGGGTAATGAGTGCATCAACCAGCTGGACGTTGTCATTGGTAATGCAGGGAGGTGCCCCAGATCGGGCATTATCGGCTAACGACACCCGTCCATCCCTGAAGCGCTTGTGCCAAGCCTTGACCCTTGCAAGGGACATGCAGTGTTTGCCGTACACATGTGACATTCGGCAATGAATGTCCGTTCCCCCTACTCCTTTCGCTGTCAGAAACCGAACAACAGCTCTTTTTCGTTTGATGCCTCCATGTCACTGTTTGCAATGCGACTGTCATCGTTGGACGATTGATGCATGCTGCAGCTTGCTTTGTATCGTCACGTGACGTGGACGCGTGCCCTCTAGCGACGGGCTGTGACCTTCCACGCTCTGGTCGGAACCACACCTCGTTACACACGCCACGATTAGCCGATGTAGTCACCGGTTTGCGCATTACAGCCTCCGGCTCGTTACTTTTTGAACGCACCTTATAAATAACTCAGACGCGCGCAGAAACAAAATTCGTAGTCTTCCCCTCCCACCCTCTCTGCAATAGACTAACCCAGTTAAGGCGGAAGCTCAGAGCAAAATGAAATCTTTTATTATGAGAAAAGAAAAGAATAGTGGCAGCATAACAAACATTTCGAAATAAAAACAAGAAGTTCCGTGACGAACTAAAGAGCCTACTTTTCTTAGAATTGGGCCGATAACCTCGATGTTAGGCCCCTTAAAACAACAATTATCATCATCATTTTCTTAGAATTAAGTTTCATGCCAATGATTTATCTACAGTATATGAACCTATCTAGAATAATGACGACATTAAGTTGGTAATATCAAAATGTCTAATTAGTTCGAAATATACCTGGTATAATGTAGCCTAATAGAGCACTACAGTTGGCAGCCCTGGTGACTGAATATATTCTTAGTTCCATCTCTTAAGGTACAGAAAAAAAATGGTTGAAGTCCAATGGACGTTACATGCAGTTAGACATTGGATCTATCAGCACGCGTAAAAACATGTTGGCAATAATGTCATGCGTGTGCTGGTCGGAAATAGCCTAATCTGAAATATTATGATATCTTGTTGTGCCAATTTTGGACGAAATCCATTTGTTAGTATAGAAGTTACATGTATTTTAAAATTGGACCTATTAGCAGACATATAATCATGTTGGCAGCACTGACTTATATTAATTATTCCAAATTAATCTCTAATGTCAGGTGCTATACGTGTGCAAAGTATAGGGCTGTTGGCTTGCATTCTTCCTGATATATTGATATTAGGGTAAAAGAATAGAGAGAGCAATTATTAACAGTTGGCAGCCCTGGTGGTTCTTAATAATACGCTTAGGCATATCTGTTTATGTGCACATATTACATACAAAATTTGGTTGAAATCCAATTGATAGTGTAGAAGTTATAGGCATTTAAAAATTGGACTTATCAGAAGGCATAAAATTATTTTGGCAACACTGTCACGTATGGCCTCCTGGAAATTAAACTGAAATAGTGTTATCTGCATGTGTGCCAATTTTGGAATAGCTCCCATGTATACCTTCCAAGAATCCAACATGGAGCTCAAATTTCTAGTGCATTTTATCAGCAGTTGGTAGCACTGACATCATTTTCAAATATGGACGTGAGATATTCCGGTGCACATCTTTACTCATACTAAATTTGGTTTTGATTTCTGCAGCCCTTTAGGAGTTGATAGGGAGGGGACACACACGCACAGCCAGACAGACAGACAGACAGACAGAAGGACAGACAGACAGACAGACAGACACATTTTCCCGGATCGATCTCATAAGTCTACTTTTTCCTCATTTTTAGCCTATTTTCAATTTTGAAAAAATAGGCTTATGAGATCACCTTTTGTCCGTGTGTGTGTGCGTGTGTGTGTGTGTGTCCCCATAATAAAATCTAAACGGCTGGAGCGATTTCAATGAAACTCGGTAAGTTCATAGCACTATTCCCGGCGACCTCGACCATGCCCTTCAAATTTTCTTACGTCTTACCAATCCAACATGGCGGCTGTGCGAAATATTTCACTAGCATTCAATATCTCCGAAACTATTACCGATATCGCCCTGAAATTGTGTACGGCGATAAAGGGCACTACTAGAGGTTCACCTATGGGACTTTCAAAAACCTGGTGACTACAAAACCAACATGGCGGTCAAGCGAAGTTGAGACTTTTAAATAGACTTTTTTCGCGATTTAACAATCCAAATGTAATGAAACTTGGTGCAGCAAATGATTATACTCATTGTAATGTACTGAAATCTAATTTAGTCCAATTGTTTACATAACCTCAAAATGGCGGCTGTGCGAAATATTTCACTGACATTCTATATCTCCGAAACTATTACAGATATCACCCTGAAATTTTGTACGGTGATAAAGGGTACTGATACAAGTTTACCTATGTATATTTCATAAACCTGTAAAGTACAAAACGAACATGGCGAGCAAGCGAATTTGAAATATTTTAATAGACTTTTCTCGTGATTTAACTCTCTGAGCGCAGTGAAATGTGGTACAGTAAATGATTTTGCAGATTGTAATGCACTGCTATCTAATTTAATTCAATTGTTTACATAACCTCAAGATGGCGGCTGTGCGAAATTTTAAAATTAAGTTTTTATTTCTTATGTCGTAATCATGCGATCGAAGTGAAAGTTTGAATAATGAACCTAGGCAATAATTGTCCTTGAATGGTACATAACTCTATGGCCTATACAAAACAATCTTAAATGGCGAGCTTCCGAAATATTTAGATGGTTCTCAATATCTATGAATCTTTTACAGCAACCAAACTATATTTTTATGTTCATAGAGACTATGAACATATGTTCACCTATAGGACTTCAGTAACCTGGTGAGCACAAATCCAACATGGCGGCGACGCGAAGTATAAATATTTAAATGGATGTTTCTCGCGAATTAACTATCCGAGTGCCGTGAAACCTTGCACGTTAAATGCTTATACAAATGTTGATCCACTGGCATCTAATTTATTTCAATTGTTTGCATAATCACAAGATAGCTGCTGTGCGTAATTTTAAAATCTCGTTTTTACTTCTTGTGCTCTAATCATGCGATTGAAGTTTGAATACCACACGTACACAATAATCTTAATGTAATAGTACAAAAATAAAAATCCAACCTGGCGACCATCTGAAATATTTAGACGGTTCTCAATATCTACGAATCTGTTACAGCAATTAAACTGTAATTTTGTATGTTGATAGTGGCAATTAATATGAGTAGGATACATGAAAATAGGCTGTATAGTTCTTCACGGAACTACTTGTTGCAAAATGTGAAAAGTAGGCTAATAACTTATTGCTAAATAAGATGATGATAATTGTTGTTTTAAGGGGCCTAACATCTAGGTTATTGGCCCCTAATGGTTTGGGTGATCGTGAAAATGAAAGATGATCAAATGAAACGTACAACTACAACTAACTACTCTCGAACAAACCAGAGGAGCAAATGGGAGACAAAAAGGAGAAGAATGTAAAGAAAGACAGGAGGAAAGGAAATGTCCTGAACCCTCGAAGAATGAGAATTAAGGGACTTGGAAGGAAGGAGATCCAAGAAAGGCAGACAGGAACGAGGACAGGGCCCGCCCCAAAGGCATGAAAGAAGGAGAAAAAGGATTTCTCGGGGAAGGTTTCTGTAGAAAAACATTCATTTATGACCAAAGGAAGCAGAGCAGTAACGACTTCAGTGAATCGAATCGAAGAAAAACCTACCGTCGGTGCGCCTTTTAAGTTTACTCCGGGTAAACCGTTAAAATTATGTATACACTATGAGTGTATGAATTGTTCAGCATGAAAAGGTCTACAAAACAGTCCGCGACAGCATAAGTATTCTCTATCTGTAATTCAACGCCCACTATAAGTGTTTTTTACGTTTTCATTTCTACCAACAATCTCCATTCAGTGGAAATTTGAATTACTAGCTTTAAACCCAAAACAAACCCCGTGTCCTTACAGCCCATGAAGGACCTAGGCTTTTTTTAGCGTATGGCTTTTAGTGCCGGGAGTGTCCGAGGACATGTTCGGCTCGCCAGTTGTGTAGCTGCTTCGAGACGGACACCCAATGGGTGAGCTACAAGTACCGTTGAGGAGGATAGTTGGAATGTAAGGACGAGGAGTTGGAAGGTAGCGGCTGTGGCCTATAGTTAGGGAACAACCCCGGCATTTGCCTGGAAGGAAGATGGGAAACCACAGAAGACCGTCTTCAAGGTTGCCGGCGGGGGGATTCGAACCTCCTCGCCTGCCTGATGTGAGCGACTGCCAGCAGTCATGCCGTAACGATCACGGCTAACTCACTCGGTACCTAGGCTTCGGAGTGAGGTTACGAGCTAGCGAGCGAGCCTATCACCCCAGCTTCGGCCAGCATCAGATTTCAGAGTGTTTGGAGTTTCGCTGCTCACCTCGGCTTTTTTGAATTGCGTCTGTGACCTGCGCCTTGGTTAAACCGTTAACGATACCGGGCGAAGCCGGGGTGGGTTGCTAGTCCTTTATATAAAGCAGATGTTGGATTGTTTGTGATTTTAAAACAACAAGTACTTTAAATAAGTTACGTCACTGCCAAGTCTCCCAATACTTTATAACGTGGACCATGTTTGCAACTACATGAGTGATGATGACAAACTGGAGGATGGTGGCATGACACCGTAGCGCTGTGTTCTTTACATAAATTGTCAGATGTGACGTCATAAAATGTCGCAGTTTTTATGTTCGGTTGTCTCTCGTCAAGACTAGCTGATTGTTATCCATGGTTGACGTAATATAATATCCACCATGCTCCCTCTTTTATTAGGGCTCTGCACTTATGGCGAACTATCTTTCTACAACCAACTATATTTTCCTCGACTGGCTGAGTTGCTCGGCGGTAACGTTCTCGCCTGATGTTCTTAAGGTTACAGGATCGAATCCTGGCGCAGTCAGTTGGCATTTGAGGGAGCGGTGTCAGTAGATTTACTGGTACGTTAAAGATCCGCTTTGGAGCAAAATTCTGGCATCCCGGTGTCTATAAAAGCCACAGTAGTTAAAAGGGACGCAAAACCTCAAACATTATTACTCGTATTATTACTAGCAACCCACCCCGGCTTCGCCCGGTATCTTTAACGCTTTACCCAGCGTAAGCTTAAAAGGCGCACCGACGATAGATCCCAGACGCAATTCAGAAAATCCGAGGTGAACAGCGAAACTCCAAACACACATACTCTTCTCTAAAGTATTAACTCGACACCACTCGACAGTTTGGTACTGGCCGAAGCTGGGGTGATAGGCTCGCTCGCTAGCACGTAAACTTGCTCCGAAGGTAGTAATTTAAATGTCCACAGAATGGAGATGGTTGGAAGAAATGAAAAAGTAAAAATAGTGGGCGATGTATTTAAGATAGAGATATGCTGTCACCGATTTTTTTAAATTACTTTCCTTGCTAAACAATTCTTACGCTCATGGAATATAAATATTAATTTTGACGGTTTAACCGTAAGCTTAAAAGACGCACGAACGACAGGTTTTTCTTCGACTAGATTCACTGAAATCGTTATTGCACGACTTCCTTTGGTCATAAATGAATGTTTTTTTACAGAAACCTTCGTCGAGAAATCCTTTACAGAATGGTGAAAACCGAATCAAAACACATCCAGTGGTCCTCGAGATTACCCGTGACATCCAAGAATCGGGGACTTGGTGTTACACTATGTACAGATTGTTATATTTATTAACTAGCTGTTACCCGCGGCTTCGCCCGCAATAACATTTGGAATCCCGTTATAACATTAGTTATATAGATAGATAAGCATCGGTCCTAGTGGAAAATAATTCTATCACCTGAAAACAAAAATGCATGGGACGAAAAAACAACATCAAAATATCATGTTGGTTTCGGACCCTAAAAGACGTGAAAAATATAATAAAAGTCTTAAAAAGCTATTTTTTGAAATTTCATTCGAATCAATTTTTATGTCATTCCTGGGACTTAGAAAATTCCGGCCAAAAAGTACAAAATCATTAATAACTCCCTAAGTATTCGTCGTATGATGAAATAGCAAGAGACAAAAAAGATGGAATGTATTATTGTCTACAACATAGGCCATGTATAATTTTACACTCAGACATATTACGTTTCCCCCGCCCCTCCCATATAATTTCACCCCTCCCCATGGGCCCCTTAAATTGGATTTATGAAAAAACGGTCAAACACCTGTTTAGTAATTTTTATGCTGTTTTTTTCGGCTGAGTTCCAAACTCCTCGCCTATGTCGTTTAAGAGATACACGCTCCGTTAGGAATCTTTCAACCACCACTTTTCACCCCTTTCACCTCAATAACATTTGTAATCCCGTTATAACATTAGTTATATAGATTTTTCCTGTAGTGGAAGATAATGACGGCAACATGGAGCGTTGAAATTGAAAATCGGGTGCAATATACAACGGGGAGCTTTGATTTAAGGCTGGTCCGCTAGCCCTCTGCCATGTATATCGAGAGTGTTTTTAACGCCTAAGCACTTCTCGGTAAACTACATTTCTGGTCTTTCTCTCAGGCTGCAGAATGACTAAGCCACCAGAAGAACTGACTCTGGAGCATGCCACATACAGTTGACCATGTGCGAAACAGTCACTTTTCAGATCCACACCAGCTACTTTTAAACTCTGCCCCTGAGCCTTGTTAATTGTCATGGCGTAGCAGACTTTCAAAGGAAACTGCAGACGTTTGAATTGAAAATGGTAGTCTGATGGGATTAGAGGAATGCGGGGTATGAAGACAGTTTCGCCTTGGCCAACACCTGTAAATATGGTGGCTTCAATCACAAATTTATGGAGAGCTTTAACCTGCAGCCTGGTTCAATTGCAGAATTTAGGAGGGTTTCGATTGCGCAATAACATGACAGGAGCACCAACCTTGAGGATGAGGACATGAGGCGGTATTCCGGGCGGGTTAAGAGTGTTTAAAAACTCCACAGGATAATGAACTGCATCTTCAACCTCTACAACTGAGTCTACTGATTCGTATACAATTTTTGTTGTTGATAACTTCTTAAGGATGGCGATATTTATACTATCAGCAGAGTCATTTGTTGTGGTAAGAATAGCTCTTTCTTCCATCCATAAATTATCAAGGTTGGAATTTACAAACACTTGGGGATAGATCTTTTCGATCAAATTCTCTAAACTGTCAACAACCTCGCACAGTTGAGCTGGAATAGTTATTTTTCCGTCATTTTCCTCCAACTTTCCATCGCCAATGCTTAGAAGGAGACGGGAAAACTCCTCAGCCATAAAATCACCATGGAGGTGTACGCGCATGTTGACAGTCAAGGGAATTGATCTTACTTTGGGCCATATGTAAGACAATTTTAGACAGGCATTTACTTCGTCAGCCCGTGCTCCACGGGGTATAATAGGGAGGGTCTGTCTAAAGTCACCGGCAAGAAGTACTGTGACTCCACCCATAAGTTGGTTGTTACCCCTAATGTCCCTAAGTGTTCTGTCCAATGCCTCGACTCCTCTTTTGTGCGCCATCGTGCATTCATCCCAAACAATGAGTTTTGTCTCTCTCAGCACTTTGCTTAGAGATGTTACAAAGGGCAGATGCAGCGTGACTGAGGTTAAGAGGGAGCTTGAAAGCAGAATGAGCTGTTCTTCCACCATCCAGTAGGGTTGCTGCAATATCCGAGGAGGCGACTGCGATGGCAATGTTCTGTCGACTTCTAAATGTACTGAGCAGGAGATTAATGAGGAAGGTTTTGCCAGTTCCGCCTGGTGCATCTAGAAAAAAGAGCTGACCACACTCTGAAACAACACTTTGAACTATTTCGTCATAGGCCAATCTTTGCTCGTTGTTCAATTTTGGAACATTATCAGCAACCACTTTGGACAACTTAATTGTGTCGTAAGATAGTTCACGGACATATTCCCGGTGAACAACGACGGAGTCTTGTTCTCTAGAAGGCGACGGAAGTCCAAAGCGTTCCAGTTGTTGACCAGACATTTTTAGTCTAAATCCTCAAGAAGCACCAGACACCTGTTGTAGATAACACCCATGACCAGGTTGACATCAGCACACTGCCTCTGAACCTCTCTCACCACATTTTCCGCGAGGCTGTCTTTGTGTTTTTTCCAGAGCATGATGGGATCACTCTCTTGACAAAACACCAGTAAGATGGCAAACAGCTCACGAATCTTGTGGGGAGAGTCGGTGGAGGACGCTTCCTCTAGTGTGCGGTCCCAGTGCGCATCATCATGTAGCAAGCCAAGTGCTTTACATGCCGCTTGAAATGTTGGTTGAACCACCCCTGCCACGGTTTTGAGGTCAGTAAAAGACTGAGGGCCAGGGATTTTATGTAAAAGGAGGCGTAGGTAATAGCACTCGGCATTACCAGTGTGAACGGTGTAAACTCTGCCAAGGGTCTGATCTTTTTTCACACCAGGATGGCCTGGGACTGGCTTTCCTTGTTTCCTTCTACAAAACTTATTACCTTTCCAAACGAAATAGGATGGAACTTCACAATATAAAAGTGTTGAAGCAAATTTATCGGATCGGCATAGTTCGAAGAAAGCAAGAAGAGTTGTGTTTGGAGGGCTGTTAAACTGATCACGAACGTCGTCTTCATTAAAGTAAACCCGCTGGCCGTTCTCGAGGTGGACGGCAAGTTGCATGACCGAAGGATAGCGTTTATGTATGAGGAAGCAGAATATGCGCCAAGCCGCCTCTGAGCTGCTGATGTAGCGTCCTGATTCATATCTCGCAACTTCGTCAAACTCTCCGATGCTAAAAGTAGCTTGGTCGGAACCTTTGTTAACATACTTGCAAATGTATTTTATTGACTTTACAGAGTTGCCTTGACAATTTCATGGAGAGCAGGGTCAAGATTTGGGTCAGGAATCTCAGCACTGATCACCTTGTCTTCAGGCCTTAGCTTTTCTTCCAGCCACAGAAGTATGTGAACGTGAGGTAATCCTCGCTTTTGCCATTCAATGGAATACATGTGACACCTTGAAGGACCAAAGATACAACCCTTAGTAAGAAGTCTTATAATGTGGTTAACTTTCAAATGGAATACCCGCGCTACCAAATCATGCCTATCTTGAGGTTGTTGACCTTGTTTCAGGTGCTTGACTACTTCGGACCATTTTGGATTGCAGGTGAATGTTATAAAAAGATCAGGACGTCCAAAATGGCGCACGTAAGTCATGGCATCCTGAGTGCGTTCCTGCATATAGCGCGGGCCTCCAGTAAATGTCGATGGCGACACGACCATTTTACCGATATCTGACAAACGGCTGTCAGCTTTACTCACTGCATCCTTCAGGTGCACATATTCCTCACTTCTCAAATTTTTCTGATTGATGTGAATCCAAAGTAGTCTCTCTGTCTCAATCTTTGCATACATATCAACCAGAAACTGATTGAGAAGATTGCGAAATAACAAAAGATAAGAATTATCACCCTCACGCTCAAATATTCTGAAGCTGTAAAAGTTAGCGGCAGACACGGTCTTCTTCAAAGGTGCTTGAGTGCTGTTGTGACGTTGAGGGATATTAATGCAGTAGCCATCTTCTCCACGGCAGAACATAAGCGGATATTGCAGAGCATCATACGCGCGATGTGTTTCACTAATACGAAGCAACCTGCTATCTCTGCCGTGGAGTACAATATCCCTTTTCTCAAACTCCTGACCAACAATTAAAAACGCCACTTCCTTAGTGCTAGGGGCGTTATAGCGGCCTTTGTGCTCGTCAAGAGGTCCTTTGTCAGCTTTGATAACCACCCGGAAGTCTTGATTGCCATCAGGAACTGATTCCATTGCTGTTATAAAATCCTGAATGTATCTATTATGGTTGTGTAACAGATCCTGAAATTGGAGAACTATCTGAGGTTTAACGTCAGGGAAGATGTCACATCGGATGTTTTTTTCTATGTCTTCATCTCCAACAACGTAAATTTGTAGAAATTGAGGCTGTTGTTCAGATGATGGTAATAAGCTCCCGATTCGATGGTATACCTGCCCTTGCACTTTAAACGTTGGCATGAAATTGCCTTCTTTTACTTCCTTTGCACCAAAAGATGTCATTTGAAAACAACTATTATATTTACGTGTATTAGACAGGAAGTGAGTAGTGGATTTGAGGGGTTCAGATCCCTCCACCTCCACATCCTCCACACAAGATGGCGGCAGCCCGATAACTCCCGAACCCGTGGTCGGATTTTGACAAATGAGGTGTCATTGAACTCGGGCTGACACCCCCTTTCCAATGGACAACATATTTCCACCCCAAAAATAAAACCTACCCTACTAGGGGGTGAAATTGTAATTTTTTAGAGAATCTCTCTTTCCAATTGCAACATGTGAGAGTTTGAATGCCGATATAGAATGAAATGTTGTTCCACATAAAGTGCATATGTTCGGTGGAAAGCCACTATGAATTAGCATGCCCACTCATGGCTTTTGAAGAGGGTGGGGGAGCGGTTCCCTGTGGATGGGTCCTTGTTGACAGGTCCCTGTGGACGGGTCATTGTTGCCGGGTCATTGTGGACGAGTCCTTGTGGACAAGTCCTTGTGGACAGGTCCTTGTGGACAAGTCCTTGTGGACAGGTCCTTGTGGACGAGTCCTTGTGGATGAGTCCTTGTTGATGAGTCCCTTTGGACTGATCCCTTTTGGACCGGTTCCTACGGACTGGCTCATGAATTTATTTAAATTATGTCAAAGGGCCTAACTACATTTCGCGTGTGATGAACTGACGTTGTTCACTAATCCCCGACTACTATAATGGGATAACGATATGAAAGGAAAGTGATGAAATACATGTGAACACGTGCGAGATGTCATTATTAGCATTCTCCTTGTGAAACAAGTCACATTCTGTTTTGGTTCATACGTGAGAAAATGCAAGTTCATGTGTAATATGACCTAAAACACAGGTGTTCACCTGAACACGTGCACGATAAGAGCTAACAAGTCACAACCTGTTTTGACAGTGGTGAAGGGGGGAGAGTCAGTGTAAGAGAGAACACAGGTGAAGAGAGAAAGAAATATGTATTGCTCATCTCATGAATCAATAAGGTTAGGGACCTGTATGAGAGGTCGTTGGACTTGGGGTGACATTCTGTTTTTGAATATACTATTTATTTATGCCAAAAGGACCTAACTGCACTTTTGTTAATATCTCGCTAACTAATAATCAGAGAGGGTCAAGTGAGGTGTCATGGGACTCAGGATGGTCAACCCTTTTCCATGACCAACGAATTTACCCAAAATATCTAAGGTCATTAGCTTTTTAATATCTCATGAATCAATAAGGCTAGAGACCTGTATGAGAAGTCGTTGGACTTGAGGTGACATTCTGTTTTTGAATATATTATTTATTTATGTCAAAAGGGCCTAACTACACTTTTGTTGATATCTCGCTAACTAATAATCAGAGAGGGTCAAGTGAGGTGTCATAGGACTCAGGATGGTCAACCCTTTTCCATGACCAATGAATTTACCCAAAAGATCTAAGGGCATTAGCTTTTTAATATCTCATGAATCAATAAGGCTAGGGACCTGTATGAGAGGTCGTTGGACTTGAGGTGACATTCTGTTTTTGAATATATTATTTATTTATGTCAAAAGGGCCTAACTGCACTTTTATTAATATCTCGCTAACTAATAATCAGAGAGGGTCAAGTGAGGTGTCATAGGACTCAGGATGGTCAACCCTTTTCCATGATCAACGAATTTACCCAAAAGATTCAAAACAGCAAGGTCATTGACCTATGATTTTATAAACTAATAATCAGAGAGGCTCAAGTGAGGTGTCATGGGACTCAGGATGGTCAACCCTTTTCCATGACCAACGAATTTACCCAAAAGATTCAAAACAAGATGTTCAGTAAAGAACATATAGCCTACTTTCTCCTAAATGCATGGGTATTGTTATAACTCTTTGTCCTTTTCAAGGAGTATGATTGAATGTTGGTTGTAGTAGCTTGTTGAAATACAACGTGCTATAGGGATATTAAACATGAATATGAGGTGCCCTTTGCTAGTGCTACCTCTGTACCAAATTTCGTTCAATTCGGTTTCGCCGTGTTTGAATTGATAGGGGGAATCGATTTGCACACATACTTGGCCACCATCTGCAAACTATTGGGCTGATGTTCTTGCAGTTTGGTCAGAATATGTTTCCCACATAAAGATATGGTGTTGCAAAATTTGGTAGAGACTAGATTATTAGGTTGGTCGTAATTACATTTTAGCTTTTAACATTTGGGTGGCCGCGATTACGTTTCCGTCAAGATAGCGGTGATATAAAACATGACACTGAGGTGCCTCTTGCTAGTGCTACCTCTGTACCAAATTTCGTTCATTCGGTTCCACCGTGTTCGAATTAATAGGGGGAATCAATTTTGACATAAAGATGGCCGCCATCCGCAAACTATTAGGCTAATGACCTATTAGATTGGTCAAAGGATGCTCCCTCCATAAAGGTATGTTGTTGCAAAGTTTGGTAGAGATCGAATGGTTATGTTAGTCGTAATTTGATTTAAGCTTTAAACATTTGTGTGGCCGCTATTACGTTTCTGTCAATATGGCGGCGATATTAATCATGACACTGAGATGCCCTTTGCTAGTGCTATCTCTGTACCAAATTTCGTTCCATTCTGTTTCACCGTGTTTGAATTAATAGGGGGAATCGATTCTGACACAAAGATGGCCGCCATCCGCAAACTATTAGGCGAATGACCTATTAGATTGGTCAAAGGATGCTCCCTCCATAAAGGTATGTAGTTGCAAAATTTGGTTGAGATCGGATGATTAGGTTAATCGTAATTTGATTTAAGCTTTGAACATTCGTGTGGCCGCCATTACGTTTCAGTCAAGACAGCGGCGATATAAAACATGACACTGAGGTGCCCTTTGCTAGTGCTACCTCTGTACCAAATTTCGTTCCATTAGGTTCCTCCGTGTTCGAATTAATAGGGGGAATCAATTTTGACATAAAGATGGCCGCCATCCGCAAACTATTAGGCTAATAACCTATTAGATTGGTCAAAGGATGCTCCCTCCAAAATGGTATGTTGTTGCAAAGTTTGGTAGAGATCGGATGGTTATGTTAGTCGTAATTTAACTTAAGCTTTGAACATTTGTGTGGCCGCCATTACGTTTCTGTCAATATGGCGGCGATATAAAACATGACAGTGAGATGCCCTTTGCTAGTGCTACCTCTGTACCAAATTTCGTTCCATTCGGTTTCACCGTGTTTGAATTAATAGGGGGAATTGATTTTCACACAAAGATGGCCGCCATTCGCAAACTATTAGGCTAATGACCTATTCATTTGGTCAAAGGATGCTCCCCCCATAAAGGTATGTCGTTGCAAAATTTGGTAGAGATCGGATGATTAGGTTAATCGTAATTTGATTTAAGCTTTGAAAATTTGTGTGGCCGCCATTACGTTTCCGTCAAGATGGCGGCGATATAAAACATGACACTGAGGTGCCTTTCGTTAGTACTACCTCTGTACCAAATTTCGTTCCATTCGGTTGCACCGTGTTCGAATTAATAGGGGGAATCGATTTTCACACAAAGATGGCCGCCATCCGCAAACTATTATTCTGATGACCTACTAGTTTGGTCAAAGGATGCTCCCCCCATAAAGGTATGTTGTTGCAAAATTTGGTAGAGATCCGATGATTAGGTTAGTCGTAATTTGATTTAAGCTTTGAACATTTGTGTGGCCGCCATTACGTTTCCGTCAAGATGGCGGCGATATAAAACATGGCACTGAGGTGCATTTCGTTAGTACTATTTCCGTACCAAATTTCGTTCCATTCGGTTGCACCGTGTTCGAATTAATAGGGGGAATCGATTTTCACTCAAAGATGGCCGCCATCCGTAAACTATTACACTGATGACCTATTGGTTTGGTCAAAGGATGCTCCCCCCATAAAGGTATGTTGTTGCAAAATTTGGTAGAGATCCGTCGTGTTCTATCGTTAAAGTGTGAATCAAACCACATCTACTTATTTGAATCACCCGAGACTTAGTAGACCTGTTATAGTTCTAATATACTTTTAAAATTTTATGTTAAAGCTCGAATTGAACTCAAGAGCTTTAGAGTGCCAGCTAACTATTATAACCGTTACGTCACAAAGACAACTTTACACTACTCTTAATGAACAATAATAAGAAAAAGAATAATAAATATTGATTTTTTTTTAAAGAATGAACATGGTGACACTGTTTCTGTTGCACTGTCTGCTAGCTACTAGCTAGCAGCTGGGGTCTTAGAAAACGATACAGTTGACATTTTGCAATGAAATGTGGCATGTTTCAAAGTATAGTATTATGGGTTGCTGTTGAGTAAAACCTAATCCTGTACAAGGAAGCAAGGGTTCGAACCCCTTACCTAACATTACTATTGCCTGAACATGGCTTGACGACACTGTATTATTATGATACTCGGTACACAAACCACAGATAGAGTGTATTGTTTAAGATCACTGAACATAGGTGGAGATTGTTGATGGTTAACAATGGCATTAATATAGTAGGACGTGGGTATAGCAATTAAGAAAAAACAGACAATACCCATACAATATTTTTATTTATTTAATATAAGTACTTGTACAATAGTTACATTCAAAATACATTTCTTTTTTCTCTATTACTATTTAGTCCTTTATGATTCTCTTGCATATGAAGGGTAGATAACCTTGTAGTTCAACCCCTTAAAACAACAACAACACAACCTTTTGCATAGTTTGTGATGTTGATGACTCTTGAGATGTGGAAGATGTATTAAACATAACTTTTACAGCAGGGGTTAAATGTTGCTCAATAAACACTGCACTATTTTGAGTAGCAACATTTTTTTCTTGTACTAGCTTTTTAGCATTGTCATGATTAATTGTTGACACCAACAGTGTTTCATTTGGTGCACCACATTGATGATCACTCACACTTAAAACCTTACCATTTCTACTTTTTAGATTGCCTCGACATATTTTTTTGACATGTCTTTTGAGCATTGCCAAAATATTATCCCTTTTACATTTTGACGATTATAGTTATAAGAGTAGCCTTTATAGAGTACACGTTGTTTACCTTTGTTAGTTGTAGTAAGTTCCATAGTAGCAACTAACCTGTTAGTATGATTTGCTCACTACAAAGGTTATAACCGTTCTGATAATAAAATCATTTAGCTTTGGCTTTTATATTTAATATGTACAGTTTGAAGTGATAGCAAAAGTGAGAGCAAAGTGGTATCATAGTGGTAGAAAATATAACATGTATTTTTAAGAAATAGTTTAAGCGGTTATGTGGATCCATTACATAATAATTTTAGCACGACAAAGCTCATTTTCTATATCCAATAGTTCTTCCTCATATTCAGTATAACCAGCCTGTTTATAGACATGCAGTTGCTGAAGCCGCCGGATTAGCTTACTTGGATTGTTCCAGTAGACAAATTTAACAAATGATTTTTTAGGTGTAAACAAAGCATTACCATTATCATTATTATCTTCATCATCAACATCATCATCATCATCATAACCATTATCATTATCATCATCATCATCATTATTATCATCATTATGATCATTATAATCCTCATCACTATTACTATATAGTCCTTTTTGATCCTTTTGCAATACCACATTTTGCACAGTCTGTGTTGCCTTTGATAATGTTGGGAGTTTTTCAGACATTGACAACTGTCCTAACACGACTTTCTGAGGAGATGATACATGCTTCTTAACAAACAATGCACTATCTTGAGCTGCAATATCTTTTTCTGGGACAAGTGTTTTAGCATTTTGAAGAGTTTTTTTTAAACAGCAACGATGTTTTATCTGGTACACTACATTGATGATCACTCACACTTAAGACATCACTATTTTTACTTTTCAGCTCACCTCGACACTGTTTTGAACGATGTTTTGAACAACGCCAAATAACAGTTCCATTTTTATCAGTTCGTTTTACAATATATGTATATCCTTTATAGAATGCGTATGGCATACCATTGCTATTTGTTGATACTTCCATGTCAATTGTCAAGCATGAACTAATCTCTAGCAAAGTTCACTCGATAATATAAATAATAGTTTAAAGTGAGAGGAAAAGTGGGTGCAAGAGTGGGTGCAAGAGTGGGTGCAAGAGTGGGTGCAAGAGTGGGTGCAAGAGTGGGTGTAAAAGGGAGTGCAAGAGTGGGTGCAAAAGTGGGTGTCGCTTATAGTAGGCATGAATTTTACTAGAATGTGATTTGAGTAAATGTAATTTCTAAACCCAAGTAGTGAATAGTCAGTTGGTTTTGATCTATGCAAGCGTAAACATGTCACATACACTGGTGATGGATACTCATGGCTTTAAGGTCAACGAAAACAAGTACAGTATATATTTAAAGAGGTGGCTATCTTTGATTGCACAACACGCGGGTTACCATATCTTTTTTTTCGGACTAGTGTTTTAACATTTGAAATATTTTTTTAAACAGCAACGTTGTCTTATCTGTCACACTACATTGATGATCACTCACACTTAAGACCTCACTACTTTTACTTTTTAGTTCACTTTGACACTGTTTGAAACGATGTTTTGAACAACGTCAAATAACAGTTCCATTTTATTGGTTCGTTTTGCAATATACGTATAACCTTTATAGTATGCATATGGCTTACCATAACTATTCGTTGATACTTCCATATCAATTTTCAAGTATGAAATAATCTCCAATAAATTTCGCTCGATAATAGAAATAATAGTTTAAAGTGAGTGCAAATGTGGGTGCAAAAGTGGGTGCAAAAGTGAGTGTAAAAGTGAGTGCAAAAGTGGGTGCAAAAGTGAGTGCAAAAGTGAATGTAAAAGTGAGTGCAAAAGTGGGTGTAATTTATAGTAGGCATGATTTTTACTAGAATGTGATTTGAGTAAATGTAATTTCTAAACCCTAGTAGTGAGTAGTCAGTTGGTTTTGATTTATGCAAGCGTAAATATGTCTCATACACTGATGATGGATACTCAAGGCTTCATGGTCAGCAAAAACAAGTATATAGTTAAAGAGGTAACTATTATTGATTGCACAACACTAAATCTATTTTTGAAATTTTGACAAAGGGCCTAAGTGCACTTTTGTAAATATCTCGCGAACCAATAACACTAGGGCATTGTATGAGGTATTATTGGACTTTTTGCCGAAGACTGCTGGTAAACACCTATGTTCCCACGACCTTTTTAAAGATGGCGGCTAACCCACGAGGGGTGATTAAAAAGTAATCCAAGCGGCGCTTGTCGATAAGCAAACCAATAATCAAAGGGGGGTATGACAGAGCTCGAGGCGATAACCCCTTTTGATTGATCCCTGTTTATTTGCCCCTTTGGACTGGTCCCCGTAGACTACTCCCTCTGGACGGGTCCTTTTTGAAGGGAGTCATTTT
This sequence comes from Meconema thalassinum, assembly GCA_946902985.2. Taxonomy (NCBI): domain Eukaryota; kingdom Metazoa; phylum Arthropoda; class Insecta; order Orthoptera; family Tettigoniidae; genus Meconema; species Meconema thalassinum. The sequence goes on from OX336401.1 coordinate 139,294,387, forward strand.
TGACGGGCCCCTGCTGACGGGTCACTGTGGACGGGTCCCTGTTGATAGGTCCTTTTGACTAATCCCTTTGGACCTTTGTAGTGAGCAAATCATACTAACAGGTTAGTTGCTACTATGGAACTTACTACAACTAACAAAGGTAAACAACGTGTACTCTATAAAGGCGACTCTTATAACTATAATCGTCAAAATGTAAAAGGGATAATATTTTGGCAATGCTCAAAAGACAGGTCAAAAAAAAAAATGTCGAGGCAATCTAAAAAGTAGAAATGGTAAGGTTTTAAGTGTGAGTGATCATCAATGTGGTGCACCAAATGAAACACTGTTGGTGTCAACAATTAATCATGACAATGCTAAAAAGCTAGTACAAGAAAAAAATGTTGCTACTCAAAATAGTGCAGTGTTTATTGAGCAACATTTAACCCCTGCTGTAAAAGTTATGTTTAATACATCTTCCACATCTCAAGAGTCATCAACATCACAAACTATGCAAAAGGTTGTGTTGTTGTTGTTTTAAGGGGCTGAACTACAAGGTTATCTACCCTTCATATGCAAGAGAATCAAAAAGGACTAAATAGTAATAGAGAAAAAAGAAATGTATTTTGAATGTAACTATTGTACAAGTACTTATATTAAATAAATAAAAATATTGTATGGGTATTGTCTGTTTTTTCTTAATTGCTATACCCACGTCCTACTATATTAATGCCATTGTTAACCATCAACAATCTCCACCTATGTTCAGTGATCTTAAACAATACACTCTATCTATGGTTTGTGTACCGAGTATCATAATAATACAGTGTCGTCAAGCCATGTTCAGGCAATAGTAATGTTAGGTACTGGGTTCGAACCCTTGCTTCCTTGTACAGGATTAGTTTTTACTCAACAGCAACCCATAATACTATACTTTGAAACATGCCACATTTCATTGCAAAATGTCAACTGTATCGTTTTCTAAGACCCCAGCTGCTGGCTAGTAGCTAGCAGACAGTGCAACAGAAACAGTGTCACCATGTTCATTCTAAAAAAAAAATCAATATTTATTATTCTTTTTCTTATTATTGTTCATTAAGAGTAGTGTAAAGTTGTCTTTGTGACGTAACGGTTATAATAGTTAGTTGGCACTCTAAAGCTCTTGAGTTCAATTCGAGCTTTAACATAAAATGTTAAAAGTATATTAGAACTATAACAGGTCTACTAAGTCTCGGGTGATTCAAATAAGTAGATGTGGTTTGATTCACACTTTAACGATAGAACACGACGTTTTTTTTATTTTTTTAAAATAATGATAGCCATTTGTTCATTTTTTTTTCATTTTCACATTTCACACATTGCCATTTGTCAATTTTCCATGTACACGATTTGAAAATGTCAGTTTAAAGTTTTTGGATTTCATGATACGGAAACAAGAATTTTCCATTTTGTTGTTTACACATTTGTCAATTTCCCATTTACATTTTTTAAATGTCAGTTTTAAGTTTTTAAATTGTGTTGATATGGAAACATGGATTTCCTATTTTTTTCATATCACAGACGACACGTTTATGATTTAGTCCATGCTGAAAGTTTAGTTTTGTAAAACACACATTTGCTGATTAAAATTTTCTTGAAATTATTTTAATGGAAGTGCTTGGCCATGGCAATAGTGCATTCTCTTTCTGTTTGTTTTCCAAAAACGTATAGGCCTACTACTACTACTATTACTACTAATACTACTACTGTAGGTAAGACTGTTTTACAAAATAACACCTATCTACCGCTGCTTTAAAAAAAAAACAAGTGTTAAAAAAAAATACAGTATACTATTTACCATTTGATATATACATTAATTACCCCACCATCCTACCTTGCCGTGTTTGCTTTGGTTGAACAATCAATGCTACACACACACACACACACACACACACACACACACACAATTTCTCTCTCTCTCTCTCTCTCTCTATCATTCTATCTATAGTCATACATTCACACAACCATACCTGGCTTTGAAAAACAAATACAACCACGCTATTTATCCTTGACATGCACACTTATCCCAAATAACTTTTAGTTATACATTTAACATTTACTATTACAAAAAAAATGTTTCCACTATTTTACAATTACAAAAATGAATATTTACAAAATACTAAATCTACTGGTTACAAAAAAGCCATGTCTCTAAACAATAAAATATAGAATCACACCTCCACCTCGTGGTTATAACCCTATGGTAGGCTAATGCATAGGTCATTCATCTGCACTCATTTGCTATCCATCAAGGTAAAAGTGCATTTACTCTGTTCCACAAGATACAAATTTGATTGCTGGATTGTATCCTGCACTGTTTATGCGATATAGCTTCGCCAGTTCATAAAACCGCTAAGTAGTTCTCTACATATAGCAATTTTACCACTGCTCTACCTACGCCTTTTGCTCTTTTGGCTTTCTTACAGTCTAGTGTGTGATAGACAGCATTAACTGTATATCAAACCCAGTTCACCTTTGTATTTGTAATCCAAGTAATAATTTGGAAAGACACAAATGTAATCAGTTTTGAACGTTATCTCTGTTTTGTTTAATATGTTTATGACATGCATATTAACCTGAAATAGAACCCTAGTGAAAAGGCTAACAGCTTAACCACTACACCACCATGCCCTTGTTTCTTAGTTTGACTCGATCTAGGCATCAGACCTGGAAATCGAGTTAAGACCACCAGTACAAGAGCTAAAAGTGCTTAACACTGCAACACAAAATGGATAGCTGGTAACATTATACAACCGGAAATGATTATATTTCTGATAGCAATGCATTTTTTTGTCATCAGCCTACTGTCTGAGCACTGACAGCAACACAGTTTAGTTTAGAACAAGCGAGTGTGTGTGTATAGATTATTAGCCTCAAGTATTTAAAGCTTGTTGTGTGTGTAGCGACCATCTTGTCCCGGTAACCACTGAGCATTTTTGTGTTTTAGCTATCCTCTTTAACCAATCAATTAAAGATAGTCTACTCTTAATTCTTGAATCGATAAATCAGAGTTTGTGTGTACACCGTTCGTCATTTATTAACCCATACCTACAACCTATACTTCTCTATACTGCAGTTTGATCTGAAAAACAAGTTTCAATGGTAAAAGACTTGTCAATCACTATACATGTAGCCTACACTAATTCTTTCTCTACCTAGCTATGTTTCATCACACACATGGTAAACATCTCACATGTTCGTATCCGATTATTAGTTTATAAAATCTCAGGTCGATGACCTTGATGTATTGGGTATTTTGGGTAAATTCATTGGACATGGGAAAGGGTTGACCGTTCTAAGTCCTCTAACACCTCACATGTTGATATTCGATTATTAGTTTATAAAATATTAGGTCAATGACCTTGCTGTTTTTTTGAATCTTTTGGGTAAATTCGTTGGTCATGGAAAAGGGTTGACCATCCTGAGTCCCATGACACCTCACTTGAGCCTCTCTGATTATTAGTTTATAAAATCATAGGTCAATGACCTTGCTGTTTTGATTCTTTTGGGTAAATTCGTTGATCATGGAAAAGGGTTGACCATCCTGAGTCCTATGACACCTCACTTGACCCTCTCTGATTATTAGTTAGCGAGATATTAATAAAAGTGCAGTTAGGCCCTTTTGACATAAATAAATAATATATTCAAAAACAGAATGTCACCTCAAGTCCAACGACCTCTCATACAGGTCCCTAGCCTTATTGATTCATGAGATATTAAAAAGCTAATGACCTTAGATCTTTTGGGTAAATTCATTGGTCATGGAAAAGGGTTGACCATCCTGAGTCCTATGACACCTCACTTGACCCTCTCTGATTATTAGTTAGCGAGATATCAACAAAAGTGTAGTTAGGCCCTTTTGACATAAATAAATAATATATTCAAAAACAGAATGTCACCTCAAGTCCAACGACTTCTCATACAGGTCTCTAGCCTTATTGATTCATGAGATATTAAAAAGCTAATGACCTTAGATATTTTGGGTAAATTCGTTGGTCATGGAAAAGGGTTGACCATCCTGAGTCCCATGACACCTCACTTGACCCTCTCTGATTATTAGTTAGCGAGATATTAACAAAAGTGCAGTTAGGTCCTTTTGACATAAATAAATAGTATATTCAAAAACAGAATGTCACCCCAAGTCCAACGACCTCTCATACAGGTCCCTAACCTTATTGATTCATGAGATGAGCAATACATATTTCTTTCTCTCTTCACCTGTGTTCTCTCTTACACTGACTCTCCCCCCTTCACCACTGTCAAAACAGGTTGTGACTTGTTAGCTCTTAACGTGCACGTGTTCAGGTGAACACCTGTGTTTTAAGTCATATTACACATGAACTTGCATTTTCTCACGTATGAACCAAAACAGAATGTGACTTGTTTCACAAGGAGAATGCTAATAATGACATCTCGCACGTGTTCACATGTATTTCATCACTTTCCTTTCATATCGTTATCCCATTATAGTAGTCGGGGATTAGTGAACAACGTCAGTTCAACACACGCGAAATGTAGTTAGGCCCTTTGACATAATTTAAATAAATTCATGAGCCAGTCCGTAGGAACCGGTCCAAAAGGGATCAGTCCAAAGGGACTCATCAACAAGGACTCATCCACAAGGACTCGTCCACAAGGACCTGTCCACAAGGACTTGTCCACAAGGACCTGTCCACAAGGACTTGTCCACAAGGACTCGTCCACAATGACCCGGCAACAATGGCCCGTCCACAGGGACCTGTCAACAAGGACCCATCCACAGGGAACCGCTCCCCCACCCTCTTCAAAAGCCATGAGTGGGCATGCTAATTCATAGTGGCTTTCCACCGAACATATGCACTTTATGTGGAACAACATTTCATTCCATATCGGCATTCAAACTCTCACATGTTGCAATTGGAAGGAGAGATTCTCTAAAAAATTACAATTTCACCCCCTAGTAGGGTAGGTTTTATTTTTGGGGTGGAAATATGTTGTCCATTGGAAAGGGGGTGTCAGCCCGAGTTCAATGACACCTCATTTGTCAAAATCCGACCACGGGTTCGGGAGTTATCGGGCTGCCGCCATCTTGTGTGGAGGATGTGGAGGTGGAGGGATCTGAACCCCTCAAAAACCACTACTGAAGTGTTCTGATTCTGGGTGCTGATGGTTAAGGAGACTGTGCAAGGGTTCAGAATATTGTTGGATCGGGGGAAGCTGTGTTTTTCCATTACTGCAACACATTCCAGGAGATTCATCCTTCCATTTCTTGGCTTTGCAAAATTTACAAACTACCTGGGAGCCAATATTCAATGTCTTGTTCGCAGAATAATCAGTTTGTGGATTATATTGAAAGCCGGACATTTTTAGTTCTGTCCAGGGAAGAATCTTGACTGGATGTGTTTTAAAATTATGTGTAACAACAGCCTTTCTATTTACTTCTGGGTGGCTCTTCGTATATTTGGCCACTGCATCCCTATTTACTTCTGTGTGGCTCTTTGTATGTTTGGCCACTGCATCCCTATTGACTTTATTATTGCTTTCAACATACTTCTTAACTGCCCTAAGGTTTACTTCAGGAAGTTCTTTCGCGTATTTGTTAACAGCTGTATTTAATTGTTTTTTACGGATGTAGTTAGTAAATCGTTTTCTACGTTTTGAACCTCTATTTGATTTAGTTTGAGGCACTGACTCGAGGAGGATTTTCGCGGTAGAAGGAGAAGATGTTAATGAAGAATGCTGAATGAAAAGCGGGTGTTCACATTGTAAAATTGTAGGCGTGAATGGCTCGTAAACATCAAAATGTCCCTGCGTGAACTCACCCGTAAACCTTAACCTTTTAACAGAAGCTGCAGAACCATACGTATTTCCAGTTCGGAATACACGATTACAGAAGACCTGGAATTGGAAAGGATAAATCTCTGCCGCTACTTGCAATTCGAATGATGTACCGTATGCGTAAGGCATAGACATAACAGATACATATTCAGCCTTGTTTATGTAAGGCTGGCAATCTCGTGTCATAGAATACACCTGTAGTCTTTCCCAGTTGTTAGAGGCGTGTCTGACGATATCAGCACGGACTGTACGTGCCTGTGATATGTTGCCATACATTGCGTAAGATAGAGCAGAGAAGAGACATGCACCATCTCCGGGAATTTCATAGACTTGGTGGGGAACTTGGGTGCCATCCACCTCTAACATTTCTACTGCAGCCATCGTGAAAACAATCAATGAACAGCAAGTACAAAAAAATAAAAAGAAGAAGAACCTCCCTTGAGTAATAGAAAATGGAATACACCTAACGTAAAAACAAATCTCTACTTAAAAAAGTGATAAAAGGAATAGACCTAGCCTAACTTAAAACGTAAAAAAAATTTCTACTTAAAAATACTGATAAATGGAATAGACCTAGCCTAACTTAAAACGTAAAAACAAATCTCTACTTAAAAACTGATAAATGGAATAGACCTAGCCTAACTTAACCCTTTGAGCGCCGCGTGCTATTACGGTTTCCCTACCGCTGAGCGCCAAGGCCAGTTTTCGTTTTTTGCAAGCTTTTGTTTGATCACTCATAGTTCAGCTGTTATTATGGGTAGAAACTTGAAATTTTCGTTATTTGTTTACTAATATGATGGCCTCTACGAATAAAGCCTTACTCAGTTCATTTATGACCATTTGTAAACACTTGGCAGCCAGAACCCAAAAATATTGATTAAAAATAAAACAAAACCAAAGTTTAGCAATAACATTTTAGTAGAACAAAATTGTTTTTATCTGTCGCGAACCTACTTATTGAATAGTACGACTTATTATGAAGCTGTATTGAAAATTTCATTCATTTTGAACCTAAAATAAATCTGTAATAAAAATAATTAATTTACATATTCAAATGAGCCAAAAATACAACACAAGTCTTATTACATTCGTTTGGTTTATATGTCAGTACTTACGGAATACGATACAAACTTCTTTTACATAACACTTACATAACATATTACTACTACTACTACTACTACTACTAATAATAATAACAATAATAATAGTAATAATGATAATAATAATAAAAATAATAATAATAACAAAAAATTCTTCCTCGATCATATTACGAATAGAGTTCTCACTAACAGGAGATCGGCTCATTTTCACAGCAATAAATGAACAAGTAAAAGATCAAGAGCAACTAGACACAGGGCGGACAACGTGCACAGCGAGACTGCTAGTGTTAATGCCGCGCCAAGTAAAGCGCGCCAATAAATATGCCTGTTGATTGAACTGATATACTGAAACAATGGCCTTAAAATTAAAAGAGGCTCTTTATTGCAAAAGCAGTAAGTCTTTAACTAACTACTAGATGAAACCCGTCAAAACATGACGGACAATGGAAAACAAAATTACTGAAGAAGCTTCTTATATAAGTTACATTCTTTGTACGATTACTTTTTAGCACTATTGCAACTTTAAGGGCGTAATAATAATAATATCGTATGGCCTCGGGTGCCTGGTGCAAGCTTTGTTAATTGACACCCAGAGGGTAGCTCGCATGTCGAATTTCGTCGTTCCTTTGAACGCTATGAAAGTCAAGGAGGTTAGATATCTAAACTCCTTGACACTACAGCGCTTCCAAGTAGAGAATGGAGGAACTTGGTGTTGGCGGAAAATCCCGAGATTAATTTTGCAATTGAACACGGCCTACTGAATTCAAATGGGTTCTTTAACATGCCAACAACGTATGACATGAGTATCGTGATTTCTGTCGCCTTCAAAAATCACTTACCATGGCTTGGGGTTGGTAGTCCGACACTATAACCACTCACCCACCGTGGCACTCTCAGCATTGCAACATATTGCTGGTCATGACTGAAAACGTGATGACGTCATCATCATCTTGCACAGTTTCTAGCCACTGGCCGGGTCTGTTTGGAACACAAGCCTCTCCAACGTCTTCTGTCTTCCCACCATCTCTCAGCCTCCACCCTTGTCCAGTCTTCTCCTCTCTTCTTCACGCTTTCTTCCACCCCCTTCAGCCACCTGTCTCTCGGTCTCCCTCTTGGTCTCTTTCCATCCCACTTCGTCTCGTGTATCCTCCTGGGTATCCTCTTCTCCTCCATTCGTTTTACATGTCCATACCATGTAAGTCTAGATTTCTCTATACCATCCTGTAATGGTTCCTCCTTCATTAATTCTCTGGTCCTCTCATTTCTTATTCTGTCCCTCTTTGTAGCTCCAATACTGCTTCTCAAGAACCTCATCTCACTGGCCTGTATTTTGCTCTTCTCCCTTCCTTTCATAACCAAGGTCTCCGAGGCATACGTCAGGATAGGGACATAGTACGATATATGATCTACTTGCTGTTCTGAGGGACATCCCTGCTCCATAACATGCTTCTCACACTCCTCCGGAATGCTTCTGCCTGTCTCCCCCGCTCATTTATTTCTCTACCGTTTCTTCAATTCTCTTGTATCAGGCTTCCCAGATACTTGAAACTCTCCACTTTCTTCAGCTGTTCCCCACCAATTGTTATTCCCGTTGTGGTCCTTTCCTTCTTCCTTGTTGTGATCACCATCTTACTCTTATTTATGCTAAATTTCATCCCATATCCTTGTATTATTCCTTCCCACACGTCCAACTGTTCCTGTACCTCCTCCTCCTTGTTTCCACAAATCATCAAATCATCCGCAAACACCATTGCTTTCATCTTTCCTTCCCCAATTACTTGTGCCGCTCGGGTCATTATGTCATCCATCACCACAATGAAAAGTAACGGTGACAGTGCACTTCTTTGTTTCAGGCCGTTTCTCTGTTCCACCCAGTCCGATCTCTCTCCTCCCACTTTCACACAGCTCACGCTTCCCTTGTACATCTCCTTTATCCTCCTTATAGTCCATTTTTCTACTCCTCTATCCTCCAGGGACTTCCATACTTTGTTTCTGCATACACTGTCACATGCTTTCTCAATGTCCAGGAAGGCCATCAGTAGATCTGTTCCATAATCATAGTGCTGTTCTTGTAACTGACTTACAGCAAAAATCAAATCCACTGTGGACCTTCCTACTCTGAAGCCATGTTGTTCTTCCCTCATCCCTCCTTCTATCCTTGTCCTAATTCTCCTTTCCAAAACTTTCTCAAACATCTTTGCACAATGACTCATCAGTTTTATTCCCCGATAGTTTCTGCATTCTGTTCTACTACCTTTCTTGAAGATCGGGACAATTATTCCCTTTTTCCAGTTCTCTGGGGTCTTCCTTTCCTTCCATGCTGCCTTCATCACTCGGTACAACCATTTTATCCCCACCTCTCCTGCTGCGCTCACCTTCTCCACACTCAACTCATCCACACCCGGTGCCTTCCCTCCTTACATCTTCCTCACTGCATCTTCCACTTCTTTCCATGTTAAGTCCTTTTCTGTTTGCAGTTCATCTACTGTACCTCTTCCCCGATTTCTTCTTCCTCGCCGTGGTTTCCATTTGGGTTCAGGAGTTCTTCAAAATATTCTTTCCACATTTTCTTCAGTTCTTCCCTATTTTCTATCCCTTGTCCCCTTTTGTTCACCATTCTAACATAATCCGTAGGATCCTTCCGCCTCTTATTCTTTACCATCCCATACAGGACCTTTTTTGTACCTTCACTATCCTGCTGGTCATGACTTAAAACGTGATGAGGTGAATAGCCCAATACGTTCAAGAGTTTCTGCTTGAGCTTGATTGATTGTGATAAAGTAGGCCGAGCGAATAGGACATTGTTGCCTATTAAAAGAAAATGTACTGTACCTGCAAGTGTTTTATCTGATTGTGTTAAATCAAATCGTAGGATTTGAGCTCTCTGCCTAATATTACTGCACCTATTATATCCGAATCCAAGCAATTTCTTACATATTTCTTACAATTAATATATTATTCATAATGTTGAATTTTGGGCTTATGCCGTGTTTTATTATATTGCAATTCGACGCGTTTCGAAAGAAACCATGTCTTTCATCGTCAGGAATAATCTGGAATACGACAATGTTGCTAAGAGAAAGCAACGAAGAACATATAGAAGGTGCCCAAAGATGGACGCCATTATAGCCCCATGTTAGGGACAACGGAAAGCAGCAGAAAATTACTTTCTCAGGGTTCTGATAATAGGTAGCCAGGATTCACTGAGATTGTAGCCGGTGTCGCGGTTGAAATTATCTGGGTGTTTACGTATTTCAACCGCCTCCCTGATGATTCTGGGACGATATTGCTTTATACGGGCAAGAACATCCACCCCTTGGAACATGACATCATGGCCAGGTGTTAAAGCATGATCGGCAACAGCTGATTTATCAGGTTGAATGAGCCTGATACATCTATTATGTTCCTTAATGCGAGTGCATATTGTTCTCGAAGTCTGCCCGATGTAAACCTTGCCACAAGTACAGGGAACTCTGTAGATACCCGGTTGTTGCAATTTAGGCAAACTGTCCTTAGTTGGTCGCAGGAGTTGCCTAATCTTAACAGAAGTTCCAAATACAGTCCGTATGTTGTATCGACGTAGGATTTTAGCAATCCCCCCCCTAAGTGATACCCAACAGGAAGTTCTCGCTAAAGGTCTCAATTTTGCTGTAGCGCCTAGAAGAATTCCTATTGAAGAACTTATTACATCCGTAGAATCCTCAGTACATCACCTCACACCTGAAGAGGCCGAGGAAGCCAGGCAAGAATGTTCCCGAGTTCTCAAGACAGCTAAGCCACCTAACACCAACTTAAAACAAGGCGAAAGCCAGGCACTTAAAGATCTAAGGGACAATTCTGATATTATCGTTCTCCCCGCTGACAAGGGTAACGCGACAGTGGTATTGGATAAGGTTGATTATGATTCCAAGATCTCGTCTTTGTTATCAGATCCTGTATATAGGATTAATAGTCGTGATCCTACTACTCGCTACTCAAATGTCACCGTCAAATTGATCAAGCAATCATCTATTCCAGCGGATGCAGCGAAGACTCTCCTTCCAGGGGATGCTATTCCTCCGAGACTCTATGGTCTTCCTAAAATACATAAGGAAGATGTTCCTCTTAGACCTATTGTTAGTACGATTGGTTCTCCTACATATGCCCTTTCCAAATACTTAGGTAGACTACTTCAGCCGCTTCTGGGTAACACGCCTTCGTACATTAAGGATTCCACACACTTCGTGGAAAAGTTAAAAGCTATAACACTTCAGCCGGGTGATATTCTAGTGAGTCTCGACGTGGTGTCTCTGTTTACGAGAGTACCTATTGATGGTGTTATGTCTCTCATTAATGGCTTTTTTCCTGAAGACATCACAAGACTTTTTTATCACTGCATGACCTCCTCCTACTTTCTATGGAATGGGAATTTTTATGAGCAGACTGATGGTGTGGCCATGGGTAGTCCTCTCTCTCCTGTTGTGGCTAATTTATTCATGGAGAACTTTGAAGAGAAAGCTTTGTCGTCGGCTCCTTTCAAACCGAAGATCTGGTGGCGTTATGTGGATGACACGTTCGTTGTTTGGACGGAAGGTGAGGAAAATCTTAGACATTTCCTGGATCACCTTAATCTCCAGCACCCTTCTATTTGTTTCACCATGGAAAAGGAATCTGACGGCAAAATACCTTTTTTAGATGTTCTCGTCACCAAGAAAGAGGATGGATCTTTAGGACACAGCGTTTTTCGTAAGCCAACACACACCAATAGATATCTCCACGCAAGTTCTCACCATCACCCTGCCCAGAAACATGGTATCCTTACAACTCTAACTACCAGGGCTAGGAGGATTTGTGAAGTGTCTTCTTTACAAGAAGAAATTAACACCCTGCGAACCACCTTTGAGAGCAACGGTTATAGCAAGGCTTTGATTTCTACGGTTCTGAAACCAACAAATAATAATAGGACGTCAGTTGAGAAAAGAGATGTAAGAGGAACTGCTTACCTTCCGTACATACATAACACAACGGATCGTATTGCTAAAATCCTACGTCGATACAACATACGGACTGTATTTGGAACTTCTGTTAAGATTAGGCAACTCCTGCGACCAACTAAGGACAGTTTGCCTAAATTGCAACAACCGGGTATCTACAGAGTTCCCTGTACTTGTGGCAAGGTTTACATCGGGCAGACTTCGAGAACAATATGCACTCGCATTAAGGAACATAATAGATGTATCAGGCTCATTCAACCTGATAAATCAGCTGTTGCCGATCATGCTTTAACACCTGGCCATGATGTCATGTTCCAAGGGGTGGATGTTCTTGCCCGTATAAAGCAATATCGTCCCAGAATCATCAGGGAGGCGGTTGAAATACGTAAACACCCAGATAATTTCAACCGCGACACCGGCTACAATCTCAGTGAATCCTGGCTACCTATTATCAGAACCCTGAGAAAGTAATTTTCTGCTGCTTTCCGTTGTCCCTAACATGGGGCTATAATGGCGTCCATCTTTGGGCACCTTCTATATGTTCTTCGTTGCTTTCTCTTAGCAACATTGTCGTATTCCAGATTATTCCTGACGATGAAAGACATGGTTTCTTTCGAAACGCGTCGAATTGCAATATAATAAAACACGGCATAAGCCCAAAATTCAACATTATGAATAATAACACGGGCCGTGAAAGTCTAAATGACAATTAATATATTACCATATATGAGTCCTTGGGAAACGTTCAGATTTCTAAGGAGCATAACTATGGCTCTAACGTTCGGAGTATGTGGAGGCGAATCTCTTAATTCCAAGGAATTGAAATATTCAATAATAGGGAAATGAAGTAGCTGGCTTTCATCTTCAGTATCCAATCTGTTAACGCTGATGTATGTGTTTGAACTACTGGATATAAGTTCAATGACTTTTAAATTAATATCATTACATTGTTGCAGCTTGGCAAATATTTTATATTCCAGCAGATCAATTTTACCCTCACAACAGTAAAGACCAAAGTAACCACGCATAGATTTTACGCAAGAGAAATACAATGTAGAACAATGTTTACATTTGATCTTCAAAGACCTTACAGTACACTGTACTGCATAATATCTGGAATTGTATCTGAAATGGCCTATTTATATTGGATTTTAAATGTGGCTTCGTATTATTCGAAAACACTATAGTGTCCTGCAATAACGGAGCCGCTAAATATTAAATGGCAAATAATACTTCCATTGCCGAAATCAACTGCGTAGTTAGACTCAGTACTCTAAACAAATAATCATTAAACAATTGTCTTATACAATGAAGTTCAACATGACCGTCCAGAGACTTTCATACTCAAGTTGGTTGGTGAGGAGAATGCGATGAGACTGATCGCTTAAAATAAATTCCTTATAATTGTTCGTGCCAGCGAAATTTTTTGCGATAGCTTGAAAACGCAGCTCAGAATGACGTTCTTCATTTTGTTATAAACAGTACGAAACTGCTCTAAATAAGCAATTTCCATCACCTGTTACAGGTTATGACAGTACATTTTGCAGGGGAACATAGAATCACTTCGCCGACTACTGGAACGACCATAGGCCTATACTCAATACTCACTTCGGCAGTCACCCTAATGGAGGCAGTTTTTGAATTATATGTCCCGTGCATGTCAAAAATCGTATTAACAAATGGAGGCCCACCTATTCTTGTCTATCGCCCCGGAGACCCGGGTTACATTTCCTGCTCTGCCAAGAAATTGAATTCTGGTCTGAGGGCAAAAACGGGGCACATTCAGTCTCTTGAGGTATAGCTAAGAAGAGGAAGGTTTAATTCCCACCTCGACAATCTTGGATATGGTTTTCCGTGGTTTCCCACTTCCACTTAAGGCAAATACCGGGATGGTTCCTAACTTAAGGCCTTGGCCGTCTCCTTGCCATTTACCACCTTAATTACAAATACACACAGTAATGCAGCCATGACAATAACACAGGTTATGAGAGAAAATTTCACACATACACACCCAAGTACACGGGGCTGAGTGACCACGATGTCGGAGCCCTTCAAACGAATTATGTTTGCCAAGTGTCTCTTATGGCGAAAGCAATTGTGAACACGCGCGAGTGCCTGGAAAACTACTTTTTTCTTTAATAATTTAAGAGTATATCGACGATGCATAATTATAACTTTTAGTCTAGGACGCTAATAACTTGACCACCGAAGCATTGGGAAGAAATTGCAATATTAAGGTACATAAACAACATAGCCTACACATTCAACTGTCGGTTAATGTTCCTCAAAATTTCCCTTCTTAAATATTCCCCTCCTTTATAATTCTCCATCACGTGAAAACGTGCCATGTCTTGGGTTTTAAATATATCGATGCAATGGTGCTGCCATCTGCTGTCAGTTACTGGAACTATATGGGCGATGTACTGCCATCTGTTGTCAGTTATATGAACTGATTGCAGATATTTAAACGGCGTACTGAGGACAACAGTTTGCTCTTTTGAACACATGCTGTAATGCAATGGTAAAACGGAAATAAAACGTATTGAGAGGGAATGTAGAAATATGTATCTTTTACAGACATAAAACCTTACTAATACTCCTTGATTAAACAATATTTCAGTGGTAAAAAAATATACATATCGGCGAGGGCTAGGATCGAACCGGTGAACCTTAGAACCACAGTCAGTCGCCTTAACCACATAGCTACTCGCGCACTCTTGTTCAACAGCAGACGCAGCCATTCATTAACTTCAAAAGCTGCTTGTCTGAAGGAAATAATCCATTTCATTATCCAAATAAATCAATGTTGCACATTCGTATACGTTCATACTGTTATTATATTTTATTGTCAGAACTTGGTTAATGTATGTTTTCAATTACATGGAAGCGTATTAAATAACTTACATTTTAATGGACTTCTCACCGCCATTTTGTCATGACCTCAGGCGGATTGTGCGCATGCGTGAGGGAAAAGAATTCTGCTATTTTCTATATTAATTGAAAAATATACCGAGAGGGAATGTAGAAATATGTATCTTTAACAGACATAAAACCTTACTAATACTCCTTGATTAAACAATATTTCAGTAGTAAAAAAAAATATCGGAGAGGGCTGGGATCGAACCGTTGAACCTTGGAACCATAGTCAGTCGCCTTAACCACATAGCTACTCGCGCACTCTGGTTCAACAGCAGACGCAGCCGTTCATTATCATCAAAAGCCGCTGTCTGAAGGAAATAATACATTTCATTATCCAAATAAATCAATGTTGCGCATTCGTATATGTTCATACTGTTATTATATTTTATTGTCAGAACTTGGTTAATGTATGTTTTCAATTGCATGGAAGCTTATTAAATAACTTACATTTTAATGGACTTCTCACCGCCATTTTGTCATGACCACAGGCGGATTGTGCGCATGCGTGAGGGGAAAGAATTTTGCTATTTTCTATATTAATTCAAAAATATACCGTAATATATTTGTTTATTTTATAGACACTCTGCAAATCTAGAGGCCAAGAGCTTTCGTTAGAGTGCTCTACGAAGTAAATCGGTTCTGTCGTTCTCTCAATCTCGTGGTAACAAAAATCACCTTACTGTTTTAAATATATAGATATTGAGAAATTCTGAAAGGAAATGACTTACTTTTAATAAAAAAAAATAAAAATACTGAACGTCCTTTTGAAAGGACGTTGGCATTTTTCAGATGAAAACCAAACGGGCTTTCAAAAGGACGTTGGCGCTTAGAGGGTTAACAAAATTAACGTTAGTAGAGCTAATTTACTTTTAACAAAATCTACTTTTCATTATAACTAACTATGTACTACCAAGAAATGATGAAAAACGCCGAATCTAATACAACAAACAAAGGAACTGTACAGTTACTTCAACTAAGGGCTAAAAATGATGGTGAAAGTATAAATTACAGAGAAATAGTGTTTGAACAGAGAGATTGGGTAAAGCTCGGGAGCGAAGACAACAATGACCTGCACGTTATGACAGTGAAGAACACACTGAGCATAGCCACACAGCTGCAAAGCGCCTGATTTCTGGTAGGGGCGACGTGATGCAGCCCGCAATACCTGGCAACAATAGACTTTAATGGCGGTTTTCGCGGTTTGACCATGATCCCGAGTGAATTTGTTGAAACCGGTTCTTAGCGAGCACCTATGTCCCTTGAGGAAGCTGCATACCAAATTTCATTCCAATCCATTCGGTGATGAATGAATGAATGAATGAATGAATGAGTGAGTGAGTGAGTGAGTGAGTGAGTGAGTGAGTGGTATTTGACAAATATATAGTAGATTTTTAAGCTGATTGATTTCCTCCGAGTTTTCAAACTCCTCCCCTATGTCGTTTAAGAGATACACGCTCCGTTAGGAATCTTTCAACCCCCCACTTTTCATCCCTTTCACCTCATAATATACATCACTTTGAAAAACCATTAGACATGTGTCAGCTTATTTTTAATGATTAGTATATATGCCAAGTATCACATCCCCAAATGAAACCACTCGTGAGATATTGTTATTCAATGAAATGCACGTTAACCCCCTTAACACCCCCTTTAGAACCTGAATATCCAAAAACCCTTCCATAGTGGACGTTTTCGACATACAACGAACATAACCCCAAAATTTCATGTTTCTAACTTCAATAATTTTGGCTGGGCGATGATGAGTGAGTAAGTCAGGACATTTTCTTTCATTTATTTTTGAGAATTTCACCCCTCTCTCCCCCAGGGGCTCACATCTAGTGGGACGAGGGTTGGCGACCACGGGACCCCAGCTGAGTTCGGCATTGCTTCCACTTACTTGTGCCGGGCTCCTCCCTGTCTTCTTTCCTGTCAAACTCCCTTGGTCAGCTCTTGTTCCTTTCCGACCCCGACGGTATTAGGGTATCCGAGGCCCTTGTCTGATATTTTCTGATACCCTCCTTCTGCGAGGGGTCAGCCTTCTTTTTCTTTTCCTAATACCTCCTGCCTTTTTTTCAAGGCCCTTAAGAAGGCCGGGTGTATGTAGCCCCACCACTTCTGGTGCACCTAGATAATGCTACACCCTCAGGGTGTTATTGTCTATTACACTCAGACATATTACGTTTCCCACACCCCCTCCCCCATAATTTCACCCCTCCCCATGGGCCCCTTAAATTGGATTTATGAAAAAACGTCAAACACCTGTTTAGTTATTTTTATGCTGATTTTTTTCGGCTGAGTTCCAAACTCCTCGCCTATGTCGTTTAAGAGATACACGCTCCGTTAGGAATCCTTCAACCCCCACTTGTCACCCCTTTCACCTCATAATATACACCTCATCGAAAAACCCTCAGACACGTGTCTTCTTATTTTTTGTGCTGAGTTTATATGCCGAGTATCACATCCCCCAATGAAACCAATCGGGAAATATTGCTATTCAATGAAATGCAGGTCTACCACTTTAACACCCCTTTAGAACCTGAATATCCAAAAATCCTTTCTTAGTGGGCGTTTGCGGCCCTTGATAAGGCTGGATACCAAATTTCATTCCAATCCGTTTGGTGGTTTCAGAGATTTCGTGATGAATGAATGAGTCAGTGGTATTTGAGCTTTATATAGTAGACTAGCAGGTACCCGCGGCTTCGCCCGCGATCAAGACAATGGGGACGATGCATTATTGCTGATAATTGGTCTATTCTATTACAGCAATCGCGGCTATAGGTGTGTCCATTCTAATTCTGAATTATCTGATACATACAGTATATTGATATGATCAGCAAAGTGGGAATTTTATAGAGTTGTGAAGGTCTGCAGGGTTCGATGTTACAATATGTTAACACATTTTAAAATTACATTTTTGGTTTTGACATCTTCTGCTGAGACATAACGATTTTGTTGTCCGGATGCTCGCGAGCACGCCACATACAGTTGGCCATGGGAAAAATGGTTTTGTCTAAATGTACACGTGCTACTGTTAAGTGTGTGTCATTGCGCTTTGTTAAAGAAATTCCGAATATTGTTTGAAGAGGGAACTGCACTCTTGCACACTGGAATGGCAAATCTATCGGAATATGGGGAATTAAAAGTAATCTTTTCTTAAGCTATTCTGGATGTAATTTGGCCATACTAATTGATGATTTGAACGTAAACATATCCCTATTAATAGACATATAGTTAAATATCGCTCACCTTGGCCGCTGATGTACACTATGCAGTCTCTTCCAGTGTTCCATCCCAGGGATTGAAATTCTCTAACGACCCTTTTGCCCCACATGCCTCTCTAAGTAATTAAAATTCCTGATTGTTGTTGTTTGAGTCTTCAGTTTTTTAACTGGTTTGATGCAGCCCTCCATGTCTCCCTCTCCTGAGCTAATCGTTTCATTTCTACATAGCTACCACACCCTAGATCCGAGGCAATCTGTTTAACCCTGGTTTACCCCTACAGTTCTAGTCCGCGACTCCCATCCATAACTACTGTCGACCAAACTATGTACTCGAGTTTGAAGTTTGTTTCTGAAGTAACCGATAGACCTATATAAAATCCAATAACATCATCATTTTCGTCGTTCTATATTACGTTAGATCATGTAGGTTTGGAATTTTAAATTTATATTTTAATATTTTTTATCACAGTTGGAACACAAGAAGTGCCCGTTCTTAAGCGATTTTCAACAATGCATCACATTTAAGAATTATTATCTCACAAACCCGTCATCAGATCGAATCCAAATTTTAACACAATATACATTGGAATGTTGTATAACAGGTTTATTAATTTTAAAATTTTGTGTGTCCAAGAATCAAAGTTGTTATCATTTTTGTAAGGTAACTTTTCCTCGGCTCGGGATGGTTTGAAAATGTAGTTCTTGATCGCGTTGTAATCCTTATACATCAAAACGGTATGCTGTATGATTGTGAAATACGTAAATTAAATTAATTTACTTATTTTATATCTGTTTGTATTTGTACGGAGAATTAAGGCATGGTTCACCAGTTAGCCGCTCCGGTGAAAGCAGTACATCATTGCCAAGATGTGCTACATCACGCGTCATGGCGCGTCTCGCTCGGAAGTGATGGGCTCCATATCAGCAACGCTGTACAGCATTTCCCGGAGCGGCTAGCTGGTGAACCATGTCTTAATTCTCCGTACAAATAAAAACCGATATAAAATAAGTGAATTAATTTACCTATTTCACAGTCATACAGCATAACTTTTTGATGTATAAGGATTACAACGCAACCAAGAACTACATTTTCCAACGACCCCGAGCCGAGAAAGAGTTACCTTACAAAAATGATAACAACATTCGTTCTTGAATACACAAAATTTTGAAATTAATTTAAAAACCCGTTATACAACATTCCAATGTATATTGTGCTAAAATTTGGATTCGATCTGATGACGGGTTTGTGAGATAATAATTCTTAAATGTGACGCATGGTTGAAACACGCTTAGAAATGGGCACTTTTTGTGCTTCAACTGCGATAAAAAATATTAAAATATAAATAAAAAATTCCAAACCTACATGAACTAAAGTAACATCGAACGACGAAAATGATGATGTCATTGGATTTTATGAAGGTCTATTGGTTACTTCATTAACAACCTTCAAACTCGAGTGCACATAATATTTGGGTCGACAGTAAGCTTGCTATTCCTGGGTGTCATAATATGTGATCTACCCTCCTATCTCTTCTCTTCATTAGCAGTCGCCAGAAACATCTCTCCTCTCCCACTCGTCTTAATACCTCTTCATTTGTTACCCTATCTACCCATCTGATCATCATTCTCCTGTATCACCACATTCCAAAAGCTTCAATTATCCTCTTTTCCGCTGCACCATTAGTCCATTAGTACAACTCAGCAACTTTTCTAGGTTTAAGCCGTGCCTTGTGCGGGGATTCAATGGCCGTGAAAGACAAAATACCAACTTTATTGAAATAAGATTGCCCAATTCCTCAGTAAGATAATTTAAGAAACAATAATAATTAGCGTGACAGCCGGTAGAATACGACACATTCGACTGTGAATATACGTTGCAGATCATGGTTAAAAACGAAAAAGAGCAGATCAAAATTGGCAAACAAAAATATTCAGTTAACAAAAAACAAATTTATAAAGAAAATGAAAGCATACCGTGCAAAATAGAAAGTATCTTAACGTTGTAAATTCGAGTAAACTTCTGAAAGCTCGCTTACAACAACCAGCAGTATAAAATTAGACTCAAAATCACGATCGTATCCGAGCCCCAAAAGCACCCTCTATAAATAAAATATATCTCATTTTACGCGTATCAATGCGAGGACAACGTTCGTGGTTAAAAGTGGGAACCGAACCCATCGTTTTAAGGCCCTAAAACGAACGGTTTTCGAGATATTGCCAGAAAACTATCCCCGGTCTGCGATATTTCAGCGGTTGCCATAGTAACGTTGATCTGTTTCTCAGAGGGAACACAGTTATTTGGGAATATCTCCGAAACCGTTCATTTTAGGAACTTAAAAAGTGTGTTTCGGGGTCCCTACAGGACCTCCGAGTATTGTTTATCGTATCTGGTGGCTTAAAATGAGCTAAATCCGAACTTTGTACCGACTGTCCTTGCTCAGTGCCAAAGGACCGAAAAAAATCACTTCCAAATTGAATTTTCAAAAACCGTTTCTTAATGAGCCTCTACATACTCGGATCAACCAACATGCAAAATTTCATCTTTCTAGGTCTAGTGGTTTGAGCCCTGCGTCGATGACTAAATTTTGGATTGTCAATGCCAAAGGGCCGAAAAAAGTCACTTACAAATTGAATTTTCAAAAGCCGTTTCTTAATGAGCCTCTACATACTCGGATCAACCAACATGCAAAATTTCAGCTTTCTAAGTCTGGTGGTTTGAGCCCTGCGGTGATGAGTCAATTTTGGATTATATATAAGAGATAAGCATGGGTCCTAGTGGAAAATAATTCTATCACCTGAAACCAAAAATGCATGGGACGAAAAAAAAAACATCAAAATATCATGTTGGATTCGGACCCTAAAAGACGTGAAAAATATAATAGAAGTATTAAAAAAAATATTTTTTGAAATTTCATTCGAATCAATTTTTATATCATTCCTGGGACTTAGAAAATTAAGGCCAAAAAATACAAAATCTTTAATACCTCCCTAAGTATTCATCGTATGATGAAATAGCAAGAGACAAAAGAGATGTAATGTGTTATTGTCAACAACATAGGCCATGTATAATTTTACACTCAGACATATTACGTATATTGCTATTCAATGAAATGCAGGTCTACCCCCCTTAACACCCCTTTAGAACCTGAATATCAAAAATCCTTTCTTAGTGGGCGTTTGTGGCCCTTGAGGAAGCTGGATACCAAATTTCATTCCAATCCGTTTGGTGGTTTCAGAGATTTCGTGATGAATGAATGAGTGAGTGGTATTTGAGCTTTATATAGTAGATATTATTATTATCATCTATTCACTTCCCAACTTCTTAAGACCCAGCTGTCTTGCCATGCTTTCTTGGCGGTTAATTGTTCGTTTTTTATTGTGGGTTCAGTTTTGTCATTTTATTGCTCAGCCTATGCTAATTTGTTGTTCGTTTTAGTTGTTTTTAAGTTCTTTCGATTGTTTATTATCTTTGTTGATTGTTTATTTTTCTGAGTCTTTATTGCGTTTATTTGTTAGTTTGTTTGTTTTTGGTTGATGCCGGCCCCGTGGCGTTGGGATAGCGCGCCTGCCTCGCACCAGGAGTGAGTTTACGATTCTGAGTTCGAGTCCAGGCTCCATAAGGGATTTTAGAATTTGACGTGGGGGCTGGGAGAGGGTGCACTGAGCTTCGTGAGGATAATTGAGTAGCTGTCAGACAGTGATGCAGCAGCTTGCCACGGTGGGTGAGTGGATAGCGTGTCGGTCTACCAACCCCAAGATTGCTGGTTCATTCCTGGCCGTGGTAAGTGATTTTTGAAAGGCGGCAAAAATACGACACGCATGTCATACGATGTTGGCATGTCAAAGAACCCATTTGAATTCAGTAGGCTGTGTTCATAATGGCAAAATTAATCTCGGGAGTTTCCGCCAACACAAAGTTCCTCATTTCTCTACTAGAAAGCGTTATAATGTTCAAGGAGCTTAGATATCTAACCTCCTTGACTTTCATAGTGATTCAAGGAACAACGAAATTCGACATGCAAGCTACCCTCTTGGTGTCAAATTACAATGCTTGCACCAGGCACCCGAGGCCATGCGATATTATTATTATTATAGTGACGCAGCACCCCGGTCACGGAGACCAAGATTAATGGCTTAGGGGACATGCAACGCTCAACAAGTGTCACCCAATAAACTGCAGGCCAAATGGCTGGGCAGCGGTCGCTTGGTAGGCCTAGGCCCTTCATGGGCTGTAGTGCCACGGGTTTCTTTTTTGTTTGATTTTGGTTGACAACTTGTTTTTTGTTTATTTCAGTAAAGATTCAAGGAGATATAATGGAATACAGCCGAAATAAATCAGAAAACACTGTTGACGTTAAATTAACAGGTGAAAAACTAAAGGAAGTAGCAGATATTTGCTACATAGGAAGCAAAATAACCAGTAATGGTTGAAGCAAAGAGGATATAAAAGGTAGGTTGACTCAGGCAAGGTTGGTTGAGTTGGTTCCTCAGTTTAGGGGCTGCGACAACGCAGTCATGTAGCCCCATGTACTTGAGGGGTGTGTGTAGAATCTGTCTGATAACCGGTATTAATTGTGATGGCTGTAATAGTGTGTGATATCTGTTTCTAATTCAAGTAAGGACTGCAGACATTCGATTTTCAAGTAGTTCCAACTTTTACTACCAAACGTCATCATCAACGACCAACTAGTTCTGAGCTTTGTTACTAGATGCCACCGCAGTCGGCTCCTGGTGACGAATGTTGCAACCTAAGAGTGTTAGTAAAATGTAACCTATAATTTACACAAGTGTAATTAGTGGAAGGTTCTTTTTCATGCCATAAATCTATGACATGGGACCGCCGGATTTACTTTCCCTACGAAGGCAGGCATACTGAGGGAATTTTAACGCTCTTAAAAAAACGACGACTTCGGCCGGGTTTGTACCCAAGACCTTGGGCATAGAAGCTTAGCATTCTACCAACGACGCCACCGAAGTCGCCGACTTAGGCAAGGAAAGCATTTCGACAGAAAAGAAATCTGTTGACATCCAATATACAGTAGATTGAGGTATTAGGAAGTCATTTTTGAAAGCCTTTTTGGCCCTCAATGGAAGTGAGACTTGGACTGTTGGCGCAGCAGAAAAGAGGAGAATTGAAGCGTGTGAAATGTGGTGTTACAGCAAAATGATGAAGATCAGATAGGTAAACAGAGCAACCCATACTAGTATAGTCATCACAACAACACAAGTTATCACACAAGATCCACACCCAAAAATACACGGGGCTATATGAACACGATGTTGCGGTTCCTCAAATAAACAAGAATGACAACAACAACAACAACACTGGTGTCTTGGAAAGATGACCCGACACTCGGAAAGGCCCTTTTGGTTGTGCAAATCATTTCCATATTAGTCACTTCGGTACAATCAAATCTCTTCTCAAAATGAACAGTGTGATTACAATTTTGTCTTGCACAGGAATCAATTACTCGTTTAGAGTTTCAGAAAATATAATAATTATTTATAGTTAGTTCTACACTAATGGCTTTTAAATAGTCATCCTTTATTTTTTAGTCAATGCGGAAATAAAATATATATTTTAGTTTTATGCAAAAAGCCTATAATGGCAATAAAACGAGTGAAGCGAGCTTCATAATTTCCATACGAGTGTCTTAATTACCATTATAGCCGAGTTGCATACGACTGTTTATGTTCGACGATAATTATAACTTTATTTTTATGTTCGAACATAAATATTCATAAATATCTGTCGATATTTCGTTTCGTTTACTGAACTGGGCGCATGGGTCGCAGAGAATACCTTGTATTCGACCACGGCAGTAGGATATAAAGGGCGGTTCTGGGGCAGGGGCTAATGGGCAAGATGGCCGCCGCGCGCAATCACTCTATGTTATTCTTATGGAGGGGTCAGTCAGAGCTGGGGCAGGGGCTAATGGGCAAGATGGCCGCCATGTCCTGAGACCATGAATGATGTCACAGGGAGAGTTCGGCCGTGTAGTTGCTAAATGGAATATTTATTATTATTATTATTATTATTATTATTATTATATAAATAATTCATTCTTTTGGGCTAATGCCGTGTGTATTTTTAATTTAAAACCATACGTTTCGGAGAAACCTTGCCTCCTTTTTCAATGGAAATAAACAATGTGGCCAAAGAAAGTATATCAATGAGATTACAAAAAATATAGATAAATTCCTCTGTTCGTCACCAGAGAGCAGCTGCCAGAAATAACTGTATGGACCATGGTGGAACGGCGGACCGAGTAGTAAGTAACAAGAAGGTAAAGGGGGCGGTGTGAAAATATAGAAACTCCTCGAAGAATGAGGAGGGAGGGGGGAGGTGGGAGGGTTAGATGGATATATGGAAACATAAACAAAAGGGAATAGTAGCTGAACGATACCTAACGTCATACAGTCAACGGCGAATAAACAGATGGAAACTCCTCCAGTGACGAACAAAGGAGATCAAATCCAGGCTCTGAGCCCTAGAGGGAAAATGTACAATTTTAAATATGTGAAGAACAGAGAGACTGAGAGGAACTATCTCCCTAGATCCTTAATAACTGGTAGCCAAGTGTCACTTAGCTGATATCCAGTGTCTCTGTTAAAATTATTGGGATTTTTACGAATTTCAACTGCCTCCCTTATAATTCTAGACCAGTTGTGCTTAACAAGGGCAAGCGCATGAGCATCCTTGAAACATACATCGTGCCCTGAAGACAGGGCATGTTCAGCTATAGCTGATTTGTCAGGTTGGTTTAGACGGATGTTCCTTTGATGCTCTTTGATGCGAGTGGCAATGGATCGTTTTGTTTGTCCAATGTAGACTTTTCCGCAAGTACATGGGACTTCATACACCCCAGGTTGTAGTATTGGGGACAATTTATCTTTGTTTAATGCTAAACGTTGACCAATTTTCGTCATAGTGCAGTTGAAATTCGTAAAAATCCCAATAATTTTAACAGAGACACTGGATATCAGCTAAGTGACACTTGGCTACCAGTTATTAAGGATCTAGGGAGATAGTTCCTCTCAGTCTCTCTGTTCTTCACATATTTAAAATTGTACATTTTCCCTCTAGGGCTCAGAGCCTGGATTTGATCTCCTTTGTTCGTCACTGGAGGAGTTTCCATCTGTTTATTCGCCGTTGACTGTATGACGTTAGGTATCGTTCAGCTACTATTCCCTTTTGTTTATGTTTCCATATATCCATCTAACCCTCCCACCTCCCCCCTCCCTCCTCATTCTTCGAGGAGTTTCTATATTTTCACACCGCCCCCTTTACCTTCTTGTTACTTACTACTCGGTCCGCCGTTCCACCATGGTCCATACAGTTATTTCTGGCAGCTGCTCTCTGGTGACGAACAGAGGAATTTATCTATATTTTTTGTAATCTCATTGATATACTTTCTTTGGCCACATTGTTTATTTCCATTGAAAAAGGAGGCAAGGTTTCTCCGAAACGTATGGTTTTAAATTAAAAATACACACGGCATTAGCCCAAAAGAATGAATTATTTATATAATAATCCGGGCCGTGAAAGCCTTAATATGCATATTATTATTATTATTATTATTATTATTATTATTAGGTAATTATTAATTGATCATGTATAATCAAGACCAGCCTTATATTGTCAACCACTTAGTGTAGTGACTAGCATTCTTGGAGGTCATTCCTGAGGTTCGAATCCCGGCTCTGCCAAGAAATTTAATTTCTGGTCTCAGAATTGGAACGGAGTACACTCAGCCTTGTGAGGCAAAACTGACAGGAGCTGGGTTTTGATACCTACCTCAACCATTTTGGAAGTAGTTTTCTGTGGTTTCCCACTTTTACTCCATGCAAATGCTTGCATAGTTCCTAAATTAAGACCACGACCACGTCGTTCCCAATCCTTATCTGAATTACAAATACATACACTAATACAGCCAGCACAATGACACAGGTTACCAGACCTATTCCACACTGATCGAAGTATATGGGAACAGAATAATCACGATGTCAAAGCCCTCTCAAATGAAACACCAACAACAACTACATGTCTTCCTTGTGGTGTAGTGGCTAGCATTCTTGGATGTCACCGCTTAAGCCTGAATTTGATTCACTGCTCAGCCAAGAAATGTAATTCTGGTCTCAGAATTGGAACGGAGTACACTCAGCCTTGTGAGGCAAAACTGACAGGAGCTGGGTTTTGATACCTACCTCAACCATTTTGGAAGTAGTTTTCTGTGGTTTCCCACTTTTACTCCATGCAAATGCTTGCATAGTTCCTAAATTAAGACCACGACCACGTCGTTCCCAATCCTTATCTGAATTACAAATACATACACTAATACAGCCAGCACAATGACACAGGTTACCAGACCTATTCCACACTGATCGAAGTACATGGGAACAGAATAATCACGATGTCAAAGCCCTCTCAAATGAAACAACAACAACAACAACTACATGTCTTCCTTGTGGTGTAGTGGCTAGCATTCTTGCATGTCACTGCTTAAGCCTGAATTTGATTCTCTGCTCAGCCAAGAAATGTAATTCTGGTCTCAGAATTGGAACGGGGTACACTCAGCCTTGTGAGGCAAAACTGACAGGAGCTGGGTTTGGATACCTACCTCAACCATTTTGGAAGTAGTTTTCTGTGGTTTCCCACTTTTACTCCATGCAAATGCTTGGATAGGTCCTAAATTAAGACCACGGCCACCTCTTTCCCAATCCTCATCTGAATTACAAATACACACACTAATACAACCAGCACAATGACACAGGTTATCAGACCTATTCCACACTGATCCAAGTACATGGGAACAGAATAATCACGATGTCAAAGCCCTCTCAAATGAAACAACAACAACAACAACTACATGTCTTCCTTGTGGTGTAGTGGCTAGCATTCTTGCATGTCACTGCTTAAGCCTGAATTTGATTCTCTGCTCAGCCAAGAAATGTAATTCTGGTCTCAGAACTGGAACGGAGTACACTCACCCTTGTGAGGCAAAACTGACAGGAGCTGGGTTTTGATTCCTACCTCAACCATTTTGGAAGTTGTTTTCTGTGGTTTCCCACTTTTACTCCATGCAAATGCTTGGATAGTTCCTAAATTAAGACCACGGCCGCCTCTTTCCCAATCCTCATCTGAATTACAAATACACACACTAATACAGCCATTGCTGTTACACAGGTTATTAGACAAATTCAACACTCAACCAAGTACGCGGGGCTACATGACTATGAAATCACAAAACTCCTAAAAGAACGGGGTACACTCAGCCTTGTGAGGCAAAACTGAGAAGAGACGGGTTCAATTCCTACCTCACTCATTCTAAGAGTGGTTTTCTGTGGTTTTCCACTCTTACCCTCTTAAGCAAATGCCGGCATGGTACCTAACTTAAGGCTACAGCTGCTTCCTACCCAATACCTACCTCTATTACAAATGCATACAGTAGTACAGACATCACAGTGACACAGGTTATCAGACAGCTTTTACATACACCCAAGTTCACAGGGATACATGACTACGAAATCACAAAACTCCTAAAAGAACGGGGTACACTCAGCCTTGTGAGACAAAACTGAGAAGAGACGGGTTCAATTCCTACCTCACTCATTCTAAGAGTGTTTTTCTGTGGGTTTCCTCTCTTACACTCTTAAGGAAATGCCGGGATGGTACCTAACTTAAGGCTACAGCTGCTTCCTACCCAATACCTACCTCTATTACAAATACATACAGTAGTACAGACATTACAGTGACACAGGTTATCAGACAGCTCTTTCATACACTCAAGTTCATAGGGTTACAAACCAAGAGGTATTAAGACTAGTGAGAGAGAAGAGATGTTTCTGGGGACTGTTAATGAAGAGAAGAGATAGGTTGGTAGGACACATACTGAGGCACCCAGGAATAGCAAGCTTAGTTATGGAAGGAAGGGGTCAAGGGCAAGAACTGTAGGGGTAGACCATGTTTAGAATATGTTAAACAGTTTGCCTTGGAAGTAGGGTATTGTAGCTACAGTATATAGGGATGAAATGATTAGCTCATCAATCAGTCAAAAGACTGAAGATGAAAACATCAATATAGAATTTGGAATTAAGTTACTTACCTCAGTAATGCATATCTTTTGTTGATAATCTTGTTACGATGTTTTAACATTTCTAACCACACGCTACTCATGAACTATATGTCACTATTTATTTCCTATTCAACTACAAGGGACTGATGATCATGGTGTCTCAACCGCTTATCGTGAATGATACACTCTCAACTACACGGGTCTGATGACCATGGTGTTTCAACACACAGACGTGAAAGATACACTCTCAACTATACTGAGCTGATGACCATGGTGTCTCACCCCACTAACGTGAATGATACACTCTCAACTACACGAGGCTGATGACCATGGTGTCTCAACCCACTAACGTGAATGATACACTCTCAACTACACGGGGCTGATGACTATGATGTCTTACCACACATACATGCTATAACGCGTGATTGATGATTGAATTTTGTTACAAGTTTTGATTGAATTTTGTTACAAGTTTAAACAATTCATTTGCAAGCGAACACTATGTGAGTTGAAAGGCGACTGTTCTCTCCAGCGTACTGTGGGAGCTTGGTAGGTGCAAGTTCGCAGAAATTTGATAGCTTACATTGCGTGTAATCTCCGAGGCTGAAGGCTTGGCTCTTGACTGTTAGTGAAACTTTTATATGAATTTTGAATACAGAATTTAACCTTGGTTGTCTTAAAAAATGGATTTTGTGGTTTCCCACTTCTACTCCAAGCAAATGTCGGAATGGTTCCTAAATTAATGCCGGGGCAGCCTCCTTCCCAATCCTTACATGAATAACTAATACACACAATCCTACAGACACCACAATAACACAGATTATCGCATACATTTTGCATACACCCAAGTACAGGGGTATAAAAGACCACGATGTCTAAGCCCTTCATAACAACAACAACAACAACGTCGTAACATGAGACTGTACAAAGTAGACTATCATAAGAGACGACCTCGTTGTGTAGTGGCTAGCATTCTAGGTCGTCACCTTGGAGGCCTGAGTTTGATTTCCGGCTCTGCCAAGAAATTTAATCTTGGTCTACATTAGGCTTTGTAAGGAAAAACTGAGAGGAGGTTTTCCTTGGTTTCCCACTTGTACTTCAGGTGAATACCGGGATGATTCTTAATTTAAGTGTCCGCCTGCATCCTTTCCAATCCTCATCCAATTACTAATACACACACTACTGCAGTCATCACAATAACACATGCTATCACACAAATCCTATACACCACGATGTCTAAACCCCTCAAATGAAATGCATATGTACAGTACTTTGAATTGACAGGTGAAAAGCTAATGGAAGTAGGATACTTTTTACTACTTAGAAAGCAAAATAACTAGTGATGGACGATGCAAAGAGGATATATTATGAATTGCAGCCAATGGCCATAGCTGGGCATTTTTGATTTAACGCCCGAGGTCTCCCAACAAGTTCAATTTCAGTTAGGTCCAACTTTAGTTACCAAATGCTACTGTCACTAACTCCAAGTGGCGAACGTTGGAACTTAATAGAGCGTTACTAATTAACCAATATCGCCTATAAATTTTACTACACACTGCCAATTGCAGTGCTAGGTTCTTTTACGTGGAACAAATGTATGACATGGGACGGCAGGCTTTACTCCCCGCCCCTCCGAAGGAATGCATACTAAAGGAATTAGCGCTTTTAAAAATCCCACGACTTTGTCAGGGTTTGAACCCGTTATCTTGAGCACAGCTATTAACTACACCACCGATACCGCTACATTGACATAGGTAATCACGCATATTCCAGAAACATTATGTACATGGGTTTTAATAAATAGTCACAATATCGGATAAGCCCTAAAATGTGACCCTGTGGCTAATTGGTTAGCATGGTAGACTTTGACCTTGAGGGATTTAGCTTTCACTCCTAGGATTTTAATTTGTTATGGAAATAGGAAACATAATTATGGCAAGAAAGGTTGAGGCTAAGAACTGCAGTGTAGTTCAAGGTTCGAATATGCTAAACAGATTGTCTTAGATGTAGCTTAAATTAGCTTGAGCAGGGAGTAACTACCAACCTTGTGAAGAAAGCTGAGACGTGATAAACTCATTTCTACCTCACTCATATTGTTTCATGGTTTTACCACTTTTATTTAAGGCAAATGCATGGATGATTCTTAACTTAAGGCTATGACTGTCTCGTTCCCAATCCTCACTTAAGTTTAAAAATCTATACACCAATAACTATGCAGGAATCATTTATCTATTGGTTCTTTATTATTGGAGTCATTGCTCATATAGGTAAGAAACGGGTCATACTATACTTTCAACTACACTAGTTTCAACTACTTTTCAAGGCCACGCTCACCGAACATTGCCGAAGACTGCCGAAAGTTAACGATTGGATTAAGAGTGTCAGGCGGGTAACAAGAAACACAAGCGGTACCCATGCAATAGTTTTATTAATTACATATATCTACAATTTTTACATATAATACACTCTTTTCTTTATTTTAATAACATTCATTTTCATTTTTCTACATTTTAACTTAAATTTTTGCTTAAATCTCTTAGGTCCCTTTTGTATCCATTTGTTTAATACGAACAGGGCAGCCCAAATTCTTGATTTGTCATGCATAATTACACACAGAACACAACTCTTTCCTTATTTTTGCTTGGTGTAGTTTTAAGAGCATCCAGCTTAATTTTGATCCGATAATTCAAATCTGTATCCGAATCTTCTAGTTCCTTTTCCAGCCAGTAATTGGATATAAACAAAGAGTCAATATTCTCCATTTCCAACACATATCTAACTTTATGTCTATATACTATTGGTTTTATTCCCTTAATAATTAGTTCTGTTCCTTTTTCCAAACTTTCTAACCGGGAGCACTTTCGGATTTTTATTTCGCCTTTGATTTCCTGCATAGTGATGTTATTAAGCAGATCAACGTCACCTTGCGTATACGATGTCGACTCTACTCTATAGTCTGTTTGAATGCTTGTGAACAACTTAAAATTCTCGATTTTAGCAAACGAGTTACCATTAAATGTAGTAATTCCATTGGTGTTGAATGCTGCAAACGGTTTTTCAGTTTCCAAAATGTACAATGTCCAATCCACCACATCGAGTTACAATAAATCCATCCTTTTTAAGCAAGTCTAAATTACCATGACTCTTTAAAAACATAGATTTTAAATATCCTCTTAAGTAGCACACATGTTTACATTTTTCACTTTCTACAAGCACTCCAACGCGTGGATAAGTTCCTTTGTAATTAACAGTAAATGCTGAGAGTTTGTATTTCCCACTCACATATAGATTTTGCCAGGGACTTTGTTTAAAGTAAACTGTAAACCTGTTTCTTGCACCCACAATCGTCTGTTCTTTCTGCAACACTGCTTCGTACTCTTTCTTTAGGGCAGTAGTCTCTGCAACATACTCCACTTTCCTTTTTTTGATCTCAATTTCCTTTAACTCCAATTTTCGTTTCCTTACACATAGCACATTAACTGTACTCAATGGGGTAATTTCCTTAAGAGGGTATGGTTTAAGTCTGTTAGATTTATTGGTTCTTTTTTCTCAACACCTGGGGAGGAATATTATTTGTAGGAGTCAATCCTAATTCGCTAATGTTTATGTTTGCGGGAATTGTGGAAAACAATGTCCTGGATTGGGAAAAGAATGTTTCCCCAGCTTTAAGATAGCATTTCTGTATAATGCGAACATTGTTGTTTCCAGAATCATCGTTAATAATTTCTACAAAGTTTACAGGTAAGTAATTAAAACTATAGGCAGAGAGAGCATAGTTTATCATCTTTTCCCGATCTTGTCCATCGCGCAGTTCGATTTGCACACCAGTCAATTTCCGAGTATTTTTATTACCCCAATACACAAATTGCAAAACTTTGTTAAACACCACACAGCAACTATTTCGTAGGTTATCCGATAGTTTGGTCCACATGGACGCGATCGGCACCGAGTGCAGGGGCGCTTCTTTTAAGTAATGTTTGTTGGCGTTTAATACACTAACACAATCTTCGAGTGGATCAAATACACCATCCATTTTGTAGTTGTAAATTGTTGCCTCTAGTCTTGTAATACCATGTTCTTTAGCTAAGTAAGACGTAAACGTTTCCCTTAGACGGGAGTCTGGACATCGGATAAAGTCTATAATATGGTTTCCAATGACTTTGTTTACACCAGGACTTGTAATTTGACATATAAATTTGTTATATATCTTTATTCTAGAATTAGAGTTCATCCATGTTAAACAGTCTATACCAACCGTTTTATCATTGTTCACAATCACATTACACTTTTCTCGATACTCTCCTTGCACACAAAAGTTGTGATTCGATGTTAGATAATCACACATCTCTGCCTTGTTAAAAACACCAGCCAAATCTTGGGTTATGTTCAAATCCATTAGATAAAACTCCTCAGCACGAAGCTGTTGCAATATCTCTGGAAGTTCGGCTAACAGAACATCTAATTTAACATCAGCTAGCTCCACTTTGTATGGTATAGCCACAGGATTTTTATACTTTTCCATAATGTTAACCATTCCTTTCTCCCCAAGCTGTGTCCTGAGTACCCGTGCCATTGCACACTCGTTATTGAGTAGAGGAAATTGTAGCTTTGCCTTAACACCATGTTTAGCAGAGATGAACTTGGAGAATTTACCACGTAAATAGAGGTTGAAAGCACCACACACCTCTTTCTTTAGCAGCACAGACTTACTATTTTCCAATTGTTCTTGGCAGTCCACTTGATCACATATCCTAACCACCATAATGTTATCACAAAACGGCTCCGTAATCGGTGTAAGTAGATTAACATTTTTATCACTTAGGAGCGTCTCGTTTTCTGTGTGGTTTATATTACCAATGTCTGTAACCAGATTGTCCAGGTTTTCCAACAACAACCACAACCCAAACCGCTCGTTGGTAGGCTTTATTCTGTTCCCCATAAGTTGGGGGACACTAAACACTTTAGAGAGAGACATCTTCACACTTTCAACTACCACGAAGCACTGATCAAATGCATCTGTAGCGTCTCTTATATATACCATTAATCAATTCTATTTTTAGATTATGACGTAACTGACAACGCTTGTCGGCAGAAAGCAGTACACATATAAATACAAAATCTCTCGAACATTGCCGGAGACTGCCCAAGGTTAACGATTGGAACTCAAACAAGATTTAACTTGTCACATGACGTAACAAAAAGTTAAATGATTTAATTGCATGGGAATGTTGCTTTACCTAAAATGTAATACTATGCAAGTGTTTAACATTTTACAATCAGCTTGTGTATTGGCTTTTTATGTTGGCTTTTTTGTTGGCTTTTGTTGGCTTTTGTTGGCTTTTGTTGGCTTTTTTGTTGGCTTTTGTTGGCTTTTGTTTTAGCTCTCTCATATTTGCTCTTGCTTGTGGGGGGCTTATTATTTGGTCTTGGAAAGTATGTCAGTCCTTTTTTATGGCTGCAAAATGCTTACAGCCATGTTTGTAAGTAGCAACAACAACAACAACACACAAAATTACCCCCCCCCCCCAAAAAAAAAACCAAAGTACTCTAAGCTTTATCAATGACTCTCCACTCTTACACTTACCTCTATCCCATGCCTAGTCAAAAAATTAGTGTATTTTTCAAATTTTTCTATAAATATTTGGACTATTTTTGGACTGAGAGTGGTATAGAGGTAGGTGTTGGAGTTAACATATGTCTTTTCAGGATTTTTAGATTAA
Organism: Meconema thalassinum; assembly: GCA_946902985.2. Taxonomy (NCBI): domain Eukaryota; kingdom Metazoa; phylum Arthropoda; class Insecta; order Orthoptera; family Tettigoniidae; genus Meconema; species Meconema thalassinum. The sequence goes on from OX336401.1 coordinate 139,328,228, forward strand.
TGACATAGCCTACTTTCCAAATATTTATAGAAAAATTTGAAAAATACACTAATTTTTTGACTAGGCATGGGATAGAGGTAAGTGTAAGAGTGGAGAGTCATTGATAAAGCTTAGAGTACTTTGGTTTTTTTGGGGGGGTAATTTGGTGTGTTGTTGTTGTTGTTGCTGCTTACAAACATGGCTGTAAGCATTTTGCAGCCATAAAAAAGGACTGACATACTTTCCAAGACCAAATAATAAGCCCCCCACAAGCAAGAGCAAATATGAGAGAGCTAAAACAAAAGCCAACAAAAGCCAACAAAAAAGCCAACACAAGCCAACAAAAGCCAACAAAAGCCAACAAAAGCCAACAAAAAAGCCAACATAAAAAGCCAATACACAAGCTGATTGTAAAATGTTAAACACTTGCATAGTATTACATTTTAGGTAAAGCAACATTCCCATGCAATTAAATCATTTAACTTTTTGTTACGTCATGTGACAAGTTAAATCTTGTTTGAGTTCCAATCGTTAACCTTGGGCAGTCTCCGGCAATGTTCGAGAGATTTTGTATTTATATGTGTACTGCTTTCTGCCGACAAGCGTTGTCAGTTACGTCATAATCTAAAAATAGAATTGATTAATGGTATATATAAGAGACGCTACAGATGCATTTGATCAGTGCTTCGTGGTAGTTGAAAGTGTGAAGATGTCTCTCTCTAAAGTGTTTAGTGTCCCCCAACTTATGGGGAACAGAATAAAGCCTACCAACGAGCGGTTTGGGTTGTGGTTGTTGTTGGAAAACCTGGACAATCTGGTTACAGACATTGGTAATATAAACCACACAGAAAACGAGACGCTCCTAAGTGATAAAAATGTTAATCTACTTACACCGATTACGGAGCCGTTTTGTGATAACATTATGGTGGTTAGGATATGTGATCAAGTGGACTGCCAAGAACAATTGGAAAATAGTAAGTCTGTGCTGCTAAAGAAAGAGGTGTGTGGTGCTTTCAACCTCTATTTACGTGGTAAATTCTCCAAGTTCATCTCTGCTAAACATGGTGTTAAGGCAAAGCTACAATTTCCTCTACTCAATAACGAGTGTGCAATGGCACGGGGACTCAGGACACAGCTTGGGGAGAAAGGAATGGTTAACATTATGGAAAAGTATAAAAATCCTGTGGCTATACCATACAAAGTGGAGCTAGCTGATGTTAAATTAGATGTTCTGTTAGCCGAACTTCCAGAGATATTGCAACAGCTTCGTGCTGAGGAGTTTTATCTTATGGATTTGAACATAACCCAAGATTTGGCTGGTGTTTTTAACAAGGCAGAGATGTGTGATTATCTAACATCGAATCACAACTTTTGTGTGCAAGGAGAGTATCGAGAAAAGTGTAATGTGATTGTGAACAATGATAAAACGGTTGGTATAGACTGTTTAACATGGATGAACTCTAATTCTAGAATAAAGATATATAACAAATTTATATGTCAAATTACAAGTCCTGGTGTAAACAAAGTCATTGGAAACCATATTATAGACTTTATCCGATGTCCAGACTCCCGTCTAAGGGAAACGTTTACGTCTTACTTAGCTAAAGAACATGGTATTACAAGACTAGAGGCAACAATTTACAACTACAAAATGGATGGTGTATTTGATCCACTCGAAGATTGTGTTAGTGTATTAAACGCCAACAAACATTACTTAAAAGAAGCGCCCCTGCACTCGGTGCCGATCGCGTCCATGTGGACCAAACTATCGGATAACCTACGAAATAGTTGCTGTGTGGTGTTTAACAAAGTTTTGCAATTTGTGTATTGGGGTAATAAAAATACTCGGAAATTGACTGGTGTGCAAATCGAACTGCGCGATGGACAAGATCGGGAAAAGATGATAAACTATGCTCTCTCTGCCTATAGTTTTAATTACTTACCTGTAAACTTTATAGAAATTGTTAACGATGATTCTGGAAACAACAATGTTCGCATTATACAGAAATGCTATCTTAAAGCTGGGGAAACATTCTTTTCCCAATCCAGGACATTGTTTTCCACAATTCCCGCAAACATAAACATTAGCGAATTAGGATTGACTCCTACAAATAATATTCCTCCCCAGGTGTTGAGAAAAAAGAACCAATAAATCTAACAGACTTAAACCATACCCTCTTAAGGAAATTACCCCATTGAGTACAGTTAATGTGCTATGTGTAAGGAAACGAAAATTGGAGTTAAAGGAAATTGAGATCAAAAAAAGGAAAGTGGAGTATGTTGCAGAGACTACTGCCCTAAAGAAAGAGTACGAAGCAGTGTTGCAGAAAGAACAGACGATTGTGGGTGCAAGAAACAGGTTTACAGTTTACTTTAAACAAAGTCCCTGGCAAAATCTATATGTGAGTGGGAAATACAAACTCTCAGCATTTACTGTTAATTACAAAGGAACTTATCCACGCGTTGGAGTGCTTGTAGAAAGTGAAAAATGTAAACATGTGTGCTACTTAAGAGGATATTTAAAATCTATGTTTTTAAAGAGTCATGGTAATTTAGACTTGCTTAAAAAGGATGGATTTATTGTAACTCGATGTGGTGGATTGGACATTGTACATTTGGAAACTGAAAAACCGTTTGCAGCATTCAACACCAATGGAATTTCTACATTTAATGGTAACTCGTTTGCTAAAATCGAGAATTTTAAGTTGTTCACAAGCATTCAAACAGACTATAGAGTAGAGTCGACATCGTATACGCAAGGTGACGTTGATCTGCTTAATAACATCACTATGCAGGAAATCAAAGGCCAAATAAAAATCCGAAAGTGCTCCCGGTTAGAAAGTTTGGAAAAAGGAACAGAACTAATTATTAAGGGAATAAAACCAATAGTATATAGACATAAAGTTAGATATGTGTTGGAAATGGAGAATATTGACTCTTTGTTTATATCCAATTACTGGCTGGAAAAGGAACTAGAAGATTCGGATACAGATTTGAATTATCGGATCAAAATTAAGCTGGATGCTCTTAAAACTACACCAAGCAAAAATAAGGAAAGAGTTGTGTTCTGTGTGTAATTATGCATGACAAATCAAGAATTTGGGCTGCCCTGTTCGTATTAAACAAATGGATACAAAAGGGACCTAAGAGATTTAAGCAAAAATTTAAGTTAAAATGTAGAAAAATGAAAATGAATGTTATTAAAATAAAGAAAAGAGTGTATTATATGTAAAAATTGTAGATATATGTAATTAATAAAACTATTGCATGGGTACCGCTTGTGTTTCTTGTTACCCGCCTGACACTCTTAATCCAATCGTTAACTTTCGGCAGTCTTCGGCAATGTTCGGTGAGCGTGGCCTTGAAAAGTAGTTGAAACTAGTGTAGTTGAAAGTATAGTATGACCCGTTTCTTACCTATATGAGCAACGACTCCAATAATAAAGAACCAATAGATAAATGATTCCTGCATAGTTATTGGTGTATAGATTTTTAAACTTAAGTGAGGATTGGGAACGAGACAGTCATAGCCTTAAGTTAAGAATCATCCATGCATTTGCCTTAAATAAAAGTGGTAAAACCATGAAACAATATGAGTGAGGTAGAAATGAGTTTATCACGTCTCAGCTTTCTTCACAAGGTTGGTAGTTACTCCCTGCTCAAGCTAATTTAAGCTACATCTAAGACAATCTGTTTAGCATATTCGAACCTTGAACTACACTGCAGTTCTTAGCCTCAACCTTTCTTGCCATAATTATGTTTCCTATTTCCATAACAAATTAAAATCCTAGGAGTGAAAGCTAAATCCCTCAAGGTCAAAGTCTACCATGCTAACCAATTAGCCACAGGGTCACATTTTAGGGCTTATCCGATATTGTGACTATTTATTAAAACCCATGTACATAATGTTTCTGGAATATGCGTGATTACCTATGTCAATGTAGCGGTATCGGTGGTGTAGTTAATAGCTGTGCTCAAGATAACGGGTTCAAACCCTGACAAAGTCGTGGGATTTTTAAAAGCGCTAATTCCTTTAGTATGCATTCCTTCGGAGGGGCGGGGAGTAAAGCCTGCCGTCCCATGTCATACATTTGTTCCACGTAAAAGAACCTAGCACTGCAATTGGCAGTGTGTAGTAAAATTTATAGGCGATATTGGTTAATTAGTAACGCTCTATTAAGTTCCAACGTTCGCCACTTGGAGTTAGTGACAGTAGCATTTGGTAACTAAAGTTGGACCTAACTGAAATTGAACTTGTTGGGAGACCTCGGGCGTTAAATCAAAAATGCCCAGCTATGGCCATTGGCTGCAATTCATAATATATCCTCTTTGCATCGTCCATCACTAGTTATTTTGCTTTCTAAGTAGTAAAAAGTATCCTACTTCCATTAGCTTTTCACCTGTCAATTCAAAGTACTGTACATATGCATTTCATTTGAGGGGTTTAGACATCGTGGTGTATAGGATTTGTGTGATAGCATGTGTTATTGTGATGACTGCAGTAGTGTGTGTATTAGTAATTGGATGAGGATTGGAAAGGATGCAGGCGGACACTTAAATTAAGAATCATCCCGGTATTCACCTGAAGTACAAGTGGGAAACCAAGGAAAACCTCCTCTCAGTTTTTCCTTACAAAGCCTAATGTAGACCAAGATTAAATTTCTTGGCAGAGCCGGAAATCAAACTCAGGCCTCCAAGGTGACGACCTAGAATGCTAGCCACTACACAACGAGGTCGTCTCTTATGATAGTCTACTTTGTACAGTCTCATGTTACGACGTTGTTGTTGTTGTTGTTATGAAGGGCTTAGACATCGTGGTCTTTTATACCCCTGTACTTGGGTGTATGCAAAATGTATGCGATAATCTGTGTTATTGTGGTGTCTGTAGGATTGTGTGTATTAGTTATTCATGTAAGGATTGGGAAGGAGGCTGCCCCGGCATTAATTTAGGAACCATTCCGACATTTGCTTGGAGTAGAAGTGGGAAACCACAAAATCCATTTTTTAAGACAACCAAGGTTAAATTCTGAATTCAAAATTCATATAAAAGTTTCACTAACAGTCAAGAGCCAAGCCTTCAGCCTCGGAGATTACACGCAATGTAAGCTATCAAATTTCTGCGAACTTGCACCTACCAAGCTCCCACAGTACGCTGGAGAGAACAGTCGCCTTTCAACTCACATAGTGTTCGCTTGCAAATGAATTGTTTAAACTTGTAACAAAATTCAATCAAAACTTGTAACAAAATTCAATCATCAATCACGCGTTATAGCATGTATGTGTGGTAAGACATCATAGTCATCAGCCCCGTGTAGTTGAGAGTGTATCATTCACGTTAGTGGGTTGAGACACCATGGTCATCAGCCTCGTGTAGTTGAGAGTGTATCATTCACGTTAGTGGGGTGAGACACCATGGTCATCAGCTCAGTATAGTTGAGAGTGTATCTTTCACGTCAGTGTGTTGAAACACCATGGTCATCAGACCCGTGTAGTTGAGAGTGTATCATTCACGATAAGTGGTTGAGACACCATGATCATCAGTCCCTTGTAGTTGAATAGGAAATAAATAGTGACATATAGTTCATGAGTAGCGTGTGGTTAGAAATGTTAAAACATCGTAACAAGATTATCAACAAAAGATATGCATTACTGAGGTAAGTAACTTAATTCCAAATTCTATATTGATGTTTTCATCTTCAGTCTTTTGACTGATTGATGAGCTAATCATTTCATCCCTATATACTGTAGCTACAATACCCTACTTCCAAGGCAAACTGTTTAACATATTCTAAACATGGTCTACCCCTACAGTTCTTGCCCTTGACCCCTTCCTTCCATAACTAAGCTTGCTATTCCTGGGTGCCTCAGTATGTGTCCTACCAACCTATCTCTTCTCTTCATTAACAGTCCCCAGAAACATCTCTTCTCTCTCACTAGTCTTAATACCTCTTGGTTTGTAACCCTATGAACTTGAGTGTATGAAAGAGCTGTCTGATAACCTGTGTCACTGTAATGTCTGTACTACTGTATGTATTTGTAATAGAGGTAGGTATTGGGTAGGAAGCAGCTGTAGCCTTAAGTTAGGTACCATCCCGGCATTTCCTTAAGAGTGTAAGAGAGGAAACCCACAGAAAAACACTCTTAGAATGAGTGAGGTAGGAATTGAACCCGTCTCTTCTCAGTTTTGTCTCACAAGGCTGAGTGTACCCCGTTCTTTTAGGAGTTTTGTGATTTCGTAGTCATGCATCCCTGTGAACTTGGGTGTATGTAAAAGCTGTCTGATAACCTGTGTCACTGTGATGTCTGTACTACTGTATGCATTTGTAATAGAGGTAGGTATTGGGTAGGAAGCAGCTGTAGCCTTAAGTTAGGTACCATGCCGGCATTTGCTTAAGAGGGTAAGAGTGGAAAACCACAGAAAACCACTCTTAGAATGAGTGAGGTAGGAATTGAACCCGTCTCTTCTCAGTTTTGCCTCACAAGGCTGAGTGTACCCCGTTCTTTTAGGAGTTTTGTGATTTCATAGTCATGTAGCCCCGCGTACTTGGTTGAGTGTTGAATTTGTCTAATAACCTGTGTAACAGCAATGGCTGTATTAGTGTGTGTATTTGTAATTCAGATGAGGATTGGGAAAGAGGCGGCCGTGGTCTTAATTTAGGAACTATCCAAGCATTTGTATGGAGTAAAAGTGGGAAACCACAGAAAAAAACTTCCAAAATGGTTGAGGTAGGAATCAAAACCCAGCTCCTGTCAGTTTTGCCTCACAAGGGTGAGTGTACTCCGTTCCAGTTCTGAGACCAGAATTACATTTCTTGGCTGAGCAGAGAATCAAATTCAGGCTTAAGCAGTGACATGCAAGAATGCTAGCCACTACACCACAAGGAAGACATGTAGTTGTTGTTGGTGTTTCATTTGAGAGGGCTTTGACATCGTGATTATTCTGTTCCCATGTACTTCGATCAGTGTGGAATAGGTCTGGTAACCTGTGTCATTGTGCTGGCTGTATTAGTGTATGTATTTGTAATTCAGATAAGGATTGGGAACGACGTGGTCGTGGTCTTAATTTAGGAACTATGCAAGCATTTGCATGGAGTAAAAGTGGGAAACCACAGAAAACTACTTCCAAAATGGTTGAGGTAGGTATCAAAACCCAGCTCCTGTCAGTTTTGCCTCACAAGGCTGAGTGTACTCCGTTCCAATTCTGAGACCAGAAATTAAATTTCTTGGCAGAGCCGGGATTCGAACCTCAGGAATGACCTCCAAGAATGCTAGTCACTACACTAAGTGGTTTACAATATAAGGCTGGTCTTGATTATACATGATCAATTAATAATTACCTAATAATAATAATAATAATAATAATAATAATAATAATAATAATAATAAATATTCCATTTAGCAACTACACGGCCGAACTCTCCCTGTGACATCATTCATGGTCTCAGGACATGGCGGCCATCTTGCCCATTAGCCCCTGCCCCAGCTCTGACTGACCCCTCCATAAGAATAACATAGAGTGATTGCGCGCGGCGGCCATCTTGCCCATTAGCCCCTGCCCCAGAACCGCCCTTTATATCCTACTCACGGCCTCCTCGAATACCCCACTATGACACTAGCCACGCAGTAGAATTTAAAATAGGAGGCCGTGGAAGTCAGCGCACCTGAGGTGCTATCCTTACCTAATTGGTCAAACACCTGTATTGGTGGAGAACCTCTATCATAATGAAACTTGAACTATCATGAGCCTCTTTATGATGCAGTTGCTTAGCATTAATATTTATATTTCGACATGGTCGAACATAAATTTATGTATATTTATTGTTATATATTTGTTGTATTTCAATTTAACCGAGTGTGCTTTTTTTTATAATGCCGAACCAACGCGTTGACACACAAAGCTAGTGAGAATTAATTAATATGACATTAGCAGCTACATAAGCGCTCATATCGTGTCATTCGTGAGAAGGGATGCCGACTCTGTAGGCGTACAATAGCCTCTACATGGCTGGCATTTGATGGCTGGGACGGATGGCTGAGTAGAGAGTGTGCCAGCGCTGATATAAAAGGATAATGCAATGTCCTGTATGCTTCTAGAATGATGAGGTTTTGTGCTTTTGTTTGAAGAAAGAAAGATAAAGAATCTCAAGAACAGAGGAAGAACGGTTCATGGCTTTGTTCCTTATAGTCTCTCACCGTAAAGAAGATACTGAAAAGCACAAATGTCAAATGTCACAATATAATCTGAAAAGATTGCGGTTGTTTATTGTTTTTTGGGGTGCGACAACGTGGTAATATAGCCCCGTGTATTTTGAGTACGTGTGTGGGTTTTGTGTGACAACCTGTGTTATTGTGATGGCTGCACTAGTGTATTTGTAAATTGGGGAAAAGATTGCGAAGGAAGTAGCCGTGGTCTTAAGTAAGGAACCATCTCAGCATTCGCCTGGAGTAGAAATGGTGGTAAACCACGGAAAACCACTTCTAGGGTGGTTAAGGTGGGAATAAAACTCTCCTCTTCTCATTGACACTGTTGTTTGAATATAACCTTGGATATGGCATTTCATTCTTACATAATATGAAAACTTTTCAAGAGATACATGCTTTTATGGAAGCTACTCAAATTAAAAAAACTTAGATTATTTATGATGATGATTATGATAATTAATTGTTGTTTCAAGGGACCTAACATCTAGGTTATCGGCCCCTAATGGTTTGGGTGATAGTGAAGGATGAGATGAGAATGAAAACTATAACTAATACTGAGTACAGACGTACATACTAGTAGAAGAAATGGTAAACAAATAAAGGATAAGGCAAATAATGGAGAGGAAGAAAAGAAATGCCCTCAACCCTCGATCGAAGAATGAGGATTGAGGGACTTGGAAAGAAGGAGAGCCATGAAAGGCAGATAGGAAAAAGAAAAGAGGAGAGGGCCCGCCCCAAAGTCAGTGGAAAAAGGGGGAAAAACCGGACCCAGCTCAGGAATCCCACGGGATCGCCAACTCCCACACTCACCAGCCGTGAGCGCCTGAGGATGTAGCAATATCCAGGGCGCACCAGAAGTGGTGGGGATACATACACCCTGCCTCCTTGAGGACCATGAGCAGAAGGGAAGAGATGTTACGAAAAGAAAAAGAAGGCTGACCCCTCATAGAAGGAGGGTATCAGGAAAGATGAGAAAAGGGCCAATTAAGGCGGGAAAGGAAGAGAGAGTTGGAAAAGAACAATAATTGACCATGATAGGTCGACAGGAATGAAGATGGAGAGGAGCCCGGCATAAGTAAGTGGAAGCAATGCATGACTCAACCGGGGTCCCGTGGTCACCAACACACGTCCCACTAGATGTAAGCCCGTGGGGGGGGGGGGGCAGATTATTTATACATAGTTGTTTGTTTGTTATTGGAGTTAAAAGGGGAGGAACAGCAAGGTCACCTGCCCCATTTATACATACAAATTTTCCTAAAGCCTACACTAAAAGTGGATGTTTTAGCAGCCTGAAGACATTCCACAACTTCAGATAAGTATCAACACATTAGCACTAGACAAGTGCCGCTGAAAGCAGTTGGCAGGAAGGTCCCGTATGGCTTCTCTTGAGGCCGTCATAACCTCTTCGGATTACCGAAATCTGCGCCCATGTAGGAGTGCTTTTAGGTGAGGAAAGATGATGATGATGATAATTGTTGTTTTAAGGGGCCTAACATCTAGGTTATCGGCCCCTAATGATTTGGGTGATCGTGAAGATGATAATGAAATGTAAACTATAACTAAAATTAACTCTTGACTTATATACTAGAAGTAGAAAAGGAAAACAAAAGGAGAATAAGGCAAATAAAGGACAGGAGGAAAATAATGCGGATTGGGGGACTTGGAAGGAAGGAGAGCCATAAAAGGCAGATAGGAAAGTGAAAGAGGAGAGGGTCCGGCCCACAGATAATGGATAAAAAGGGGGAAACCGGACCCAGCTCAGGAATCCCTCGGGGTCGCCAACTCCCGAACTCACCAGCCGTGAGCCCCTGAGGGTGTAGCATTAACTAGGGTGCACCAGAAGTGGTGGGGCTACATACACCCTGCCTCCTTGAGGGACTTGAGCAGAAGGCAGGAGATAACAAGAAAAGAAAAAGAAGGCTGACCCCTCGCAGAAGGAGAGTATCAGAAAAGATGAAACAAGGGTCAATTAAGGCGGGAAAGGAAGAGACTTCCTAGGCCTCGGATACCCTAATACCGTCGGGGTCGGAAGAGAACAAGTGTTGACTAAGTGAGGTCGACAGGAAAGAAGACGGAGAGGAGCCCGGCATAAGTAAGTGGAAGCAATGCCGAACTCATCTGGGGCCCCGTGGTCGCCAACCCACGTCCCACTAGATGTGAGCCCCTGGGGGGGGAGGTCGGAAAGAGAAAGAAATCGCATGGTGCGAGATCAGGTGAATACGGAGGACGGGCAGTTCTGTCACCTGTTGCCTAGCAAGTTCCTTTTGGACAAGGACAGAGCGATATGCAGGGACGTTGTCGTGTAGCAAGAGCCAATTCTTTGTACGCCAATGCCCAGGTCGCTAGTGGCGAATTGCATCGCGTAAACGACCAAGGATCTCCTTGTAGTGGGTTTTGTTTACCGTTGCAAAGTCTGGTAGGAATTCCATATGAACGATTCCATATGCAGAAAAAATCAGTTCCAGCATCACCTTGCCTTTTGACCAGTCTTGTCGTGTTTTTAGCCTACTTTTCGCATTTTGTAAAAATGAGGAAAAAGTAGACTTATGAGATCGATCCGGGAAAATGTGTGTGTGTCTGTCTGTCCTTCTGTTTTTCTGCCCTTCTGTCTGTCTGGTTGTGTGTGTCCCCCCCCCCTATCAACTCCTAAACGGCAGTAGCAATCGAACCCAAATTTGGTATGAGTAATGATCTCTATTTGAATATCTTAATGCCGTATTTGAAAATGATATCAGTGCTACCAACTGCTGAAAAATCGCAATTGAAATTTCAGCTCCATGTTGTATATCATGGAAGGTATGCATGGGAGCTATACAAAAATTGGCACCCATATAGATAATAATATTTCAGTTTAATTTCCAGGAGGCCATGCATGACAGTGTTGCCAAAATGATTCTAAGTCTGATGATAATTCCAATTTTTAAATGCATATAACTTCTACACTATAAATTGGATTTCAACCGAATTTCGTATGTACTATGTGTAGATAGACAGATATGACTGAGCGTAATCTAAAGAGCCACCAGGGCTGCCAGCTGTTAATAAATGCACTCTCTGTTGTTTTTATCCAAATACCAATATATCAGAAAATATGCAAGCCGACAACTTTAAACCATGCACACGTATAAAACCTTACATTCTAGATTAATTTAGAGTAACTAATATACATGAGTGCTTCCAACATGATTGTAAGCCTGTTGATTGGTCCAATTTTAAAATGCATGTAACTTCTATACAAATAAATGGATTTCATCCAAAATTGGCACAACAATAGATCATAATAGTTCAGATTATTTCTGACCAACACATGCATGACATTGTTGCCAACATGATTTTACGCGCGCTGATAGGTTCAATGTCTAACTACATGCTATCCATTGGACTTCAACCAAATTTTGCATTCTTTACCTTAAGAGATGGAACTAAGAGTATATTCAGTCACCAGGGCTGCCAACTCTAGTGCTCTATTAGGGTACATTATGCCAGTTATATTTCGAACTAATTAGAAATTTCCATATTACCAACTCAATTTCGTCATTATTATAATTAGGTCCATATTGATTAATCATTGGAATGACTCTCACATTTCGAGAAAAGTAGGCTCTTTAGTTCATCACAGAACTTCTTGTTTTTTCTGCCGTGGTAATGATGGGAGTTTTTGAGGTGGCTGATTGTCGTTTCAATTGGGGATCGTAAAGGAAACACCATGTTTCGTCTCCCGTTAGTATCCAGTTGAGAAACGTCGGACCATCGTCAGATCTGACTGGTGCATTCAAATCACCGTCACAACAACGACCGTACGTCTGCTGCCAGTGCATGCACTCTACTGTTTCTTGCAGGGACGAGAGACTAACTGACATGGTAACATACCACGGCACCTCCTATGCGCTATAGTGCCCCACAACGCCGACAAGCGGTCAGTCTCAGAAATTAATGACTGTACCACGTATACATCTTAATCACACGCAATGAACTTTTCACATATTCCAGTATTTGGAGTTATTTTCTGATGTCCTATTGAAAACTACATTATTAATGCTTCTCAGTGTATCCTCACGAGACAGAAAAGTGTTCAATTTGGAGGGTTTGCTCTTCATATGAAAATATTTTGGCCGTGTTCGAGCGTTTTTGACAATGGACCTTAGTGTGTTCAAAATTGAACGTTTAAAATCAACCCTCAAACTTGTATAGTCCTATTCTCGCAAACGTTCCCGGCTCGTTTTCGTGGCGTAGTCGCTAGCGCATTGGCGTAGGGAACTCAAGGTCAGCCCCTTTTTTTTCTTTTACTGTTATTATCCATGTTTTGCAGTACCTTGCAGTACCTCTGTAAAACTTTTACCCATAGGCGTTGCTGTAGGTGTGACATTTGACGGTGAGCTAAGCTTGCGCGATATGTGCAGTGCGTCTGTAATGTCCTGCCGTGAATAAACTCCAAGAACATCACATTCGTCGTCTTCATCATTTGTAAATATTGTAGAAGTAGGCGGCGGCGATTCCATTTTACCGTCGATAACCGTGCTTACCGCGTTCTAGATACTGTTGATTGTAGACTACCGCACACACGTAATATCGAATACGCATAAGCGTCAATCAAGACCTCCGACTTATCGAACCCGAAGAGACCACAGCAAATACATTAGAAAACACAAAATACAATAATAACAGTAAAAGAAAAAAAAGGGGGCTGACCAAGGTCTGACTCGAACTCGAAACCTTGATTTCTCCACGCCAATACGCTAGCGACTACGCCACGGAAACGAGCCGGGAACACAAGTTTGAGGATTGATTTTAAATGTTCAATTTTGAACACACTAAGGCCCATTGGCAAACAAGCTCGAACACGGCCAAAATATTTTCTTATGAAGAGCAAACCCTTCAAATTTGAACACTTTTCTAGTAAACCACTTGGCGACCTCTCCTTGTGAGTGTACCCCGTTCCTGCCGTCACACCAGAATTAAAATTTCTTGGCAAAGCCGGAAATCGAACCTGGACCTCAGGCAAGAACCACGGGGTGATCTATTGAACTGAAAATGAGGTACCAACATTTTAAAGCACCTTATACATTCACCAGAGCCAATGTTTGACGAAGCTCAGTGGCAGGAAGAGAAGTATAAAGTCATTTAATAAAATCAGTGAGCATCAACGATATTTCTTATAATGTTAAGTACTTAAACTTCAATGCAAATTCTTTTTCACGCTCCCTGCATAACTTTCCTAACAAAATCTCCGGTATTTTAATATCAGAACTTTTATCAAACTTTAAAGAGAGTTGGTTCTTCTTTTGAAGAAGTTTTAAGGAGGTTTAACAGGCGAGAGATATAGATTAAATAATTGGCGAACTTCCTACTTGTACAAGAAGCCACTAAGATTCCAGGAGCGTCCGATTAATTGGAAACTGGCTTTTAGCATAGAATGAGACTTCTAAATTCAGAACGGCTGTCAGCGCTCAAGTAAAATGAGTTCCAGATAATATTTAATAACTAAAGCAGTCAGGTGGCGTAGTTGGTAGCATGCTGAGTTTCTATGCTCAAGATCTTGGGTTCAAACCCGGCGAGAGTCGTCGGATTATTTAAGAGCGTTAAAAATCCCTCAGTATGTCTTTCTTTGGAGGGGAAGTAAAGTAGGCGGTCCCATGTCATAGATTTATGGCATGAAAAATAACATTCTACTAACTACACGTCTTGTGGAAGCTAAAATTCGTAGGTTAGTTTGATAACGCTATATTAGTTCCAACGTTCGCCGCCAGGTACTGACTGCGATGGCATTTAGTAGTCACGTCTGCAGCTAGGTGTCGTGGACGGTAGCATTTGTTAGCAAACGTAGGAACTACTTGAAAACAAATTAATCGTCTGCAGTCCTTCTACCTGAATCACAGATAACACACACTAATACAACCATCACAATTAACACCGGTTATATCAGATAAATTCTACACACACCCAAAGTACAGTACGGTTCTGTGCTCGTGGTCTCTGCACCTGCGTCACATCAGCGGACAGCCTGACAGGGGCTACTCCTTCTACTAACGGTACAGAAAACATATACAGAGAGTTTGTTTTATATGCGACGGAGACTCTCGCTAGCCCGCTCGCCCGCGTTGCGCGTCTGTCTCCCGCCAGGCACTTTGCCGTTATGCGGCGCTCGCGTGGCACTGAGTCATTGAGTATAGGAATTTGTACTTACCTAGTTCACAGCTGGTGCTGAAAATGTTCGCCAATCACTGCTACACATCGCTGGGACCTCTTTATGAAATTGTCATTTACTCTCTGAAGTTCCTCAGCACCGATCGACTGTATTTCAGCTGTAATATAGTATTTAAGCACATTTATAGTGTGAGGGTTTATCGCATGCACTCCATGTTTAAGCGTCCCCACAGATGAAAGCCACATGGTGATAAGTCTGGGCTTCGTGGGGGCCACACGTTCCGACTTATAATCCTAGTACCGAAAATGCAACGCAATTCTGTCATGGATGCTTCGGCAGTGTGAGCAGTGGCAGAATCTTGTTGAAAATAAGTTGACAATCACTCTCCGTAAGTCAGTTCGTCAAAAAATTGGTCAAGGATCACACTGAAGTACAAATTTAAGTACAAATTCCTACACTCAATGAATCAATGCCGAGCGAGCGCCGCATAACGGCAAAGTGCCTGGCGGGAGACAGACGCGCAACGCGGGCGAGCGGGCAAGCGAGGGTCCCGGTCGATTATAAAACAAACTCTCTGTACTTACCAGGTGAAGAGTTGCTAGTTCAGACTCACATCCAGGTTCAGCTTCACTGGAATCTGTGTTGTCAGAAGAACTAGAAACATCACTATCAGTCGAATCACTGCCGGTGTATATTGATACATTGTCACCTGCGCGCCCAATGCTTTCATAACAGCATTCAGAATCGTTTCCTTGTCTCGCACTCAGCATCGCTCTCTCTCACACACCCACTCCACTCTACTTTCCCTCCCTCAACCTTCCCCACCCGCCAGGGATCATGAGCTGGGAGCCGTACTGTACACGGGGCTACATGACCGCGTTGTCGCAGCCCCGAAACTGAGGAACCAACCAACCTAAAGCAGTCAGTCACAAGTTGAACAAATTTCTTGACAGACAAAGCTAAAACGTAAAAATAAGCAATTTCCTCAAATTGTGCGAAGTTTGAAGGGCTAAAGGCCCCGAAAAGGTTTCAAATTGTGAGTCTTGGAGACCGGTATCAAACTAAAAAAACAAATTTTGAAAATGACTTCGTGGTTGGAAAAAGACCGGTATGAAGACCTAGGAAGAGATGGCTGGA
Organism: Meconema thalassinum; assembly: GCA_946902985.2. Classification (NCBI taxonomy): domain Eukaryota; kingdom Metazoa; phylum Arthropoda; class Insecta; order Orthoptera; family Tettigoniidae; genus Meconema; species Meconema thalassinum. The sequence goes on from OX336401.1 coordinate 139,343,690, forward strand.
CCAAGTGAAAGAGGATATAGGAACAAGAGGAGTCAACTGGGATACAGTCCTGAGAAGGGAGTGGTACATGGGCAGACAGAAGTGGAGTGCGATGGTATACCACACCCGGGCAACAGGAGTGGGTGCTTGCCACGGTGGGTGAGTGGTTATCGTGTCGGACTACCAATCCCAAGCTTGCAGGTTCGCTCCTGGCCATAGTAAGTAATTTTTTGAAAGGCGACAAAAATCACAGCACGCATGTCATACCTTGTTGGCATGTTAAAGAACCCATTTGAATTCAGTAGGCCGTGTTCATAATGGCAAAATTAATCTCTGGATTTTCTGCCAACACAAAGTTCCTCCTTTCACTACTAGAAAGCGCTATAGTGTCAAGGAGCTTAGATATCTAACCTCCTTGACTTTCATTGCGTTCCAAGGAACAACAAAATTTGAAATGCAAGCTGTCCTCTGGCCAGAAATAACAAAGCTTGCACCCGGCATCGAGGCCACACGATATTATTATTATAACAGGAGTGGATGAAGACTTCTGGCCTGAATGCTGTTCCGGAGAATCAGCCTAAAATCACTTGCTTCTTTACTCGTTTTCTCTTTTTTAACTTATTTGCATAATGTATTCTTTGGTTCAATACGCTCTGGCGTGTTTTGATTTTTCGAAAAATCCTCACACTAACATATTAGTTATAAAGGCTTAAGTGAAACTCTACCTTGACTCACACTAGCTACTGACAATTTAGGGAAAAAAGTCTTTAAATATTGAAAGTCTTCAGAATTTTGTTTGTTTGTTGATTTGTGTAATCTAGATGGTAGGCCCTTTAAAACAACTATTATCATCATCATCATCATCTTACTTACAAGGGAAGTATCGGGTAAGACTGGTCGAAATTTATCTTGCCAACGTGCAGAAAAGCAGCCGCCAGATTGAACTGCAAGGCTCCGAAATTATGTGGCGAATCTCTCATATAAATCAGTGAGATGTAGTGAGTTCGGTAGCTTAGATGTTGGAAGGGACAGCCCAGACCGCCCAAGTGCTCAAGGCCGGTGGGAAGCAGCCGCATGCTCCAGTCAGCATATACTCCTCGAGTCGCTACTACTCTGAGAGCCACAGGGATGTCCAGCCCCACCAGCCGTCATGCTTGCGTACCAGGATGTCAGGTAGGATTTCGGAGCCTTGCAATTCAATCTGGCGGCTGATTTTCCGCACGTTGTCTTCTTATAGTACAACGATTGCGTCCACAAAGTTTCAGGATAGGTTTCGACCTGTCTTACCTAATTCTTCCCTTGTAAGCAGATTTGTACAGAGATTTTCCAGCCATCCTGTATACAAGACTAAGAACTGAGCAAGCTGTTATTACGACAGGCGATGTGATGCACTGTCACATGCATTTCATCTCGTGCCTCTATTTTAAAAATGCGAGGAAACGGAAGAGCGATCGAATCAAAATGGATCGTGACGTGAATAAGACATGAAGGTTATATCTGTGCATGCTGAATGGTGGCAAGAGAAGGCTAACTCGATTGGGCTGAACAAATACATCGCCTCACAGATATATTTGGTTTACAAAGTGTTTCCTTCTCCTTTCCTTGTCGGATCTAACAGATTTAAGTATAAAACTATCGACATACCTCTAAAAATACTAATAAGCTTTAGTACAAAAATGTGTTGTGGACATCATGGTTATGTGAAGGAGTAGTTCATTTAACCTTAATAAACAATCAAGACAAGAGAAAAGAAAAGGGAAAGGAGAAAAAAGAGGAAGAAAAATTATAAAGGTGGAAAATCAGGAAAGAGAAAAAACAGAAAAGAGAAAAGAGAAAATTAGAGAGAGAACAATGAGAAAAGAGGAAGAACAGAAAAGAGAAAATAGAGAATAAATAAAGGAGAAATAATAGAAGAAAAAGAGAAAAAAGAGGAGTAAAAACAGAACAGAGGAAAAAGAGAAAAAAATGAAGTGAAAACGGAAAAGGTAGGAAAGATAAAAAATTGACAAGAGAAACTGGAAAATTGATAAGAGAAAAGCAAAAAATGAAGAAAAAGAGAAAACAGAAGAGAGAAAGGAAAGAGAACAAGAAGTTCCGTGACGAACGAAAGAGCCTACTTTTCATGCCAATGATTAATCTACAGTATATGACCCTATCTAGAATAATGACGAAATTAAGTTGGTAATATCGAAATGTCTAATTAGTTCGAAATATAACTGGTATAATGTAGCCTAATAGAGCACTACAGTTGGCAGCCCTGGTGACTGAATATAATCTTAGTTCCATCTCTTAAGGTACAGAATACAAAATTTGGTTGAAGTCCAATGGACGTTATTTGCAGTTAGACATTGGATCTATCAGCACGCGTAAAAGCACACGCACTACCAAACAGAGAGACAGACAGACACACATTTTCCCGGATCGATCTCATAAGACTACTTTTTCCTCATTTTTAGCCTACTTTTCACATTTTGCAAAAATGTGGAAAAAGTAGACTTATGAGATCGATCCGGGAAAATGTGTGTGTCTGTCTAGCTGTGTGTGTGTGTCCCCCTATCAACTCCTAAACGGCTGCAGCAATCGAAACCAAATTTAGTATTCGTAAAGATGTATACCGGAATATCTCAAGCCCATATTTGAAAATGATGTCAGTGCTACCAACTGCTCAAAAAACGCACTAGAAATTTGAGCTCCATGTTGGACATCTTGAAGGTATGCATGGGAGCTATTCCAAAATTTGCACACATGTAGATATTACTATTTCAGTTTAATTTCCAGGAGGCCATACATGGCAGTGTTGCTAAAATAATTTTAAGCTTTCTGATAGGTCCAATTTTAAATGCATATAACTTCTAAACTATCAATTGGATTTCAACCAAATTTTGTATGTAATATGTGTACATAAACAGATATGACCGAGCGTATTCTTAAGAGCCACCAGGGCTGCCAACTGTTAATAATTGCTCTCTCTCTATTGTTTTAAATCCAAATACCAATATATCAGAAAGTATGCAAGCCGACTGCTTCAAATTATGCACACGTATAGTACCTGACATTTTAGATTAATTTGGAGTAACTTATATTCGCCAGTTCTACCAACATGATTATAAGCCTGCTGATAGGACCAATTTTTATTAAATACATGTAACTTCTATACTATCAGTTGGATTTCAACCAAATTTCGTATGTACTATGTGTAACATAACATATATGACTATAAGTATTCTTAAGAGCGATCAGGGCTGCCAACTGTTAATAAAAGCTGTCTATATTATTTTACCCTAATATCAATATATCAGAAAGTATGCAAGCCAACAGCTCTATACGTTGCGCACGTATAGCACCTGCCATTCTTGATTAATTTGGAGTAATTAATATAAGTCAGTGCAGCCAACATGTTTCTATGCCTGCTGATAGCTCCAATTTTAAAATACATGTAACTTCTATACTAACAAATGGATTTCATCCAAAATTGGCACAACAAGATATCATAATATTTCAGATTATTTCTGACCAACACACGCATGACATTTTTGCCAACATGCTTTTACGCGTACTGATAGATCCAATGTCTAACTGCATGTAACGTCCATTGGACATTTTGTATTCTGTACCTTAAGAGATGGAACTAAGAATATATTCAATCACGAGGGCTGCCAACTGTAGTGCTCTATTAGGCTACATTATACCAGGTATATTTCGAACTAATTAGACATTTCGATATTACCAACTTAATTTCGTCATTATTCTAGATAGGTTCATACACCGTAGATTAATCATTGGTATGCATCTTAATTTTAAGAAAAGTAGGCTGTCTATTTCGTCACGGAACTTCTTGTTGCAAAATGTGAAAAGTAGGCTAAAAATCATAAGAGAAAAACGAAAAGGAGACAAAACAGAAACGAGAATGAAACATAAAATAGCGAGTAAAGAGAAAAATGCAAGAAAAGAGAAAAGAGAAAATAGAGAATAGAAAAGATTTTTTAGATGATGTTGTTGTTGTTGTTGTTTAATTTCAGGGGCTTGGAAATCGTGGTAACTTAGCGCCGTGTATTTTGTTGAGTGTGGAATCTGTCTGATAACCCGTGTTATTATGATGGCTGTATTAGTGTGTGTATTTGTAATTAAGGAGGCGGCCGTGGCCTTAAGTTAGAGACCATCCAAGCAATTGTATATAGTAGAAGTGGGGAAACCACTGTAAACCACTTTCTGGAAGGCTGAGGTGGGAATGGAACCCGCCTCTTTTAAGTTTTTCCCCAGAAGGCTCAGTGCACCCTCAGACCAGAATTAAATTTTTTGGCAGATCTAGGAAGCGAACACTGGCCTCAACGGTGATAGCCAAGAACGACAGACGTTATAGAGTAGTTGTTTTTTTCTCTCCACCAAAAGTGGACTTAGGGTGTTCTTGCAATCAGATATTCGAGTCTTATATTCCTAGTCTAAATCGTTTTTGATTCTTCAGTCTTTTGACTGATTTGATGCATTCCTGTCCTGAGCTAATCTTTTCATCTCTAGATAGCTACCACATCCTACATCCGAGGCAATCTGTTAAACATATTCTAACCTTGGTCTACCCCTACAGTTCTTGTCCTTAACCCTATCTTCCATATCTAGGTTTGCTATTCCTGGGTGTCTTAGTTAGTGATCTACCAACCTATCTCTTAATTAGCAGTCACCAGAAACATCTATCCTTTCCCAATCGTCTTAATACCTCTTCATTTGTAACCCTATATAGCCATCTGATCATCATAACACCTCATTTCAAACGCTTCAATTCTCCTCTTTTCTGCTGCTCCAAAAGTCTAAATTATAGATTTTAGGAGTGTTGCAGCTATTCACAGTTGTGTAGCGCGAACAGCAAACTACATCGCGGGGTGAACACTTTTCAAGAGATACTTGCTTTTATGGAAGCTACTTAAATTCAAAAAACTTAGATTATTTATGATGATGATTATGATAATTAATTGTTGTTTCAAGTGACCTAACATCTAGGTTATCGGCCCCTAATGGTTTCGGTGATAGTGAAGGATGAGATGAGAATGAAAACTATAACTAATACTAACTACAGACTTACATGCTAGAAGAAGAGATGGTAAACAAATAAAGGATAAGGCAAATAAAGGACAAGAAGAAAATAAATGCCCTCAACCCTCCAAGAATGAGGATTGAGGGACTTGGAAGGAAGGAGAGCCATGAAAGGCAGATAGGAAAGGGAAAGAGGGAAGGGCCCACCCCAAGGTCAGAGGAAAAAGGTGACAAAACGGACCCAGCTCAGGAATCCCTTGGGGTCGCCAACTCCCAAACTCACCAGCCGTGAGCCCTTGAGCGTGTAGCACTATCCAGGGTGCACCAAAAGTGGTGGGGCTACAAATACCCCGCCTCCTTGAGGGCCTTGTGAGGAAGGCAGGAGATAACATCAAAAGAAAAAAATGAAATCCGTCGAAGAATGAGGGTATCAGGAAAGATGAGACAAGGGCCAACTAAGTCGGGAAAGTGAAAGACTCCCTAGGCCTCGGATACTCTAATACCATCGGGGTCGGAAGAGAACAAGAGTTGACCAAGAGAGGTCGACAGGGAAGAAGAAGAAGAAGAAGAAGACGGAGAGGAGCTCGGCACAAGTAAGTGGAAGCAATGCCGCACTCAGCTGGGGTCCCGTGGTCGCCAACCCACGTCCCACTAGATGTGAGCCCCTGGGGTTGAGGAAGGCAAAGAAGAGTAACACCAAGGGGGAAATTTAGGTTCGGAAAATTGTCTCCACACCGCAGTGAGCTGGCAAGTAACTTCCGATAAGAAATATGTCAAGTCGTATCCTGGGAAGTGGGAGCATGTGTGTGGCACTTGAGCGCGAACAGAATGGGTGATAACACGAGGATCCAATTCGAGAGAGCGAGATAGAGTGTCGACCTGAGCTAGGGAGGGAATAAGACAGTGTATCAGTAACATTCCCTACGAGCAAAGAGCAGTGCATGATAATAATAATATGGACGGAGGTAAGAGAGCTGGCTCATAGTCAAAAGCTGTATTGGAAGAGGAGAAAACAGAATATACGAGCCCGATGGTCCTCAGTAGACCCAAACGACGAAGAAGAATAATAATAATAACTAGCTGACCCGTGCGAGAAATCTCACATGTTCATAAACCACACTTTCCCCAATAGGTTTATAATGAGAGACTTAAGGAGAAAGGTTGTTATGATTTTACCAACAGCAACCGTATTTGTAAATCGCACATTTCTTACAAAAATTGATATTTTATGATATTAGAATGCAATTCGTCACTGCTAATGTCATTTGTGTGCTGAGGCCATTGATTGACAGCTTAGCTGCAACACTCACTGGTCATTCGATATTTATGAAATTATACGATTTGAGTAACTTACTCATTCTTTTAATTTACAGTTTCTGAAATCCAAATACCTCAAAATGTTAAAATGACATGAACCAGGCGTCAAAGCGGCCAAAATGTGAAATGCACAATGGAGCGTATTTCCCTACAGCAACAGTAGCTGCAAATCGCACACTTCTTACATTTGTTTAAAAGTGATTTATTAAAGAAATAACAGACATTTATGGAATTAGAGTACAAATCGTCAATGCTAATGTCTATTCTTTTTTATTTGAATGCTCATTTGTCACAATCTGTCGCTTGTGAGCGTCGCAGGAGGGATCTAGACTACTGAAATAATATATATGATGATATATTATGTTGTTTCAAAGGGCCTAAATTCGAGGTAAATAATATAATATCGTATGGTCTCGGGTCTCGGGTGCAAGCTTTTTTATTTGACGCACAGAGTGCAGCTTGCAAGCCGAATTTTGATTTTTTGGGGCAGAACAACGAGATCATCTGCCCATCAGCCAAGAAACAAATCCAAGTCTTTAATACCGTCCTTTGGTCATGCGAAATAATCCAATAACCAGTCTCATACTCATCATTGTAGTAAACAATTTCTGAATTTCAGTGAAGCTGATAGTGACTGATGTCAAAAGTGTGGTTGGTTGGTTGGTTGGTTCCTCAGATTAGGAGCTGCGACAACGCGGTCATGTAGCCCCGTGTACTTTGGGTGTATGTATAATCTGTCTAATAACGGTGTTAATTGTGATGGGTGTATTAGTGTGTGTTATATGTTTTTAAATTCAAGTAAGGACTGCAGGCATTCAATTTTCAAGTAGATCCTATTTTATCTACCAAGCGTCAGCGACAACTCTTTCTGAACTTGGTTACTACTCCTGGTGACGAACGTTGTAACCTAAGAGCGTTAGTCAAATCTAACCTATAATTTAGCTTCACACAAGTGTAATTAGTGGAAGGTTTTCTTACTTTCCCATCTATTACATGGGATCGCCGGCTTTACTTCCCGTCCGAAGGAAGGCATACTGAGGGATTATTAACGCTCTTAAGAAATCTGAGCGGGCCCCGTGGTGTTGGGGTAGTGCGGTCGCTTGGAGGCCCTTCACGGGCTGTAGTGCCAGGGTTTATTATTATTATTGTTATTATTAAAAAATCTGACGATTCAGCCGGGCTTGAACCCGTGATCTTGGGCATAGAAGATCAGCATGCTACCGACTACGCCACCGACCGTGTACTGAAAAGCTAACAGAATCCTCTTTGTTAACAAAATTTCACACGGAGAGGTGCTGGGGGCCAGCTTAATAATAAGCCTCCATTGACCGGATCACGCTGAGCCTTGCGGCTCTATCACGTCGATTCCACCCCCACTAAGCTTTATTATCCATAACAATGCATGCTTTGTTCCAAGAAGAGCAAATTTGGTTTCGTGGATTGAATTTAAAATTTTCTGTTTCAATTCATATAGACGACATGTTTGTAAATTTCATTTCATTACATCTTACTGGTTCCTATCCCTTCATACAAAATGTTAATGATCATTAAAGAAGCCAATATACTATTTATAGCACAAGATTAGAGACGAGACAAAGAGACAAAAGAGACAAAAGAGACAAAAGAGACAAAAGAGATTAAAGCGACGAAAGAGACGAAAGAGACGAAAGAGACAAAAGAGACAAAAGAGACAAAAAGACGAAAGAGACAAAAGGGACAAAAGAGACAAAAGAGAGAAAAGAGACAAAAGAGATTAAAGCGACGAAAGAGACGAAAGAGACAAAAGATACAAAAGAGACAAAAGATACAAAAAAGATGAAAGAGACGAAAGGGACGAAAGAGACGAAAGAGACAAAAGATACAAAAAAGACGAAAGAGACGAAAGAGACAAAAGATACAAAAGAGACAAAAGAGACAAAAGATACAAAAGAGACAAAAGAAACAAAAAGACGAAAGAGACAAAAGGGACAAAAGAGACAAAAGAGACAAAAGAGACAAAAGAGATTAAAGAGACGAAAGAGACGAAAGAGACAAAAGATACAAAGGAGACAAAAGATACAAAAAAGATGAAAGAGACGAAAGGGATGAAAGAGACAAAAGGAACTAAAGACACAAAAGAGATTAAAGAGACGAAAGAGACGAAAGAGACAAAAGGGACAAAAGATACAAAAGGGACAAAAGAGACAAAAGATACAAAAAAGATGAAAGAGACGAAAGGGACGAAAGAGACAAAAGGAACTAAAGACACAAAAGAGACGAAAGAGACGAAAGAGACGAAAGAGACAAAAGATACAAAAGGGACAAAAGAGACAAAAGAGACAAAAGATACAAAAAAGATGAAAGAGACGAAAGGGACGAAAGAGACAAAAGGAACTAAAGACACAAAAGAGATTAAAGAAACGAAAGAGACGAAAGAGACAAAAGATACAAAAGAGACAAAAGAGACAAAAGATACAAAGAAGACGCAAGAGACGAAAGAGACAAAAGAGACAAAAGAGACAAAAGGGACAAAAGATACAAAAGAGACAAAAGAGACAAAAGAGACAAAAGATACAAAAAAGACGAAAGAGACGAAAGAGACAAAAGTGACAAAAGAGACAAAAGAGACAAAAGAGACAAAGGAGACAAAAGTACAAAAAAGACGAAAGAGACGAAAGAGACAAAAGATACAAAAGAGACAAAAGAGACAAAAGATACAAAAGAGACAAAAGAGACAAAAGATACAAAAAGACGAAAGAGACAAAAGGGACAAAAGAGACAAAAGAGACAAAAGATACAAAAGAGACAAAAAAGACGAAAGAGACGAAAGAGACAAAAGATACAAAAGAGACAAAAGATACAAAAAAGATGAAAGAGACGAAAGGGACGAAAGAGACAAAATGAACTAAAGACACAAAAGAGATTAAAGAGACGAAAGAGACGAAAGAGACAAAAGAGACAAAAGAGACAAAAGAGACAAAAGAGATGAAAGGGACGAAAGGGACGAAAGAGACAAAAGAGACAAAAGATACAAAAGAGACAAAAAAGACGAATGAGACGAAAGAGACAAACGATACAAAAGAGACAAAAGATACAAAAGGGACAAAAGAGACAAAAAAGACGAATGAGACGAAAGAGACAAAAGATACAAAAGAGACAAAAGAGACAAAAGATACAAAAAAGACGAAAGAGACGAAAGAGACAAAAGACACAAAAGAGACAAAAGATACAAAAAAGATGAAAGAGACGAAAGGGACGAAAGAGACAAAAGGAACTAAAGACACAAAAGAGATTAAAGAGACGAAAGAGACGAAAGGGACAAAAGAGACAAAAGATACAAAAGGGACAAAAGAGACAAAAGAGACAAAAGAGACAAAAAAGACGAATGAGACGAAAGAGACAAAAGATACAAAAGAGACAAAAGATACAAAAGAGACAAAAGAGACAAAAGATACAAAAAAGACGAAAGAGACGAAAGAGACAAAAGATACAAAAGCGACAAAAGAGACAAAAGATACAAAAGAGACAAAAGTGACAAAAGATACAAAAAGATGAAAGAGACGAAAGGGACGAAAGTGACAAAAGAGACAAAAGAGACAAAAGATACAAAAGGGACGAAAGAGACAAAAGATACAAAAAAGATGAAAGAGACGAAAGGGACGAAAGTGACAAAAGGACCTAAAGACACAAAAGAGATTAAAGAGACGAAAGAGACGAAAGAGACAAAAGAGACAAAAGATACACAAGGGACAAAAGAGAGAAAAGAGACAAAAGATACAAAAAAGACGAAAGAGACGAAAGGGACGAAAGAGACAAAAGGAACTAAAGACACAAAAGAGATTAAAGAGACGAAAGAGACGAAAGAGACAAAAGAGACAAAAGATACAAAAGGGACGAAAGAGACAAAAGAGACAAAAGATACAAAAGGGACAAAAGAGACAAAAGAGACAAAAAGACGAAAGAGACAAAAGAGACAAAAGAGACAAAAAAGACGAAAGAGACGAAAGAGACAAAAGATACAAAAGAGACAAAAGAGACAAAAGAGACAAAAGAGACAAAAGAGACAAAAGATACAAAAAGACGAAAGAGACAAAAGAGACAAAAGAGACAAAAGATACAAAAGAGACAAAAAAGACGAAAGAGACGAAAGAGACAAAAGATACAAAAGAGACAAAAGATACAAAAAAGATGAAAGAGACGAAAGGGACGAAAGAGACAAAAGGAACTAAAGACACAAAAGAGATTAAAGAGACGAAAGAGACGAAAGAGACGAAAGAGACAAAAGAGACAAAAGAGACAAAAGATACAAAAGAGACAAAAGAGACAAAAGATACAAAAAAGATGAAAGAGACGAAAGGGACGACAGAGACAAAAGGAACTAAAGACACAAAAGAGATTAAAGAGACGAAAGAGACGAAAGAGACGAAAGAGACAAAAGAGACAAAAGATACAAAAGAGTCAAAAGAGACAAAAGATACAAAAAAGACGAAAGAGACGAAAGAGACAAAAGAGACAAAAGAGACAAAAGATACAAAAAAGACGAAAGAGACGAAAGAGACAAAAGAGACAAAAGAGACAAAAAGACGAAAGGGACAAAAGAGACAAAAGAGACAAAAGAGACAAAAAAAAAGATACAAAAGGGACGAAAGAGACAAAAAAGACGAAAGAGACAAAAGATACAAAAGAGACAAAAGATACAAAAAAGACGAAAGAGACGAAAGAGACAAAAGATACAAAAGAGACAAAAGAGACAAAAGATACAAAAGAGACAAAAGAGACAAAAGATACAAAAAGATGAAAGAGACAAAAGGGACGAAAGAGACAAAAGGAACTAAAGACACAAAAGATATTAAAGCGACGAAAGAGAAGAAAGAGACAAAAGAGACAAAAGAGACAAAAACGATGAAAGAGACGAAAGGGACGAAAGAGACAAAAGAGACAAAAGAGACAAAAGATACAAAAGAGACAAAAGGAACTAAAGACACAAAAGAGATTAAAGAGACGAAAGAGACGAAAGAGACAAAAGAGACAAAAGATACAAAAGAGACAAAAGCGACAAAAGAGACAAAAGATACAAAAGAGACAAAAGAGACAAAAAAGACGAAAGAGACGAAAGAGACAAAAGATACAAAAGAGACAAAAGATACAAAAGAGTCAAAAGAGACAAAGGATACAAAAGGGACAAAAGATACAAAAGAGACGAAAGAGAGAAAAGAGACAAAAGGGACAAAATATACAAAAGAGACGAAAGAGACAAAAGAGACAAAAGGGACAAAAGATACAAAAGGGACGAAAGAGACAAAAGATACAAAAAAGATGAAGAGAGACGAATGGGACGAAAGAGACAAAAGGAACTAAAGACACAAAAGAGATTAAAGAGACGAAAGAGACGAAAGAGACAAAAGATACAAAAGAGACAAAAGAGACAAAAGATACAAAAGGGACGAAAGAGACAAAAGATACAAAAAAGATGAAAGAGACGAAAGGGACGAAAGAGACAAAAGGAACTAAAGACACAAAAGAGATTAAAGAGACGAAAGAGACGAAAGAGACAAAAGAGACAAAAGATACAAAAGGGACGAAAGAGACAAAAGAGACAAAAGAGACAAAAGAGACAAAATAGATGAAAGAGACGAAAGGGACGAAAGAGACAAAAGGAACTAAAGACACAAAAGAGATTAAAGAGACGAAAGAGACGAATGAGACAAAAGAGACAAAAGATACAAAAGGGACGAAAGAGACAAAAGAGACAAAAGAGACAAGAAAGATGAAAGAGACGAAAGGGACGAAAGAGACAAAAGGAACTAAAGACACAAAAGAGATTAAAGAGACGAAAGAGACGAATGAGACAAAAGAGACAAAAGATACAAAAGGGACGAAAGAGACAAAAGAGACAAAAGATACAAAAGAGACAAAAGCGACAAGAAAGATGAAAGAGACGAAAGGGACGAAAGAGACAAAAGGAACTAAAGACACAAAAGAGATTAAAGAGACGAAAGAGACGAAAGAGACAAAAGAGACAAAAAAGACAAAAGAGACAAAAGAGACAAAAAAGATGAAAGGGACGAAAGGGACGAAAGAGACAAAAGAGACAAAAGAGACAAAAGAGACAAAAGATACAAAAGAGACAAAAAAGACGAATGAGACGAAAGAGACAAAAGATACAAAAGAGACAAAAGATACAAAAGAGACAAAAGAGACAAAAAAGACGAATGAGACGAAAGAGACAAAAGATACAAAAGAGACAAAAGAGACAAAAGATACAAAAAAGACGAAAGAGACGAAAGAGACAAAAGACACAAAAGAGACAAAAGATACAAAAAAGATGAAAGAGACGAAAGGGACGAAAGAGACAAAAGGAACTAAAGACACAAAAGAGATTAAAGAGACGAAAGAGACGAAAGGGACAAAAGAGACAAAAGATACAAAAGGGACAAAAGAGACAAAAGAGACAAAAGAGACAAAAAAGACGAATGAGACGAAAGAGACAAAAGATACAAAAGAGACAAAGGATACAAAAGAGACAAAAGAGACAAAAGATACAAAAAAGACGAAAGAGACGAAAGAGACAAAAGATACAAAAGAGACAAAAGAGACAAAAGATACAAAAGAGACAAAAGTGACAAAAGATACAAAAAGATGAAATAGACGAAAGGGACGAAAGAGATAAAAGAGACAAAAGAGACAAAAGATACAAAAGGGACGAAAGAGACAAAAGATACAAAAAAGATGAAAGAGACGAAAGGGACGAAAGTGACAAAAGGAACTAAAGACACAAAAGCGATTAAAGAGACGAAAGAGACGAAAGAGACGAAAGAGACAAAAGAGACAAAAGATACAAAAGAGACAAAAGTGACAAAAGATACAAAAAGATGAAAGAGACGAAAGGGACGAAAGAGACAAAAGAGTCAAAAGAGACAAAAGATACAAAAGGGACGAAAGAGACAAAAGATACAAAAAAGATGAAAGAGACGAAAGGGACGAAAGTGACAAAAGGACCTAAAGACACAAAAGAGATTAAAGAGACGAAAGAGACGAAAGAGACAAAAGAGACAAAAGATACAAAAGGGACAAAAGAGACGAAAGAGACAAAAGATACAAAAAAGACGAAAGAGACGAAAGGGACGAAAGAGACAAAAGGAACTAAAGACACAAAAGAGATTAAAGAGACGAAAGAGACGAAAGAGACAAAAGAGACAAAAGATACAAAAGGGACGAAAGAGACAAAAGAGACAAAGGATACAAAAGAGACAAAAGAGACAAAAGAGACAAAAGAGACAAAAAGACGAAAGAGACAAAAGAAACAAAAGAGACAAAAGAGACAAAAAAGACGAAAGAGACGATAGAGACAAAAGAGACAAAAGAGACAAAAAAGATGAAAGGGACGAAAGGGACGAAAGAGACAAAAGAGACAAAAGAGACAAAAGATACAAAAGAGACAAAAAAGACGAATGAGACGAAAGAGACAAAAGATACAAAAGAGACAAAAGATACAAAAGAGACAAAAGAGACAAAAAAGACGAATGAGACGAAAGAGACAAAAGAAACAAAAGAGACAAAAGAGACAAAAGATACAAAAAAGACGAAAGAGACGAAAGAGACAAAAGACACAAAAGAGACAAAAGATACAAAAAAGGTGAAAGAGACGAAAGGGACGAAAGAGACAAAAGGAACTCAAGACACAAAAGAGATTAAAGAGACGAAAGAGACGAAAGGGACAAAAGAGACAAAAGATACAAAAGGGACAAAAGAGACAAAAGGGACAAAAGAGACAAAAAAGACGAATGAGACGAAAGAGACAAAAGATACAAAAGAGACAAAAGATACAAAAGAGACAAAAGAGACAAAAGATACAAAAAAGACGAAAGAGACGAAAGAGACAAAAGATACAAAAGAGACAAAAGAGACAAAAGATACAAAAGAGACAAAAGTGACAAAAGATACAAAAAGATGAAAGAGACGAAAGGGACGATAGAGACAAAAGAGACAAAAGATACAAAAGGGACGAAAGAGACAAAAGATACAAAAAAGATGAAAGAGACGAAAGGGACGAAAGTGACAAAAGGACCTAAAGACACAAAAGAGATTAAAGAGACGAAAGAGACGAAAGAGACAAAAGAGACAAAAGATACAAAAGGGACAAAAGAGACAAAAGAGACAAAAGATACAAAAAAGACGAAAGAGACGAAAGGGACGAAAGAGACAAAAGGAACTAAAGACACAAAAGAGATTAAAGAGACGAAAGAGACGAAAGAGACAAAAGAGACAAAAGATACAAAAGGGACGAAAGAGACAAAAGAGACAAAAGATACAAAAGAGACAAAAGAGACAAAAGAGACAAAAAGACGAAAGAGACAAAAGAGACAAAAGAGACAAAAGAGACAAAAAAGACGAAAGAGACGAAAGAGACAAAAGATACAAAAGAGACAAAAGAGACAAAAGATACAAAAGAGACAAAAGAGACAAAAGATACAAAAAGACGAAAGAGACAAAAGAGACAAAAGAGACAAAAGGGACAAAAGATACAAAAGAGACAAAAAAGACGAAAGAGACGAAAGAGACAAAAGATACAAAAGAGACAAAAGATACAAAAAAGATGAAAGAGACGAAAGGGACGAAAGAGACAAAAGGAACTAAAGACACAAAAGAGATTAAAGAGACGAAAGAGACGAAAGAGACGAAAGGGACAAAAGAGACAAAAGATACAAAAGAGACAAAAGAGACAAAAGAGACAAAAGATACAAAAAAGATGAAAGAGACGAAAGGGACGAAAGAGACAAAAGGAACTAAAGACACAAAAAGATTAAAGAGACGAAAGAGACGAAAGAGACGAAAGAGACGAAAGAGACAAAAGAGACAAAAGATACAAAAGAGTCAAAAGAGACAAAAGATACAAAAAAGACGAAAGAGACGAAAGAGACAAAAGAGACAAAAGAGACAAAAGATACAAAAAAGACGAAAGAGACGAAAGAGACAAAAGAGACAAAAGAGACAAAAGAGACAAAAAGACGAAAGAGACAAAAGAGACAAAAGAGACAAAAGAGACAAAAAAAGATACAAAAGGGACGAAAGAGACAAAAAAGACGAAAGAGACAAAAGATACAAAAGAGACAAAAGATACAAAAAAGACGAAAGAGACGAAAGAGACAAAAGATACAAAAGAGACAAAAGAGACAAAAGATACAAAAGAGACAAAAGAGACAAAAGATACAAAAAGATGAAAGAGACAAAAGGGACGAAAGAGACAAAAGGAACTAAAGACACAAAAGATATTAAAGCGACGAAAGAGAAGCAAGAGACAAAAGAGACAAAAGAGACAAAAACGATGAAAGAGACGAAAGGGACGAAAGAGACAAAAGAGACAAAAGAGACAAAAGATACAAAAGAGACAAAAGGAACTAAAGACACAAAAGAGATTAAAGAGACGAAAGAGACGAAAGAGACAAAAGAGACAAAAGATACAAAAGAGACAAAAGCGACAAAAGATACAAAAGATACAAAAGAGACAAAAGAGACAAAAAAGACGAAAGAGACGAAAGAGACAAAAGATACAAAAGAGACAAAAGATACAAAAGAGACAAAAGAGACAAAGGATACAAAAGGGACAAAAGATACAAAAGAGACGAAAGAGAGAAAAGGGACAAAAGGGACAAAATATACAAAAGAGACGAAAGAGACAAAAGAAACAAAAGGGACAAAAGATACAAAAGGGACGAAAGAGACAAAAGATACAAAAAGATGAAGAGAGACGAATGGGACGAAAGAGACAAAAGGAACTAAAGACACAAAAGAGATTAAAGAGACGAAAGAGACGAAAGAGACAAAAGAGACAAAAGATACAAAAGAGTCAAAAGAGACAAAAGATACAAAAAAGACGAAAGAGACGAAAGAGACAAAAGAGACAAAAGAGACAAAAGATACAAAAAAGACGAAAGAGACGAAAGAGACAAAAGAGACAAAAGAGACAAAAGAGACAAAAAGACGAAAGAGACAAAAGAGACAAAAGAGACAAAAGAGACAAAAAAAGATACAAAAGGGACGAAAGAGACAAAAAAGACGAAAGAGACAAAAGATACAAAAGAGACAAAAGATACAAAAAAGACGAAAGAGACGAAAGAGACAAAAGATACAAAAGAGACAAAAGAGACAAAAGATACAAAAGAGACAAAAGAGACAAAAGATACAAAAAGATGAAAGAGACAAAAGGGACGAAAGAGACAAAAGGAACTAAAGACACAAAAGATATTAAAGCGACGAAAGAGAAGAAAGAGACAAAAGAGACAAAAGAGACAAAAACGATGAAAGAGACGAAAGGGACGAAAGAGACAAAAGAGACAAACGAGACAAAAGATACAAAAGAGACAAAAGGAACTAAAGACACAAAAGAGATTAAAGAGACGAAAGAGACGAAAGAGACAAAAGAGACAAAAGATACAAAAGAGACAAAAGCGACAAAAGAGACAAAAGATACAAAAGAGACAAAAGAGACAAAAAAGACGAAAGGGACGAAAGAGACAAAAGATACAAAAGAGACAAAAGATACAAAAGAGTCAAAAGAGACAAAGGATACAAAAGGGACAAAAGATACAAAAGAGACGAAAGAGAGAAAAGAGACAAAAGGGACAAAATATACAAAAGAGACGAAAGAGACAAAAGAGACAAAAGGGACCAAAGATACAAAAGGGACGAAAGAGACAAAAGATACAAAAAAGATGAAGAGAGACGAATGGGACGAAAGAGACAAAAGGAACTAAAGACACAAAAGAGATTAAAGAGACGAAAGAGACGAAAGAGACAAAAGATACAAAAGAGACAAAAGAGACAAAAGATACAAAAGGGACGAAAGAGACAAAAGATACAAAAAAGATGAAAGAGACGAAAGGGACGAAAGTGACAAAAGGAACTAAAGACACAAAAGAGATTAAAGAGACGAAAGAGACGAAAGAGACGAAAGAGTCGAAAGAGACAAAAGAGACAAAAGAGACAAAAGAGACAAAAGAGACAAAAGAGACAAAAAAGATGAAAGAGACGAAAGGGACGAAAGAGACAAAAGGAACTAAAGACACAAAAGAGATTAAAGAGACGAAAGAGACGAATGAGACAAAAGAGACAAAAGATACAAAAGGGACGAAAGAGACAAAAGGGACAAAAGAGACAAGAAAGATGAAAGAGACGAAAGGGACGAAAGAGACAAAAGGAACTAAAGACACAAAAGAGATTAAAGAGACGAAAGAGACGAATGAGACAAAAGAGACAAAAGATACAAAAGGGACGAAAGAGACAAAAGAGACAAAAGATACAAAAGAGACAAAAGCGACAAGAAAGATGAAAGAGACGAAAGGGACGAAAGAGACAAAAGGAACTAAAGACACAAAAGAGATTAAAGAGACGAAAGAGACGAAAGAGACAAAAGAGACAAAAAAGACAAAAGAGACAAAAGAGACAAAAAAGATGAAAGGGACGAAAGGGACGAAAGAGACAAAAGAGACAAAAGAGACAAAAGAGACAAAAGATACAAAAGAGACAAAAAAGACGAATGAGACGAAAGAGACAAAAGATACAAAAGAGACAAAAGATACAAAAGAGACAAAAGAGACAAAAGAGACAAAAGAGATTAAAGCGACGAAAGAGACGAAAGAGACGAAAGAGACAAAAGAGACAAAAGAGACAAAAAGACGAAAGAGACAAAAGGGACAAAAGAGACAAAAGAGAGAAAAGAGACAAAAGAGATTAAAGCGACGAAAGAGACGAAAGAGACAAAAGATACAAAAGAGACAAAAGATACAAAAAAGATGAAAGAGACGAAAGGGACGAAAGAGACGAAAGAGACAAAAGATACAAAAAAGACGAAAGAGACGAAAGAGACAAAAGATACAAAAGAGACAAAAGAGACAAAAGATACAAAAGAGACAAAAGAAACAAAAAGACGAAAGAGACAAAAGGGACAAAAGAGACAAAAGAGACAAAAGAGACAAAAGAGATTAAAGAGACGAAAGAGACGAAAGAGACAAAAGATACAAAGGAGACAAAAGATACAAAAAAGATGAAAGAGACGAAAGGGATGAAAGAGACAAAAGGAACTAAAGACACAAAAGAGATTAAAGAGACGAAAGAGACGAAAGAGACAAAAGGGACAAAAGATACAAAAGGGACAAAAGAGACAAAAGATACAAAAAAGATGAAAGAGACGAAAGGGACGAAAGAGACAAAAGGAACTAAAGACACAAAAGAGACGAAAGAGACGAAAGAGACGAAAGAGACAAAAGATACAAAAGGGACAAAAGAGACAAAAGAGACAAAAGATACAAAAAAGATGAAAGAGACGAAAGGGACGAAAGAGACAAAAGGAACTAAAGACACAAAAGAGATTAAAGAAACGAAAGAGACGAAAGAGACAAAAGATACAAAAGAGACAAAAGAGACAAAAGATACAAAGAAGACGCAAGAGACGAAAGAGACAAAAGAGACAAAAGAGACAAAAGGGACAAAAGATACAAAAGAGACAAAAGAGACAAAAGAGACAAAAGATACAAAAAAGACGAAAGAGACGAAAGAGACAAAAGTGACAAAAGAGACAAAAGAGACAAAAGAGACAAAGGAGACAAAAGTACAAAAAAGACGAAAGAGACGAAAGAGACAAAAGATACAAAAGAGACAAAAGAGACAAAAGATACAAAAGAGACAAAAGAGACAAAAGATACAAAAAGACGAAAGAGACAAAAGGGACAAAAGAGACAAAAGAGAGAAAAGATACAAAAGAGACAAAAAAGACGAAAGAGACGAAAGAGACAAAAGATACAAAAGAGACAAAAGATACAAAAAAGATGAAAGAGACGAAAGGGACGAAAGAGACAAAATGAACTAAAGACACAAAAGAGATTAAAGAGACGAAAGAGACGAAAGAGACAAAAGAGACAAAAGAGACAAAAGAGACAAAAGAGATGAAAGGGACGAAAGGGACGAAAGAGACAAAAGAGACAAAAGATACAAAAGAGACAAAAAAGACGAATGAGACGAAAGAGACAAACGATACAAAAGAGACAAAAGATACAAAAGGGACAAAAGAGACAAAAAAGACGAATGAGACGAAAGAGACAAAAGATACAAAAGAGACAAAAGAGACAAAAGATACAAAAAAGACGAAAGAGACGAAAGAGACAAAAGACACAAAAGAGACAAAAGATACAAAAAAGATGAAAGAGACGAAAGGGACGAAAGAGACAAAAGGAACTAAAGACACAAAAGAGATTAAAGAGACGAAAGAGACGAAAGGGACAAAAGAGACAAAAGATACAAAAGGGACAAAAGAGACAAAAGAGACAAAAGAGACAAAAAAGACGAATGAGACGAAAGAGACAAAAGATACAAAAGAGACAAAAGATACAAAAGAGACAAAAGAGACAAAAGATACAAAAAAGACGAAAGAGACGAAAGAGACAAAAGATACAAAAGCGACAAAAGAGACAAAAGATACAAAAGAGACAAAAGTGACAAAAGATACAAAAAGATGAAAGAGACGAAAGGGACGAAAGAGACAAAAGAGACAAAAGAGACAAAAGATACAAAAGGGACGAAAGAGACAAAAGATACAAAAAAGATGAAAGAGACGAAAGGGACGAAAGTGACAAAAGGACCTAAAGACACAAAAGAGATTAAAGAGACGAAAGAGACGAAAGAGACAAAAGAGACAAAAGAGACAAAAGATACACAAGGGACAAAAGAGAGAAAAGAGACAAAAGATACAAAAAAGACGAAAGAGACGAAAGGGACGAAAGAGACAAAAGGAACTAAAGACACAAAAGAGATTAAAGAGACGAAAGAGACGAAAGAGACAAAAGAGACAAAAGATACAAAAGGGACGAAAGAGACAAAAGAGACAAAAGATACAAAAGGGACAAAAGAGACAAAAGAGACAAAAAGACGAAAGAGACAAAAGAGACAAAAGAGACAAAAAAGACGAAAGAGACGAAAGAGACAAAAGATACAAAAGAGACAAAAGAGACAAAAGAGACAAAAGAGACAAAAGATACAAAAAGACGAAAGAGACAAAAGAGACAAAAGAGACAAAAGAGACAAAAGATACAAAAGAGACAAAAAAGACGAAAGAGACGAAAGAGACAAAAGATACAAAAGAGACAAAAGATACAAAAAAGATGAAAGAGACGAAAGGGACGAAAGAGACAAAAGGAACTAAAGACACAAAAGAGATTAAAGAGACGAAAGAGACGAAAGAGACGAAAGAGACAAAAGAGACAAAAGAGACAAAAGATACAAAAGAGACAAAAGAGACAAAAGATACAAAAAAGATGAAAGAGACGAAAGGGACGACAGAGACAAAAGGAACTAAAGACACAAAAGAGATTAAAGAGACGAAAGAGACGAAAGAGACGAAAGAGACAAAAGAGACAAAAGATACAAAAGAGTCAAAAGAGACAAAAGATACAAAAAAGACGAAAGAGACGAAAGAGACAAAAGAGACAAAAGAGACAAAAGATACAAAAAAGACGAAAGAGACGAAAGAGACAAAAGAGACAAAAGAGACAAAAAGACGAAAGAGACAAAAGAGACAAAAGAGACAAAAGAGACAAAAAAAAAGATACAAAAGGGACGAAAGAGACAAAAAAGACGAAAGAGACAAAAGATACAAAAGAGACAAAAGATACAAAAAAGACGAAAGAGACGAAAGAGACAAAAGATACAAAAGAGACAAAAGAGACAAAAGATACAAAAGAGACAAAAGAGACAAAAGATACAAAAAGATGAAAGAGACAAAAGGGACGAAAGAGACAAAAGGAACTAAAGACACAAAAGATATTAAAGCGACGAAAGAGAAGAAAGAGACAAAAGAGACAAAAGAGACAAAAACGATGAAAGAGACGAAAGGGACGAAAGAGACAAAAGAGACAAAAGAGACAAAAGATACAAAAGAGACAAAAGGAACTAAAGACACAAAAGAGATTAAAGAGACGAAAGAGACGAAAGAGACAAAAGAGACAAAAGATACAAAAGAGACAAAAGCGACAAAAGAGACAAAAGATACAAAAGAGACAAAAGAGACAAAAAAGACGAAAGAGACGAAAGAGACAAAAGATACAAAAGAGACAAAAGATACAAAAGAGTCAAAAGAGACAAAGGATACAAAAGGGACAAAAGATACAAAAGAGACGAAAGAGAGAAAAGAGACAAAAGGGACAAAATATACAAAAGAGACGAAAGAGACAAAAGAGACAAAAGGGACAAAAGATACAAAAGGGACGAAAGAGACAAAAGATACAAAAAAGATGAAGAGAGACGAATGGGACGAAAGAGACAAAAGGAACTAAAGACACAAAAGAGATTAAAGAGACGAAAGAGACGAAAGAGACAAAAGATACAAAAGAGACAAAAGAGACAAAAGATACAAAAGGGACGAAAGAGACAAAAGATACAAAAAAGATGAAAGAGACGAAAGGGACGAAAGAGACAAAAGGAACTAAAGACACAAAAGAGATTAAAGAGACGAAAGAGACGAAAGAGACAAAAGAGACAAAAGAGACAAAAACGATGAAAGAGACGAAAGGGACGAAAGAGACAAAAGAGACAAAAGAGACAAAAGATACAAAAGAGACAAAAGGAACTAAAGACACAAAAGAGATTAAAGAGACGAAAGAGACGAAAGAGACAAAAGAGACAAAAGATACAAAAGAGACAAAAGCGACAAAAGAGACAAAAGATACAAAAGAGACAAAAGAGACAAAAAAGACGAAAGAGACGAAAGAGACAAAAGATACAAAAGAGACAAAAGATACAAAAGAGTCAAAAGAGACAAAGGATACAAAAGGGACAAAAGATACAAAAGAGACGAAAGAGAGAAAAGAGACAAAAGGGACAAAATATACAAAAGAGACGAAAGAGACAAAAGAGACAAAAGGGACAAAAGATACAAAAGGGACGAAAGAGACAAAAGATACAAAAAAGATGAAGAGAGACGAATGGGACGAAAGAGACAAAAGGAACTAAAGACACAAAAGAGATTAAAGAGACGAAAGAGACGAAAGAGACAAAAGATACAAAAGAGACAAAAGAGACAAAAGATACAAAAGGGACGAAAGAGACAAAAGATACAAAAAAGATGAAAGAGACGAAAGGGACGAAAGAGACAAAAGGAACTAAAGACACAAAAGAGATTAAAGAGACGAAAGAGACGAAAGAGACAAAAGAGACAAAAGATACAAAAGGGACGAAAGAGACAAAAGAGACAAAAGAGACAAAAGAGACAAAATAGATGAAAGAGACGAAAGGGACGAAAGAGACAAAAGGAACTAAAGACACAAAAGAGATTAAAGAGACGAAAGAGACGAATGAGACAAAAGAGACAAAAGATACAAAAGGGACGAAAGAGACAAAAGAGACAAAAGAGACAAGAAAGATGAAAGAGACGAAAGGGACGAAAGAGACAAAAGGAACTAAAGACACAAAAGAGATTAAAGAGACGAAAGAGACGAATGAGACAAAAGAGACAAAAGATACAAAAGGGACGAAAGAGACAAAAGAGACAAAAGATACAAAAGAGACAAAAGCGACAAGAAAGATGAAAGAGACGAAAGGGACGAAAGAGACAAAAGGAACTAAAGACACAAAAGAGATTAAAGAGACGAAAGAGACGAAAGAGACAAAAGAGACAAAAAAGACAAAAGAGACAAAAGAGACAAAAAAGATGAAAGGGACGAAAGGGACGAAAGAGACAAAAGAGACAAAAGAGACAAAAGAGACAAAAGATACAAAAGAGACAAAAAAGACGAATGAGACGAAAGAGACAAAAGATACAAAAGAGACAAAAGATACAAAAGAGACAAAAGAGACAAAAAAGACGAATGAGACGAAAGAGACAAAAGATACAAAAGAGACAAAAGAGACAAAAGATACAAAAAAGACGAAAGAGACGAAAGAGACAAAAGACACAAAAGAGACAAAAGATACAAAAAAGATGAAAGAGACGAAAGGGACGAAAGAGACAAAAGGAACTAAAGACACAAAAGAGATTAAAGAGACGAAAGAGACGAAAGGGACAAAAGAGACAAAAGATACAAAAGGGACAAAAGAGACAAAAGAGACAAAAGAGACAAAAAAGACGAATGAGACGAAAGAGACAAAAGATACAAAAGAGACAAAGGATACAAAAGAGACAAAAGAGACAAAAGATACAAAAAAGACGAAAGAGACGAAAGAGACAAAAGATACAAAAGAGACAAAAGAGACAAAAGATACAAAAGAGACAAAAGTGACAAAAGATACAAAAAGATGAAATAGACGAAAGGGACGAAAGAGATAAAAGAGACAAAAGAGACAAAAGATACAAAAGGGACGAAAGAGACAAAAGATACAAAAAAGATGAAAGAGACGAAAGGGACGAAAGTGACAAAAGGAACTAAAGACACAAAAGAGATTAAAGAGACGAAAGAGACGAAAGAGACGAAAGAGACAAAAGAGACAAAAGATACAAAAGAGACAAAAGTGACAAAAGATACAAAAAGATGAAAGAGACGAAAGGGACGAAAGAGACAAAAGAGTCAAAAGAGACAAAAGATACAAAAGGGACGAAAGAGACAAAAGATACAAAAAAGATGAAAGAGACGAAAGGGACGAAAGTGACAAAAGGACCTAAAGACACAAAAGAGATTAAAGAGACGAAAGAGACGAAAGAGACAAAAGAGACAAAAGATACAAAAGGGACAAAAGAGACGAAAGAGACAAAAGATACAAAAAAGACGAAAGAGACGAAAGGGACGAAAGAGACAAAAGGAACTAAAGACACAAAAGAGATTAAAGAGACGAAAGAGACGAAAGAGACAAAAGAGACAAAAGATACAAAAGGGACGAAAGAGACAAAAGAGACAAAGGATACAAAAGAGACAAAAGAGACAAAAGAGACAAAAGAGACAAAAAGACGAAAGAGACAAAAGAAACAAAAGAGACAAAAGAGACAAAAAAGACGAAAGAGACGATAGAGACAAAAGAGACAAAAGAGACAAAAAAGATGAAAGGGACGAAAGGGACGAAAGAGACAAAAGAGACAAAAGAGACAAAAGATACAAAAGAGACAAAAAAGACGAATGAGACGAAAGAGACAAAAGATACAAAAGAGACAAAAGATACAAAAGAGACAAAAGAGACAAAAAAGACGAATGAGACGAAAGAGACAAAAGAAACAAAAGAGACAAAAGAGACAAAAGATACAAAAAAGACGAAAGAGACGAAAGAGACAAAAGACACAAAAGAGACAAAAGATACAAAAAAGGTGAAAGAGACGAAAGGGACGAAAGAGACAAAAGGAACTCAAGACACAAAAGAGATTAAAGAGACGAAAGAGACGAAAGGGACAAAAGAGACAAAAGATACAAAAGGGACAAAAGAGACAAAAGGGACAAAAGAGACAAAAAAGACGAATGAGACGAAAGAGACAAAAGATACAAAAGAGACAAAAGATACAAAAGAGACAAAAGAGACAAAAGATACAAAAAAGACGAAAGAGACGAAAGAGACAAAAGATACAAAAGAGACAAAAGAGACAAAAGATACAAAAGAGACAAAAGTGACAAAAGATACAAAAAGATGAAAGAGACGAAAGGGACGATAGAGACAAAAGAGACAAAAGATACAAAAGGGACGAAAGAGACAAAAGATACAAAAAAGATGAAAGAGACGAAAGGGACGAAAGTGACAAAAGGACCTAAAGACACAAAAGAGATTAAAGAGACGAAAGAGACGAAAGAGACAAAAGAGACAAAAGATACAAAAGGGACAAAAGAGACAAAAGAGACAAAAGATACAAAAAAGACGAAAGAGACGAAAGGGACGAAAGAGACAAAAGGAACTAAAGACACAAAAGAGATTAAAGAGACGAAAGAGACGAAAGAGACAAAAGAGACAAAAGATACAAAAGGGACGAAAGAGACAAAAGAGACAAAAGATACAAAAGAGACAAAAGAGACAAAAGAGACAAAAAGACGAAAGAGACAAAAGAGACAAAAGAGACAAAAGAGACAAAAAAGACGAAAGAGACGAAAGAGACAAAAGATACAAAAGAGACAAAAGAGACAAAAGATACAAAAGAGACAAAAGAGACAAAAGATACAAAAAGACGAAAGAGACAAAAGAGACAAAAGAGACAAAAGGGACAAAAGATACAAAAGAGACAAAAAAGACGAAAGAGACGAAAGAGACAAAAGATACAAAAGAGACAAAAGATACAAAAAAGATGAAAGAGACGAAAGGGACGAAAGAGACAAAAGGAACTAAAGACACAAAAGAGATTAAAGAGACGAAAGAGACGAAAGAGACGAAAGGGACAAAAGAGACAAAAGATACAAAAGAGACAAAAGAGACAAAAGAGACAAAAGATACAAAAAAGATGAAAGAGACGAAAGGGACGAAAGAGACAAAAGGAACTAAAGACACAAAAAGATTAAAGAGACGAAAGAGACGAAAGAGACGAAAGAGACGAAAGAGACAAAAGAGACAAAAGATACAAAAGAGTCAAAAGAGACAAAAGATACAAAAAAGACGAAAGAGACGAAAGAGACAAAAGAGACAAAAGAGACAAAAGATACAAAAAAGACGAAAGAGACGAAAGAGACAAAAGAGACAAAAGAGACAAAAGAGACAAAAAGACGAAAGAGACAAAAGAGACAAAAGAGACAAAAGAGACAAAAGATACAAAAGGGACGAAAGTGACAAAAAAGACGAAAGAGACAAAAGATACAAAAGAGACAAAAGATACAAAAAAGACGAAAGAGACGAAAGAGACAAAAGATACAAAAGAGACAAAAGAGACAAAAGATACAAAAGAGACAAAAGAGACAAAAGATACAAAAAGATGAAAGAGACAAAAGGGACGAAAGAGACAAAAGGAACTAAAGACACAAAAGATATTAAAGCGACGAAAGAGAAGCAAGAGACAAAAGAGACAAAAGAGACAAAAACGATGAAAGAGACGAAAGGGACGAAAGAGACAAAAGAGACAAAAGAGACAAAAGATACAAAAGAGACAAAAGGAACTAAAGACACAAAAGAGATTAAAGAGACGAAAGAGACGAAAGAGACAAAAGAGACAAAAGATACAAAAGAGACAAAAGCGACAAAAGATACAAAAGATACAAAAGAGACAAAAGAGACAAAAAAGACGAAAGAGACGAAAGAGACAAAAGATACAAAAGAGACAAAAGATACAAAAGAGACAAAAGAGACAAAGGATACAAAAGGGACAAAAGATACAAAAGAGACGAAAGAGAGAAAAGGGACAAAAGGGACAAAATATACAAAAGAGACGAAAGAGACAAAAGAAACAAAAGGGACAAAAGATACAAAAGGGACGAAAGAGACAAAAGATACAAAAAAGATGAAGAGAGACGAATGGGACGAAAGAGACAAAAGGAACTAAAGACACAAAAGAGATTAAAGAGACGAAAGAGACGAAAGAGACAAAAGAGACAAAAGATACAAAAGAGTCAAAAGAGACAAAAGATACAAAAAAGACGAAAGAGACGAAAGAGACAAAAGAGACAAAAGAGACAAAAGATACAAAAAAGACGAAAGAGACGAAAGAGACAAAAGAGACAAAAGAGACAAAAGAGACAAAAAGACGAAAGAGACAAAAGAGACAAAAGAGACAAAAGAGACAAAAAAAGATACAAAAGGGACGAAAGAGACAAAAAAGACGAAAGAGACAAAAGATACAAAAGAGACAAAAGATACAAAAAAGACGAAAGAGACGAAAGAGACAAAAGATACAAAAGAGACAAAAGAGACAAAAGATACAAAAGAGACAAAAGAGACAAAAGATACAAAAAGATGAAAGAGACAAAAGGGACGAAAGAGACAAAAGGAACTAAAGACACAAAAGATATTAAAGCGACGAAAGAGAAGAAAGAGACAAAAGAGACAAAAGAGACAAAAACGATGAAAGAGACGAAAGGGACGAAAGAGACAAAAGAGACAAAAGAGACAAAAGATACAAAAGAGACAAAAGGAACTAAAGACACAAAAGAGATTAAAGAGACGAAAGAGACGAAAGAGACAAAAGAGACAAAAGATACAAAAGAGACAAAAGCGACAAAAGAGACAAAAGATACAAAAGAGACAAAAGAGACAAAAAAGACGAAAGGGACGAAAGAGACAAAAGATACAAAAGAGACAAAAGATACAAAAGAGTCAAAAGAGACAAAGGATACAAAAGGGACAAAAGATACAAAAGAGACGAAAGAGAGAAAAGAGACAAAAGGGACAAAATATACAAAAGAGACGAAAGAGACAAAAGAGACAAAAGGGACCAAAGATACAAAAGGGACGAAAGAGACAAAAGATACAAAAAAGATGAAGAGAGACGAATGGGACGAAAGAGACAAAAGGAACTAAAGACACAAAAGAGATTAAAGAGACGAAAGAGACGAAAGAGACAAAAGATACAAAAGAGACAAAAGAGACAAAAGATACAAAAGGGACGAAAGAGACAAAAGATACAAAAAAGATGAAAGAGACGAAAGGGACGAAAGTGACAAAAGGAACTAAAGACACAAAAGAGATTAAAGAGACGAAAGAGACGAAAGAGACGAAAGAGTCGAAAGAGACAAAAGAGACAAAAGAGACAAAAGAGACAAAAGAGACAAAAGAGACAAAAAAGATGAAAGAGACGAAAGGGACGAAAGAGACAAAAGGAACTAAAGACACAAAAGAGATTAAAGAGACGAAAGAGACGAATGAGACAAAAGAGACAAAAGATACAAAAGGGACGAAAGAGACAAAAGGGACAAAAGAGACAAGAAAGATGAAAGAGACGAAAGGGACGAAAGAGACAAAAGGAACTAAAGACACAAAAGAGATTAAAGAGACGAAAGAGACGAATGAGACAAAAGAGACAAAAGATACAAAAGGGACGAAAGAGACAAAAGAGACAAAAGATACAAAAGAGACAAAAGCGACAAGAAAGATGAAAGAGACGAAAGGGACGAAAGAGACAAAAGGAACTAAAGACACAAAAGAGATTAAAGAGACGAAAGAGACGAAAGAGACAAAAGAGACAAAAAAGACAAAAGAGACAAAAGAGACAAAAAAGATGAAAGGGACGAAAGGGACGAAAGAGACAAAAGAGACAAAAGAGACAAAAGAGACAAAAGATACAAAAGAGACAAAAAAGACGAATGAGACGAAAGAGACAAAAGATACAAAAGAGACAAAAGATACAAAAGAGACAAAAGAGACAAAAAAGACGAATGAGACGAAAGAGACAAAAGATACAAAAGAGACAAAAGAGACAAAAGATACAAAAAAGACGAAAGAGACGAAAGAGACAAAAGACACAAAAGAGACAAAAGATACAAAAAAGATGAAAGAGACGAAAGGGACGAAAGGGACAAAAGGAACTAAAGACACAAAAGAGATTAAAGAGACGAAAGAGACGAAAGGGACAAAAGAGACAAAAGATACAAAAGGGACAAAAGAGACAAAAGAGACAAAAGAGACAAAAAAGACGAATGAGACGAAAGAGACAAAAGATACAAAAGAGACAAAAGATACAAAAGAGACAAAAGAGACAAAAGATACAAAAAAGACGAAAGAGACGAAAGAGACAAAAGATACAAAAGAGACAAAAGAGACAAAAGATACAAAAGAGACAAAAGTGACAAAAGATACAAAAAGATGAAAGGGACGAAAGGGACGAAAGAGACAAAAGAGACAAAAGAGACAAAAGATACAAAAGGGACGAAAGAGACAAAAGATACAAAATAGATGAAAGAGACGAAAGGGACGAAAGTGACAAAAGGAACTAAAGACACAAAAGAGATTAAAGAGACGAAAGAGACGAAAGAGACGAAAGAGACAAAAGAGACAAAAGATACAAAAGCGACAAAAGTGACAAAAGATACAAAAAGATGAAAGAGACGAAAGGGACGAAAGAGACAAAAGAGACAAAAGAGACAAAAGATACAAAAGGGACGAAAGAGACAAAAGATACAAAAAAGATGAAAGAGACGAAAGGGACGAAAGTGACAAAAGGAACTAAAGACACAAAAGAGATTAAAGAGACGAAAGAGACGAAAGAGACAAAAGAGACAAAAGATACAAAAGGGACAAAAGAGACAAAAGAGACAAAAGATACAAAAAAGACGAAAGAGACGAAAGGGACGAAAGAGACAAAAGGAACTAAAGACACAAAAGAGATTAAAGAGACGAAAGAGACGAAAGAGACAAAAGAGACAAAAGATACAAAAGGGACGAAAGAGACAAAAGAGACAAAAGATACAAAAGAGACAAAAGAGACAAAAGAGACAAAAGAGACAAAAAGACGAAAGAGACAAAAGAGACAAAAGAGACAAAAGAGACAAAAAAAGACGAAAGAGACGAAAGAGACAAAAGAGACAAAAGAGACAAAAAAGATGAAAGGGACGAAAGGGACGAAAGAGACAAAAGAGACAAAAGAGACAAAAGATACAAAAGAGACAAAAAAGACGAATGAGACGAAAGAGACAAAAGATACAAAAGAGACAAAAGATACAAAAAAGACGAATGAGACGAAAGAGACAAAAGATACAAAAGAGACAAAAGAGACAAAAGATACAAAAAAGACGAAAGAGACGAAAGAGACAAAAGACACAAAAGAGACAAAAGATACAAAAAAGATGAAAGAGACGAAAGGGACGAAAGAGACAAAAGGAACTAAAGACACAAAAGAGATTAAAGAGACGAAAGAGACGAAAGGGACAAAAGAGACAAAAGATACAAAAGGGACAAAAGAGACAAAAGGGACAAAAGAGACAAAAAAGACGAATGAGACGAAAGAGACAAAAGATACAAAAGAGACAAAAGATACAAAAGAGACAAAAGAGACAAAAGATAAAAAAAAGACGAAAGAGACGAAAGAGACAAAAGATACAAAAGAGACAAAAGAGACAAAAGATACAAAAGAGACAAAAGTGACAAAAGATACAAAAAGATGAAAGAGACGAAAGGGACGAAAGAGACAAAAGAGACAAAAGAGACAAAAGATACAAAAGGGACGAAAGAGACAAAAGATACAAAAAAGATGAAAGAGACGAAAGGGACGAAAGTGACAAAAGGACCTAAAGACACAAAAGAGATTAAAGAGACGAAAGAGACGAAAGAGACAAAAGAGACAAAAGATACAAAAGGGACAAAAGAGACAAAAGAGACAAAAGATACAAAAAAGACGAAAGAGACGAAAGGGACGAAAGAGACAAAAGGAACTAAAGACACAAAAGAGATTAAAGAGACGAAAGAGACGAAAGAGACAAAAGAGACAAAAGATACAAAAGG
Organism: Meconema thalassinum; assembly: GCA_946902985.2. Lineage (NCBI taxonomy): Eukaryota > Metazoa > Arthropoda > Insecta > Orthoptera > Tettigoniidae > Meconema > Meconema thalassinum. The sequence continues at coordinate 139,374,299 of OX336401.1, forward strand.
GACGAAAGAGACAAAAGAGACAAAAGAGACAAAAGAGACAAAAAGACGAAAGAGACAAAAGAGACAAAAGAGACAAAAGAGACAAAAAAGACGAAAGAGACGAAAGAGACAAAAGATACAAAAGAGACAAAAGAGACAAAAGATACAAAAGAGACAAAAGAGACAAAAGATACAAAAAGACGAAAGAGACAAAAGAGACAAAAGAGACAAAAGGGACAAAAGATACAAAAGAGACAAAAAAGACGAAAGAGACGAAAGAGACAAAAGATACAAAAGAGACAAAAGATACAAAAAAGACGAAAGAGACGAAAGGGACGAAAGAGACAAAAGGAACTAAAGACACAAAAGAGATTAAAGAGACGAAAGAGACGAAAGAGACGAAAGAGACGAAAGAGACGAAAGGGACAAAAGAGACAAAAGATACAAAAGAGACAAAAGAGACAAAAGAGACAAAAGATACAAAAAAGATGAAAGAGACGAAAGGGACGAAAGAGACAAAAGGAACTAAAGACACAAAAAGATTAAAGAGACGAAAGAGACGAAAGAGACGAAAGAGACGAAAGAGACAAAAGAGACAAAAGATACAAAAGAGTCAAAAGAGACAAAAGATACAAAAAAGACGAAAGAGACGAAAGAGACAAAAGAGACAAAAGAGACAAAAGATACAAAAAAGACGAAAGAGACGAAAGAGACAAAAGAGACAAAAGAGACAAAAGAGACAAAAAGACGAAAGAGACAAAAGAGACAAAAGAGACAAAAGAGACAAAAGATACAAAAGGGACGAAAGTGACAAAAAAGACGAAAGAGACAAAAGATACAAAAGAGACAAAAGATACAAAAAAGACGAAAGAGACGAAAGAGACAAAAGATACAAAAGAGACAAAAGAGACAAAAGATACAAAAGAGACAAAAGAGACAAAAGATACAAAAAGATGAAAGAGACAAAAGGGACGAAAGAGACAAAAGGAACTAAAGACACAAAAGATATTAAAGCGACGAAAGAGAAGAAAGAGACAAAAGAGACAAAAGAGACAAAAACGATGAAAGAGACGAAAGGGACGAAAGAGACAAAAGAGACAAAAGAGACAAAAGATACAAAAGAGACAAAAGGAACTAAAGACACAAAAGAGATTAAAGAGACGAAAGAGACGAAAGAGACAAAAGAGACAAAAGATACAAAAGAGACAAAAGCGACAAAAGATACAAAAGATACAAAAGAGACAAAAGAGACAAAAAAGACGAAAGAGACGAAAGAGACAAAAGATACAAAAGAGACAAAAGATACAAAAGAGACAAAAGAGACAAAGGATACAAAAGGGACAAAAGATACAAAAGAGACGAAAGAGAGAAAAGGGACAAAAGGGACAAAATATACAAAAGAGACGAAAGAGACAAAAGAGACAAAAGGGACAAAAGATACAAAAGGGACGAAAGAGACAAAAGATACAAAAAAGATGAAGAGAGACGAATGGGACGAAAGAGACAAAAGGAACTAAAGACACAAAAGAGATTAAAGAGACGAAAGAGACGAAAGAGACAAAAGATACAAAAGAGACAAAAGAGACAAAAGATACAAAAGGGACGAAAGAGACAAAAGATACAAAAAAGATGAAAGAGACGAAAGGGACGAAAGAGACAAAAGGAACTAAAGACACAAAAGAGATTAAAGAGACGAAAGAGACGAAAGAGACAAAAGAGACAAAAGATACAAAAGGGACGAAAGAGTCAAAAGAGACAAAAGAGACAAAAGAGACAAAAAAGATGAAAGAGACGAAAGGGACGAAAGAGACAAAAGGAACTAAAGACACAAAAGAGATTAAAGAGACGAAAGAGACGAATGAGACAAAAGAGACAAAAGATACAAAAGGGACGAAAGAGACAAAAGAGACAAAAGAGACAAAAGAGACAAAAGAGACAAAAGAGACAAGAAAGATGAAAGAGACGAAAGGGACGAAAGAGACAAAAGGAACTAAAGACACAAAAGAGATTAAAGAGACGAAAGAGACGAAAGAGACAAAAGAGACAAAAGATACAAAAGAGACAAAAGATACAAAAGAGACAAAAGGAACTAAAGACACAAAAGAGATTAAAGAGACGAAAGAGACGAAAGAGACAAAAGAGACAAAAGATACAAAAGAGACAAAAGAGACAAAAGAGACAAAAGATACAAAAGAGACAAAAGAGACAAAAAAGACGAAAGAGACGAAAGAGACAAAAGATACAAAAGAGACAAAAGATACAAAAGATTCAAAAAAGACGAAAGAGACGAGAGGGACGAAAGAGACAAAAGGAACTAAAGACACAAAAGAGATTAAAGAGACGAAAGAGACAAAAGATACAAAAGAGACAAAAGATTCAAAAAAGATGAAAGAGACGAAAGAGACGAAAGAGACAAAAGAGACAAAAGAGACAAAAGAGACAAAAGATACAAAAAAGACGAAAGAGACGAAAGAGACAAAAAGATGAAAGAGACGAAAGGGACGAAAGAGACAAAAGGAACTAAAGACACAAAAGAGATTAAAGAGACGAAAGAGACGAAAGAGACGAAAGAGGCAAAAGAGACAAAAGAGACAAAGGATACAAAAGAGACAAAAGAGACAAAAGATTCAAAAAAGATGAAAGAGACGAAAGAGACGAAAGAGACAAAAGAGACAAAAGATACAAAAGAGACAAAAGAGACAAAAGATACAAAAAAGACGAAAGAGACGAAAGAGACAAAAAGATGAAAGAGACGAAAGGGACGAATGAGACAAAAGGAACTAAAGACACAAAAGAGATTAAAGAGACGAAAGAGACGAATGAGACGAAAGAGGCAAAAGAGACAAAAGAGACAAAAGATACAAAAGAGACAAAAGATACAAAAGATTCAAGAAAGACGAAAGAGACGAGGGGGACGAAAGAGACGAGAGGGACGAAAGAGACAAAAGGAACTAAAGACACAAAATAGATTAAAGAGACGAAAGAGACGAAAGAGGCAAAAGAGACAAAAGAGACAGAAGATACAAAAGAGACAAAAGAGACAAAAGATTCAAAAAAGACGAAAGAGACGAGAGGGACGAAAGAGACAAAAGGAACTAAAGACACAAAAGAGATTAAAGAGACGAAAGAGACGAAAGAGACAAAAGAGACAAAAGAGACAAAAGATTCAAAAAAGATGAAAGAGACGAAAGGGACGAAAGAGATAAAAGGAACTAAAGACACAAAAGAGACGAAAGAGACGATAGAGACAAAAGAGACAAAAGAGACGAAAGTGACAAAAAAAAGAAAGAGATGAAAGAGACAAAAGAAACAAAAGAGACGATAGAGCCAAAGGAGGCAAAAGGGACAAAAGAGACGAAAGAGACAAAAAAGGCAAAAAGGACGAAAAAGGCAAAATTACAAAGAGGGACAAAAAAGGCAAAAAGACAAAATAAGACAAAGAAACAAAACAGACAAAGGAGACAGAAGACAAAAAAGACAACAGAGACAAAAGATACGAGAAAAGAAAGGAACAAAAAGACTAAGAAGAGACGAAAAAGTCAAAAACGAAAATTGACACAAAAGAGACGAGACCAAAGATACGAAAGAGACAAAATAGACAAAGATGACAAGAGACAAAAACGACTAAAACGGCAAAAGGGACAAAAACGACAAAAGAGACACGACACAAAAAAGAAAAAAAAATACATAAGGGACAAGTGACAATAAAAAGACTAAAAGGACAAAAGAGACAAGACAAGATGCTATTTATAGTTTCAAGGAGCCTAACATCTAGGTTATCGGCCTCTGATGAGATGGGGGACAGCGATTAATGGGAATTATTATTAATAGTCTAACAATGTTATTGGTCTTACGTCCCTTTTAACTACTGCCGCTTTTAGGGACTCCGGGGTGCCGGAGATTTGTCTGGAGCGTGGCGCTCTATGGGAGAGAAACTTGCACTATTGGTGCAGCAGAAAAGAAGAGAATTGAAGCTTTTGAAATGTGGTGTTACAGGAGAATGATGAAGATCAGATGGGTAGAAAGGGTTACAAATGAAGAGGTATTGAGATGATTGGGAGAGGAGAGATGTTTCTGGCGACTGCTAATGAAGAGGAGAGATAGGTTGGTAGGACACTTACTAAGACACCTAGGAATAACAAGCTTAGTTATGGAAGGAAGGGTCGAGGACAAGAACTGTAGAGGTAGACCATGGTTAGAATATGTATAACAGATTGCCTCGGATGTACGGTGTGGTAGCTATGTATAGATGAAACGATTAACTCATAACAGGAAGCCATGGAGCGCTGCATCAAACCAGTCAAAAGACTGAAGACTCAAACAACAATAACAACTATTATTATTATTATTATTATTATTATTAATAATAATTTTTAATATTAGTATTAAAACAACGAGAGCCTCCGTGGCTTAGGCGGCAGCACGCCGGCCTCTCACCGCTGGGTCCGTGGTTCAAATCCCGGTCACTCCATGTGAGATCTGTGCTGGACAAAACGGAGGCAGACAGGTTTTTCTCCGGGTACTCCGGTTTTCCCTGTCAAAAATTTCATTCCAGCAACACTCTCCACTATCATTTCATTTCATCTGTCATTCATTTAATCATTGCCCCAGAGGAGTGCGACAGGCTTCGGCAGCCGGCACAGTTCATATCCTCGCCGCTAGATGGGGGCTTCATTCATTCCATTCCTGACCCGGTCGGAGACTGGAAGCAGGCTGTGGATTTTCATTAAAACAACGCTCCATGATTCAAATCTTAGGGAATTTTGAGACCATCTAGGGATATTTCACCAACACAGGTTGCCCACCATGAGGAAACCCCGATCACAGCATTTCCAAGAAACCAGGCCACAATCTCCAGAAGTGGATAGACAGGTGGACTAGTAACAATCAACAGCAAACCCTTTGTTCGGACCGATAACATCATCATCAGTCTTTGTTCGTCAGCGCTGCTGGCAATTGAAATCCAAGCTATAGAAGAATACTCGACCAACCAGAGCAGATCTCATATTATTACAGATGGAATTATAAAAACAAAATTTTCTCACGCTTGGCTACGTCAGGTTGTATTAACTGTGTTTTCACAGCAATGTTTATTATAATGTTCAACTGAGAATTTCCGCTCTCCTTGGTAACTCTGAATTATATACAGTCTGAGTAAACACACTTTGTTTATCCACAGTTCATATTCGTTCCAAATCGCACGGTGCTGATGTGCACTGGAAATACAGCCCTGCGATATAAAACTTATTTCAGCACCGTTTGAGTATTTTCAATTGTTGTTGTTGTCTGAGTCTTCAGTCTTTTGACTGGTTTGATGCAGCCCTCCATGCCTCCCTGTCCTGAGCTAATTGTTTCATCTCTACATAGCTACCACAACCTACATCCGAGGCAACCTGTTTAACATATTCTAACCTTGGTCTACCCCTACAGTTCTTGTCTTCGACTCTTCCTTCCATAGCTAAGCTTGCTATTTCTGTGTGTTTAGTATGTGTCCAACCAACCTATCTCTTCACTTCATTATCAGTCGCCAAAAACATTTCTCCTCTCCCACTCGTCTTAATACCTCTTCGTTTGTAACCTTATCTACCCATCTGATCTTCATCATTCTCCTGTAACACCACATTTCAAACGCTTCAATTCTCCTCTTTTGTGCTGCACCAATAGTCCAAGTTTCACTTCCATAGAGCACCACGCTCCAGACAAAGGCTTTCAAAACTGACTTCCTAATGCCTAAATCTAAATTCGATGTCAACAGATTCCTTTTCGGCAGAAATGCTGTCCTTGCCTGAGCCAACCTACTTTTTATATCCTCTTCGCTTCGTCCATCACTGGTTATTTAGCTTCGTAAGTGACAGAAGTCTCCTACTTCCTTTAGCTTTTCACCTGCCAATTTGATGTCCATAGATGTTTCAGATATATTTCGGCTGCATTCCAATATTTTTGTTTTACATTTATTGATTTTCATTACGAATTCTTTCCTCAAGACGGACTAATAAGCAAAGAAGGAAATCGGAGTAAAAATAAAGTAGGACTAAAGATTCAAAGAGAAATAATTTGCTAAGGACATTGTCAACTTAGCCGCTTCACCAAATTATTTAAACGGGTTTTAATGGTGAAAAACATTTCTTAACAAAAACGTAAAATTAGGCAATTTTCTGAATTGTGTCAAACATTGAAGAACTAAAGGATCTGGATGCTTAGGCTCTGCCACGTTAGGTGAGAGCCGTAGTTAAGTTGGCAGCACGGTAGCTGCTGACAGCGCGGCTGCTGCCGCTTGTATCAAAACAAAACCAACAACAAACAGTCCACTTAGAGATTTCTGTTTCTTGAGCTAATTTGCGTATTGATTTACTTGGACATCGCAGCATTATATCGGAAATTTCATCAAGTTTTTCGTCTGTTAACAGCGTAGGCGTGCCTGTTCCTGGTACATCGTGAACTGAGCCGGTCACACGAAATTTACGTATCAAATCCCGAACGCTATCCCGGGTTGGACACTTTGAATTAGGAAACCGCGCATGAAATTTTAGATTTTCATTTTCTGTAAAGCGATCGCCTTCACGTAAAACGTATTCCACCAAAAACGCTCTCTCTTCAGTAGTAAACATTACCGCCTGTATCCTGTTGCTCTATTCCAATAATCTAAACGCTCCCTTATTGTATTCTCACTGACGCTCTCCACAGCACAGCACAGCACAGCACACACATGTGTTCTGATATCCTGTCGACCTTGGAGAAGACAAGCTAGTACCTGGCTGTCGGCGAGTGAGCGAAAGGTCTGCCAACTTAACTCCGGCTCTCACCTAACGTAGCAGTGCCTAGGCACTGCGGAGAACATTCCCTGACGCACTGTAGTAGTCGCGTATGATGTGTAACATGTGACATGTTATCCTACTATGTGTCTGCCGGGAGCGAAAATCCCTTGTTAACAGTGAACTCCGTTGGTCATTGAAATAACTAGCCTACTTGTAAAACTCCAGTGCCAAATCCTGACCGATGCGCATGCGCGAAGTACGTCGTGGTACGAATGATTTATTTTAGGAATATCTTTAATGAGGCCTCCAAACCTTGAAGTAACAGTATGCGATATACATTCCACATCAAAAGTATGAAGATTTAATAAAGCATAATTGTTTTCAGCAAATATGATATAATGAATATTTTCACTCTGAAGAACGACAACTTGAAAATGATTTATTGTAGAAATATCTATAATGGGGCCTCCAAACCTTGAAGTAAACCGTATGCGATATGCATTCCACATAGGGCTGTATGTTGGCCGACAGTACCTCGAATGCTTACATTAAATAAGAATACAGCAAACGTATGAAGATTTAATACATCATAATTGTTTTCAGCAAATATGATATAATGCATATTTTCACACCAAAGAACGACAATTTGAAGAAGATTTATTGTAGAAATATCTTCAATGGGTCCTCCAAAACTTGAAGTAACCGTATCCGATATACATTCCACATGAAAAGTGTGAAGATTTAATAAATCATAATTATTTTCAGCAAATATGATATACCCGGTAACGAATATTTTCACACCAAAGAACGACAACTTGAAGATGATTTATTGTAGGAATATCTTTAATGGCGCCTCCAAACCTTGAAGTAACCGTATGCGATATACATTCCACATAGCCACATGGCCGATAGTTCGTCGTGGTATCAATCTCTGCCACCACGTGCGCTCATTACTTCCGTCCCATCCATTTCCGTTTCATTGTTTCCGTCCCATCCATTTCCGTTACTTTTTTCAAAATCATCCCCACAAAAAATATACAGATACCGAGTGGAAAGATGTTACACATCAAACACGAAATTCCATAAATCGATTCCAGCCTAAATCACTTGTTTCTTAACTCGTTTTCTTTCTGATTTTGGGGCGTGGTGGCTCAGCGGTCTAGCTGTATGCCTCTCACCAAGGCGGCCCGGGTTCGATTCCCGGTCAATGCATGTGAGATTTTCGAAGTGAAATGCCATGTCCTGTGGTTCGGATTCCACGTAAAAAGGAGGTCCCGTGGCTCATAATCACTAGATTCACGGTCACGTAAAACTACAATCTTCCTTCCTTCCTTCCTTCTTTCTGATTCAAATCCTAGCCAAATTATTTACATAACTCATCCCTTAATGTAATCCTTGGTTCAATATCCTCAGGCACCTTTTGTTTCTTTGAAAAATCTTCACACCGGAAGCAGTTATAAGGGCTTAAGTGAAACTCTGCAGTGACTCACACAAGCGCTCGTAGTGGTAGAAAAGGCAAACTGCTAATCTAATAGACCGGATATGGTTGAGAATCCGGTTATTATTATTAAGCGTATGGAATTTTACATAATGTTCAAGTATATACAATATTATGCAAAAACCTGTAAGGAATACATGGTACTAAGTTGTGAACAATTACATATGAATACCTAAATTATTTATCCATTGCACTAGGGATACTGAGACATCAGCAAGGTCTTTCTGATCTCCACCATAAGCACAAAGAGGGCATTCGTCCATTAAGTGATGCACCACAATTACATACTGGAGAGTCCCTGAAGCCCCACTGGTGAAGGGAGATCTTCCACAATTAGTGCGAAACCTGTTTAGTGATAACCACGTTCTTCTTGGCAAACTGAATCCAGCTGGGGCATGGTTTGAATTAAAGAGGCTTGGCCAATCCTCTTTTAAATTGCAACCAGCATCCATTAGATTCTTAGCTGTTTTCATTGGTGGCTTACGGGATTTCAGCCTTTGTCTCCAGAGATCTGCAACATCCCTGTGAAAGGGTAGAGTTGGATTGGACATGATCTTATCATATTCTTGAACAAGAATCGGGTGAATAATCATCAGTCTACCGCGTGTAACAAACGTTTACAAATGTACCAACAAGAAGATTCAGTGATGAACTGGGTTGGAGTCGGCAATCGGACGAAAATGTGAAAGTGATCGACAGACAACGAGAAGATAGTGTCCCGAACGAAGAGGACCCTCCCCAAGAAACGACAACGTACTAGTCTATGACATTGAGGGATGTTTTGAATTTTGAGTTGCTTGCCTGTTGATTTTTTGCTTATTTTCATTTATGAAAAAAAAATAGGCTTATGAGATCACCTATTGTCCGTGTGTGAGTGAATATGTGTGTGCGTCCGTGTGTGTTCTCCCTCCCCTCCCCCTCTGATAACTTATAAACGGCTGGAGCGATTTCAACGGAACTCGGTAAGGTCATAGTACTATTTTGCCCTTCAAATTTTATTACGTCTCACCAATCCAAAAAGGCGGCTGTGTGAAATATTTCACTGGCATTCTATATATCTCCGAAGCTATTACTCATATCACCCTAAACTTCTGTACGTTGATAAAGGGCACTATTGGACGTTAACCTGGGCGGCTTCGGTGGCGTAGTTGGTAGCATGCTGAGCTTCTATGCCCAAGATAGCGGGTTCAAACCCGGCCGAAGCCGTCGGATTTTTTAATAGCGTTAAAAATCCCTCAGTATGCCTTCCTTCGGAGGGGAAGTAAAGCCGGCGGTCCCATGTCATAGATTTATGGCATGTTAAAGATCTTTCCACTAATTACACCTGTGTGAAACTAAATTGGATAGGTTAAGAATGTAAACAACGCTCTTAGGTTGCTACGTTCGTTGCCAAGAGCCGACTGCGGTGGCGTCTAGTAGCTAGTTCTGAACTAGGCCTAGTAGTCGTTGACGGTGGCGTTTGGCGGCAAAAGTAGGAACTATTTGAAAATTCAAAGTTGCAGTCCCTACTTGAATTAATAAAAACAGATACACACACTAATACAGTCATCACAATTAACACCGGTTATCAGACAAATTCTACACACACCCAAAGTACACGGGGCTACATGACCGCGTTGTCGCAGCCCCTAAACTAAGGAACCAACCAACCAACCGACGTTAACCTGTGTAACTTTCAAAAACGTGTTAATTACAAAACTAACATGGCGACTAAGCAAAGTTGAAACATTCAAATAGATTTTTCTCTCGATATAACCATCCGAACGCAGTAAAACTTGGTACAGCAAATGAATATACAAATTGCAATGCACTGACATCTAATTTTGTTCAATCATTTACATAACCTCAAAATGGTGGTTGTGCGAAATTCTAAAATTAAGTTTTTATGTCTTCTGTTCTGCCGGCTCCGTGGTGTTTGGGTAGTGCACCTGCCTCTCAGCCGGAGGCCCCGGGTTCGATCCTCGGCTCCGTCAGGGATTTTAGAAACTGACGTGACGGCTGGAACAGGGTGAACTCAGCCTCGTGAGGACAATTGAGTAGCTGTCAGACAGTGAGGCAGCACCCCGATCACGAAAACCAAGATTAACGGCCGAGGAGAACCGATGGGCTGATCACGCATCACCCCAATATCTGCAGGCCAAATGGCTAAGTAGGCTGTAGTGCCAGGGGTTATTATTATTATTATTATTATTATTATTATTATTATTATTATTATTATTATTATTATTATTATTATTGTTACGTGCAAGAGCCCGTCCCAACGTTTCAAACATGTAATTTCCCCTGATGCTATTCTTGACATTTTGAAACGTCCGCTTCGTCGCTCAGTTCCGCCTGTGACCACGAGATGGTAGCTGCTGTTGGACTTTGGAAAGACTTCAAGTTGTTCCTGCAGCTCCGCTAGATAGTGTGTGCTGCGCCTTATAAAACTCTTTATATGCATGACATAATTGAAAGACAATTATATTTTTCGTCATGAAACAAATGCCGGTGTATTCATGATACCGCCAAAATTATTTACTAAATTATGACATTGTTGTTTGATGTGTCAATCTGTGATTGGACATTTTCCAAATATCATGCATGCAGCGCGCCTGGCTTCCTTGTCGGCGCCATTATGTGTTGTCATCGGTAACTGGACAGTCTGGATTGAAGTGAGTGATCGTGAATTTGATTGTCTATTGAGGTGGGGGCCTGTGCCCCTCGCCTCACCAAGAAATGAAATTACATTACAAAAAACGTGTACCGCAGTGGGTAGGAAGTGGGATCGTCGCCCCTGAAGCATGATCTACCTTATTTTCGCCGGAATGGAGAAAACTTGAAGATGTTTGGTGTCAATGGTTGCGTGTGCCAGCAACATCCATCTGGGCCGTTTTCTTTTTTTAATTTTTTTTATTAGTGTTATGTTTGTTTTATCATCAGTGTCTCCCCAAAGGCCTTATTAAGGTATGTCTTGAAACCTTATTTAATTTAAATTATTGGAGCTCCTTATTTTGCATTGTGTGATGAGTGTTTGTTTTAGTTCTGAAAGGTTGACATTGGAATAGATATGTCACCTATGAAAATGTAAAAGTTTGTTAAACTATTTTTTGTCCGGGGAGCACTACTGTTTTTCTTCTTAACTTATTATTTGGTATCTAGCTAAGGCAGTTTCTTCTTATAATATTATGGTACTGGCCAGACGAGTCTATTTACACTAGGCCTAAATTGGTTCATTAGTCGGTCGTTTTTTTTTGTCTGATCCGTTGCCTTTCACTGTTGTAATAGTATTTAGACATAATTGTTTTCCGCCGTTCATTTCCTTCTGCTAATGTTTAAATTTAATTTTATTAATTGTTTGCCGTAATTTCGATCAGGCATGCGGTTTCCTGGTGTTTTTGTGGCCATGTTATGAAGAGATGCATTCTGGTCTCGAGGGCAGTCTCTTGGCGTCCACCGCGAAACTCAAACGTGTTGTGTTAACTTAAGACGTTTTTTTTTATTTAACCTTGTCGGTTTAACATTGTGTTTTTCGTATTTGTTCCTGTGTTTATCTCCATCATGCAAATTAATGAATTGTTTTCTGATACAATTTAATTTGGTTAATTTAATTTATTTCTCGTTTCATCGTGGCCGGGATCTACGCATGCCGGATCGCTATTGCATTCCCTTGCAAATTATCAAGCCCTTTCTCATTGTGTTATGCATGTAATTTTTATTTTATCTTTTGGGCTTTAACATTTTTATTTTAATTTAAGTCTTTTCTTTTCTTGGCCTTGCAAGCAAGCATGTTAGGCGGTCTCTTGCATTCATTGTAAATTATGCTGGCTGATGCATGTTCTGTTTCTGGTGAAGGTGCTCCTTTATATTTTAACATTAAATTTTAGTTAAATTTTAATCTTTTGTTGTGGCATTATTTCACCGGCAGCAGTTCTGTCGGTTATTGGGGGGTGTCTGTACGATAGCCTGTGTGTGTTGTCCCCTTCTCCATCTTCCTTCCACTCCTTTGGAGCTCTTCTGTTGGGACACATCATCTGGAGGTGATGTTGCTGCGGAGGTGACCCGGACCTCTGAATAAAAGGTAAGTAGGACCCGCGGATTCCAGGTGTCGCAGTGGTGAAGCAGAGCGTTGGTTATCGAGTTACCGCCATGCGGCGGTGTCATTGCCCCAGGTGTCGCAATTATTATTTCTTTTGTTCAAATCATGCGATCGAAATCAACTTTTGAATAATGAACGTGCACAATAATCCTCATCTAATAGTACATAACTCTATGGCCTATATATATAAAAATCCAACATGGTGATCACCTGAAATATTTAGGCGGTTCACAATATGAACGAATCTATTACAGCAATCGATATGAAAGATTGTATGATGATAGAGGCAATTAGTATAAGTAGGATACATGAAAATTGGCTATTTAGTTGTTCTCGGAACTACTTCTTAAATGGTATCAACTCCGTCTTGAGGAAGGAATTCACGATGAAAATCAATAATGTAAAACAACAAGATGTTCAGTAAAGAACATATAGCCCACTTTCTCCTAATGCATGGGTATTGTTATAACTCTTTGTCCTTTTCAAGGAGTATAATTGAATGTTGGTTGTAGTAGCTTGTTGAAATACAACGTGCTATACGGATATTAAACATGAATATGAGGTGCCCTTTGCTAGTGCTACCTCTGTAAAAATTCATTCAATTCGGTTTCACCGTGTTTGAATTGATATGGGGAATCGATTTGCACACATACATGGCCGCCATATTATGCAAACTATTGAACTTATGACCTTGTGACTTGGTCAAAGGACGCTTCTCACATAAATGTATCTTGTTGCAAAATTGTTAGAGATTAACAAGTGTTTAGTGCTTTTCAGTCGGTCAACACGAATGTACCCAAAAGAGATGGGTTATGCCCTAATCCTGAAATAAATTACATGAGATTAATAAAACACTAGGATGACCAGTTTCGATCGTCAAGCGATCATCATCAGATCCATTACACTTAGGCTATAAAATCTATGTTTGAAATACAGGTGAAAATATTTACAATATGTACAATTATTTAGTTGCAGTATTGGTACTGCAACTGTCAGTGTATGCTAAATGCAGTATATATGTTAGGTGAAATGCTAAATGGTGATAGCTATCCGGAGATTGTACTTTAGAGAGATTATATGGTTGTAAACTATGGTTAAAGTATAAAATTTTAGGCTAACTACTTATCTGATTGTCTTCCGTACTACAGCTACTCGCAGTTTTCGTGTTTACTAGAACTCACTGTGCGGTCGACTGCGGTGGTTATCTTAACGACTGGTTTTTCCCTCCCTTCTCCCCCCTACCCCTACGTGCTGTGGGGAGTGATCGCGATGTGTTTATGTGAGGTGTTGCCAACCTAGATAAGATGTATGTTATTGAATGAGGTGGGTCTGCAACTATTAAAGACCGTGGATTAGCCCTCGCCACGCGTGGAGCATAACCCATTCGAACTAAGCGTTGACGGTCTTATGAGGACGTCCCGGCACCTTTAATACTGCCGCGAATATGGGCCTTGGTTTATTGCAGAAGAAAAGTACATCGTACACCTGATCCAGATAACATTTACCTATTAAAAACCCCCTAATTTCCCCCCCTTTTTATCTAGCTTGGCTGTGTCGCTAAATTGTGTTTTGTTTCCGACAGGGTGTGTTTTTTAGTAGCGTGAAGAGGGGTGAGCTCTCCATGAACGTGTGTTCATTTAGATTGTTGGGATTGTTTCGTTTGGCTAGGTGTATCTCGATTGCTTCCTTTATGTCAAGAGCTCTGCCTTTCGATTCGTGATGGATTATTTTAAGGTCCGACTCTATGTTGGTAAAGCTGTGCCCTGCGTCACACATATGTTCGCACACGGCTGAATGTGTTCCGTATCTTATCGCATTCCTATGTTCATTATAACGTGTGTCTACTCGCCTTCCACTCTGCCCGATGTAATTAGCTTGACAATCGGTGTCTTGGCACGTTATAGAATATACCCCTGACCTTGAATATGGGTCACGTTTATTTAGATTACTTAATCTAAACCTTGAATATGGGTCACGTTTATTTAGATTACTTAATCTAAATAAACGTGACCCGTATTCAAGGTCAGGGGTATATTCTATAACGTGCCAAGACACCGATTGTCAAGCTAATTACATCGGGCAGAGTGGAAGGCGAGTAGACACACGTTATAATGAACATAGGAATGCGATAAGATACGGAACACATTCAGCCGTGTGCGAACATATGTGTGACGCAGGGCACAGCTTTACCAACATAGAGTCGGACCTTAAAATAATCCATCACGAATCGAAAGGCAGAGCTCTTGACATAAAGGAAGCAATCGAGATACACCTAGCCAAACGAAACAATCCCAACAATCTAAATGAACACACGTTCATGGAGAGCTCACCCCTCTTCACGCTACTAAAAAACACACCCTGTCGGAAACAAAACACAATTTAGCGACACAGCCAAGCTAGATAAAAAGGGGGGGAAATTAGGGGGTTTTTAATAGGTAAATGTTATCTGGATCAGGTGTACGATGTACTTTTCTTCTGCAATAAACCAAGGCCCATATTCGCGGCAGTATTAAAGGTGCCGGGACGTCCTCATAAGACCGTCAACGCTTAGTTCGAATGGGTTATGCTCCACGCGTGGCGAGGGCTAATCCACGGTCTTTAATAGTTGCAGACCCACCTCATTCAATAACATACATCTTATCTAGGTTGGCAACACCTCACATAAACACATCGCGATCACTCCCCACAGCACGTAGGGGTAGGGGGGAGAAGGGAGGGAAAAACCAGTCGTTAAGATAACCACCGCAGTCGACCGCACAGTGAGTTCTAGTAAACACGAAAACTGCGAGTAGCTGTAGTACGGAAGACAATCAGATAAGTAGTTAGCCTAAAATTTTATACTTTAACCATAGTTTACAACCATATAATCTCTCTAAAGTACAATCTCCGGATAGCTATCACCATTTAGCATTTCACCTAACATATATACTGCATTTAGCATACACTGACAGTTGCAGTACCAATACTGCAACTAAATAATTGTACATATTGTAAATATTTTCACCTGTATTTCAAACATAGATTTTATAGCCTAAGTGTAATGGATCTGATGATGATCGCTTGACGATCGAAACTGGTCATCCTAGTGTTTTATTAATCTCATGTAATTTATTTCAGGATTAGGGCATAACCCATCTCTTTTGGGTACATTCGTGTTGACCGACTGAGAAGCACTAAACACTTGTTTACTAAGGCAACACTGAAAATATGGCTTCAAACACCACAATGTTAGAGATTAGATGATTACGTTGGTCGTAAGGTGATTTAAGCTTTTTATATTGGGTGGCCACCATTACGCTTCCGTCAAGATGGCGGCGATATAAAACATAACACTGAGGTGCCTTTCGCTTGTGCTACCTCTGTACCAAATTTCGTTCAGTTCGGTTTCACCGTGTTCGAAAAGATAGGGAGAATCGATTTCCACACATACATGGCCGCCATCCGCAAATTATTGAGCTGATGACCTTGTAGTTTGGTCAAAAGATTCTTTATACATAAAGGTATAATGTTGAACAATTTCGTAGAGATCAGATGGTGATGTTGGGCGTATTTGATTCAACCGTTTAACATTTGGGTGGCCGCCATTACGTTTCTGTCAAGATGGCGGCGATATAAAACATGATAGTGAAGTGCCCTATGTTAGTGTTACCTCTGTACCAAATTTTGTTCAATTCGGTTTTACCGTGTTTGAATTGATAGGGGGAATCGATTTGCACACATACATGACTGCCATCTGCAAACTATTGGGCTGATGATCTTATTGTTTGGTTAAAATATGCCTCCTGCATAAAGGTATTTTGTTACAAAATTTGATAGAGATCCGATTATTAGGTTGGTCGCAATTTGATTTAAGATATTAACATTTTGTGGCCGCCAATACGTTTCCGTCAAGATGGTGGCAGCGTAAAACATGACACTGAGGTACCCTTTGCTAGTGCATCTGTACCAAATTTTGTTCAATTCGGTTTCACCGTGTTTGAATAGATAGCGGGAATCAATTTGCACAAATATATGGCCGCCATCAACAAAGTATTGGGCTGATGACCTTTTACTTTGGTCAAAATATTCCTCATACATAAAGGTATAATGTTGCAAAATTTGGTAGATATCAGACCTGAAATTAATTTCTTGGCAGAGCAGGGAATCGAATGCTAGCCGCTAGACCAGGAAGTGGACAAATGTTCAAGCTTTAGATACAGGGCGGCTTCTGGAATTACGAGGAAATATCCTTGATTACCTAAATAACACACAGAGTCACCAAACCAAGAAACTGATTTGTGTTTTTTCAAACATAGAAATGGCTTTAAGAAATAGATTCCCTTAGAGCGGTTATATTTGTTGTTGTTGATGATGATGACGATAATTGTTGTTTTAAGGGGCCTAACATCTCGGTTATCGGCCACTAATGGTTTGGGTGTTAGTGTCAGCGATGATGCAATGTAAACCATAATTAAAACTAACTACACACTTGCTGAGCCCAAGGTTGCAGGTTCGAAACCTGGCGCAGTCAGCTGTCATTTGAGGGTGCGCAAATGCGAGGGAGCCGTGTCAGTACATTTACTGGCACGTTAAAGATCCCCTTCGGGGCAAAATTCCGGCACCCCGGCGCCTCTAAAAGCCAGGGTAGTTAAAAGGGACGTAAACCAATAACATTATTATTATTTAACTACACACTAACATACTAGAGGAAGGAGTGGAAAACAAAAGAAGAATAAGGTAAACAAACAAGAGGATAAAATGAAATGCCCTCAAATCTCAAGGATTGAGGGACTTTGAAGGAAGGAGAGCCATGAAAGGCAGGCAGGAAAGGGAAAGAAGAGGAGACCCGCCCCAAAGTCAGTGGAAAGAGGGGGAAAACCAGACCCAGCTCAGGAATCCCTAGGGGCTGTCAACTCTTAGACTCACCGGCCGTAAGCCCTTGAGGGTGTAGCGCTATCCGTGGTGCACCAGTAGTGCTGGGGCTACATACTGTGCCCTATTAGCAAGAAATATGCAAATCAGAGTATGCCAGCATTGCTCAATTCGGGATTTTTCGGGGCTGCGGTAAGTTCTCCCACTCTGTGACTTACATATTTTGGATTAAATAGAGGATACACTTGCAAAAATAACAACAAAATCAACTCCTATTTTACCACATTTAATTAATCAAAATTATGGCGCTACAAACAAATAAACAAATAAACTACTGACCAATATCTTTCTACTTGTTCAAAGTGAACAAGGAATAGCATAAGAAAAAAACAAATATTCTATTTAAACACATGGTTTTCTTTAAAACCAACAAATCATGATTATTTTCACTTCCATAAAGTACCTATCTTAAAGTTCCATGTAACTACGAGCTTCTTTGGCTCGATATATTTCCATAATAATGGTGTCATATTTTTGTACACCTCAAGAATTTATTTTCATCTTTCTTATCATCAAAACAAATATATAATTACATTTAAAATTACATGTTAATTATTCACTTCAATATTTGGGCATTTCACATGTTCTCAGTATTTACTACCTCTCTCAAGTTTTGCAAATTCACTACGGTGATCGGGAAACTACTTGTGTACTCCAGAGTTATAAAGATTACTTGACAAAGCCAAAAACTATGATTACTCCCGAAATCTAGTTATCTTCACAAAACTCGTGGATTCCTTATTTTCCATACAACATTACAATAGGGATTTTTATTTAATTCATTTGTCTTATAAGACCATTATCACATAAGAAAACTACGATCTGAACTGGCAAGCGATAATATCAATCTACAAGGACCTCGGTTCAACGCCCAGGTCATTAACAACTTTAAACACTCACGGTGTATTTAACACTTCTTACAAGACGGTTTTTACCCACCCTCGCTCTATGAGGGTCAGGCCATTATACTCGAGCGTGATTTATGACAGGGAGAGCGGCTCCCTGCCTAGCCTACGGTTGGAGCTCTCTTCAATGCTTTTAAAACAAACCTTCATTTTCATTTTCAGCTCTTTGGGGAGACATGGCATTCTACTCATCGTTTTACTTTCAACAATATTATAGGCTCATAAACCACTCTCGTAACCTTGGCATTTATTAATTATGACGGGTCCTCGTTGATTGGGAAGAGTAATACACATTCGACGACGAATAATAAGGGGCTTTAACAAACAGAGGATTCTAGGTTCGAATCTCTTAACATGCCTCGGGAACCTTTTCCACATTGGAGGACTTATACAAGACGCGATTTAGGGTCTAGCCGTAGCTTACAGGACCTACGCTCAATAATACCATACATTTGCTCCCTTTTATATAATAACACACACATGGCCTCGTGATCTACGTCACAATTAGAGGACTTACAACATATCTCAATTCAATACAATCAACTACCTCTCATAAGTAATTTACCAAGTACATTTTAATTCTACGTATTCCTAGCGTGACCTTCTATTTAATTGCGTTCCATTGCGCTACACATTACTTTACGGCCGAATGTCTTCCAAAGAACTGATAAATTTCATAGTAACAATTGATCCATATCTCAATTCTTATATTAATCTTTTCCGTTGACAATAAATCACTCCATTTTTAAGAACATGCATTCACATCATGTCTTATACATTTGTTAAGGCTCCAAAGCTCTATATTTTTATATCATTCAATTTAATCTTTAGTTAGATGTCTTTATATTGTTATTCACATTATGTCTTCATTCCTTACAAAAGCTCAAAAGCTATTTCTTTCATATAATTCAAATTTACCTTTATGTAAATATCTTTGTTATAATTATTATTATTACGCTTGCTTTTATAACATTCATCAAATTCACTGACATCTTATTCCATGCATTTCCTCTACAGGATTTATTATTTCACATAATTATTTATTAAAACTTTATTTTTGTTCAGATCGCGTTCTTATTTAGTTATTATTTATTTAAAAACATCCTTTTTACCCAAACTCTGGTGGAATTGTACACAAAATTTTTCCCGACACCCAAAACATAATGAAAATCTTTACTCACATGTCTAAGGTCGTTTTCTGACCTTTATTCTCGTTCGACGTGTCATTTTGGCCCACCTTCTTGACTTACTCCATATTGTACAAACTCATCTCATGTACAGACATTTCTAGACACATATTCATTACATTTAACACTGACAACATTTTTAATACACTGGTGTATCCGTTTTGAACACACAATAAAACACTAAAAAATATATTACTTTTAACACACACTCTTGATATATTTACACTTCACAACTTTTGATCACTAGGCCGTCTTTTTAGCCTATCACACGTGACCTCTTAATCTCCCGTTTCCAAGGGTGAAATTTATTCAATGTCGGCTTCCTATCCTGTAGAATACGAAAGTCTCGAATCATCTACTACTTCCCTGGAATAACAATTCTTCGAATCCTGTTCCTGATGATCGGCTATTTCTCTAGCTTGAACGGCTCCCCTTTTAGATCTGGTTTATCGATCCTGTCGAAATTCTGTTCTGATCGAGGTCCCCTCGATAACCTATCGGTGATCTATGGATTTTTTAGCAAATATACTTCTCGAGTCTTAGTGCTTTAGAATAGTTCGTCTGCTTTCTTGAAAACAATGTCTATAGTTTCCGTTCTTCTTTGTTTATTTGGTTCTCGCACTTCAAATTTTCTGAAATACGTTGCGAACCTTACTCTGTGTTTCCCTGTTCGGGTTCTATAAAATTGATAAACTGTTTATCTCGCTGTTCCGTTACTTCCGTACGTTATGATACTTTTTGTCGTTTACTGAAAGACCTATCGCCTGAATCCTAAGTTCGCAGCCTGCTTTGACTGTATTTTTGGAACTTTTACGGTAAACTTTGCCCTGTCGGACCTAAATCCTGTAACTAGGATTTTCCTAATTTTTCAACACGGCGATACTTTAATACTTCTTCTTTGCAACTCCTTATGGAGGCACGCAAGCTACTGATACTTCGACGCTCGTGGCTGTCGAATATTAGTTCTGCGGTGTAATACAGCGTTTCTCCCCTCAAGGAGTACTGGTAAACTGCCTTCGATATCTGATACAGCGTAACGTCCCCCTCACGGGCTCTTGAATACTGCATGAACTGATACAGCGTAACGCCTCCCTGGGCTATCGTAGACTGCATGATTGGCTTGGTGAGGCCAGGAGTTGTATACCTTTTAGTCAAAAAAAGATAAAATCCTAGTCCTTTTCGTGACCAACTTTTGAACTAATTGTCGCACAATTATAAAAATTATATCTCCAGAAAGCTCGTCTTCCAAACGTAAAATAATCTTCCTGTGCATGGAAATCGATCGTGCATTTCCGAGATATTAATTAATTTTTAGTCTTCAACTTGTGTGGGTGGTGCTGTTCATTTTTAATTCTCCCACTCCTTGGGTCCCGGTGAATTCCCAATGACGTATGCTGCATTTGCACTTTTCTCCTGGACTATTATTAAAAGCTTTTTCTTTACACAAAAATCTTTAATCCGAAATGATTCACCGTACTGTATCTGTTTACTTATTTTTATACTCGTAAACGGGTTAAATTTAATTATTCTTGTTCTGACTCAGCAGCAAGTTTGCTGTTTTCCTGCAACGTAAGAGCAATTTCCGAGTCAAGTTTCTTCGTCTTACAGTCCAAACTTTCCACTCGTTCTAATAATATCCATGACTGGCTCCTTATAAATGTCAAGAGGCATGAGCTCATCCTAGGAACACCTGGTCCCAGCGCTTGCACAATGTTAGGCTAGAATCCTGGCTTGAAATCTCTCTCCGTTCCCTTAGAGAATGTATGATTCTTTCATACCTTTCACAAAATACATGGATTCGACTCCCTTTGAAGCCCATGGTACATGGGTTCATCTCTCGCCTCCTTAGGTAAATAAATTTTCGAAAAATTTTGAGGAAATTTATTTTAATTGTCCAAAAAAAATATCTTATTTTTCCTTTTTAAATGTCGAAGCCATCATAACGTTATCCGTACCTTCTGATTTTTCTTCCTTAAAAATCCCACGATAATTTGATTTCTTTCATCTTTTTAAGTCATACCCGGTAATTGTGTCGGTTGGGTACGCTCTGTCCCTACCCTTTCTTTACCCTTTTTATTTGTCTGGACTTTAGGTTTCCAGAACCTCATTCTTCTTTACGGGTTTGGTCTATCCCTACCCGTTCCTTTATTTCATCATTCTCCTTCCTTAAATTGAAATTTTCTTCTTCAATAAAATCAATTATTTCTTTTATTTCCCAATATAATTTCTCCAATTCGCATTCGCACTCGGATGTTTGAGCTCTGTTTCCTTTTCCTATCTCATTCTCGTTTCTATCAAAAGTGGATTCTTCATCTCTAAATGGTTTCATAACCAGGGCTTGTTCATTGGCTTCATCGAAGTCTTCGGGAGGGTAATACACTTTCAAATTTGCTGAATTCATGGACACTTCATGATTCGTTTCACAGTGCCGAATTCTATAGGCATTATTTCTCAAATCCCTTATTATTTGATACGGTCCGTGGTACATTTTCTGGAACTTTTTGTACACGCGGTTCCCTGGATCTGAAATGGCTGGTCTTTTTACTAACACCATTTCCCCTGCTAATAGTGGCCGATGATACCTCTTGTGCCTATTTCTTCTTTGTCTCCTGTCGGCTTGAGCTTTTAGGTGCTCAAAGGCTCTTCTAATACGTACATCTCTTCCAGGCTGAGCGTCTGCTGGCCTAGGAATTACCAGACTCCAAGGTCTCTCTGGTTGCTCATTCCGATGTAACGTTATTGGTATCTCTCCCGTAGATTCATGGATCGTATTGTTTATGCAAAATTCGATAATATCCAAGATATCTATCCACTTCCAATTTTCTTTGGCACAGTATATTCTACAATACTTGGCCGTCTCCCTTATCACTCTTTCTACAGGATTTGCCTCAGGATGGCGAATACTTGACAAAATCTGACGTATTCCAAGTCTTTCTAATTCTTGTCTGAACTCTATACTGGTGAAACAACTACCGTGATCCGACAACAAATTCTCAGGTTGTCCCAGAATCGGTATCACTTTTTCTTTGAGTCGTTTTAACACCTGTTTGGTACTAGTCTTCTGTATGGGAGCAAAGACAACCATTTTAGTGAAGACATCCATAGCCACAATTATGTGTCGATTTCCTCTTCTTGCCTTTGCCAAAGGTCCGAAGTTATCAATAGATATGATTTGACCAGGCCTTTCGGGCAACAATGGTATAGGCTTTTGTCTCATCAGAAATGCATTTGGTTTGATCCTTTGACATAAATCACATGTCTTTAGCGTGTCCCTTACAGTTTCTCTCAGTCTCGGCCATACAAATGCTTCTTTCAGCATCGAGACTGTTTTGTCGACTCCCATATGTCCGAACGATCTATGGGCTAACCATACTATTTTCCTCTGCAAAATTGCAGGTACAACAATTCTTAATCGTGTATGGTCAGAGTCCACAAACTTATATAATAATCCATTATAAAATGTGTAATCTTGAGCTATCTTATTAGCTTCTGTGTACGCTGGTGTTCCCCTTATCAAACTTCCCTCAAGGAAGGATATGAGCATGTTCATCCATGGATCCTCACGTTGCCGTTGACTAATGCTCCTTAACTAATTTAGAGTACGATGATCCCTGTCTTCCAAATCAATAGCCATTACTTCCTCTTCTGTGGACTCTGGCTGTCTACTTAAATAGTCTGGAACTATATTTTCTTTTCCTGGGCAGTATTCTATCTTTACATCAAACTGTTGAATATATAAAGCCCAACGCATCAACCTTTGACTGGATAGATCAGTCTTCATCAAAAAGGTTAAGGCTTTATGATCCGTTCTTAAAATGACTTGAAACCCATATGCGATCTTTCGCCAATATTGCAGCGCGTGCAATATCGCTAACAGCTCGATTTCGCTGATCGTATAATTTTTCTCGTGTGGTTTCAGTCTCCGACTTGTGAAAGCTAGATAATTTTTCTTATCAGGGTTATCCGGGTTTTCCTGATATAGCATTGCCCCTATTCCAATCTGGGATGCATCTGTTTGAATTATAAATTTCTGATTAAAATCAGGATATCCTAGCTTCACATAGTTTAAGAGCATTTCCTTGGCCTCCACGAATGCTTTTTCTGTTTCCTCCGTCCATTTCCACTTGCCCCCCTTCTTCAGAAGGTCCTGTAGTGGTGCAACAGTTTTTGTGTATGATGGACAATGTCCGGAGAAGAAACCAATCAATCCCAAAAACTGGCGAACGTTCTTTACCTCAACGGCCTTGGAAAATCCCTTATCGATTCCAATTTGCATGGATTTGGTTTAACACCATCCTTATCAATCACATGCCCTAAAAATGTTACTTGCCTTTGACAAAAATTTGACTTCTTTAAATTGATTTTAAAATTTGCCCTTCTTAAATCTTCCAATAATGTCTCTAACTTTTCTAGATGTTCCTCAATATTCTCCGAGGTAAGCAAAATATTATCCACATAACGGATAGTGCAATCTTTCACTTCCTCTGACAGGTTTCGATCAAGCGCTCTTATTAAGGCAGATCCCGCGGTCTTCAATCCAAACGGACATCTCCTAAAACAATAGGTTTGTTGGTCGAACTGAAATCCAGTCAACAAGCTGGTTTTCTCTTCCAGTTCGAGATGATGATACGAAGAAGTCATGTCAATATTTGTGAAAATCTTCTTGCCTTTGAACTTCCTCAGTATTTCTTTTATGGGTGGTGCCGAATCATTTTCAGGTATGATTTTTGCATTCAAATTTCTGGCATCTAGACACACCCTTACTGAGCCATCCGGTTTACTCACAATCACTAATGGACTAACATATGGTGTCGCCATCTTTTCTATAACACCTGCATTCATCATCTCCTGCAGTGCTTTCTTAGTTTGTGGGTAATGTTTTTCCGCAACCGGGTATGGTTTTTGTCTGAACGGTGCCCAATCATTGACTTGGAACGCGTATTTAAAATTGTCAATCTTCCCTGGCTTGGAATCAAACACGTCCCTAAAATTTAATAATAATTTCTTTAATTGTTCCTTATTTTCAATGTTAACTTTAGCTTCCTCTACCTTTCCTGACAGGTTGGTCTCGAACTCAGTTTCCAAATTATCTTCGAGTTCTATGTTGAGGACTTCAAACATCCTTTCTATGTCCTTACAACCTTCTTCCGTTACTTCTTCCACATGCCATACCTGTTCTCCTATTTTCACATCCTGTTCCTGTAGGTTAATGTTTTGCTCATCCACATCCTCTCTTTGAATTTTAATGCAATTTTGCGCTAGATCTATAATGACCTTGTTCTCACGGATAAAATCAATACCTAATATGACATTATATGGTAATTGATTTACCAGCCAAAAGCATTGCGAAATTTCAGTGTTACCCATGATCCGATCAATGTATACCTGAAATTTGCATGTTAAAGATTTTTCAGGGATAATTCCCTTAATCTTTACACTTGATGTGGGGATTTTTAATACGCGGCCTCTTGTTTCCAATTCATTCAGAAGGGTTTGCGTAATTAAACTTATTGTTGATCCGGTATCAATCAATGCCCTGACCAGTAATCCTTCTATCCTTAGCATAATTATGGGTAATTCTCTTTTGATAGGTGGGATTCCTTCCACATCCTCATTAATTAGCTCATCTGGCCTTGCTATCCAATTCACAATTTCTACCTCCTCCCAGCTCCTGATATGTTTCCACTTTTGACGATTTAAATTTGGAGTTTTTTTTAAATCCTGAGGGCTTCCTTTCCCCTCATTCTTTAACTGAGCTTGTAGTTCCAAGCTTTGAGCTCCATCTAGTCGGTCGGGTGATTTCCGGTTCTTGATTGCCTCACTCCAACGGACTTTTTGTCTTTCAGGTTCGTCTGGTCGTTCGTTCATATAAAGAAGACTTTCCTGATATCTTTCCTCTATTTCGGCCCGATATTCATCATCCCTATCCTCTGGCCTTACGTTCCTTCTGGGATAATTCTCCCATTTCTTTCTGTTTTCTTGCCTCTGATGGTTATTGTTATAGGGTCGGCTCTCTTGTTGCCTATAACCCGTATTCCTAGGATTTCTTCCTCGATATCCTCCTCTGTAGTATGGCTGTATTCCTCTAGGCTCTTGGTGCCCATACTCTCGACCTAGTCCTTGAGTATCAGTGCTGGTGAACTGATTCCTGGTCGATGGTTTTTCTCTGGTTTCCTGACTGTTGGCCATGTGTACCTGTTCAGTCTGTCTTTGATGCCTAGGAGTTACGTGTGACGTCGTCATGTCTAATTGACGTAATACACTCTCCACTTCCACAGCACTTCTGGCTTTGGATGAGATTAACAGCCTCTGAATCTCATATGGAAGTTGTCTTGCAATGGCGGCACACAGGTCGTTCTCAGCTGGAGCAATGTCAAGTTCGCGGAATTTACACAGCTGAGCGGTAAAAAATTCCGAGTACTTAGTTGGTGCATTTGTGCTGTACTTCCTAGAGTACAGATCTAGCCTCAAATTCTCCTGGACATCTGCTGCCCAATATCGTTTTAAAAAAGCTTCTCTAAAGCCTTCCACCATATCAAAGGTGTACCTAAAGCTTCTGAACCAGGTGAGACAATCACCTGCCAACAGCTTCTCAATAGCTCTCAGTCTCCGATCCTGAGGAGCCTTCATTTGGTTTAAGTACTCTGCGACTTCCTTTAACCAGTATTTTGGAGTAATTGACATGTTATTACCAGTAAACTTTACCGGTCTGTCCTCATTCGACTTAATGATGTTTATTATCTGGCCATTTGTCTGATTCGTGTACGGGGTTGACATCGCCATCGGATATCCGGGATTCTTATAAGGGCTCTCTTCTCCTAAGTCCCTATCGGTATCTGTGCCTTGTTCCCGGGAATCTACCCATCCTGTCTTTGGAAACTCGTCCTGATTCTCAAATTCTAACTTCCTTTCCCTTCGGGCACTTTCTTCATTCGCCATGAGTTGGATTTCCATTTGACTATTTTTGTGTTCAGTCCTTTCCAACCGTGATCCTAATTCATTTTGAATTCTTTCCTGATTTTTCTTACTAGTTTCCAGTTCTCGTTTGAGTTGGAATTTCTCGTTCCTGAAGCTATCCCTGATTTCATTTAGATGTTCTTCTACCTCTTTCTTAATGACCATGACCTGTTCTGTTATAATTTCTGGCTTCACGTCACCTTTAGTATCTAGGTCTTCTCGCATTTCCTTTATCTTTTTCTCCATCTCCTTTTGTCCTTTGTAGACTTTGTCCTGAATCTTGTTCATATCCTCTCGAGCCTTTCCTTGTTCCTCGAATATAATTGTTATGTCGGTCATAACCTTATCTATATCTCCCTTTGTGTCTTCCATTTGTTTTGTTATTCCACTTACTGTTTCCCGAATTCCATTGATACCCTGACTTATTTCATCTATCTTATGAGTACTTTCCTTATTTTCTTTATTTCTTTGTTTTCTTTCTTTCTGGAGATGCTCTTCGTAGGTACCGAATTTTTGAGTTATTTCCTCCCCGTGCCTCTTTAAATTCTCATCTACCTGCCCGGTAAAATGATCAATCTGCTCTTTCATGCCCTGTATATCTTTGTGATTCTGATTTTCCATATCATCCACTTTGGCCTGAACTCCCGCTACTTTTTCCTCAAGTTTTCCTACTTGGTTCTCCACCCCTGTAAATCTATCTTCTAAATCACTAACACTTTTTTTTATCTCATCCCGGGAGGTCTCACAAATACTCTTGTTAGATTCCATCTGAGCTTTCAATTCTTTCTGCACCTCTTGGATCTGGGTTACAAGTTCCTTTTCACATGCCTCTAAATTTTTTTTACAAGATTCTTCCATTCCAACCAATTTAGTCTCTAAATTTTCAAAAAATCTTGACACTTAGTTTGGGAATCTACCATACTGTCCTTCAAGATCTTTATTTGGCCTTGCCATTCTGAATTAAAGCCATCGATTTCCTTTTTAATTTCACTTGTGATTTCCCCTTTAAACTCTTTTAACTTATCCCCAAACTTAGTGTCAAACCCTTGAAATTTATTATTCATTGTTTCTTCTAAACTCTCTCTGAGTCCATTTGACCCCTTTTTCATTCCCTCAATTTCAGCCTTCACTTCATCGTTCATTCTTACACATTTATCCTCAATAGCTTCTAGTTTAGCTCCCAGGTTATCACTATTAGTTTTTAGTGACCCCAAACTCTCATTTATGGATTCAAACTCTTTTTTATTTGTATTCAGTTGGCTATCCAATTTATTGTCTATAGCCGCTAATCTTTCCTTGCTATCGGCTTTTATAGCCTCCAAAAGCCCTTGCAATTCCTCACTCAATACCATCTTATTAGAATACAGTGGGCTACTCATGCCACATCGCTAGAACATGCTTGAGAGATAGTAATCTGAACTTTTGTGCCCCAATTTCTTTAAAAATTTACTTTGGTACGGGTTTTTACTACACCGTACCCTTTTGATATCATTATTCAAACTCAAAAACCTTTATGGAAGTATTTAAAATTCAAAATTTCGAAAAACCATTTTTTTCAAAAAATAATGAAAATTTTGATTTTTTGAGAAAACTCGGGTTTTCCCTAGGAAAACTCATCCCTGCGTACTGGGCGCCATGAAAAGTCTGGTAGGGGGTTGTTTAATCCAGGGCTGCTCGGTGTGAGTTTCCAGGGACCCATGCGGTCAGTTAACATTATACGTTGTAGCTACTCCTATCATTACTTTACTGTTACATGAATCGACCGTCTTTAGTGTTCCTCTAATTATTAATCCAAACACAGTACTTCTATTCACCCCCCCCCCCCTGTGCCCTTTTAGCAAGAAATATGAAAATTACAGTATGCCAGCATTGCTCAATTCGGGATTTTTCGGGGCTGCGGTAAGTTCTCCCACTCTGTGACTTACATATTTTGGATTAAATAGAGGATACACTTGCAAAAATAACAACAAAATCAACTCCTATTTTACCACATTTAATTGATCAAAATTATGGCGCTACAAACAAATAAACAAATAAACTACTGACCAATATATTTCTACTTGTTCAAAGTGAACAAGGAATAGCATAAGAATAAAACAAATATTCTATTTAAACACATGGTTTTCTTTAAAACCAACAAATCATGATTATTTTCACTTCCATAAAGTACCTATCTTAAAGTTCCATGTAACTACGAGCTTCTTTGGCTCGATATATTTCCATAATAATGGTGTCATATTTTTGTACACCTCAAGAATTTATTTTTATCTTTCTTATCATCAAAACAAATATATAATTACATTTAAAATTACATGTTAATTATTCACTTCAATATTTGGGCATTTCACATGTTCTCAGTATTTACTACCTCTCTCAAGTTTTGCAAATTCACTACGGTGATCGGAAAACTACTTGTGTACTCCAGAGTTATAAAGATTACTTGACAAAGTCAAAAACTATGATTACTCCCGAAATCTAGTTATCTTCACAAAACTCGTGGATTCCTTATTTTCCATACAACATTACAATAGGGATTTTTATTTAATTCATTTGTCTTATAAGACCATTATCACATAAGAAAACTACGATCTGAACTGGCAAGCGATAATATCAATCTACAAGGACCTCGGTTCAACGCCCGGGTCATTAACAACTTTAAACACTCACGGTGTATTTAACACTTCTTACAAGACGGTTTTTACCCACCCTCGCTCTATGAGGGTCAGGCCATTATACTCGAGCGTGATTTATGACAGGGAGAGCGGCTCCCTGCCTAGCCTACGGTTGGAGCTCTCTTCAATGCTTTTAAAACAAACCTTCATTTTCATTTTCAGCTCTTTGGGGAGACATGGCATTCTACTCATCGTTTTACTTTCAACAATATTATTGGCTCATAAACCACTCTCGTAACCTTGGCATTTATTAATTATGACGGGTCCTCGTTGATTGGGAAGAGTAATACACATTCGACGACGAATAATAAGGGGCTTTAACAAACAGAGGATTCTAGGTTCGAATCTCTTAACATGCCTCGGGAACCTTTTCCACATTGGAGGACTTATACAAGACGCGATTTAGGGTCTAGCCGTAGCTTACAGGACCTACGCTCAATAATACCATACATTTGCTCCCTTTTATATAATAACACACACATGGCCTCGTGATCTACGTCACAATTAGAGGACTTACAACATATCTCAATTCAATACAATCAACTACCCCTCATAAGTAATTTACCAAGTACATTTTAATTCTACGTATTCCTAGCGTGACCTTTTATTTAATTGCGTTCCATTGCGCTACACATTACTTTACGGCCGAATGTCTTCCAAAGAACTGATAAATTTCATAGTAACAATTGATCCATATCTCAATTCTTATATTAATCTTTTCCGTTGACAATAAATCACTCCATTTTTAAGAACATGCATTCACATCATGTCTTATACATTTGTTAAGGCTCCAAAGCTCTATATTTTTATATCATTCAATTTAATCTTTAGTTAGATTTCTTTATCTTGTTATTCACATTATGTCTTCATTCCTTACAAAAGCTCAAAAGCTATTTCTTTCATATAATTCAAATTTACCATTATGTAAATATCTTTGTTATAATTATTATTATTACGCTTGCTTTTATAACATTCATCAAATTCACTGACATCTTATTCCATGCATTTCCTCTACAGGATATATTATTTCACATAATTATTTATTAACACTTTATTTTTGTTCAGATCGCGTTCTTATTTAGTTATTATTTATTTAAAAACATCCCTTTTACTCAAAACTCCGGTGGAATTGTACACAAAATTTTTCCCGACACCCAAAACATAATGAAAATCTTTACTCACATGTCTAAGGTCGTTTTCTGACCTTTATTCTCGTTCGACGTGTCATTTTGGCCCACCTTCTTGACTTACTCCATATTGTACAAACTCATCTCATGTACAGACATTTCTTGACACATATTCAATACATTTAACACTGACAACATTTTTAATACACTGGTGTATCCGTTTTGAACACACAATAAAACACTAAAAAATATATTACTTTTAACACACACTCTTGATATATTTACACTTCACAACTTTTGACCACTAGGCCGTCTTTTTAACCTATCACACGTGACCTCTTAATCTCCCGTTTCCAAGGGTGAAATTTATTCAATGTCGGCTTCCTATCCTGTAGAATACGAAAGTCTCGAATCATCTACTACTTCCCTGGAATAACAATTCTTCGAATCCTGTTCCTGATGATCGGCTATTTCTCTAGCTTGAACGGCTCCCCTTTTAGATCTGGTTTATCGATCCTGTCGAAAGTCTGTTCTGATCGAGGTCCCCTCGATAACCTATCGGTGATCTATGGATTTTTTAGCAACTAATACTTCTCGAGTCTTAGTGCTTTAGAATAGTTCGTCTGCTTTCTTGAAAACAATGTCTATAGTTTCCGTTCTTCTTTGTTTATTTGGTTCTCGCACTTCTAATTTTCTGAAATACGTTGCGAACCTTACTCTGTTTTTCCCTGTTCGGGTTCTTTAAAATTGATAAACTGTTTATCTCGCTGTTCCGGTACTTCCGTACGTTATGATACTTTTGGTCGTTTACTGAAAGACCTATCGCCTGAATCCTAAGTTCGCAGCCTGCTTTGACTGTATTTTTGGAACTTTTACGGTAAACTTTGCCCTGTCGGACCTAAATCCTGTAACTAGGATTTTCCTAATTTTTCAACACGGCGATACTTTAATACTTCTTCTTTGCAACTCCTTATGGAGGCACGCAAGCTACTGATACTTCGACGCTCGTGGCTGTCGAATATTAGTTCTGCGGTGTAATACAGCGTTCCTCCCCTCAAGGAGTACTGGTAAACTGCCTTCGATGTCTGATACAGCGTAACGTCCCCCTCACGGGCTCTTGAATACTGCATGAACTGATACAGCGTAACGCCTCCCTGGGCTATCGTAGACTGCATGATTGGCTTGGTGAGGCCAGGAGTTGTATACCTTTTAGTCAAAAAAAGATAAAATCCTAGTCCTTTTCGTGACCAACTTTTGAACTAATTGTCGCACAATTATAAAAATTATATCTCCAGAAAGCTCGTCTTCCAAACGTAAAATAATCTTCCTGTGCATGGAAATCGATCGTGCATTTCCGAGATATTAATTAATTTTTAGTCTTCAACTTGTGTGGGTGGTGCTGTTCATTTTTAATTCTCCCACTCCTTGGGTCCCGGTGAATTCCCAATGACGTATGCTGCATTTGCACTTTTCTCCTGGACTATTATTAAAAGCTTTTTCTTTACACAAAAATCTTTAATCCGAAATGATTCACCGTACTGTATCTGTTTACTTATTTTTATACTCGTAAACGGGTTAAATTTAATTATTCTTGTTCTGACTCAGCAGCAAGATTGCCGTTTTCCTGCAACGTAAGAGCAATTTCCGAGTCAAACTTCTTCGTCTTACAGTCCAAACTTTCCACTCGTTCTAATAATATCCATGACTGGCTCCTTATAAATGTCAAGAGGCATGAGCTCATCCTAGGAACACCTGGTCCCAGCGCTTGCACAATGTTAGGCTAGAATCCTGGCTTGAAATCTCTCTCCGTTCCCTTAGAGACTGTATGATTCTTTCATACCTTTCACAAAATACATGGATTCGACTCCCTTTGAAGCCTATGGTATATGGGTTCAATACACCCTGACTCATTAAGGGCCTTGTGCTGAAGGCAGGAGATATCATGAAAAGAAAAAAGAAGGCTGACCCCTCGAATAATGAGGGTATCCGAAAATGGGACAAGGGCCAATTAAGGCGGAAAAGTGAAATACTCCCTAGTCCTCGGATACTCTAATACAGTCAGTGTCGGGAGAGAACAAGAGTTGACCAAGAAAGGTCGACAGGATAGAAGACTGAGAGGAGCCCGCCACAAATAAGTGGAAGCAATGCCGGACTCAGCTGGGGTACCATGGTCGCCAACCCACGTGATGTGAGCCCCTGGGGGGTATATTTGTTGAGTAAGAATTGAAAAATGCCACCTCAGCCAGGATTCGAACCCGTATCTCCTGGTGTCCGGGAAGGTGTATTTAACCACTTAGGCTACATGAATACGGCCATGCTCCTCAATTGGCTTGCGTCCGTCAATATGCCCTCTCCTACAATAGGTCTAACACAAGCCTTCATTTGAGGACTTTGTGAGCATCCTGCAGGAGTAGGCTACCATTAATTATAGTGTACGGGGGAGGGGGGCCAATTCTACTGGCCATTTCTTGCGCTGAAAGTTTCAACTGCCGACCAGCGAGTGCTGTTAGGTCTCGGGTGCATTATTTAGTGCGGACAGAGAGTCAAAGGTACGGTACATTATCATCAATTACTGCGTACGACATAAACATCTACAAAGCGAGACAAATTTACCCCGACAGGGTCATAGTGGACTATAATTGTTTCCCAAGGTTTAGTACAGTATATTACCATCTCGAGTGGGCTACTAGCATCTATCTACACAGCTACCACTTTAAAATTAACACTCAAAATCAAATTTTGTGATGAGGCAAGCACCTCGCTGTTTAAAACATCCATAAATGTCATAGACTAGACCAGGGCATTCCAGACAACGCTCCGGCCGCGCTCTAAGCCAGTGCTCCGAGCGCTTTGTTGGAAGGTAGTTTCAGAAGTGGTGGGGGGAGCTTGGCTGGCTGAACGCACTGAAGTGCTAGTCTAGTCCAATGCGCTTTGTTGACAGCGTGTAAGTAAATCAGCTTCGCAGTGGTCATGACTGAACAGCATACAAAAAAAAAGGACTGGTGAAGGAGCAGTCTTTAAAGCAGAAAGGGAAATTTCATTTTTCTCTACAGCTTATAAAGAGGATGCCAAATATTTAGTGTGCAACAGAGATGTAATATGTTAAAAAGAACAAAATTTCTTGTTGAATTTTCCTCTCTAATATGGTCAGTTTGGAATAAATCACAATATTCTTTACTTAACACTTGTGTTAGTTTCCTGCACATTCCATACATCGGAGTACCATTCCATTTGTATATGCGGTATATTTGTTATGGCAAAATAGCCCTATTAATATGTCAACAATCCATCAAGAGCCATCAGTCGCACGACTGTACGTACGTATCTAGTCAGCGTGGTCCGAACATCGCCCGTCTCCTCGCTGCCACAGAGTAGTGGTGGTAGGGGAAGGAGCGCTAGTCTGACTGCCCAGTGTTCCCCGAGCACAATGACTGGATGGCCCTGGACTAGACCTTCAATGAGCACTATTCCTTTGGACTTGGGAATTTGCATTGTACATTGTACCTAGATAAAATTTGTACCATACATGGAAACACTACATTAAAACAAGTAGTTCCGTGAAGAACTATACAGCCTATTTTCATATATCCTACTTATGTTAACTGCCACTATCAACATACAAAATTTCAGTTTGATTGCTGTAATAGATTCGTAGATATTGTGAACCGACTAAATATTTCGGATGGTCGCCATGTTGGATTTTATATTTGTAGGTCCTAGAGTTATGTACTGTTACATGAAGATTATTGTGTACGTGTAGCATTCAAATTTCAATCGCATGATTAGGACACAAGAAGTAACAAGGAGAATTTAAAATTTCGCACAGCTGCAATCTTGTGGTTATGGAAACAATTGAAATAAATTAGATGCCAGTGGATTAACATTCGTTTAAGGATTTATTGTACCAAGTTTCTCTGCACTCGGATGGTCAAATTGCGAGAAACGTCCATGTGAATATTTATACTTCGCGTCGCCGCCATGTTGGATTTGTGATCACCAGGTTATTTAAAGTCCTATAGGTGAAGTAAGTTCATAGCCCCTATGAACATAAAAAAAATTCAGTTTGATTGCTATAATAGATTCGTAGACATTCAGAGCCGTCTAAATATTTCGGATTGTCGCCATGTTGAATTGTTAAATGTATAGGACATAGAGTCATGTACCATTAAAGGAAAATTATTGCGTAGGTTCATTATTCAAACTTTCACTTCGATCGCATGATTAAAACACAAGAAATAAAAATTTAATTTTAAAATTCACACAGCCGCCATCTTGAGGTAATGAAAACAATTGAACTAAATTATATACCAGTGCATTACAATGTGTATAAACATTTCCTGTACCAGATTTCATTGCGTTTGGAACATTAAATCGCGAGTAAAGTCTATTTAAAACTTTCAAATTCGCTTGGCCGCCATGTTCGTTCTGTAGTTAACCGGTTTTTGAACGTCTTATAGATGAACTACCAGTAGTGCCCTTTATCTCCGTACAAAATTTCAGGGTGATACCACTAATAGTTTCAGAGATATAGAATGCCGGTGAAATACTTCGCACATCCACCATCTTGTGGTTATGTAAACAGTTGAACCAAGTTAGATGTCGGTGCATCGCAATGTGTACAAACATATACTTTACAAGGTTTTATTGGCTTTGGATGGTTAAATCGCGATAAACGTCTTTTTAAAAGTTGCAAATTAGCGTGGCCGCCATGTTAGTTTTGTAGTTACCTTTTTTTCCAAAGTCACATAGGTGAACTTCTAGTAGTTCCCTTTATCACCCTAATAAATTCCAGGGTGATATCGGGAATAGTTTCGGAGATATTGAATGGTGGTGAAATATTTCGCACAGCCGCCATGTTGGATTGGTGAGACGTAACAAAATTTCAAGGGCACGGTCGGGGTCGCCCGGAATAGTGCTATGAACTTACCGAGTTTCATTGATATCGCTCCAGCTATTTGGAATTTATTAGGACACACACACACACACACCTCACACACACACACACACACGGACAAAAGGTGATCTCATAAGCCTATTTTTCAAAATTGAAAATAGGCTAAAAACGTATTTCCATCAATGCCAAATTACAACACATCGTACAGTAGTCTTACCAGAGGCTTTGTACGCTTCAGAAACGGCAGCAATCAAGGGACGAACAAAAATCAAGGAATTAGAAAAACAAGAGAGAACAATTCTGACAAAGATCTACGGGCCAGTTCAGAAAGAGGGAATATGCCTAAAGAGACCGACATAAGAACTGTACAAATAAACAGAGACGATTACAAACAACATAAGGAAAAGAAGGGCAAAAATTTACGGACATATAATACAGTAGGATGACCGAAGACAGACTGACCAAGATTTTTTTAAAATATAGTTACGAATAGCACACGAAAAACCAATTGGGTAAAGGAAACCGTGGAAGACCTCAAGAAACTAAACATCTCTACAGAAGACATCGCAGACAGGAGCATAAACAGAGAAAAACTTGGACAACAGATGTTTGAGCAAACTCCCAAAGAGAGACAACCGGGAAAGAAGTGCACGGAGGAGAGAAAGATGAAGCATAGTGTGTATATGCCAGTTTTTTGCAAAAAAAGAAGAAAGAGACAGAATAAAACATGAAAATTGATTGTGTTGTAACGCTCTCCTTATGGGGAATTAACGAATAAATAAATAAACAAGATGTTCAGTAAAGAACATATAGCCTACTTTCTCCTAAATGCATCGGTATTGTTATAACTCTTTTTCCTTTTCAAGGAGTATACTTGAATGTAGGTTGTAGTAGCTTGTTGAAATACAACGTGTTATAGGGATATTAAACATGAATATGACGTGCCCTTTGCTAGTGCTACCTCTGTACAAAATTTCATTCAATTCGGTTGCACCGTGTTTGAATTGATAGGGGGAATCGATTTGCACACATACATGGCCGCCATATGCAAACTATTGAACTGATGACCTTGTAGCTTGGCCAAAGAACGCTTCTCAGACAATGGTATGCTGTTGCAAAATTAAGTAGAGATTAAATGATTAGGTTGGTCGTAATTTGATTTAAGCTTTTAACATTTGGGTGGCCGCCATTACGTTTCCGTTAAGATGGCGGCGATATGAAACATGACACTGAGTTGCATTTTGCAAGTGCTACCTCTGTACCAAACTTTGTTCCAATTTGGTTTCACCGTGTTTGAATTGATTTGGGGGAATCGATTTGCACACATACATGGGCGCTATCTGCAAACTATTGGGCTGATGACCTTGTGGTTTGGTCAATAGATGCTTACCGCATAAAGGTATGTCTTTGCAAAATTTTGTAGAGATCAGACGATTAGGTTGGTCGTAATTTTATTTAAGCTTTTAACATTTGGGTGACCACCATTACGTTTTCGTCAAGATGGTGGCGATATAAAACATGACACTGAGGTGCCCTTTGCTAGTGCTACCTCTGTACCATATTTCATTCAATTAGGGTTCACCGTTTTTGAATAGGGGGAATCGATTTGCATACATACATGGCCGCCATATGCAAACTATTGAACTGATGACCTTGTAGCTTGGCCAAAGAACGCTTCTTAGACAAAGGTATGCTGTTGCAACATTTGGTAGAGATCAAATGTTTAGGTTGGTCGTATTTTGATTTAAGCTTTTAACATTTGGGTGGTCGCCATTACGTTTCTGTCAAGATGGCGATGATATAAACCACGACACTGAGTTGCCTTTTGCAATTGTGACCTCTGTACCAAATTTCGTTCCAATTCGGTTTCACCGTGTTTGAATTGATGGGGGGAATCTATTTGCACATGTACATGGCCACTATCTGCAAACTATTGAGCTGATGACCTTGTGGTTACGTCAAATGCTTACCGCATAAAGATATGTTGTTGCAAAGAGAGATCAGATGATTAGGTTGGTCGTAATTTGATTTAAGCTTTTAACATATGGGTGGCCACCATTACGATTTCGTCAAGATGGCGGCGGTATAAAACATGACACTGAGGTGCCCTTTGCTAGTGCTACCTCTGTGCCAAATTTCGTTCAATTCGGTTGCACCGTGTTTGAATTGATAGGGGGAATCGATTTGCACACATACTGTACATGGCCGCCATATGAAAACTATTTGGCTGATGACCTTGTACGTTAGTCAAAAGACGCTCGCCATATAAATATATGTTGTTGCAAAATTTGGTAGAGATCGGATAGGTTAGTCGTAATTTGATTTAAGCTTTGAACATTTGGGTGTCCGCCATTACGTTTCCGTCAAGATGGCGGCGATATAAAACATGACACTGTGGTGCCCTTTGCTAGAGTTACCTCTATACCAAATTTCGTTCAATTAGGTTTCACCGTGTTCGAATTGATAGAGGGGGGGGGGGGGACAGACAGACATTCAGAATACACACACTCACACATACACCGACTCACACACAGTCACACAATTTTTCGCCCTGTGTAGATCTCATAAGTCCACTTTCATTCTTTGCAAAAATCGAAAGTAGGCTAATAATATGGGATGAAAATAAATGAGAAAAAAAAACCAAAATGTATGGTCATAGGTGGAAGAGGTGAAAAAAATACATTAAAATTAGAAGGTAAAATTGAACAAGCAGACAGTTTTAAATACCGAGGAAGTTGGGTTACGCAAGAAATGATATGCACTAAAGAAAGAAATAAAAACAAGGAATGCAATAGCAAAAGAAGCCTTCAGTAAGAAAAGAAAATTATTTTGTAGAGCAATGAAAGTAAGCCTAAGGAAGAGATTAGTGAAATGTTTTGTTTGGAGTGTAGCAATGTATGGAGCGGAAACTTGGGCGCTTAGGAAAGAAGACGAGAGAAGAATAGAGGCTTTTGAAATGTGGCTCTGGAGAAGAATGGGGAGAATAAGTTGGAAGGACAAAGTGAGAAATGAGGAAGTATTATCGAAAGTAGGAGAAGAAAGAATGATGCTAAAGAAGATAAGGGAAAGAAAAGTGAATTG
The DNA here is from genome assembly GCA_946902985.2 of Meconema thalassinum. NCBI lineage: Eukaryota > Metazoa > Arthropoda > Insecta > Orthoptera > Tettigoniidae > Meconema > Meconema thalassinum. Next base: position 139,412,343 of record OX336401.1, read on the forward strand.
GATTGGACACTGCCTAAGGGGAGATGGTTTGGTGAAAAGTGCATTAGAAGGGACAGTCCAAGGGAAAATCCGAAGAGGATGAAGAATGTTTCAGATGCTGGATGCAATCAAGATTGATAATAAAGCCTGAGAATACAGTCGTTATTTACTCTCCTAAAAATCACAATCCATTTGTTAATCATCGAATGTGTTGTTGCTGTTGTTGTTGTTGTTTGAGTCGTCAGTTTTTTCACAGGTTTGATGCAGCCCTTCAAGCCTCCCTGTCTTGAGATAATCGTTTCATCTCTACATAGCTACCACACCCTACATCCGAGGCAATCTGTTTAACATATGCTAACCCTGGTCTACTCCTACAGTTGTTGTCCTCAACCCTTCCTTCCATAACTAAGCTTGCTATTCCTGGGTGTCTTAGTATGTGTCCTACTAATCTATCTCTTCTCTACATTAGCAATCGCCAGAAATATCTCTCCTCTCTCTATAGTAGTAATACCTCTTCGTTTGTAACCCTATCTACCCATCTGATATTCATCATTCTCCTGTAACACCACATTTCAAATGCTTCAATTCTCCTCTTTTCTGCTGCACCAATAGTCCAAGTTTCACTTCCATAGAGCACCACGCTTCAGACAAAGGCCTTCAAAAATTACTTCCTAATACCTAAATCTATATTCGATGTCAACAGATTCCTTTTTTGTAGTAATGCTTTCCTTGCCTAGCTAACCTACTTTTTATATCCTCTTTGCTTCGTCTATCACTGGTTATTTTGCTTCCTAAGTAACATAAGTCTCCTACTTCCTTTAGTTTTTCACCTGCAAATTTGATGACCATAGAGGTTTCTGATTTATTTCGGCTGCATTCCAATATTAGGTAGATTTCATTAGAAAGCTAACTATTGCAATGGGTCCCATGTTTCGACTTCCGGAAAATTTCGACATATCTTCGCGTTTCACATCCCCCAGACCCCAAAACCACCGTCAGTTCAAAAGTTTATACATAATTTATGTATATATGTATCTATCTATCTATATATATATATATATATATATATATATATATATATATATATCAGTTTCTTGTGGACACGATAACTGCCGTAATTTTGCACCAATCACTTTGAATTTTTTACATAATATGTATCCCTATAAAATCTCGGTCGAGTTCGTTAATGGGCAAAATCAGTCGAAGGGGGTGAAAATGAGGGGCGATTTTCGAAAAAGTGAAATGTCGCTATAACTCTCTTAATACGTGAAATATCGAATCCATTCGAAGTTCATAATATGCGTCGGATAAGTGCCAAAAATTTATGTCAAATAAGTTTTTTGATAGCACCAACCATTGACCAAAGGGGTGGAAAAAGTGGGTTTTTCGGGAAACATTAATCATATCTCTCTTAATAGGCTCAATATCAAAACTGTACAAAATGGAAAATATTCCCCTAATAATTACCTAAAACTTTTGTCTGAAAGAATTTTTGATATGACCCACCATTACGCCAAGGGATGAGAAAAATGATTTCGGAATTTTCAAAAATGCCAAGTGCCATCAGAGGTTACCATAACAACGCTTTTAAATTGATAAGGGATGATCTATCAGAGGTTGCCAAGACAACGCCATTGACGAGATCACATTCATTTTAGCCTACTTACGATTTTTGCAAAAAATGAAAGTAGACTTATGAGATCACTACAGGGCGAAAAAAGTGTGTCTGTCTGTGTGTGTGTGTGTGTGTGTGTGTATGTGTGTGTGTGTGAGTCTGTGCGTGTGTGTGTGTGTGTGTGTGTGAGTGTGTGTACTCTGAATGTCTGTCCTCTCCTATCAATTCGAACACGGTGAGCGCAAATTGAACGAAATTTGGTACAAAGTTAGCACTAGCAAAGGACACCTCAGTGTCATGTTTTATATCGCCGCCATCTTGACGGAAACGTAATGGCGGCCACAAAAATGTTCAAAGCTTAAATCAAATTACGACTAACCTAATCATCTGATCTCTACCAAATATTTCAACAACATACCTTTATGGGGGAAGCATCCTTTGACCAAACTAATAGGTCATCAGCGTAATAGTTTGCGGATGGCGGCCATCTTCGTGTGAAAATCGATTGCCCCTATTAATTCGAACACGGTAAAACCGAATGGAACGAAATTTGGTAAAGAGGTAGTACTAGCAAAGGGCACCCCAGTGTCATGTTTTATATCGCCGCCATCTTGACGGAAACGTAATGGCGGCCACACAAATGTTCAAAGCTTAAATCAAATAACGGCTAACCTAATCATCCGATCTCTACCAAATTTTGCAACAACATACCTTTATGGAGGCAGCATCCTTTGACAAATCTAATAGGTCATTACCCTAATAGTTTGCGGATGGCGGCCATCTTTGTGTCAAAATCGATTACCCCGATTAATTCGCACACGGTGAAACCGAATGGAATGAAATTTGGTACAGAGGTAGCACTAGCAAAGGGCACCCCAGTGTCATGTTTTATATCGCCGCCATCTTGACGGAAACGTAATGGCGGCCACACAAATGTTCTAAGCTTAAATCAAATTACGACTAACCTAATCATCCGATCTCTACCAAATTTTGCAACAACATACCTTTATGAAGGGAGCATCCTTTGACAAATCTAATAGGTCATTAGCCTAATAGTTTGCGGATGGCGGCCATCTTTGTGTCAAAATCGATTACCCCTATTAATTCGAACACGGTGAAACCGAATGGAATGAAATTTGGTACAGAGGTAGCACTAGCAAAGGGCACCTCAGTGTCATGTTTTATATCACCGCCATCTTGACGGAAACGTAATCGCGGCCACCCAAATGTTAAAGGCTAAAATGTAATTACGACCAACCTAATAATCTAGTCTCTACCAAATTTTGCAACAACAAATCTTTATGTGGGAAGCATAATCTGACCAAACTGCTAATTCATCAGCCCAATAGTTTGCAGATGGTGGCCAAGTATGTGTGCTAATCGATTCCCCCGATCAATTCAAACACGGTGAAACCGAATTGAACGAAATTTGGTACAGAGGTAGCACTAGCAAAAGGAACCTCAGTGTCATGTTTTATATCGCCGCCATCTTGACGGAAACGGAATGACGGCCACCCAAATGTTAAAAGCTCAATTCAAATTTCGACCATCCTAATAATTTGATCTCTACCGGATTTTGCAACAACATGCCTTTTTGTGGAAAGCATCTTATGACTGACTACAAGGTCATCAGCCCAATAGTTTGCAAATAGCGGCCATGTATGTGTGCAAATCCATTCCCCAGATCAATTCAAACACGGTGAAACCGAATTGAATGAATTTTTTTACAGAGGTAGCACTAGCAAAGGGCACCCCATATTCATGTTTAATATCCCTATAGCACGTTGTATTTCAACAAGCTACTACAACCAACATTCAATTATACTCCTTGAAAAGGACAAAGAGTTATAACAATACCCATGCATTTAGGAGAAAGTAGGCTATATGTTCTTTACTGAAAATCTTGTTTAGCCTTCTTTTCACACTTTTCAAAACTGAGGAAAAAGTAGACTGATAAGATATATCCGGGAAAATGTGTCTGTCCTTCTGTCTGTCTGTCTTTCTGTCCTTCTGTCTGTCTGGCTGTGTGTGTGTGTGTGTGTGTCCCCCCTATCAACTCCTAAACGGCTGCAGCAATCGAAACCAAATTTAGTATGAGTAAAGGTGTATACCGGAATATCTCAGGCCCATATTTGAAAAAGATGCCAGTGCTACCCACTGCTAAAAAAACGCACTAGAAATTTGAGCTCCATGTTGGATATCTTGGAAGGTATACATGGGAGCTATTCTAAAATTGGCACACATGTAGACAATACTATTTCAGTTTAATTTCCAGGTGGCCATACATGACAGCGTTGCCAAAATAATTTTAAGCCTTCTGATAAGTCCAATTTTTAAATGCATATAACTTCTACACTATCAATTGGATTTCAACCAAATTGTGTATGTAATATGTGTACATAAACATATATGTCTGAGTGTATTCTTAAGAGCCACCAGGGCTGCCAACTGTTAATAATTGCTCTCTATTTTGTATCCAAATATATCAGAAAGTATGCAAGCCGACAGCTTTAAACTATGCACACGTAACTTACCCGACATTTTACATTAATTTGGAGCAATTTATATACGTCAGTTCTATCAACATGATTCTAAGCCTGCTGATAGGACCAATTTTTACCAACAAATGGATTTCATCCAAAATTGGCACAAAAATATATAATATTTCAGATTATTTCTGACCAGCACTCGCATGACATTGTTGCCAACATGCTTTTACGTGTACTAATAGATCCAATGTCTAAATCCATGTAACGTCCTTTGGACTTCAACCACATTTTGTATTCTGTACCTTAGGAGATGGAAGTAAGAATATATTCAGTCACCAGAGCTGCCAACTGTATTGCTCTATTAGGCTACATTATGCTTAGTATACCTTATTTCGAACTAATTAAGACATTTCGATATTACCCACTTAATTTCGTCATTATTCTAGATAGGTTCATATACTGTAGATTAATCTATGGCATGAATCTTAATTTTAAGAAAAGTAGGCTCTTTAGTTCGTCACGGAACTTCTTGTTCCATCTGACCATGAGGGAAGCGGCTAACTGGTAGCATGCTGAACTTCTATGCTCAAGGTGCTGGTTCAAAGCCGGCCAAAGTCGCCGGATTTTCTAAGAGCGCTAAAAATCCGTCAGCATGCTTTCCTTCGGAGGGGAAGTTACAACGTTCGTTGCAAGTTGCTGGCTGCGGTGGCATCTAGCAGCCAAGTTCACAGCTAGGTGTCGTTGACGTTAGTATTTGGTACAAAATTAGGTACTACTACTTAAAATTGACCGTCTGCAGACCTTACCTGAATTACAGACTAATACAGTCATCACAAATAACACCGTTTATCAGACAGATTCTACACACACCCAATGTACACGGGGTTACATGACCACCTTGTCGCAGCCCCTAAACTGAGGAACCAACCAACATCTCTGCGAGAGATAAAATTTTGCGTGAAGAAGTAACAGACTGATAGTTAGTTACACATTAGTTCCAAACCTTGCATAAGGACAGTGTGATCACAAGTATAAAAATTAACCCCAAATTACAAGAAGGTTACCATCCCCATAAGACAGTAAAATGTTAAAAGAAAATGCATAGAAAGACGAAAAAATGTTAACTAACCTCCAATTGTAAAATACTTTCTCGCAATAAATGAGGTCTGATCCTCCTACGAAAACCTGCATATTTTGCCTATTATAGCCTATCCCCTAGTTTGCCCGGTGAAATCTACCTCCGCCTTCCGGCGTGCCGAGAGGAATTTTTTTTGTTTTACATTTATTAATTTCAACATGAATTCTTTCCTCAAGACGTAGTCCATACCATTCAAAAACTCATTCAAATCCAGAGATGCCAACTTTCAGAAAGAGCAATTAGTAATCGGACTCGGAGTGCCGGGGGGGGGGCATTATTCAAACAAAATATAGAAGGGGGGGGGGGTGTACGACATTCAAACAAAATATAATCTACTGTATTACAACTTAGATAGATTATAGCTACTTACCAATTACAATCCCTCCTCATCAACAGCCTCCTCTGCAAGATCTATACCTATACCAGATACTTGGGTGGAGGTTGAGGGTACGCACTTCAAATTTTGAAGACGAGTGGCTTGTTTGGCATCTTGAAGTTGGAGTCTAGTAAATGTACTCTGATGGCAAGGTTTTCCATCCGAAATCATCTGCATTTTCTGGACCAGTACAGAACTTAGCAATTCTGTACTCATATTCGCGCGAAATTCAGTTTTGTTTTTCCTCACCATGCTAAAAACACGTTCTGTGGGAGAGTTACTATGTGGGACCAGAAGAATTGCCATCATAAGTTTGCTTAGTGAAGGGTACTTCGTTAATCCTGAAACATCGGTAATCTTCGAAATTTCGCACCAGATTTTGTCAGCCCTTTCATTCTTATCGAAACTCAACGTATCGAACTGGAAACGACTAAATTCTGATTCTAAGGATTCTGTCTCCTCTGCAGTCAGTACCTTAGGAAACTGGTCAGTGAAGTATTCAATAGATGAATAACCTTTTGTTCTTCGCTGAAACACATCAGCAATTTCAGCATGCTCTAAAAACTTTTCTTTGATGGGCCACATGTTGGAAATATACTCACATGTTTTTGAGTAGAACAATCTGACATCAGAAAAAAACATCTTCATTTGATGCTCATTCAAAGAAGCTTCTTTAATATAGGCTCCTGTCTTAGCTCCAACAACCAAATCATTGTTACTTTTCTGATACTTTCTGCTAGCAAAGTTAACAAAAAACAAATCGGAGTCGGGAACTGCAGATGCTTTGACAAATCTAACCTACATATCAGTGAAAAAAATTATTCAATTTAGAATGAAGCTGATGAATAAGTGGTTTCTCTTGTTGCAGGAATATATTCAATGAATTGAAAAGTGGAAGAACAGAACTGAGAAACAAAAGGTATAGTTTGGTTGAAGGATTTTCAAACTGCTCCTTAACTATCTGAAATTTTGGGCCAGCATTGCCATGGTCTGTATCACAGAAAAACATGTTCAATGGATTCCACTGCTCCAAGACTCTGTCGACACACTGCAACAGTGATAGCCATCGAGTTGAAACGTATTTCAATATCTTGTGGGGCTTTTCCCCAAAGACTTGCTGACAAAGCTTCAAAATATGTTTCCTCTTTGAGCACTTCTGTAAATAATAATAGATGTCAACTAAAAATTGTTCAACATTGACATTTTCAACACCATTACACCCTTTTTGAGCAGCCAAGTGCACAAGATGACAAGCACAGCCTTGCACTTGGATGTTTTGATTGCAAATGAAGGAACTAACACCTTTGGAAAGGCCAGTCAAGGTACTAGCATTATCACATGCAAAATCAACACAATTATACCATGCTATATTTCTCTTCCTCAGTTCCCCATCTAAAACTTTAAAAATACCTTCTCCTGTATTGTCCCGCGATTCTTGGATGGTTAAAATCTTCGTAGCAATCATCCCTGCTTCTGCATCAAAGATGGAAACAACTATCGCAAAGAGTTTAGTATCGTCAAAATCGTTGCTGCCATCTGTAGCGAGCGAGAAGGGTTGATGCATTAAAGTGTCCGTAATTTTCTCATCGATGGATCTGGCAACACTCCTAATTATCGCTCCTGTTTTTGTTCTCGCAGAACTGAATTTGGATGCTATTTTTGAATCTGGAAACATTTTTTAAAATAAATGTTCGGCATGGTCACTGCAGGCCAAAGGCAGATTATGTTCGACAACGAAAGCCGTAAATAAAACTTCCGCATTCGTGATAGCATTTCTATCTTCAGAATTACTTAAAAATCGCGTTAAATCCTGGTTGGACCCCTCAGTTTCACGAAATCCGAGTGAATTTTACTGTTGATATGTTTCCGGCAGTCATCTCTCAAAACACGTGGGACGAAGATTTGGAAGAATGTAATAAACACGGCCACAGTTTTGTATATTCCTCCCTAAATCTTTGAACGACTTTCTGCTTCTTCGTAGTTTTGTTATCACCATCACCACTAGTTCCAACAACACTACCACACGCAATTTCTGGCACTAAAAATCCCTTCATACTGCAGGCATTCACTTTCTTCTCGGTTCTTGCTAAGACTAACTTGTTCCTTGACCTCGGTAACAAAGAAATAAGAGCACGCGCGCAGACAGAACGCGCATGATCACGTGAAGCAATAAACAACGAGTGGGTTCGAAAGTTGCCGATCGCTTCCGATCACAGCGCATGGCATCATTTTTAAAAGAATGTCACGAATTCAACCGAAATTCGTAATTTTACGTTACCCATTCGTAAGAGCGTAATCGTAAGGGAAAAATCGTAATGATTACGATTAATTCGTAATAGTTGGCATGTCTGCGAAATCCTCAGGCGTGTATCTCTTGTACAAAACAAAGTGTCCTGACTGATTGACCCGGCCGAAATCGTCGGATTTTTAAGTGCGTTAAAAATCCTTCGGAGGGGAAGTAAAGCCGGCGGTCCCATGTCATACATTTATGGCATGATAAAGAACCTTCCACTAAGTATACTTGTGTAAATCTAAATTATAGGTTAGATTTTACTGACGTTCTTAGGTTCCAACGTTCGTCGCCTGCAGACGACTGCGGTGGCATCTAGTAACCACGTTCAGAACTAGTTGGTCGTTGACAGTGGCGTTTGGTAGCAAAAGTTGGAATTACTTGAAAATCCAATGTCTGCAGTCCTTACTTGAATTAAAAACGGATAAAACACACCAATACAGCCATCACAATTTATTAACATCGGTTATTAGACCGATTCTACACACACCCAAAGTACACAGGGCTACAAGACCGCCTTGTCGCAGCCCCTAAACTGAGGAACCATCCAATCTCTTCCTTAGGCTTACTTTCATTTCTCCACAAAATATTTTCCTTTTCCTACTGAAGACTTCTTTTGCTATTGCATTCCTTGTTTTTATTTCTTTAGTGCATATGATTTCTTGTGTAACCCAACTTCCTATGTACGGTATTTGAAACTATCTACTTACGAGGAACTGATGTAATAGTTCATTGAATAGTTTTGAGGTTGGAATGATTTGTAATTGTGATCCTATGTTTACGTTGAAATAAAAAGGTTTGTGATATGAGTCGTCAAGTTTCAAAACTCGTTTAATCCACTTGTGAAAAAGAATCTTTTCCATGAGAAACGCTTCTCTGGACTTTGTCTCGCGTATCTTTTGTGTTTGTTGTTTTCTACTTTTTGATTTGTGTTCTTGGTTTTTGGTTTTGTATTTGCTTTTGCTTTTTTGAATGTTGCTTTTTGCTTTATGTTTCTTGTTTTTTGTTTTCTGCTTTTGCTTTTGTTTTTGAATTTTGATTTTTGCTTTATGTTTTTGTTTTGGTTTTGTGATTGTTTTCTGCTTTTGCTTTTTTGAATTTTGCTTTTTGCTTTATTTTGTTTTGTTTTCAGCTTTTGCTTTTGTTTTTACATTTTGCTTTTTGCTTCGTCTTTTTTGTTTTGGTTTTGTGTTTGTTTTCTGCTTTTGCTGTTTTTGAATTTTGCTTTTTGCTTTCTGTTTTTTCTTGTTTCCTGCTTTTGCTTTTGTGGTTGAATTTTGCTTTTTGCTTGGTGTTTTTAGTTTTTGGTATTGCGTTTGTTTTCTGGGAAATCTAAATAAAACAAAACAAAATAAAACAAAATCAAAATAAAACAAAATAAACAAAACAAACTGAAAACTAAAACCAAATACAACAAAGCAAAAAAACCACAATTTAAAACAAAATAAAACGAAATAAAGTAAAACAAAACAAAATTTAAAAAATCAAAATAAAATAAATTAAAATAAAATAAAAGAATAAAATTAATAATTTTACGACATGATAATTATTTACAAGTGGATCAAACGAGTTTTGCAACTGGACGACTCATATGTTACCTGTTTGCTGAAGAAGGTTATAATGCAACACTGTACTCAAGAATTACAATTTATTGACTTACGGTATTATTAGCCTATTTCATTAGTCTTTGTCAATAAGGATTTTTCATGTTTTTTTTGGTACAAAGTAAGAAGAGAGCCTTGAAGAACGTCCCTGAAAAAAGTTGATTATATTCTGTTAATACACTCACCGGCAAAGAAAGCGAAGCACAACGAATATCAGACAAACCTCAATGTGTGACCGTTCCAAACCTTGTAATAATCAAATACTATGGCATTACAACAATATGGCAATGTATCATAAGTTAATTACCCTAATTAGCTTGATAAAAATTGACCATGAAAATCACAACAGTGCGCAAACACGAATTTGGAAATTTCGAAACCGGGAATCAATCATAGGCTACTGCCCTCCGACCTGTTCCATCACCTTCCTGATTAACGAGCGGCGACACAAACGTAAGGCAGTAGCACTGACCAATAGCTGACGGTTGTTGACCAATAGAATGCTTCCTCAATCACTCCACGTGGATTCTTAAGTCCCGCCCTGGTCGCTAGCTTGTGTCTCTGACAGGTATCAGTGTCCAGTGTTGCACATCTGCACGTAATTCTGTCTAGTCTCGCTGCTTGCCCTCAGTGGCTACGGTGGAAATTTGACAACGCTGTGTCTCCCGCTGGGAAAGCCTTGACCCCAGGTGCCATGGAATGTAAACATATCCCCCCAGCTAGATTTCAAAGGCGGCAAGTTAACCAGGAAAGTGAGGCAACTATGCGAATGTTGAAGGCAAATTGTAATGTTCACAAATATACGTAGCACGAGAATACACAGCAATAATAAACTTTAAGACAGCCGTTTGAGGTTATCGTTGTCCAAATACGAAAAACAGTAACATTGGTGTTGTGAATGTCACGATCAACAATGGTTAACCTGTCAATTGTTGCGCTGAACTTCTCAAATGAGAAAATTAAATCACAGCCCTTTGCCATATCACTGCAAAGTCACAGCATTCAATTTGTACCAGGTTTGAAACTGTTAAACGTTGAGTTTTGTCTGATATTCGTAGTGTTTCGCTTTATATGCCGGTGAGTGTAGTTTCTGAGAAAAATGTACTCAATTTTGAAAGTTAAATAGTAAGTATAGGACATTCGTGTCTGTGATAGGAATAATCTTTGAGGCTTATCAAGCAACAGCGACATGTACAGGGTCTTTCATATAAAGTAAGAACGCCAAGCGGCGGGTTTGTTATCCGCTAGTGTGGTGGCCTTGACCGAGCTTGTGGCGAGCCGTGGCCCCCTGCTTTAAGCGTGTGTACAATCCTCTATGAAATATTACCTTATAAAAGTTGTTGGAAGTATCGTCCTTCCTGGGTTATACAGGCATTGTATCTGGTAACCACATTTTGGCTGACGCGAGTGAGTCATGCCACTGTATTTTTTTCTGATTTTTTATTTTGTGTTTCTTATTGAGCACTGAACCAGTAGTGTCAAAGTTATTTACAATTACGTGAATATGTGCTAGTGAAGGTGGCACTTCATCAGGAAATTGCTGAACAAATGCATCACGTACCCGCCGAGCCGAATCGTAATTAAAATAAATTTTACATACAAAAATACGATGTTGCAATGATAACTGTCTCAACATGTTAGCAGCTGTGGTTCAGACTGGCGACTGAACACCTGCACGCTTATTGCAAGGTCAAATTTTTGTACTATGCGCGCGCTTTCAATACTACAGCAGGGGGCCGTGGCGCGTCACAAGCCGGCTTCAGCAGCGAATGACAAAACCGCCGCTCGCCGTTCTTACTTTATATGAAAGACCCTGTAGTTGCGGGCGAGTTTTCGTTCGCTCACGCTTTAGAACGAGTTATCAGAACGCAGTCGGCTGCACAGTCAACCAGGCGTGACCACAGTAGACATCTTATTTGTGACTGCCAGCAACTCTGGCACAGGAAATTGCTTTAGTTGACAGCTGTTTGGATTCAACGGAGTGTCACACCTTTAGATATGGACTACAAGTGATATCTCTGAAATATACCTTGCCTCTGCGTCTCTCAAGCTGTATGGTGCCTCCTTTCGGTTGTTGGTTTTTTGCTTTTAGCGGATTTGGACGTTTTCATTTACTGCCTCGTGTACTTGAGCGTGTTTTGAATTGTCTGAAAGATTTGAAAACATTACTAGCACAATGAATAAAAGGACAGGATGGAACGAAGGAACGAAGCTTGTGGTTTAACGTGACCGTTAATCTCGCGATCAAGAGCCACGGGACCTCCTTTTTACTTGGAATCCTAACCACAGGACATGGCATTTCACTTCAAAAATCTCACATGCATTGACCAGAATTCGAACCTGGTTCGTCTTGATGAGAGGCAAAGAGCTTGACGCTGCGCCACCACGCCCTCTCATCTGAATTACAAATACACACACGATTACAGCCATCACAATAACACGGGCTATCAGACAAATTCCACCCACCTCCAACTGCACGGGGCTAGATGACCAAGATGTCGCAAAGCCCCTTAAATCAATGAACAATAATTGTTTTTATCATATGTTAAATAGAATCTTATATCACTTACATGATGCAGCAATGTTTATATCCTATTCAGCCCAATCTTGTACAAACACACAAACGACTTACCACGTCTAGAAAGAAGGATGCTAATGTTTCACGAAAGGTTCTTATTTGGTATACAAGAAGACACCAGGCAGTGAAGTGACGCTAACGTCTCTTTAGAGAACACTCAAACTGAATTAGCCGGGAGGGAAAACAAAAAAGAGTCACTTTGTTTTGTCTTGCGTTGTGTAGTAAGCGTTATTCAAGCCTTCCTAGCGTCTTAAGGGTTAATCAATTAAGAGAGTTTTCAAGCCATTTCTTAGCGTTGCCTTATTGACAATTGATATTGCTAGTTTTCAATCGGTGAACACAATATAATCCCAATATAATTACAATAAAATCGCATGTTCCAAAAATTGGGATAATCCCAATGTATCACAATTAAATCACATGTCCTAATAATTGGGATAATCCCAATGTATCACAATAAAATCACATGTTCCAATAATTGGGTTAATCCCAATATAATCACAATATAATCTCATGTCCCAGTAATTGGGATAATCCCAATGTATTCACAATAAAGTCACATGTCCCAATAATTGGGATAATCCCAATGTATCACAATAAAGTCACACGTCCCAATAATTGGAATAATCCCAATATAATCACAATAAAATCGCATGTCCCAATAATTGGGATAATCCCAATATAATCACAATAAAATCACATGTCCCAATAATTGGGATAATCCCAATGTATCACAATAAAATCACATGTCCCAATAATTGGGATAATCCCAATATAATCACAATAAAATCGCATGTCCCAATAATGGGGATAATCCCAATATAATCACAATAAAATCACATGTCCCAATAATTGGGATAATCCCAATGTATCACAATTAAATCACATGTCCTAATAATTGGGATAATCCCAATGTATCACAATAAAATCACATGTCCCAATAATTGGGATAATCCCAATGTATCACAATAAAATCACATGTCCCAATAATTGGGATAATCCCAATATATCACAATAAAATCACATGTCCTAATAATTGGGATAATCCCAATGTATCACAATAAAGTCACATGTCCCAATAATTGGAATAATCCCAATATAATCACAATAAAATTGCATGTCCCAATAATTGGGATAATCCCAATATAATCACAATAAAATCACATGTCCCAATAATTGGGATAATCCCAATGTATCACAATAAAATCACATGTCCTAATAATTGGGATAATCCCAATGTATCACAATAAAATCACATGTCCCAATAATTGGGATAATCCCAATGTATCACAATAAAATCACATGTCCCAATAATTGGGATAATCCCAATATATCACAATAAAATCACATGTCCTAATAATTGGGATAATCCCAATGTATCACAATAAAATCACATGTCCCAATAATTGGGATAATCCCAATGTATCACAATAAAATCACATGTCCCAATAATTGGGATAATCCCAATATAATCACAATAAAATCACATGTCCCAATAATTGGGATAATCGCAATATAATCACAATAAAATCACATGTCCCAATAATTGGGATAATCCCAATATAATCACAACAAAATCTCATGTCCCAATAATTGGGATAATCCCAATATAATCACAATAAAATCGCATGTCCCAATAATTGGGATAATCCCAATGTATCACAATAAAATCACATGTCCCAATAATTGGGATAATCCCAATATAATCACAATAAAATCACATGTCCCAATAATTGGGATAATCCCAATATAATCACAACAAAATCTCATGTCCCAATAATTGGGATAATCCCAATATAATCACAATAAAATCGCATGTCCCAATAATTGGGATAATCCCAATGTATCACAATAAAATCACATGTCCCAATGATTGGGATAATCCCAATATAATCACAATAAAATCACATGTCCCAATAATTGGGATAATCCCAATATAATCACAACAAAATCTCATGTCCCAATAATTGGGATAATCCCAATATAATCACAATAAAATCGCATGTCCCAACAATTGGGATAATCCCAATGTATCACAATAAGATCACATGTCCCAATAATTGGGATAATCCCAATATAATCACAACAAAATCACATGTCCCAATAATTGGGATAATCCCAATATAATCACAATAAAATCACATGTCCTAATAATTGGAATAATCCCAATATAATCACAATAAAATCACATGTCCTAATAATTGGGATAATCCCAATATAATCACAACAAAATCACATGTCCCAATAATTGGGTTAATCCCAATGTAATCACAATAAGATCACATGTCCCAATAATTGGGATAATCCCAATGAAATCCAAAAATACTCGCGTGTTCCATGCCTATAAACCAGGGGCAGCTCCCGACTAAAAGTTTCAGCCATCCTGGAGATGGTTTTTCGTGTTTTCCCACTTCCACTAAAGGCAAATGCCAGGATGGATCCTATATTAAGGCCACGGCCGCCTCCTCCCCAATCCTGATCTGAATTATAAATACACATACACTCATACAGCCAGCAAAATAACACTGGTTATCAGATAAATTCTACACACACCCAAATACACGAGCGTACATGACCACGATGTCACAAAGACCCTAAATGAATTAAAAACAACATCAATTTAGGAACCATCCCGGCATTTACTTGGAGTAGAATTTGGATACCACGGAAAACCACACTTCTCAGTTTTGCCTCATGAGGTTGAGTGTACCCCGTTCCAGCCCTCAGACTAGAATTAAATTTCTTGGCAGAGCCTGGAATTGCATTCCTCAATGAGTCAGAACAATAGCACCGACATTATGAGTAGAATCATTCACGGCGGCTTTTGTAGCGTAGTTGGTAGCATGCTGAGCTTCTATGCCTAAGGTCGCGGGTTCAAATCCGGCTGAAGTCGTCGGAATTTTAAGAGCCTTAAAAATCTCTCAGTATGGCTTCCTTCGGAGGGGAAGTAAAGCCGGCGGTCCCATGTCATAGATTTATGGCATAATAAGAAACCTTCTATTAATTACACCTGTGTGAAGCTCTCAGGTTCCAACGTTCGTCGCCAGGAGCCGACTGCGGTGGCATCTAGTAACCAAGTTCAGAACTATTTGATCATTGACGGTGGCGTTTGGTAGAAAAAGTTGGATCTACTTGAAAATCGAATGTCTGCAGTCTTCTTTAATTAAAAAAGATAACCCACACTAATACAGCCATCACAATTAACACCGGATATCAGACAGATTCTACACACAACCAAAGTACACGGGGCTACATGACCGCGTTGTCGCAGCCGCTAAACTGAGGAACCAACCAACCTTTTCTGTAGAATTGCTTTCTCTTTGCTTCGTCCATATTTCGAAATATGAAATTAGACTAAAAATAGTGTATATTCGTATCGTGAAGTGTATTCACTCAATCATTGGTGGGAGATTGCAGATGTGGCCTCGTGCAGTTGATAATCACAATCCCTGATTAGCTGCAGAAATAATGAGAGTCAATACTTGTCGAGTGGCTCAATAGCCCGTCTGCCAATATTTATCGAGGGATTGACGACATCTGTATCGTTAATGACAGTTGAACATGTGCTAGTCACTAATCGCTTGCCGCGCCGCCGCTTAATGGCTGTCGATGGCATTGCTATGTCAATTATAGTTCTATTCAGAGTGGGGGGAGTGTTATCAAGCAACCGCGGACATACGTTACCCCAGGCCACGAGGAACGAGAGACTAGACTTTATATAATTTCAAATGACGCATGCTACAAATGCTACACATGTTAGAAAGGCTCAGGAGGGCATCGAGCGAGAGCGGGAGGTGCACTCTGCTGCATGACGTCAGGCACTCGCCGTCTCCGTATCGCATAACGCCAGACCCCAGGAGTAAACTCAGACTCAACAGACTCCATTACCCTTTAACTTAGGCTTCCCGCGCGGGGAACGGAGAGCGGGAGGTACACTCTGCTGCATGACGTCACGCACTCGCCGTCTCTGTATCGCATAACGCCAGACCCCAGGAGTAAACTCAGACTCGGTGCATATGCACTGAACAACATGATGACGTCATACACGCCGTAACCGTAACGCATAACGGTAGACCAAAGCATAACGATGAAGTCGACAAGATCATTTGAAATGATAAAATCCACAATTCTAGCCCTTCAGGCAGGGGGCGGGGGGCAAGGAGGCCGTGGCCCCCTCCATCCCCCTCCCCCTTGAATCCCGAGAATATTTCGATTGTTCATTGCCACACCAGTTAATTTCATAAATTGTTGGCGTAGTTGGTAGCATGCTGAACTGCTGAGCCCAAGATCGCGTGTTCATGCCCGGCCGAAGTCGTCGGATTTTTTAATAGCGTTAATTTCCCTCAGTATGCCTTCCTTTGGAGGGGAAGTAAAACCGGCGGTCGCAAGTCATAGATTTATTGCATGTAAGAGATCCTTCCATTAACTAAACTTGTTTGAAGCTAAATGTCTAGGTTAGATTTCATTGAAACGCTCTATCAAAGTTCCAACGTACACCACTAGGTGTCAGTGACATCTGGTAACGAAAGTTGGAACTACTTGAAATTGAACGGAACTTGTAGCTCACCCCATGGGTGTCCGCTTGAAGCAGCTACAGCCTCTGGCGAGCCCAACATATCCTCGGACACTCGATCCCATGATTAGTACACAAGGAATAAAACTCAATTTTAAACTTTCGCACTGCTGCCATCTTGAGGCTATGAAAAACATAGTAGATACCAGTGGATTGAAATTTGTATAACCATATACCGAACCAAGTTCCACTGCGTTCGGATGGTTAAGCCGCAAGAAAAGTCTATTTAAATGTTTCAACTTCGCTTGGCCGCCATGTTGGTTTTGTACTTAACAGGTTTCTAAAAGTCACAAAGGTAACTTATCGGCCATACGCTAAATAAATAAATAAATAAATTTCATAAATGGAGGTTACTGATAGTTAACTGATTTAGATGTAGGGATAATTCCACAGTTATATTTAACTTACAGTAGTAATTTAGGATTATTTGAAAAAAAAGGGACAGTCCAGTCTGAAAGACTGGACTTTATATCATTTTAAATGCTACAAATGCTGAAAAATGCTAGAAAGGCTGGAGGCTTCTCGCTTCGCACGAAGCTAAAGACTCTTGACATGTTAGATGATCAAGAAACAATCAGAACGCTAGAAAGTTACAAGTTATGAGGGAGCTGGAGCGCGCGGTGAAAGGAGGGAGCTGGCTGGATAACGTCACGTTCGCGGTGTCGTTGCCGTCTCGTAACGCCAGAGCTCACCAGTGAACTCAGTACACATGCACCAAGCGGTACTATGACGTCACACGCCTCAGTGCATTCTCGGTACATTTCGTGACATCGCCGTAACGTAACGACGAAGTCGACTAGATCATTTCAAAAGATAAGTTCTCCAGTTATTTAGAAAATCGGCGAATTGGATTAACATTACCATTTTAATGAACTGCTTGAATTTGATTTTTGTAGAATCGTGGTGGTGCAGCTACTTTTATCTGTTTTAGGACATGAACATTATGACGATTATCCGGAAAAAAACGAACTTCTATGGACAAAACTTCTGAACTAAAAGAACTATTCTTCCCATTCATGCCCTAAAGATAATGTACTGCCCCCGTAAATTGAATTATATAGAGACCACGGTGGCTATATTGGAAATTATAAAGAAAGTTATGGCTGTAATAGTTATGACGTGGGTAGTCATGACGTAAGCACGGATGACGCAGACGTTATGCCAGCAGGCTACTTGAGCTGAGATTCTCAGTGACGTCAGCATTTATTCGAGAAAGATCCGAGATCTACGACGCAGTCGCAGGAAACGTGGATATTATGCTGAGGAAGAAATTATGCTATTGGAGGGGAGGCTCGAACCAATGAACGATAGTTTGAAGAAAGACGGAGATTGCTGAAACTATGGTATTTTTACTACCTTTTGGAATGCAGAATTGTGGAAATCCATTTGCAGTAGAGGCATTGATCTGGAATTTTGGTGAAATTTATTTTCAGTTTTTGAATTTTGAAAATCCGTCATGTATTGACGAAGTTGGAACTTCTAGCGATGACGCAGTAACACGCTATGGAAGGGATGGATACGCCCCTTATGAAGTTTATAAAAGACCTTGCGCAGAAGAGAGGAGTCTCATATCATCGAAGCTCATATCATCGAAGCTCAAATCATCGAAGCTCATATCGTCAGATCTTCAGTCTCAGATCTTATATAGTCATTTCGGTGAGACGTCGAGTGAAATTAGTAGAAAGAGTCGTCATTATAACGCGTGGTGAAGTCACCGCAGTGAACGAGATTCGAGCAGACAAGCAGTGCAAGTTTACAGTGAGTAAATCTAGGTGAAGTTAAAACGCACATTATAACGCGTCTACAAGATTAGCTATGAACAGTTAGCGGTCGCCTATAAGCTAATTCTATTGTGCAGCGCTACATTAAGGAGTGTAGAAAAGTTGAACAATTTCGAGGAGTTATTTTGGAAGATATTGGCAATTTTAGACGACTGACAAAAGTGATTTTCTCGCCATCTGAGAAGCACTTTGTATCGTCAGATTCTACGCCACGGCTGACACTGCTAGTGAAATAGGGAGACTTCAGATTGCTTTTGTGACACAACGCTACAGTATGATGGAGCAGTTTAATATGGCAGTTTGTTCTTCTATTACCATAACCGAAGAGAAGATGGAAGGCTAAAGGACTTTAATGCAATTGGGACATATATCTACGGAGTAAGATAGCAGCATGGAACTTCGCTAATCGCCATTCCACACAAGCGAACATGTGGTGAATAACCATCTACACCCATGTTTCGTGGTTCAACGCTGAATACTATCAAACAGCAATGGAAACGATTTCATACTCACTGAATATGAATATTTCTTCGGAAATTACTACAAAAACTTCATGGCGATTTTCTACTGGAACTTCAGGGATTTTTCAAGAGAGGCCAGGGTAGTCCCGACTCACAAAGAAGAATTTTGCCGGAAGGATGTCTTTCGTCTACACGGAGCAGTGCAATTTCCGGAGGAGGAAGCAGTTCGATTCTCCGAGGGTGCTGTTTCCTGTTTCGAGGATGGAGCTCATCTTCAAGTTGGTGAAATGGATCCATCAGCAGTCTTCTTTGGGGAATTTTCCTCTGGAACTTCAATCAGCAGATAAGGTAGTCGTGAACGTTTATTGTTGTATTTGAGTTTTGTAGCGATATTTGAGCAACCATTTTCCCATATTTTCTGTCCTCATGTATTTTGCCCTATATTCTTGCTTGAGATTTCTATTCTCAGTACACCTTGATGAGTTATGCCTTTTTCGACGATTTATTAAGACATTGTTATGTCATGGGCATAGTTAAACGATTTTGGATCAGTTGAGACTGATATTTAGATTTTTCAGTAATTTGCTTATTTTTGTAGTCACGATTTGACTGTAAGTTAATGATTTTTATGGCAGATTTAAATTCAGACAGCGTGTCACTTTATTAAAGTAATTCTACCCCAGTTTGATTACTTTGACCAATTTTCTGTCATCATCAAGAAGGAAGAACATTTAAATGATTTTAGAGCGTTAAAATCCATTTCGTTGTCGACGATCTTGGAAATACTAGTCGTTATTTGAACTGATTGCAACACAGACATTTATCGTCAGTTATGAACGACCATAGCATCATAGACAATTTTGTGAAAGATGAACTTTAATTATGAATTATTGAATGCATTAAAGTCATGAACTTTTGTTAGGAGTTTTTTCTCAATTAGAGATTTATATAATGATGTTTGCATTCCCGAGTCTAATTGGATTCTATTCGACTATTGTGCAGTTTAGTCGCACTTTGTTTGATGATAGTATTTTTATACTACAATTCTTTTAAGATGTTAATCTTAAATTTTGATAGACCAGAGAGGCGTATATAAGCGTATACACTATTAAATTTGTTTGTGATTGGCAAATTTTTACTTCATTTCGATTCATGAATGAAATCCACGAAGGTTAAATGACAACAGTTTTGAAACAATTAATGATTATAAGAATTTTTGAAGTGGAACTATGAATGTATAATCGCTAGTGCAGCGGACGTGTTGAAAGTCGCTGATGTATAATGCCCTTGAATAAATGAAGGAGGTTCCCACAGTAATTAATGATGTTAAAGAATTTGTTAGTGGAGGTTTTTGTAAGTTCTGTGGAAGTTTTTGATGCCATATATATTAATATATGATGAATTTTGGGCCTATTTTAATGCAGTTTTGTGCATTATTTTGTAAGCGAAGTATTTTCCGATGGAGTGTATTATCTTAGTCCTTTGAAAATTAATCAAGTGAATTTACTGTTATAATTAACAAGAGTATTGAAAGAATTTGAGATAAGATTTTGAATGAAGATTACCGTCACAAATAATTATAATAATTATTACAACCTTTATTAAACCAGATTGTGACATTAAATGTATAACTAACCTTCATTGGTCGATTATATTGACACGATTATGAAATTACCAACCGGATGAACATGTGGTTAAATGTATTTCTTAAATTAATAATCTGAATAATTTAAATGTTGATATTGTAAATAATGATGTAAATATCTTTGACAATAATGTGGAACGAAAGTAATGTTAGAGGCGTGTTTAAAATTTTTGTAATTATCTTCGACAATATTATAAACAATTTCTAATTGTTATAAATTATTTATGAGTTTTTGTTATAAACATTTAAGAGTTTGTTTTATACTCTAAACAATGCTTATTAAACATTTGGATGATAATTTAACAAGCTTAGGGATTGTCAGAATAATCCAGTGGTATGTGAGTAAAGCATTTGAAAGATTTGCGTAACTATATTTGTGTTGTCTTGCGGACATTTAAAGCGTTTGAGAGAGAACTGGATTCTTACGCAATGTGGCATGACAAGTGAGCCCATTTGACAGGTGTGCGTCAGGTTGAAGGGTAGACCGCAGCTGGCCAGACAACTGGTTATCAGCGGGCAAGGTCGTCTACATTGAAGGCTTGTGCCTATAAATACAAGTGTCATGTTTATTAAAAGAAACCAAATGCTCTGTATATGTGTCTCGTCCTGACTTCCTTTTCCAGTCCAAATGTGTTTTGAATGTTACGTTATTTTGAGCTCGTGGGAGCTAACATGTTGTATGATAACTTTGCAAGTCCTTCAGGAGGACGTAGTCAGATTGACATGGGCTACTGATAGCCACATTTATTTTGTTGAGTTGTTAAAATCATACCCTTTATTTGAAATAAAAGCTTTTGTACAGTTCAAAGTTCTTGTCTTCGTTCTGGTTCATTTTTAAATGTCATGGTGGAGGTTATTGTGGGAGCATACGTTAGAGATCCTGTTGTCAACCCAATCCCCGAGATAATTTTTAAGAGGTAAGTAAAGGTAAGTATGAACCCCCGTCTATTTTGGTGTGTTCCACAATGATTTCCTGTTCACTTCTGTGCTCAAATCTCGGTAGTTTCTGTCAGTGCCATTTTCATTGGTGTAGCTGAGCCGGTGCGGTTGATTATTGGCATTCCGATTGAGGGGGCGGATATCTGACAGCCTACTATCCGGGTTTACGGGGACAGTACCAAGGCAGCCAAATAATGAAGAAATTAAATGAAAATTGCGGTACATCTCATCATCACCTAGCGACAAGTAGGTAATGAAATGAAAAATATTACTTGCCCCCCCCCCTGGAAAAATTCCTGCGGGCGCCCATGCTTTCAGGCAAGCAACTCAATGTTTCATGATCGTGTGGTGTCCGGAGAGGCCGAGTGCAGGTCTTTCTAGTTGACGCCCGTGGGCGACCTGCACGTCGTAATGAGGATTAAGTGATGATACACCCAGTCCCCGGGCCATGGGAATTAACCCCAGGAGATTAAAATCCTGCCGGCCCCGTGGTGTTGGAGTAGCACGCCTGCCTCACGCCGGGAGGCCCCGGGTTCGAATCCCAGCTCCGCCAGGGATTTTAGAAACTGATGTGAGGGCTGGAACGGGGTGCAGTCAGCCTCGTGAGGACAATTGAATAGCTGTCTGACAGTGAGGCAGCGTCCTGGTCACGGACACTAAGAAAAACGGCCGAGGGGACCCGACGCGCTGACCACGCGTCTCCCCAATATCAGCACGCCAAATGGCTAGGCAGCGTGGGTAGATTATTGGCTGAGGAATAATCTAACCACCAAGGGAAGATGATAAAGAAAAGGAGGTGGGCTTCGGACTGGAGAGAAAGGAGAGAGAAATAGGAGGCGAGTCCCACAAAAATTATAAATTTAACTTTAAATGCACTCAAAGGCGGTTGCCACTGCAAATCCGCTTTCTGATACCTAAAGTGGGTAAGGTCCTGGTCGAAGCTGACGGAAAACGCAGCTAGGACTTGGGCGGTTTGCAAGAGAATGGCTTTAGTGTATTCCCTCTCAAGCATGCATATGCCTACTATGGGGAAGGGTGATGGTCTGGCAAGACAGAGAGTAATAGGCCTTTTGTATGTCTGTTCAAAAGAGTTCGTTTTTGGACCAAAAATTCGAGGAATGCCAATAATTGGAATTGATTTTGATATTTCCAGTTTTCGAAGTTGTAGAGTTACTACAAAGCGACCAAGCGTTTCCTAGAAGTATGGTAATAAAGGAATTATACGTTTGGGAATAATTTTAGTGAGTGCACCAATAGTTGCATTTGGAAATAGCTAAGCTTTTACCCAGCAAAGAGCCGACTAAAAGTTCAGTCAAAGAAAACACTTATCTTTTGGAAAACCAACCATAAGTTTTTGGAGAGGATCTCCACAAGCAGGAAGCTGGCGTAGTGAGCTGTACTTGCCTTACTGGCCAGTTAGAATTAGCTATTAAAGCTAAGAGAGACTTTACCACGATCACCACTAAGAGTTCTTGCTCAAATGCAACGAGTGGTGAAAGCCCTATCAATAGATTTAATGGCATTGAGTAGGAAGAGCCAAGGAAGACAGGATCTTGCCTAACCGTTGTATTAGAGAAATGATGAGTCGCAAAGGAAAGTTTGAATTTATTTAACAATGCAAAAAAGTCTGATAAATTTGACAAGTATATAGTTTCAATTTTTAGTAACAATTTGGGGTCGCAGACCTCCTAACATTTAAAGTTTGCTCCAGGCAATTAACAATTCTTTAGGTTTCAAACCTTTATATGTACTAAAATCTTCGTGAGATTTAAAAATAGAAAAGATAAAGTACAAAGGTATAAAGACAATTAAAGTGATTAAAGTTTAGACATTAAATCGAGTACAAGGAATGTACTTTCAGAAATTCCCAAGTACCTATCTTAGAAAAAGTTAAAACTTCGAAAATAACAAAAAAAACAGGTAGAATGGAAAAGAAGTTCCTATAACTTCTTATATTTACGCTGAATTACTTTTATATTAGTTATACAAATTAGGACAGGTCACTTACTGTGAAACCTGAAGAGAAAGTCAAAAGGAAGGTTCTAGACTTCCTATGATTAAGTAGGAATCACGAGACAAATGGGGCAAGTTTCCCCTTCGTGAGACCTAGAAATAACTCACTAATGAGTTGAAAGAATTGTATTCCCTAATTAGAAGGGAGAAACAATGTAAGTTTAAAACGTGTGCTAGACACGTATTTATGCAGAAGTTAATTAATGTTATATAAGAAAAGGGGGAGGGCACTTCTATAGAGTGACACCTCATTGAAAAAAGACTTAAAGTAATAACTTTATTATTATGGTTTGTTTGTAAAGGGTTTAGGAAAGATCAATTGGGATTGAGGATAAATGTTCATGGCCTTATTTATGGTAATCGGACGATCGCGACGCGGTAGAAATGTGGAACAAGCACTAGTTTTCACTATAGTCTGTTGGAAGGATGAAAAATTCACTGTAGTAACACAAAAGTTTATGGCAAAGAAAGTTATTGCAATTGTGAAAAAAACTGGTTGCACTAGGTAGGCGAGAGTCTATTGCTTGAGAAAGTTATAGATTGTCATTAAGTACACCAGAGAAAATCCAAACGCAGGAAGAAAAGTTAGCTATTGAGCGTTAAATAATAAGGAAGATTCTTTAGTTTGAGAAAATATTCACACATATGAGTGGAAAATACCTGACGTCGTGACTGGTAGATTCTGGAAGGTTCCAGAGCAATCTTGACTAAAGAATGGGGCCAAAGATATTCCAGCGGTGGAACGAGCAAAATATTTTATAGACAGCGGGTATTCGATAATATCCCACGTTGTGAGAAGATTTCTCATTTAATTAGCTTAAGAAAAGCTACTTTCTATTAAGGTTGGCTTAGACAGCCAAAAGCCCAACATGGTAAATCCCGCGAAGGAGGATATTTCCCCAAAATATAGTAATCTCACACTGCCTATAAAATGATAGTTAAAAGCATGTAGTAGTAAAACCGATAAAGATGAGGTTAAAACCTGAAGTCTGTTCTTATCTTTGCTGCATGGCGAAGGTGAAGTTCCCTTTGACGATTAAAGTTCCAACATGGCGTGGAATCTAAAGAATGCCTCTTTAGTTCAGGAGGCTGGCTCTAGTTGAGCCTTGACTGAGTCGACGGTCGACGTACAAGTGAGACCCACTCAGCGAAACGCCGAGGGACCAGGAAAGGGAAAAGAGTGGGGGTAGGAGACAAAAGGAATACATATAAGCATAACCAACATAAGAAAATTAAATGTTTTTCTTGATGAATGGTCTTCAAAGAGTTGATAGCAGACGATACTAGCGCAGTATGGTGAGTGAAAAAGTAGACGAAGTTCTCTTGATCACAGAGATGATAGCTGGCGATGGTGACGAGATCTGGTGGCGAGATGGAAAAGGAAGTCCTCTTGTACAGGGAAGAGTTGAGGAACTTCACAGATTCGCTGCTAGATGACGCTAGGTGAGTCATGGAAGATATACTATATCTAGAACAGACTCACAAATGATATAAGAGACGTGACAACCAAAGAGAAACTAGGAGATCACTGTTGGTGTTTGAGAAAAAGGAAGAAATGAACAAGCAAAGAGTATTAAAATATACTCTATCATACCGTGTATTCCAAGAATACACCACAGCGGTCACTTGGTAGGCTCGGTAAGCGTTGGACCTTCGTGGGCTGTAGTGCCAGGGGTTATTTTATTATATTAGATTAAAATCCCTGATGTATCGGCCGGGAATCGAACCGGGGCACTTCGGGCCAAACCCTAGCGCGCTAACCATTTAGCCATGGAGGCGGACAATTCAATGTTGAGAACATCCTTCAATATCATAAACTAGACATTCCAAGAACACTATTCCTTTAGGGGATACATACTTCGTAATTTACACGTACCATCAACCTCTATGCATAGGAGCTAGGAATTGTGGGTAAATAAAATATACAAACATCGAAAAATGTTTTGGATACTGCCATGGAGCACAGTGAGGACAGACTTATTTATTAAGCAGTATCCACGCCTGATCTACACAATTGAGATCAGGAGAATAGGCAGGCCATTCCATTCTATGAATACCATTCTCCTGAAAATAGGCATTGACAATGCCAGCTCTGTGCGGGTGAGCGTTACCGTCCACGAAAGTGAAATTTGGGCTGAAATTGTCAGCATAGCCTTTCAATACAAGTGCCAGAATAGTATCCCTGTAACGTGTACCTATCATATGCCCTGGGATGTACACAAGAGGGGTTCAGCGACCATACATGATGCCACCACAAAACATTGCACCACCTCCTCCCTGTTGGTATCGGTCTCGGATGTATTGGTCGTTCATACGTTCACCGGGTCGTCTCCACACTCGCACAGATCTATCGTCATTGACACAGTCGATATACACGCACGAAAGAACGACTAATGGGTTTGAGACCACTACGACTCCTGGCCAGCAATATGCAAAACTTTCTTTGATGTGTGTAATAAAGTATGACACTACATTCTTTTTTTAATCCGAAAAATGACAATCGTTTTCTTAATCATCAAATATGTATTTAGGCATTTCGATCTTTGGTTCCATTTGAATCTTTACGAATATTGCACCATTCTTCTTCGTCTTCCTTGGAATTTGAATTGATAATACATTTATTGTCGATCAATTTGGGTTTATTCTGTTCTTCCAGCAGCTTCAGCGCTAGTGTGAGTCAATGCTCAACCATATCTGGTCGATTAGATTAGCAGTTTGCCTTTTCTTTACCACTACGAGTGCTAGTGTGAGACAATGCTGAGTTTCACTTAATCCCTTGTAACTACTTCCAGTGTGAGCGTTAAAAAAAACGCTTGAAGTTATTGTAAAGGGAGATCAAATTTAAAAGGATTTTTGTTACATTTATTGCATCAATCAAAACATATATACATATAGAGATCACTTTTCTACATAGTGTCCTGCCTTCGGCACACATCTTCTCCATCGGATCGGTAAGTTTTTAATGCCGTCCTGGTAGAAAGAAGATGGACGTGCAAGGAGCCACTTGCGCACAAACTTGACTACACTTGCATCATCATCGAACCGCTGTCCTCCTAGGTCTTGTTTAAGTGGTCCAAACAAATGGTAATCGCAAGGTGATAAATCTGGACTGTAGGGAGGGTGTTCCAAAGGTGTCAAATGAATGTCCTCCAGTATTTCCCGCGTTAAAGCGGCAGTATGCGGCCTTGCATTGTCATGGAGAGGAATGACGTTTCGGATCGGTTGCCGGCGTCGCTTGTTCCAATACGCAGCTTTTGCTTCATCCAGAAGGCGACAGTAATAGGCTACATTAATTTTCCTTTGTTCGTGAAGAAAATCCACCAGCGAAACACCCGCGGAGTCCCAGAAAACGGTTGCAAGCACCTTCCCAGCAGATGGGCATGTTTTGGCTTTGAGCGGACCTGCTTCGTCTCTTCGGCGCCACTCCATGCTTGCTTGCTTTGACTCTGGGGTGCAATGATGCACCCAAGTTTCATCACAGGCCACAATACGACGTAAGAAATCCTCTCCTTCCTCCTCGAAGCGATGCAGGAGCCTCTGACAAACTTCCTGGCGTAAAGTTTTTTGTTCTTGGTTGAGGAGATGGGGAACCCACCTGACAGACAACTTTGTGAAATCGAGCTCATCTCGGATGATGGTTTGAACACTTCCGTAACTTATTCCTACGGCTAACGCAATTTGCGAAATTTTAATTCGCCGATCTTCTTCAATAATATCACGAATGGCAACAATGCTGTCTGCAGTGATGCTTGTCCGCGGTCTCCATTCATGAGGTTCATTTTCTACTGTTTCTCTTCATGCCACAAAATTTTTAGCCCACTCATACACTCGAGTCTGCGAAAGTGTTTCTTCCCCAAACTGTGCGCGGAGCCGTCTCAAAATTTCGGAAGGTTTGGTGCCCTCTTTTGCGAGAAATCTGATAATGATGCGTTGCGCAACAGACACATGCACCTCTTGCTCACTCACAGCGTACTGAAGCAGCCCAGCTCCCTGCCGAGCGTGTGCACGCAAACCCCTTCTTCAGACTCTCCCACCAACATTCTGGCAAAGCGCCGCCTTAGATTTATTGCTAACGGCGGCGGTACATTCAAATTCCCGTTTATATTTGATCCGCCCTCGTACAAAGGAACACTTAAAGAATCATGCAAATAAGTTAATTTGGCTAGAATTTGAATAAAGAAGAAAACCAGTAAAGAAACAACCGATTTTAGGCTGTTTTACCGGAACTGCATTCAGGCTAGAAGTGATTTTCAAAATTTGTTTTTTTTAGTTTGATAGAGCTCTCCAATACTCGCAATTTGAAACCTTTCCGGGCCTACTTCGTCTGCTAAGAAGTGTTTTCAACATTAAAAACGTACAATAAAAGATGCGTCGTTTAGTCGCATTCAGCAACATCACTTTAATTGATGTACGGGGTTTCAATTAAACCAGTCACTGGGGAAGCTTCCCATAAAAGAAACAAATGGCAGTTCATTTATAAAATTTAATTATTAATGACACATTTGTAATGAATATAATTTGATATCTCAGTGTGTAATTGCCATGTTTTCTCTTCATGGAGTGGTCTATTAATTTGTGGAAACAACATTGCTACGTTATTTGAGCAGTTTATTCAATGTTTGTTAGGTAAAAAATAAATTACATGATGTAGGCCTACCAGAAATTAATTAGTGGGGAAATCGAATTTATCTGTACATCCATTTTGGTGATAATATTATATTGATGATGATGATAGCTGTTCTAAGGAGCGAAATACGAGTATGTATTCATCTTACCCTTAGTTATTTATATATTTATTTATCGTATGGCTTTTAGTGCCGGGAGTGTCCGA
Organism: Meconema thalassinum; assembly: GCA_946902985.2. Lineage (NCBI taxonomy): Eukaryota > Metazoa > Arthropoda > Insecta > Orthoptera > Tettigoniidae > Meconema > Meconema thalassinum. The sequence continues at coordinate 139,440,655 of OX336401.1, forward strand.
GGACATGTTCGGCTCGCCTGAGTCTGTAGCAGCTTCCAGCGGACACCCTTAGGGCGAGCTCCAGGTTCCATTCAATTTTTAAGTAGTTCCAACTTTCGCTACCAGATATCAATGATACCTAGTGATGAACGTTGGAACTTTGATAGAGCGTTCCGACGAAATCTAACCTAACAATTTAGCTTCACACAAGTTTAGTCTGTGGAAGAATCTTTTAAATGCCATAAATCTATGACATGGGACCGCCGACTTTAATACCCCTCCGAATGAAGGCATAGGCTACTGAAGGTTTTTTAACGCTGTTAAAAATCCGACGACTTTGGCCGGGTTTGAACCCGCTATCTAGGGCACAACAGTTCAGCATGCTACCAACTACGCCACCGAAGCTGCTCATCTTACCCTAATGACAAGTAACAAAAATGTTTTTTTGATTTATAATTTACTAACAGAAATACGTATGAAATAATTTAATTACACTTTATCTCAATACAATTCAATTAATAGCATTTGTTTGGCCAAAAAGAAATTGTTTTTAAAAGAAACCATTTTAATTGTGAACTAATTATATTATTATACTTTGAAAAATTAATAAACAAGTACTGTAGTTCCGTGAAGAACTAAAGCCTATTTTCATATATCCTAATTATGTTAATTGCCTCTATCAACATACATAATTTCAGTTTGATTGCTGCAATAGATTCGTAGATATTGAGAACCGTCTAAATATTTCGGATGGTCACCATGTTGGATTTTTATGTAAAAGCCTTAGAGTTATGTACTACTAGCAGTAGTGCCCGACTTCGCCCGGTGGATTTATTTGTTTTATGGATGATAATGAATACTACTACAGAACTGGCACATGATACTTAAACTAACAGAAAAAATATATATAATATAACTTTTTGTGGTGGTGGTGGTGGTGGTAGTGCGAGTGATAAGTAGTACAGTATAATGGACGTAACAACCAGGTCTTTTTCCCGTATTGATAATAATGAACAGGGAAACGGCTATTTATTAACTACAGAACTGACACATGTAATTTAAAATCGAATTGAAAAATATGATTATAAAGAGGAGTAAGTGAAATAAAAGACACTGACTGCCTAGGGCCTATATCTCATTGGCTGTTAGAAATGTGGAGACCAACAGTGTCGTCATTTGTCGCATAGCTCCATAGAAAAATAATCAAAGCACTTTGGAAAACTTCGGTTGTCCCGAGCTGCTGAGGTAGCAATAGTGTTATTTATCGCCACATAGCGCTCAAGGATGATCGGAATAATGAAAGTAAATTTGAAAGCATCAACGCTTATTGCATTTGATAACCTCAATGTATTGCACCAACACCATCGCATTTATACAGAGGCATTATATTTTCGTTATTAAAACTGTTTTAAGGGGCCTAAGAAATCTTTTTGCACTAATTCCTCCCCTGACTGCAATTTATAAGCATCGCAAAATGTAACTATTTTTGCAATTCTGCACCAGAACACGGGTAGGGGCGGCGTGAATCAGCCCACATTGCCAGCCAACAATAGACTTATTAAAATATTCTTACAGTTACACTACTACGGACATGACTGGTTCTAGGGCCTTAAAACTTCCTTTTCAAGTTCCTCTTGTCTGTTATTCTAAATGTAGGGAATGGAGAAGGTTTTCTAAAATATCAGCAGGGATTCAAAGGGTATGTAAAATTTGGTGCAATTAGGTGAAACGGTGCAGATTTCAACTAAAGGGCCTAAATGCAGGAAATGGAGTGGTCTGTCCAATATTTAAAGTGGGCAGTGTTACCCACTGGGTTCCAAAGGGTAGGCCTAAGTATGTAAAATTTGGTTGAGATCAGTGAAACGGTGAAGATTTGTGCCAAAGGGCCTAAATGCAGAGAATGCAGTGGTCTGTCCGACATTTCAAGTAGACAGTGTTACTTGTCGGGTTCCAAAGGGTAAGTATGTAAAATTTGGTTCAGATCGGTGAAACGGTGTAGATTTGTGCCAAAGGACTTTAATGCAGGGAAATTTTAAAGAGGACAGTATTACCCGCAGGGTTCCAAAGGGTAAGTATACAAATTTTGGTTCAGATCGGAGAAACGGTGTAGATTTGTGCCAAAGGGTCTAAATACAGAAAATGGAGTGGTCTGTCCGAAATTTAAAGTGGACAGTGTTACCCGCAGTGTTCCAAAGGGAAAGTATAGGCTGCAAATTTTGCTTCAGATCATGAAATTGTGTAGATTAATGCCAAAGGGCCTAAATGCAAGAAAAGGAGTGGTCTGTCTGATATTTAAAGTGGACAGTGTTACCCGGAGGGTTCCAAAGGGTAACTATACAAATTTTGATTCAGATCGATAAAACTATTTAATTTTGTGCCGAAGGGCAGAACCGTAGGGATTGGAGTGGTCTGTCCAAAATTTCAAGTGAACAGTGTTACCCGCAGGGTTCCAAAGGGCAAGCATAACAATTTTGGTTCAGATCGGAAAAATAACGTAGATTTGTGCCAAAGGGCCTAAATGCGGGGAATGGAGTGGTCTGTCCGAAATATAATGTGAACAGTGTTACTCGCAGGGTTCCAAAGGGTAAGTATACACATTTTGGTTCAGATCGGTAAAACGGTGTAGATTTGTGCCAAAGGGCCTAAATACAGGGAAATTTCAAGTCGACAGTGTTACCCGGAGTGTTCCAAAGGGTAAGTATACACATTTTTGTTCAGTCGGTGAAACGGTGTAGATTTGTGCCAAAGGGCCAAAATGCAGGGAATGAAGTGGTCTGTCTGAAATTTAAAGTTGACGGGGTACCCGCAAGGTTCCAAAGGGAAAGTATACTAATATTAATTCAGATCGGTGAAACTGTGATGATTTGTGCCTAGGGGCATAAATGCAGGGAAAGGAGTGGTCTGTCTGAAATTTAAAGAGGACAGTGTTACCCGGAGTGTTCCAAAGGGTAAGTAGCCTATACACATTTTTGTTCAGATCGGTGAAACGGTGTAGATTTGTGCCAAAGGGCCTAAATGCAGGGAATGGAGAGGTCTGTAGTAAAATTCTTCTATTAACTACTACTAAAATAAATACACAAAATTAAAACAGACAGAAATTTAAAGTTGACAGAGTTACCGGCAGCATTCCAAAGGGTAAGTGTACAATTTGTTGTTCAGATCGGTGGAACGGTATGGATTTGTGTACATAACAGACAAACAGGCAAAGAGACAGACAAACTTACAATTAGTGCTTTATATTTTTATTCAAATTTCAATCGCATGATTAGGACACAAGAGATAAAAACGAGATTCTAAAATTTCGCTCAGCCGCCATATTGTGGTTACGAAAATAATTTAAATGAAGTAGATGCCAGTGGATTAAAATTTATATAAGCATATACCTACCAAGTTTCACTGCGCTCGGATGGTAAAATTGCAAGAAACGTCCATTTGAATATTTTAATTTTGCGTCGCCGCCATGTTGGATTTATGCTCACCAGAGTATTGAACGTCCCATAGATGAACTTATTTTTATTGCATAAGTATATTTATACACATACAACATTTCAGTTTGATTGCAGTCATAGATTAAAAGATATTGAGAACCGTCTAAATATTTCAAATGGACGCCATGTTGGATTTTTATATATGTAGACCACAGAGTTATGTACTGTTAGATTAGGATTATTGTGTACGTTCATTATTCAAACGTTGATTTCGATCGAATGCTTAGAACACAAGAAATTAAAACTTAATTTTAAAATTTCGCACAGCCGCCATTCGAATCAGAAACGAATACAATGTATGGTATCATTAAAGAAAAATTAAGAATTACAACACTACACAAATCTTGACCAGAATCTCACTACTTCAATTGCACTCGGTGTCGCACGCAGAAGATTATCATCTGTGCAAGATGCAGGGGATAGCTGACAATCCAGTAGGTGTTCCATGGTCTGTGGTTCTCCGCTATCACAGTTGATAGAATCCACAGCGAAGTGCCACTTCTGAAGATTACATCTGGATCTTCCAACTTCGGATCGAAGCCGATTGAGTGTCCTCCACACGATCCGATTCTGTTATGTAAACAAATGAATTAAATCAGATGTCAGTGCTTTGAAATTTGTATAGTCATTTGCTGTAGCAAGTAGCCTATCACTCCGTTTGGATGGTTAAATCGCGAGAAAAGTCTACTTAAATGTTTCAACTCTGCTTGGCCACCATTTTCGTTTTTTACTTAACAGGTTTTTGAAAGTCGCATGGGTGAACGTCTAGTAGCGCCCTTTATCACCGTACAAAATTTCAGGGTGATATGAGTAATAGTTTCGGGGATATAGAGTGCCGCTGAAATATTTCGCACTGCCGCCATGTAGGATTGGTGAGACGCAATAAAATTAGAAGAGTACGGTCGGGGTCGGCCAAAATTGTACTATGACCCTACCGTGTTCCATTGAAATCTCTCCAGCCGTTTGCTCGTTAATAGGGGGACACACACGGACGCACACACACACACACACACACACACACGGACAAAAGGTGATCTCATAAGCGTATTTTTTCATAATTGTAAATAGGATAAAACTATATCAAAATAGTACGAAATGACAAGAAAAGGACCATGTCTGCCCAAATACTTTCTAGCTATTTGACAAACTCTTATCATTGAAAGTATTTCACGTTTTCAATGAATTATGATTTATTCAATCAATTAAGCAGACAGAAAAAAAACTTAACAATGGTCTTTCTCAGGGTTCAGTTTGGCCCCAGTTCTATTCAACTTATATACATCTGACCTACCTGCAACAGAGTCAAGGAAATTCATATATGCAGACGATCTGGCTTTATTAACACAACATAGAAGCCATGAAGCTAGTGAAGAAATACTTACTGCAGATCTAAATACGAGGCACGTCCAGAAAGTAAGCTCCGTTTGGTAATTAAATTAAATTGTGTACAGATACAGAAAAAATATTTATTGCACAACATTCTACACCTCTTAAACTACCTTTTCACATAACTGCCGAACTTTTGCAGGCATTTGTCATAGCGTGGCACAAGTTTTTGGATACCTCTTCATAGAAGTTTGCCGCCGACCCGTAAACGAGAGTGAAGACTCCCCTGAAGATATCCTACTGTTTGGTCACTACTGTTAGGCAAATTGCGTGCTTACCAGGAGAACTGCGTATGTTTAGGAGTTCTCCTGACCACATACGCAATTTGCCTAACAGTGATGGCCAAACAGTAGGATATCTTAAGGGGAGTCTTCACTCTCGTTTACGGGTCGGCGGCAAACTTCTATGAAGAAGGTATCCAAAAACTTGTGCCACGCTATGACAAATGCCTGCAAAAGTTCGGCAGTTATGTGGAAAAGTAGTTTAAGAGGTGTAGAATGTTGTGCAATAAATATTTTTTCTGTATCTGTACACAATTTAATTTTATTACCAAACGGAGCTTACTTTCTGGACGTCCTTCGTATTATGCATGATTACTTCAAAAAATAGAGATTGACACCAAATCCAACGAAGACCGAAGTTAGCTGTTTTCATCTTAGCAATAGACTGACTAATGCAAAGCTCAACGTAACCATCAACGGTCAAGTCCTTCACCATCAAGTATACCCAAAATATTTAGGTGTTACTCTTGATAGAACTTTGTCCTACAAGAAACACATAGAAAACATCGCTGCAAAGTTGAACTTACGCAATAACATCATACAGAAGTTGAGTGGAAGTTCATGGGGTGCAACAGCTACAACTTTAAGATGCTCTTCCTTAGGTCTTGTCTACTCTGCTGCTGAATATTGCGCCCCAGTATGGCTTAATAGCCCTCATGTGAGGAAAATTGATGTTCAACTACATACAGCAATGAGGACAATAACAGGATGCATCAGATCTACTCCTCTACAATGGATTTCACCTTTAAGTCATATTGCTCCACCACATTTGCGAAGACAGAATGCCCTTCTCAAGGAATATGAAAAATTGATTAAAAATCCACAGCTCCCAATTCACTCTGACGTTTCTATGCTTAAAAGGAGTAGATTAAAACTAGGCAGCCATCCATAATATTGGCAGAATCGTTGCAAGAAATGGGCTTTAACATGAACAAGAAGTGGTCGGAAATGTGGAGTAGAACTAATAACGTCAAACATCAGACTCTAATGAGAACCACCACAAAGTCACCAGGCATGGAACTCCCGAGACATGCATGGAAGACAATTAACAGGATTCGAACAGGCCATGGCATCTGCGCAGAGAGCCTTCACCGCTGGGGAAAGGTCCCATCTCCCCAATGTGATTGTAGCAGTGAACAGCAGACCATCCAAAACATAATATCAAGTTGCAGCTGTCGAGCGTACCCAGGAAATCTTAACGATATCTATGAAGTGACAGAGGCAGCCCTTCAATGGATAGAGAATTTTGATATTAAATTATAAATCTAATGACTTATTTAAATTAATTTTGTATATTTATTATGTTGTAATTCAGTTTTGTTATTGACATACGCTAAATAAATAAATATCCATATAAATTACTATATTTGATTTATATTGCTTGTTTTTTCTCTCCTCAACATATAATAAATCATAAGACATTTTAATGCAATGTTAACATAAGTTTGACATTGAATCCCAACCTCTACATTTCTGGTGAGCGGTGAACCCCCTCAACATTTCAGAGGGAGAGAGACATGAAAGGGTCCAATTTAATGATGCTCGAGTACTCGGTAAGGCATGAGGGTGGCACGCACAGTTTGAAAAAGATTGAGAACGCCTTACCTAGAGGAACCCAGTACAAGTAAAAGGAAGCAATGCCGAGCTCAGCTGGGGCCCCATGTTCAACTACTTGTGAGCCCCTCGGGGAAGAATCGCAATTGTAACCACGTTTAAATTAAAATAATTATGACATAACTGCAGGCCTTCCATTTGTGTGCTAAATGTCTCAATGTTATTTGATATGCAAATCTCGCAAACAACGAGGACTTGACGGTATTTCTTAATTAAAATTCTGTACTGCACAAGTCGTCGGCTGGATAAACGTTGGCGGGGAGAAGTAGGAGATGGTGATAAAGGAAAAGAAAGGAAGAAGAAGCAGAAGAAGAGGGAGAATTTGTTTACAGAGTACGTTCCTTAGCATTGCTTGTGTTGCTCCTCCGAGTTAATAGGAGTAATCGTTTTAATGTTAATTCAAGGCAAATTAGGTTACTCTGCAAAAGTAACCTGATTTACCCTCAAGCACGATTTCCTGAGGGAGGGAGGAGATATGTGAAGGAAACTGACTGAAGGGGTGTGCAAAGTGGAAATGTGCGGTTATTTTTTAGCCTATTTTCATCATGTGAATAGATAAGAACACTATTTTTGTTCAACCCCGACATTACCCTTCGAATTTAAAAACGCTTTACAATCCAACATGGTGGTCGCGCGAAATACTACACCGGCATTCTATTTCCCCGAAACTATTACTGATACCACCGTGAAATGTTGTATGGTGATAGAAAATACTGAGGTAAGTTCATTTATGTGACGCTTAAAAACATGTAAAGTACATAACTAACAAGCACTCAAGAGCTGCAATCTTTGCTATAGCCAACAGAAAAAATACCCATCCTCTCGCCACTCAAATAAGAGACAAAATTATTGCCCTCAACAAGTTGAACAAGATTACTTTTCAATGGATTAAATGACACACAGGACTCTGGGGGAATGAGAGAGCTGACTATCTCGCCAGGGTTGCTACCAGCCATAGAACTACAATAGATTATAGATCATCACCTCTAAACCAGGCCAAAAAAAAGTACTAACTGAGCATTATACAAATATATGGAACTCCATAAGTTATATACGAATTCAGAAGACTCCTTACATACAAAATTATTCCTTCCTAATATACCACACAGACTTTCCTCATCTCTCTGGCCCAACTTCATAACCACCCAGTTTATCACAAATCATGGTCGCTTCAAATCCTATCTTCATAAAATGAACATTATTGATTCACCAATTTGCAGCTGTCAGGAAAAAACTCAACAGACGGCTCGTCACCTGTTGACAGAATGCACCACGTACTCGGGAGAACGACCAACTGTACTACGATCATTACCACTGCATACTATTATGAAACACCACTGGAATACTGTCGAAATAACTGAATTTATAAAAAAAATCTTTCACTCACTTCAATAATTATTCATGTTAATTTTGCATTTAAAATTGTAAATATCCCGTGATGTACCTGAGGGGGAAACACGGGTTGTAACTATATTAAATAAATAAAAAAAACTAACGTGGTGGCAAAGCGCAGTTAAAATATTTAAATGGAATTTTCTCTCGAGATTTACTCCACCGAGCGCACTGAATCCTAACACCCTACCTTTCTATACAAGATTTTAATCTACAGGCATCTCATTTAAAACCAATTGTTCTCATGGAAGCAAGATGGCGGCAGTGCGAAATTTCGAAATTAAGTTTTTATTTCTGTGTCCTAATCATACGCTCGAAGTGAACGTTTGAATAATGAACCTGCGTAATAATATTCATCTTACGGTACACAACTCCACGGCGTACATATATAACAATCCAACATGGCGATCATCCGAAATATTTAGACGGATCCCAATATCTGCGAATCTATAACAGCAATCAAACTAACATTTTGTATGTCGATAGATGATATTATATATGGGACTTTCAATAATCAGATGAATACAAATCCAACGTGGTGGTGACGCAAAATTTAAATATTGTTATGGGTTTTACTCTCGACTTAATCATCCGAGTGCAGTGAAACTTAAAACTGTACTTACTTTACTTTACTTTCCGTATCCGGGAGACACACTAAATTCTTCTTTTCCAGAACTCTGCAGCTCTTATCCCTCGGTCTGTGGCCAACATAAGGTCTTCCAGGCTGCAGGTGTCATCAAGATCTTTGCACGGGAGCAGGTGTTGTGGAGTCTGGATTTATCCACAGGCACATCGTGGGTCTTCTGCATAACCCCACTTCACAAGGTTGCTATGACACTTAGGCACTCCTGTTCTCATCCGGTTTAAGGACCTCCAGGTGGTCTAAGGCAAATGACTACCACTGCTCAGTTCTTCTTTAGTGGTAAAGCTCTCTGGTACTATTTGTTTCCAGAGTGACACACGCCGGACGTCTGGCTTGGTATGGAGGGGTACTGTTCTCTTAATAAAACTCTTCCTGGATCTTAGGCGAGGAGTGGTCACCTTGTGGTTGAACATAGAATGTCTGGGATCTGTTTCAAGCTTTTGTCTCTCTTTCTCTGCTGCCACCCTGCGTCGAATAACTGGAGGTGCAATGCCAGCGAGAGGGTAGATCTTCTGCACTGGAGTAGGTCTCAGACATCCAGTGACAATACGTGTGGACTCGCTAAGAGCTATGTAAATATGTCATACATAGCTTAATATATTGGCGTATAATTTAATCCAATTAATATGTGAACTTAAAATGGCGGCTGCGCTTAAGTTTTAAAATCACGTTTATTTTTCTCGTGATTTAAACCAGCGATAGAAATGTAGGTTGGCATAAAGAGCCTCGAATACAATATCCATCTGCTGCCATATACAGTAATTCTATACCATATATATACACGGTGTTACACTCAAAATGAGGCCAGCCACGCGGCGGGTGATGGGTCGAACGAGTACATGGAAACTCACTGTGCTTGAAGTCGAGAGAGCGCCCGTACGAATCGCATGTATATAGGGTGTCACTTATGCACATGAGTACCCTTAAGGGGTGTGTAGGGGATGGGTATAGGATCAATTTGATATAGGGAAGCTGGGGATGGAATGACCTCTTAACCCCAGAAAGCAGGTTTGTTTCTGGCCCTCCGCCCCTGTAAAGTAGGGAAGTGCCCCATGTGTTACTCTGAGGTCAGGCACTCTTTCGCTGTCAACGGTCTTGGCGCGACCACCGCTCAACGCTGCTTAGGCGGCAGCACGCCGGCCTCTCACCGCTGGGTCCGTGGTTCAAATCCCGGTCAATCCATGTGAGATCTGTGCTGGACAAAACGGAGGCAGACAGGTTTATCTCCGGGTACTCCGGTTTTCCCTGTCACAATTTTATTCCAGCAACACTCTCCACTATCATTTCATTTCATTTCATCTGTCATTCATTTAATCATTGCCCCAGAGGAGTGCGTCAGGCCTCGGCAGCCGGCACAGTTCATATCCTCGCCGCTAGACGGTGGCTTCATTCATTCCATTCCTGACCCGGTCGGAGACTGGAAGCAGGCTGTGGATTTTCATTCATAACAAGCACACATAATACATACTCAAAGTAAAATCATTGTCACAGAGGATGTTGAAAATGTCCTGCACCTGCATCTACACATTTCTGGCATCTTCTAAGGAAATGTTCATTCACACGCATTATTCCATCTCCCGAGATAGGCTCAATTTCTCTCGCGATATTTAGTTTGGGTTCATCTAGAGTGTGAGTTTTTTTTTGCATAAACCTTATTTTTTATTTTCCCCGTAAATAAAAAGTGACTGTCAGTCTGAAAGACTACACTGTATCATTTTAAATGCTACAAATGCTGAAAAATGCTAGAAAGGCTGGAGGCTTCTCGCTTCGCTCGAAACCAAAGACACTTGACATGTTAGAAAATTATCTGCATAATACTTATCTTGCTTATCTTGTGTCAAATTACTCGCGAACGGCAAGTGCAAACCAAGAGCAAAGCAAGGTCAAGCGTGCTGGATTCCGCACGCTCACCAGAGCGCGCGGGGACGTGCCCTTTCCATCCAGTCTAAAAACACTTATAGTGGGCGAAGCATTGAAGATAGAGATATGCTCTCACGGATTTTTTGTAGAACTTTTCATTCTGACCAATTCTTACGCTCATAGCATATTGATATTTTTTAACGGTTTGACCAGCGTAAGCTTAAGAAGCGCACGGATGCCAAGTTTGTTTTCGACTATTTCCCTGAAATCGTTACTGCTTGGCTTCCTTTGATCATATATAAATTATTTTCCACAGAATCTTTCCTCGAGATATCCTTTACAGAATGGTGAAAACCGCATCAAAATCCATCCAGTGGTTCTCGAGATTATCTGTGACATCCAAGAATCGGAGATTTTTTCTTATACTAACGAAGTAGAGATTGTCGGGGAACACATGCACTAAGCGGTACTATGACGTCACACACCTCAGTGCATCTAGGTACATTTCGTCCCGTCACCGTAACGTAACGCCAGACCCCAGCGTAACGACGAAGTCGACAAGATCATTTAAAATGATAAAATTAAAGTAATAGGCTTGAACACTTAGCAATAACCCGTTATAAAATTTTGAAACACAATAACAATTAAACAATATCCCCGTACACACGTTATAAACTTATAACACGTGTAACTTAAATAGGCCATAAACGAAATAACGAAGTCAACATTACTCGTCAGCGGTCAAGCTGTCTGCCTCTCAACAGGGCGGACTGGGTTCGATTCCCGGTCAATGCATGTGAGATTTTCGAAGTGAAGTCGGATTCCACGTGAAAAAGAGGTCCCGTGGCTCATGATCGCAAGATTAGCGGTCACGTTAAACTACAAGCTTCCTTCAACTTTACTCGTAAAATCCTGCGTCACAACTGTCTCAGCTCAGTGTTGCGATGTGCTCGTCTGACCTTAGGCTCGACCTTCTACCCACAGCGCTGCGCCAGGCGTGAGGCCGGCCCCACTTTAAGTGAAAGGCCCGGTATATAAAACAATCCAACATGGCGACTATACGATACATTTCTCCGGTTCACAATATCTCGGAAACTATGTAAGCAATCAAACTGAAATTTTGTATGGTGTTAGAGGACTGTTATGGTACTCATCGACACTACAGAAGACATTCCATTACAAGTAATCTTATTTTCTGGAAATTGATATCACTGATTCCAAGAATATAAACTAGTGGATTTTTACAAAAAGGAAAAAATTATATATATTTTTTTTTGGGGGGGGGGGTCTCTTTCAAAGATTAATCACAAAAATAACGTGCATTTATAGGACGCGATATCTTTGCTCTTTTTCAACTTAATTGAGTCATTGTTGTCGCAAATTGATCTGCAACATGTTCAGAATGTTGTGTAGTAGAATCGTTTTTGTATCATTGATTGAGGCAAATATATTAGCTTTGTTTTACAATTTACGTTATTTTGATTGAAAAAATTATATCAATTGTGGGGGGCGCGACCCCTAGTTTCAATTTAACTGCTTCATTCTGCTTTACAACATAGCTGCCTTATTTGTCTATATTTTAGTATTTAAATGAAACTAATATCTGCATTCTAAGTGGACATTTTAACTGCCCAAATCAAGACAAATATTGAAGAAAAATGAAGTGAGACAAATCGTAACTTAAAGTTGAGGTACACATTTAGAGTAAAGAGTCTTACATTTCAACTCCTAAAAACTGCCTTTTCTTTGAATTTTAGGTCAATCTTCTGCATTTCCCGACCCGTGAGTATCTCCTACATAGTTTAAGTTCTGGAGTAGACTGTTTCAAAGCCAGATTAATGTGTGCTTTATCTGCTGCACCTATGGGTCAAAGGGACAGCTGCTGAAAAGCGTGCACACCGATAGTTAAAGTGAATATAAATGAGCTAAACAACAATGGAACTATATATTCCTGGAAACTAGAGAGGACATACTATCGAATGAGACAATTAAAAAATTCGACAATTTTCTTGAAAATGACTAATGGAAGGGTCGATGAGTACCATGGTGTTAGAGGACCGTTATGTTAAGACAAATTTGTAACTTTCCAAATACTGAGAAACACATAAATACATCATGGCGGCAAAGGGATTTTAAAATATTGAAGATAACTTTTCTGGCGATCGTATCACCCCAGTGCAATGAACCTTGGCACAGGAGGTTAGTGTGCAGACATCCAATGATTAATTGTTAAAAAACAATTCAAGATGCACCATTTCGAAATTTTAAAACCTTATAATTTATTTCTCGTATCTTATTCAGGCGATTGAAAAGATGATTCATATGTTGGACTATGATAAAACAAATTCCCCAATTCTTAGAAGTAACGGGTAATCTCAAAAACCATTGGATGGATTTTGATACGGATTTCACCATTCTGTAAATAATATCTTGAGGAAGGTTTCTGTAGAAAAACATTCTTTTATGACCAAAGGAAGCCGACAGCACCGATTTCAGTGAATGAAGTCGAAGAAAAAGACTAGTCAGTCTGAAAGACTTGACTTCATATCATTTTAAATGCTAAAAATGCTACAAATGCTGCGTGAACTCAAAGTCCGTTAGCAAGTGCAAACCAAGGTCAAAGTAGGTAGCTGGCTGGATGACGTCACGCTCACCGGAGCGAGCGGGGAAAGGAGGAAGCTCAAGCAGTACTATGACGTCACACACCTCAGTGCATTCTCGGTACATTTCGTCCCGTCACCGTAACGTAACGTCAGACCCCAGCGTGACGGCGAAGTCAACAAGATCATTTAAAATGATAAAACATGTCCTCCGTGCACCTTTTAAGCTTACGCTGTGTAAATCGTTACGAAAATCTATATACTATGAGTATAAGAATTGTTCAGCAAGAAAAATTCTAAGAAATAGTACCTAACAGCATTACTCTATCTTTAATATATTACCCACTAATAGTGTTTTTACGTTTTCATTTCTTCCAACAATAAGTTATCCATTCAGTGGAAATTTTAAATTACTGGTACTAGCTTCGGAACGAGCCTATCACGTCAGCTCCGGCCAGCATCAAACTAGCGAGCCGTGTCGAGTTAAGACTTCAGAGAAGAGTTATGTGTCTGGAGTTTCTCTGTTCACCTCAGCTTTTCTGACTTGCGTCTGGGATCTACCGTCCTTGCGCCTTTTAACCTTGTGCAGGGTAACCCGTTAAAATACCGAGCGAAGCAAGGGTGAGTAGCTAGTTATTACTTAATGACACTAAATTGTGTAGCTTATTTTTCGTAAATCATAAAAGCCATGCATTTGACTTTTCTAAAAATAATTCCCCTGGTTCGTTATATAAAAATGCCATCTCGTGGGAGGAGTCGACATATTCTGTCTGAGCTTCTATGCCCAAGATCGGGGGTTCAAACCCGGCTGAAGTCGTCGGATTTTTAAGAGCGTTAAATATCCTTCAGTACGCCTTCCTTCAGAGGTGAAATAAAGCCAGCGGACCCATGTCATAGATTTATGGCATTCAAAAGAACCTTCCACTAACTAAACATGAGTGAAGCAAAATTTGTTGGTTAGGTTTGATTAATGCTCTTAAGTTCCAACGTTCGTTATAGGGCGCTGGTTGCGATGGCACCTAGTAGTAGCGAAGTCCACAGCTAGGTGTCGTGGACGGTAGCATTTGGTAGCGAGAGTAGGAAATTCTTGAAATTATCGTCTGCAGTCCTTACTGAACCCATGTGCCATCAGGTCCATGGATGGTCGAATCCATGCATTTGAGGAAGAAATCAAAGAAGCGTACAGTTTCTAATGTAACTTAAAGAAAGATCCAGCTAGGAGGCCAGTATAAGGTTGTGCAACTAACGAGGACCAGGTGTTCGAGAGGATGATATCATCCCTCTTGACATTCAGAAGGGAGCGAGTCACGAGTATTAATAACCGAGTGGAAATTTCCCAGGATTAGACAAGGAGGCCTGAATCGGAATTCGAGCTGACGTTGCTGGAAAATGACAACACCGCTTATGCGCCAGGAGAGGAATAATTAAATTTAACCCATTTACAAGTATAATAATGAGTAAACAAGTACAGTACAGTGAATCATTTTGAATGAGAGATTTTTCAGTAAAGAGAAACCATTTAATAATTGCGCAGGAGAAAACTGCTAACGCAAGACGACGTCATTGGGGAATTACCGAAGCCTGTGTGGAGGGGAAAAAGCAAAAGAAATGCAACACCCACACATCTGAGGACGAGAAATTAATTAATATCTCCGAATTGCACGATCGATTCTTAGGTGCAATGAGATTCTGTGACATTGAGAAGACGAGCTTTCGGAAGGTATAATTTTTATATTTGTGGCACCATTATTTTAGAAGTTGGCCACAGAAAAGGCTAGAGTCTTATTTTTTTGTAGTGAAATAGTATAAAGCTTCGGGCTTCACCAAGCCAATCATGCAGTTCCGACAGCCCGTGAGGGGCATAATCACGCATCACGCAGTACAAGTCCGTCCAGGGGGACGTAACGCTGGATCATCAGCACATGCAGTTTCAAACGGCCTGAGGGCACGTCACTAAGCTACATCAAACACCGAATGCAGTTCGACAGTCCGTGAGGGGCATAACTCTGCGTCACATCGAAGACAGTTACCAGTACTCCTTGAGGGGAGAAACGCTGTGTTACACCGCAGAAGTAATATCCGATAGCCACAGGCGTCGCAGTATTAACGACTTGCTTGCCTCCATAAGGAGTGGTCAAGAAGAAATTTAAAGTATCGCCGTATTGAAATATTAGGAAAATCCTAGTTACAGGATTTAGGCCCGATTGTATACAAGTTATAGTGAAAGTTTGTAAGATATAGTCAGAGCAGGCAGCGAACGTCGGACTTAAAGGCGATAGGTCGTTAAATAGACGAACAAATAGATCATAACGTACGGAAGTACCGTACCAGAAAGATAAACTGTTATTTAAATTAAAGAGCCCAAAAAGGGAAGAACAGAATAAGGTTCGGAACGTACGTCAGAAACGTAGGAGTGCTAGAACCAATCAAATAAAGAAGATAGGAGACTATAAACATTATCTCCAGAAAGCAGGCGAACTATTCTAAAGGTACTAGACTCGAGAAGTACTAGCTGCTATAGACTAAATCTATAGGTAATTGAGGAAACCTCGATCCGAATAGACTTTAGCTAGGATCGATAAACAGATCTACAAAGAAGCCGTTCAAGCTAGATAAATAGCCGGTCATCCAGGATAGGAGTAGGAGAATTTGGATTCCAGGGAACAGTAGATGTTTCGAGACTTTCGTATTCTGCAGGATAGGAAGCCGACATCGAATAAATTTCACCCTTGGAAACGGGAATTTAAGAAGGTCACGTGTGATAGGCTCAGAAATACGGCCTAGTGATCAAGAATTGTGAAGTGTAAATTTATCAAGATTGTGTGTTAAATTAATATTTTTAGTGTTTATTATGTGTTCAAAAGGGACACATCAGTGTATAAAAATGTCGTCAATGTTAAGTGTCTTAAATATATGTCAAGAAGTGTTTATACATAAGATGAATTCCTTTAATATGGAGTAAAAAGTTCAAAGTGGGCCCAAAATGAAGCACCGCACAAGAATAAAGATCATGGGACGATCTTAAAAACATGTGAGTACTGAATTTCATTTTATTTTGGTGTCAGAAATTGGTTGTGTACAAATCCACCGGAGTTTTTGAGTAAAAGGGATGTGTTTTAAGAAATAAATACTGAATAAACAAGAACGCGGTCTGAACAATAATAAAAAAATTTGAGAAATTATAAATGATTATGTAAAGAATAAATCCCGTAGAGGAAATGAAAATGAAAATCCACAGCCTGCTTCCAGTCTCCGACCGGGTCAGGAATGGAATGAATGAAGCCCCCATCTAGCGGCGAGGATATGAACTGTGCCGGCTGCCGAGGCCTGACGCACTCCTCTGGGGCAATGATTAAATGAATGACAGATGAAATGAAATGATAGTGGAGAGTGTTGCTGGAATGAAATTTTGACAGGGTAAACCGGAGTACCCGGAGAAAAACCTGTCTGCCTCCGTTTTGTCCAGCACAGATCTCACTTGGAGTGACCGGGATTTGAACCACGGACCCAGCGGTGAGAGGCCGGCGTGCTGCCGCCTAAGCCACGGAGGCTCTCCGTAGAGGAAATAAATGAATAAAATGTTAATGTATTTAACAAATGTCATAAGAGCAAGCGAAATATCAGTAATTATCATGAAATATATTCAAATAAAGTAAAGTTGAACTATGAAAGAAATAGCTTTTGAGCTTGTGTAAAGAATAAAGATAATAATAATAACTAAGTATGGAAATATTAAATAAAGATCAAATAAATTGATGTGAACATAAGAGCGTTAAAGCCTTAATGTATGTGTAAGATATGATGTTCAAGGGAATATTTTAAAAGGGAGCGATTTATCGGCAACGGAAAAGATTAATATGAGAATTAAAATAATATGAATTGTTACTAATGAGATTTATCAGTTCTTGGGAAGACATTTCGGCTTAAAATAATGCATAGCGCATAAAGAGCGCAAATAATATTAAAATGTCACGCTAGGAACGCGTAGTGGTTAAATACTTGGTAAATTACTTATGGAGGGTAGTTGATTGCAGTGAATTGATAATTGTATAAGTCCTCTATTTGTGACGTAGTATCACGAGGCATTGTGTATGTATAAAAAAGGGAGCTAATATATGGTATTATTGAGCGTATGTCATATGGGCCACGGCCGACTTTAAATCGCATTTTGTATAAGTCCTCTGTAAGGGAATGGTTCCCGGGGCACGTGAAGAGATTCGAACGCAGAATCTTCTTATGATAAAAGCCCCTTAATTCTTCGTCGTCGAATGTGTATTAATCTTCCCAATCAATGAGGACCCTCTCATAATTAATAAATGCCAAGGTTACGAAAGTGGTCTTTGAACCAAAGAATAGTTGTTTGAATGAGTACGGTACAGTAAAAGCCCGGTCTCTCCCCAGAACTGAATATAATGTGAAGGTTTGTTTTGAAAGCCTTGGAAATAAGCTACTAACGTGGGTTAGACAGGGAGTCGCCGTCACCCTCCGTGTCATAAATCGCGCCCGAGTGGAAGGGTCTAGCTCTCTTAGAGCGAGAGGGGCCAGAAACCGTCTCGTAAGATGTTGTAAAGAGAAATGAATACACCAGGAGTGTTTAAAGTTGTTAACGACCCGGGCATTGAACCGAGGTCCTTGTAGATTGATATTTTCGTTTGCCTGTTCAGATCGTAGTTTCTTATATGATAATGGTCTTATAAGACATAAGAGATAAATAACAATCCCTATTGTAATAATGTATGGACGTAGGATTCCACGAGTTAATTGAAGGCAACTAAGTTTCGGGAGTAACTATAGTTTTTTTGACTGTGTCAAGTATCTTCACGCTCTGGAGTACACAATTGATTTCCTGATTACCTTAATATATTTGTGAAATAAAGAGAGATGATAACAACTGAATGTGTGGATATGCCCAAAATATTGAGTTAGATAATTAACATAAAATTTAAATGTAATTATAAATTTATTTTTGAGAATTAAGAAATATAGAGGATAGTGTTTGAGGTGTACAAGAATGACACCATTATTATGTAAATGCATGGAGCCAAAAGAGCTCGGAGTTATATAAAGCTTACTGTTAATGCTTTATGGAAGTAAGACTAAGTAGGAATTGTTGGTTTATGTGGAAACCACATGTTTTAAATACAATATTTGTTTTATTATATTTGTGATTCCTTGTTCATTTGGAACAAGTAGATGATTATGGGTCAGTAATTAAATTGTTAAAGTGTTTGTAGCGCCATTAATTTTATTAATTAAATGTGTTTAAATAGGAGTTGATTTTGTTGTTATTTTTGCAAGTGTATCCTCTAATTAATCCAAAATATGTGAGTCACAGAGTGGGGGAACTTATCGCTGTCCCGAAAATTCCGAATTGAGCTACGCTGGTATACTGTGATTGGCATATTTCTTGCTAAAAGGGCACATGGGGGCCTTATAAGTAATGTGCTGGATTAATAACTAGAGGAACACTTAAGACGGTCATTTCATGTAAAGTAAAGTAATGATAGGTGTAGCTACAACATAAAATCTTAACTGACCGCATGGGTCCCTAGAAACTCATACCGAGCAGCCCTGTATTATATTATCAACCCCCTAGCAAACATTTCATGGCGCCCAGTACGCAGGGCTGAGTTTTCCTAGGGAAAACCCGAGTTTTCTCGAAATATCAAAATTTTCATTTTTTTGGAAAAAAAATGGTTTTTCGAAATTTTGAATTTTAAATACTTCCATAAAGGTTTATGAAATTGAATAAAAGTATCAAAAGGGTACGTTGTAGTAAAAACCCGTACCAAAGTAAATTTTAAAGAAATTGGGACACACTAATTCAGAGTATCATCTCTCAAGCATGTACTAGTGTGGTGGCATTAGTGGCCCACTGTATTCTCATAAGATGGTATTGAGTGAGGAATTGCAGGGGCTTTTGGAGGCGATAAAAGCCGATAGTAATGAGAAGTTGGAGGCTATAAACAATACATTAGGCCTCCAAAAGGATGAAAATAACAAAGTGTTCAAATCCCTAAATGAGAGTTTGAATAAGTTGGACAGCCAACAGACTGAAAATAAAGAAGTGTTCGAATCCATGAATCTAAGTTTAGAGTCACTAAAAACTGATAGTGCTAATATGGGAACTAAATTAGTAGATATCGAAGCTAACTGTGTAACAATGAACAATGAAGTGAAGGCTGAGATAGATAAAGTGAATAACAAATTCCAGGGTTTTGACATTGAGTTTGGGAAGAAGCTAACGGAGTTAAAAGAGGAAATCACCAGTAAAATTCAGAATGAAAATGGGACACTTAAGTCTGAACTGCAAGGCCAAATAAAGGTATTGAAGGACAGTATGGTGGATTCCCAAACTCAATGCAAAGTAAACTTTGAAAATTTAGAAGGTAATTTTAAGGCTATAAAAACTAAGTTAAATAAGATGGAAACAACATGTCAAAAGAATGTAGACGATTGTAAAAATGAACTTGTAACCCAGATCCAAGAGGTGCAGACAAAATTAGAAGCTCAGATAAAATTTAATAGCGATATCTGTAAAACATCCCGGGATGAGATAAAAGAAAGTTTTAAGACATTAGGAGAAGAATTTAAAGGGGTAAAGGACAAAGTAGGAGAACTCGAGGGAAAGGTCGATGGAGTTCAGAATGAAGTAACTGAGATGAAAAAACAGAATCACAAAGATGTACAGGGTATGAAAGAGCAGATTGATCATTTTACCGGGCAGGTAGATGAGAACCTGAAGAAGTACGAAGCGGAAATAAATAAAAATTTAAGTGAATACGGAGAGCATCTTCAGAGAGAAAGAAAACAACGAAATGAAGAAAATGAAGAAAGTTTCCATAAGATAAATGAAATAGGCAAGGGTATTAATGAGGTTCAGGAAACCATCGGAACATTAAAGGTTCATGTAGGAAAAACCAATAAGGAAGTAAATCAGGTCCAAGATGAAATGATGAAATTATATAAGAGTCAAGAGAAAACTGAGGGAAAGCTTGAAGGAATTAAAGTAGATATGGTTAAAGGACGAAAAGAAGTGGAGAAGCAAATAAAGGAGATACGAGAAGGCCTGGATACCATAGGTGACGGGAAACCAGAAATTACAGACCAACAGGCTAAGATCATTAAGAAAGAGGTAGAAGACCAAATAAATGAGTTCAGGGATAGCTTCAGGGATGAGAAATTCCAACTCAAAAAGGTAGAGGAAGATATTAAAAGGAATCAAGAAAGAATTCAGAATGAATTAAGATCCCGATTAGAGAGGACTGAACATAAGAATAGTCAAATAGAAATCCAACTTATGGCTAATGAGGAAAGTGCCCGAAGGGAAAGGAAGTTAGAATTTGAGAATCAGGAGGAGTTTCCAAAGACAGGATGGGTAGATTCTCGTGAACAAGGCACAGATACGGAGAGGGACTTAGGAGGGGAGAGCCCTTATAAGAACCCAGGATATCCGATGGCGATGTCAACCCCGTACATGAATCAGACAAATGGCCAGATAATAAACATTATAAAATCAAATGAGGACAGACCAGTAAAGTTTACGGGTAATAACATGTCTATTACTCCAAAATACTGGCTAAAAGAAGTGGCAGAGTATCTAAACGAAATGAAGGTTCCTCAGGATCGGAGACTGAGAGCTATTGAAAAGTTGTTGGCAGGTGATTGTCTCACCTGGTTCAGAAGCTTCAGATACACCTTTGATACGGTGGAAGGCTTTAGGGAAGCATTTTTAAAACGATATTGGGCAGCAGACGTCCAAGAGAATTTAAGGCTAGATCTGTACTCTAGGAAGTACAGCACCAATGCACCTACTAAATACTCGGAATTTTTCACCGCTCAGCTGTGTAAATTCCGCGAACTGGATATTGCTCCGGCAGAAAACGACCTGTGTGCCGCCATTGCAAGACAGCTTCCGTATGAGATTCAGAGGCTGCTAATCTCATCCAAAGCCAGAAGTGCTGTGGAAGTGGAAAGTGTATTACGTCAGTTAGATATGACGACTTCGCACGTAACTCCTCGGCATCAAAGACAGACTGAGCAAGTACACATGGCCAGCAGTCAGGAAATAGGAGAAAAACCAGCGACCAGGAATCAGTCCACCAGCACGGATACTCAAGGACTAGATCGAGAGTATGGGCACCAGGAGCCTAGAAGGATACAGCCATATTACAGGGGAGGATATCGAGGAAGAAATCCTAGAACTACGGGTTATAGGCAACAAGAAAGCCGACCCTATAACAATAACCATCAAAGGCCGGACAACAGAAAGAAATGGGAGAATTATCCCAGAAGGAATGTAAGGCCAGACGATAGGGATGATGAATATCGGGCCGAAATAGAAGAAAGATATCAGGAAAGTCTTCGTTATATGAACGAAAGACCAGATGAACCTGATAGGCAAAAAGTCCGTTGGAGTGAGGCAATCAAGAACCGGAAATCACCCGACCGACTAGACGGAGCTCAAAGCTTGGAATTACAAGCTCAGTTAAAGAATGAGGGAAAAGGGAGCCCTCAGGATAAAAAAAACTCCAAATTTAAATTGTCAAAAGTGGAAACATACCAGGAGCTGGGAGGAGGTAGAAATTGTAAATTGGATAGCTAGACCAGATGAGCTAATTAACGAGGATGTGGAAGGAATCCCACCTGTTAAAAGAGAACTACCTATAATTATGCTTAGGATAGAAGGATTACTGGTCAGAGCATTGATTGATACCGGATCCACAATAAGTCTAATTACACAAACCCTTTTAAATGAATTGGAAACAAGGGGCCGAGTACTAAAGATTCCCACATCAAGTGTAAAGATTAAGGGAATTATCCCTGAAAAATCTTTGACATGTAAATTTCAGGTATACATTGATCTGATCATGGGTAACGCTGAAATTTCGCAGTGCTTTTTGCTGGTAAATCAATTACCGTATAATGTCATATTAGGTATTGATTTTATCCGTGAGAACAAGGTCATCATAGACCTAGCGCAAAACTGCATTAGAATTCAAAGAGAGGATGTGGATGAACAAAACATTAATCTACAGGAACAGGATGCGAAAATAGAAGAACAGGTATGGCATATGGAAGAAGTGAGTGAGGAAGATTATAAGGACATAGAAAAGATATTTGAAGTCCTCAACATAGAACTCGAAGATAATGGGGAAAATGAGTTCGAGACCAACCTGTCAGGAAAAGTGGAGGAAGCTAAAGTCAGCCTCGAAATTAAGGAACAGTTAAAGAAATTATTATTGGATTATAGGGACGTATTTGATTCCAAGCCAGGGAAGATTGAAAATTTTAAATACGCGTTCCAAGTCAATGATTGGGCACCGTTCAAACAAAAACCATACCCGGTTGCGGAAAAGCATTACCCACAAACTAAGAAAACACTGCAGGAGATGATGAATGCAGGTGTTATAGAAAAGATGGCGACACCATATGTTAGTCCATTAGTGATTGTGAGTAAACCGGATGGCTCAGTAAGGGTGTGTTTAGATGCCAGAAATTTAAATGCAAAAATCATACCAGAAAATGATTCGGCACCACCCATAAAAAGAATACTGAGGAAGTTCAAAGGCAAGAAGATTTTTACAAATATTGACATGACTTCTTCGTATCATCATCTCGAACTGGAAGAGAAAACCAGCTTGTTGACTGGATTTCAGTTCGACCAACAAACATACTGCTTTAGAAGATGTCCGTTTGGATTGAAGACCGCAGGATCTGCATTAATAAGAGCGCTTGATCGAAACCTGTCAGAGGAAGTGAAAGATTGCACTATCCGATACGTAGATGACATTTTGCTTACCTCGGAGAACATTGATGAACATTTAGAAAATTTGAAGAAATTATTTGAAGACTTAAGAAGGGCAAATTTTAAAATAAATTTAAAGAAGTCGAATTTTTGTCAAAGGCAAGTGACATTTTTAGGGCATGTGATTGACAAGGATGGTGTTAAACCAAATCCATGCAAATTGGAATCGATAAGGGATTTTCCAAGGCCTTTGAAGGTAAAGAACGTTCGCCAGTTTTTGGGATTGATTGGGTTCTTCTCAGGAAATTGTCCATCATACACCAAAACGGTTGCACCACTACAGGACCTTCTGAAGAAGGGGGGCAAGTGGAAATGGACGGAGGAAGCAGAAAAAGCATTTGTGGAGGCCAAGGAAATGCTCTTAAATTACGTGAAGCTAGGATATCCTGATTTTAATCAGAGATTTATCATTCAAACAGACGCATCCCAGATTGGAATAGGGGCAATGCTATATCAGGAGAACCCGGAAAACCCTGATAAGAAGAACTATCTAGCTTTCACAAGTAGGAGACTGAAACCACACGAGAAAAATTATACGATCAGCGAGATCGAGCTGTTAGCGATATTGCACGCGTTGCAATATTGGCGGAAGATCGTATATGGGTTTCAGGTCATTCTAAGGACGGATCATAAAGCCTTAACCTTTTTGATGAAGACTGATTTATCCAGTCAAAGGTTGATGCGTTGGGCTTTATACATTCAACAATTTGATGTCAAGATAGACTATTGCCCAGGAAAAGAAAATATAGTTCCAGACTACTTAAGTAGACAGCCAGAGTCCATAGAAGAGGAAGTAATGGCTATAGATTTGGAAGACAGGGATCAGCGTACTCTTAATGAGTTAAGAAGCATTAGTCAAAGACAACGGGAGGATCCATGGATGAACATGCTCATATCTTTCCTTGAGGGAAGTTTGATAAGAGGAACACCAGCGTACACGGAAGCTGATAAGATAGCTCAAGACTACACGTTTTATAATGGTTTGTTATATAAGTTTGTGAACTCTGACCATACAAAATTAAGGATTGTTGTCCCTGCAATTTTGCAGAGGAAAATAGTATGGTTAGCCCATAGATCGTTCGGACATATGGGAGTCGATAAAACAGTCTCGATGCTGAAAGAAGCATTTGTATGGCCGAGACTGAGAGAAACTGTAAGGGACACGCTAAAGACATGTGATCTATGTCAAAGGATCAAACCTAATGCATTTCTGATGAGACAGAAGCCTATACCATTGTTGCCCGAAAGGCCCGGCCAAATCATATCTATTGATAATTTTGGACCTTTGCCAAAGGCAAGAAGAGGAAATCGACACATAATGGTGGCTATGGATGTCTTCACTAAAATGGTTGTCCTTGCTCCCATACAGAAGACTAGTACCAAACAGGTGTTAAAACGACTTAAAGAAAAAGTGATACCGATTCTGGGGAAACCTGAGAATTTGTTGTCGGATCACGGCAGTTGTTTCACCAGTGTAGAATTCAGACGAGAATTAGAAAGACTTGGAATACGTCAGATTTTGTCAAGTATTCGCCATCCTGAGGCAAACCCTGTAGAAAGAGTGATGAGAGAGACGGCCAAGTACTGTAGAATATACTGTGCCGAAGAAAATTGGAAGTGGATAGATATCTTGGATATTATTGAATTTTGTATAAATAATACAATCCATGAATCCACAGGAGAGATACCCATAACGTTACATCGGAATGAGCAACCAGAAAGACCTTGGAGTCTGGTAATTCCTAGGCCAGCAGACGCTCAGCCTGGAAGAGATGTACGAATTAGAAGAGCCTTTGAGCATCTAAAAGCCCAAGCCGACAGGAGGCAGAGAAGAAATAGGCATAATAGGTATCATCGACCATTATTAGCAGGAGAAATGGTGTTAGTGAAAAGACCAGCCATTTCGGATCCAGGGAACCGTGTGTACAAGAAGTTCCAGAAAATGTACCACGGACCATATCAAATAATCAGAGATTTGAGGAATAACGCATATAGAATTCGGCACTGTGAAACGGATCACGAAGTGACCATGAATTCAGCAAATTTGAAATTATATTACCCTCCCGAAGATTTTGATGAAGAAAATGAACAAGCCCTGGTTACGGAAACATTTAGAGATGAATCCGCTTTTGACATAAACAAGAATAAGGAAGAAATAGAAAATAGAGCTCAAGCATTCGAGTGCGAATGCGAATTGGAGAAATTATATTGGGAAATTAAAGAAATAATTGAATTTATTGAAGAAGAAAATTCCAATTTAAGAAAAGAAAATGATGAAATAAGGAAACGGGTAGGGATAGACCAAACCCGTAAGGAAGAATGAGGTTCTGGGGACTTAAAGTCCAGACAAATAAAGAAAGAAAGAAAGGGTAGGGACAGAGCATACCCGACCTACACAATTACCGGATACGACTTTAAAGAAGTAAAAATAACGGAAGGTACGGACATCGTTATGATGGCTTCGACGAATAAAGAAATACAAATTTAATTGAAATAAATTTCCTCAAAAATTTTCGAAAATGTATTTACCTAAGGAGGGGAGAGATGAACCCATGTGCCATCAGGTCCATGGATGGTCGAATCCATGCATTTGAGGAAGAAATCAAAGAAGCGTACAGTTTCTAATGTAACTTAAAGAAAGATCCAGCTAGGAGGCCAGTATAAGGTTGTGCAACTAACGAGGACCAGGTGTTCGAGAGGATGATATCATCCCTCTTGACATTCAGAAGGGAGCGAGTCACGAGTATTAATAACCGAGTGGAAATTTCCCAGGATTAGACAAGGAGGCCTGAATCGGAATTCGAGCTGACGTTGCTGGAAAATGACAACACCGCTTATGCGCCAGGAGAGGAATAATTAAATTTAACCCATTTACAAGTATAATAATGAGTAAACAAGTACAGTACAGTGAATCATTTTGAATGAGAGATTTTTCAGTAAAGAGAAACCATTTAATAATTGCGCAGGAGAAAACTGCTAACGCAAGACGACGTCATTGGGGAATTACCGAAGCCTGTGTGGAGGGGAAAAAGCAAAAGAAATGCAACACCCACACATCTGAGGACGAGAAATTAATTAATATCTCCGAATTGCACGATCGATTCTTAGGTGCAATGAGATTCTGTGACATTGAGAAGACGAGCTTTCGGAAGGTATAATTTTTATATTTGTGGCACCATTATTTTAGAAGTTGGCCACAGAAAAGGCTAGAGTCTTATTTTTTTGTAGTGAAATAGTATAAAGCTTCGGGCTTCACCAAGCCAATCATGCAGTTCCGACAGCCCGTGAGGGGCATAATCACGCATCACGCAGTACAAGTCCGTCCAGGGGGACGTAACGCTGGATCATCAGCACATGCAGTTTCAAACGGCCTGAGGGCACGTCACTAAGCTACATCAAACACCGAATGCAGTTCGACAGTCCGTGAGGGGCATAACTCTGCGTCACATCGAAGACAGTTACCAGTACTCCTTGAGGGGAGAAACGCTGTGTTACACCGCAGAAGTAATATCCGATAGCCACAGGCGTCGCAGTATTAACGACTTGCTTGCCTCCATAAGGAGTGGTCAAGAAGAAATTTAAAGTATCGCCGTATTGAAATATTAGGAAAATCCTAGTTACAGGATTTAGGCCCGATTGTATACAAGTTATAGTGAAAGTTTGTAAGATATAGTCAGAGCAGGCAGCGAACGTCGGACTTAAAGGCGATAGGTCGTTAAATAGACGAACAAATAGATCATAACGTACGGAAGTACCGTACCAGAAAGATAAACTGTTATTTAAATTAAAGAGCCCAAAAAGGGAAGAACAGAATAAGGTTCGGAACGTACGTCAGAAACGTAGGAGTGCTAGAACCAATCAAATAAAGAAGATAGGAGACTATAAACATTATCTCCAGAAAGCAGGCGAACTATTCTAAAGGTACTAGACTCGAGAAGTACTAGCTGCTATAGACTAAATCTATAGGTAATTGAGGAAACCTCGATCCGAATAGACTTTAGCTAGGATCGATAAACAGATCTACAAAGAAGCCGTTCAAGCTAGATAAATAGCCGGTCATCCAGGATAGGAGTAGGAGAATTTGGATTCCAGGGAACAGTAGATGTTTCGAGACTTTCGTATTCTGCAGGATAGGAAGCCGACATCGAATAAATTTCACCCTTGGAAACGGGAATTTAAGAAGGTCACGTGTGATAGGCTCAGAAATACGGCCTAGTGATCAAGAATTGTGAAGTGTAAATTTATCAAGATTGTGTGTTAAATTAATATTTTTAGTGTTTATTATGTGTTCAAAAGGGACACATCAGTGTATAAAAATGTCGTCAATGTTAAGTGTCTTAAATATATGTCAAGAAGTGTTTATACATAAGATGAATTCCTTTAATATGGAGTAAAAAGTTCAAAGTGGGCCCAAAATGAAGCACCGCACAAGAATAAAGATCATGGGACGATCTTAAAAACATGTGAGTACTGAATTTCATTTTATTTTGGTGTCAGAAATTGGTTGTGTACAAATCCACCGGAGTTTTTGAGTAAAAGGGATGTGTTTTAAGAAATAAATACTGAATAAACAAGAACGCGGTCTGAACAATAATAAAAAAATTTGAGAAATTATAAATGATTATGTAAAGAATAAATCCCGTAGAGGAAATAAATGAATAAAATGTTAATGTATTTAACAAATGTCATAAGAGCAAGCGAAATATCAGTAATTATCATGAAATATATTCAAATAAAGTAAAGTTGAACTATGAAAGAAATAGCTTTTGAGCTTGTGTAAAGAATAAAGATAATAATAATAACTAAGTATGGAAATATTAAATAAAGATCAAATAAATTGATGTGAACATAAGAGCGTTAAAGCCTTAATGTATGTGTAAGATATGATGTTCAAGGGAATATTTTAAAAGGGAGCGATTTATCGGCAACGGAAAAGATTAATATGAGAATTAAAATAATATGAATTGTTACTAATGAGATTTATCAGTTCTTGGGAAGACATTTCGGCTTAAAATAATGCATAGCGCATAAAGAGCGCAAATAATATTAAAATGTCACGCTAGGAACGCGTAGTGGTTAAATACTTGGTAAATTACTTATGGAGGGTAGTTGATTGCAGTGAATTGATAATTGTATAAGTCCTCTATTTGTGACGTAGTATCACGAGGCATTGTGTATGTATAAAAAAGGGAGCTAATATATGGTATTATTGAGCGTATGTCATATGGGCCACGGCCGACTTTAAATCGCATTTTGTATAAGTCCTCTGTAAGGGAATGGTTCCCGGGGCACGTGAAGAGATTCGAACGCAGAATCTTCTTATGATAAAAGCCCCTTAATTCTTCGTCGTCGAATGTGTATTAATCTTCCCAATCAATGAGGACCCTCTCATAATTAATAAATGCCAAGGTTACGAAAGTGGTCTTTGAACCAAAGAATAGTTGTTTGAATGAGTACGGTACAGTAAAAGCCCGGTCTCTCCCCAGAACTGAATATAATGTGAAGGTTTGTTTTGAAAGCCTTGGAAATAAGCTACTAACGTGGGTTAGACAGGGAGTCGCCGTCACCCTCCGTGTCATAAATCGCGCCCGAGTGGAAGGGTCTAGCTCTCTTAGAGCGAGAGGGGCCAGAAACCGTCTCGTAAGATGTTGTAAAGAGAAATGAATACACCAGGAGTGTTTAAAGTTGTTAACGACCCGGGCATTGAACCGAGGTCCTTGTAGATTGATATTTTCGTTTGCCTGTTCAGATCGTAGTTTCTTATATGATAATGGTCTTATAAGACATAAGAGATAAATAACAATCCCTATTGTAATAATGTATGGACGTAGGATTCCACGAGTTAATTGAAGGCAACTAAGTTTCGGGAGTAACTATAGTTTTTTTGACTGTGTCAAGTATCTTCACGCTCTGGAGTACACAATTGATTTCCTGATTACCTTAATATATTTGTGAAATAAAGAGAGATGATAACAACTGAATGTGTGGATATGCCCAAAATATTGAGTTAGATAATTAACATAAAATTTAAATGTAATTATAAATTTATTTTTGAGAATTAAGAAATATAGAGGATAGTGTTTGAGGTGTACAAGAATGACACCATTATTATGTAAATGCATGGAGCCAAAAGAGCTCGGAGTTATATAAAGCTTACTGTTAATGCTTTATGGAAGTAAGACTAAGTAGGAATTGTTGGTTTATGTGGAAACCACATGTTTTAAATACAATATTTGTTTTATTATATTTGTGATTCCTTGTTCATTTGGAACAAGTAGATGATTATGGTTCAGTAATTAAATTGTTAAAGTGTTTGTAGCGCCATTAATTTTATTAATTAAATGTGTTTAAATAGGAGTTGATTTTGTTGTTATTTTTGCAAGTGTATCCTCTAATTAATCCAAAATATGTGAGTCACAGAGTGGGGGAACTTATCGCTGTCCCGAAAATTCCGAATTGAGCTACGCTGGTATACTGTGATTGGCATATTTCTTGCTAAAAGGGCACATTACTTGAATTAAAAACAGATAACACACACTAATACAGCCATCACAATTAACACCGGTTATCACACAGATTATATGCACACCCAAAGTACACGGTGCTACATGGCCGCATTGTCGCAGCCCCTAAACTAAGGAACCAACCAACCAACCAACCAACCAACCAACCAACCAACATATTCTGGCATATAACTTCTCATTATAATGGTGTTGGTGAACACATTGGTCGTGAAACATAAGCTATTTAGCATATCGCATGGAAAATCCTTGTAACAGTTTTAATTGTAGTGATAGAAGCCATTTTTCATTGTTGCCTAATTGTCTTAAACAAAACTTTCCAGTTGGTCAACACTAATTTTGCCCAATTACATTTGGTGGGAAGCCTCCGTGGCTTAGGCGGAAGCACGCCGGCTTCTTACCACTGGATCCGTGGTTCAAATCTCGGTCACTCCATGTGAGATCTGTGCTGGACAAAACGGAGGCAGACAGGTTTTTCTCCGGGTACTCCGGTTTTCCCTGTCACAAATTTCATTCCAGCAACACTCTCCACGATCATTTCATTTAATTAAACGTTTAAATTATACGCCAAATCAATACATAAACAAATATATATTTTATATATTGGTATATGTTTCGACCCACAATGGGGTCATCCTCAGCCTAAAAAGAAAATCAATTAAGAATTGAAAACCAAAATTGCATATGTGACTTAAATCTAAATTAAAATGAAAAATTAATGATAATAATTGCAATAAATAAGATATAGTAATAAAAATGGATATCCTTACAAATGTAGTGTTAATTAAATAAATATAAGATTGGTCTTTTAACAATAATTTTAAAAAAGTAGTTAGAAATAAGAACTATTAACGGTGAGTGTAAGAATGTTAAGCATTATTTTTAAAAATCAAAATATACACAAAAAATTTAGAAAATCAATAAAATAATTCAGCTCGGCGGTTCAGTTAAATAAGTTGAATCCTCTTCAATACGGAGATTATTAACGATTTTTAAAAGGTGCCAACCAGTATTATGATGACATGAATTAACCTAACAGATAGGAAAATAAAACATGTCAGAAAAATGTATATAAATAAACGAAACATAATTAGCCAGCATATGAAACTGATAAAAATCTACTTTATATTATTTATTATCACCTACCTCGTTGTATGGGATGGAGAAATTCGGAAATTTGTACAAGAATTTGAGTTGAAATGCCCAATATGGATATGTGGCAATTCTAATAAATGTCCAAAACGTTTAGAAGAGAAACCGGGATTCTTGAAATGGAATTACGGTATCAGAAGTTCCACTTTAAATTTGCCAAACAGTGTCAGGTTATGTATATGCTGATTTAATGCAACCGTCTATGGAGAAAGAAATGAATAAGTAAAGTAATCAGTCTTGATTAAAAGGAAGTATTAAATGTATTGGTTATACCATTAAGTAATCTTACAGTGTTGAAAATTCTCCCGTAGTACCGTATGTACTGCATACATTAAGTATTTATCAAATCAATGAAGTATAGGAGGCATGTCATTATTAGTAATCTAGGTGAATAAATATATGTCAACGAGCTTTAAGGTTTGGATGTATTGCATTCTTTAGGCTACCTAAGTGTAAAATATAGTTTCCAAGGATATCCATTTTTATTACTATATTTTATTTATTACAA
The DNA here is from genome assembly GCA_946902985.2 of Meconema thalassinum. Lineage (NCBI taxonomy): Eukaryota > Metazoa > Arthropoda > Insecta > Orthoptera > Tettigoniidae > Meconema > Meconema thalassinum. Next base: position 139,471,887 of record OX336401.1, read on the forward strand.
TTATTATCATTAATTTTTCATTTTAATTTAGATTTAAGGCACATATGCCATTTTAGTTTTTCAATTCTTAATTGATTTTCTTTTTAGGCTGAGGATGACCCCACTGTGGGTCGAAACATGTACTAATATATAAAATATATATTTGTTTATGTATTGATTTGGCGTATAATTTAAACGTTTAATTCTAACATCAATACGGATATTTAAAAACATTTGTTTTAATTGGCAAATGTATTTGCATTCCATTTCATTTAATCTGTCATTCATTTAATTATTGCCCCCAGGGGAGTGCGACAGGCTTCGGCAGCCGGCACATTTCATATCCACGCCGCTGGATGGGGGCTTCATCCATTCCATTCCCTGACCCGGTCGGTCGACTGGAAGCAGGCTGTGGATTTTCATTTTCATGCTGAATGATATAAAAATTGCTTTTAGACCTACTATTGTCTGGTTGGTTGTTTGTTCGATTTAGGGACTGTGACAACGTGATTATGTAGCCCCGTGTACTTTGGGTGTGTGTAGAATCTGTCTTATAACCGGTGTTAATTGTGATGGCTGTATTAGTGTTTGTTATCTGTGATTCAGGACAGGACTGCAGACGGTCAATTTCAAGTAGTTTCTACTTTTACTACCAAATACTACCGTCAACGACACTTAGCCACGAACTTGGCTACTAGATGCCACTGCTACCAGAGAAATATAACCTACAAATTTTGCTACATACTACTAATTATTATTTTAGTGGTAGGTTCTTTTTCATGCCATAAATTTAGGACATCGCCCCGCGGGCTTAATTCTCCTCCGAATGAAGGCATACTGAGGGATTTTTAACGCTCTTAAAAATCTGACGACTTCGGCAGGGTTTGAACCCGCGATATTGGGCATAGAAACTCAGCATGCTACCAACTACGCCACCTAAGCCACCCAAAACTTTAAGAGTCTCTCTTAAGTTAACAGCCCTGGGGCTGGTTTGTAGCAACTCGCCAATCTTCTCTATTCTCCGCCATCCTCTTCAATTCACGATATGATTTTGTGTTCGTGTCTGTCATTAACTGTGTGATGTATGCAAGTGGTGGTCTTCCTCTTGTGTTTTTCTCTTCTAACATCCCTTCGAATACACTTGCTAGCAGGCTATTATGTCTGAGAATATGTCCCAACATATTTGCTCTTCTTGTTTTCAGACTCTTCATAAAGCTTCTATTTTCTCCTGCTCTTCTGAATACCTCTTCATTTGTCATATGTTGTATCCAACTGATTTTAAGCATTCTTCTCCAGCACCAAGCCTCACATGCCATCAACTTCCTTTCTTCTGACTTCCCTATTGTCCAGTTCTCGCTACCATACAAAGCCACACTCCACACGTACGTCTTCCACAGCCTTTTCCTCATTTTTAGGTCTATACTTCTGGATGTGAAGAGATTCTTCTTTCTATAAAAGGCGTTCTATGCCTGAATAATTCTACTCCAAATTTCTCGTTTGCTGGTTCCATCATACTGTACGTTATCAAGCTTCCCAGATACTTATATTCCTTCACATGTTGTATTCTATCATTCTCGATATAAATTGCTGGTGCTCTTCTATGATCTTCCTGGTTCCGACTGCATACGAGTATTTAAGAGTCAAACTAGATATAATTTAACAGTATATGGAGTCCAGCCACTAAATATAGCTTTTCAATTAACCCAGACCAAACGCAATAAATGCAATAGTAGCAATATTGTACATGGCTTACACAGCAGGCTGTGTTGGTACACCTCTTAACCATACTGTAGCTCAGTGGTAAGCACTTTATAATTGACTATCATTGTATGAATAGTTGTGCCCAGCAATTTTCGTTCTGAATCGGCTTTTAGTTCGTCAATATTATAATACAAATCTACGGATACAGCTACGCCTAATTGTAGCGTACAACATTCAAATGCACGCTGGCCGATAAAAATAAAATCACGCACCAAAAAGCCGAAATAAATCAGAAACTTCTATGGACATCAAATTGGCAGGTGAAACGCTAATGGAAGTAGGAGACTTCTGTTACTTATAAAGCAAAATAACCCGTGGTGGAAAAAGCAGAAAGGATATGAAAAGTAGGCTGGCTCGGGCAATCTATATTTATATCTATATTTGATGCCAACAGATTACTTTTCCGTAGAAATGATTTCCGTATCTGTGCCAACCAACTCCTTATATCCTCTTTGCTTCGTCCATCACTACTTATTTTGCTTCTTAAGTAGCATAAATAGCGTAGCGTTCAGCATGGTTAGCTGCCGCCCCGGAGGTCCTGGGTTCGATTCCCGGCTCTGCCACGAAATTTGAAAAGTGGTATGAGGACTGGAACGGGGTCTACTCAGCCTCGGGTGGTCCAAATGAGTAGAGGGGATTCGATTCCCACCTCAGCCATCCCCGAAGTGGTTTTCCGTGGTTTCCCACTTCGTCTTCGGGCAAATGCCGGGATGGTACCTTCTTCAAGGCCACGGCCGCCTCCTTCCCTCTTCCTTGCCTATCCATCCTGACCATCCATTACCTTCCCTCATGAGGCCCCTGTTCACTTTGCAGGTGAGGTCGCATGGGCGAGGTGCCAATCACACCTCACCAGTTGTATCCACTCCGATTAGATGTTCCCAGCTCTAGCACACTGCCCGTAGAGGCGGTAGTGGTGAGTTCCCTCGCTGAGTCCGTGAGTTCCACCAACCTGGAGGGTAAACGACTAAGAAAAGAAAAAAAGTAGCATAAATCTCCTACTTCCTTTAGCTTTTCACCTGCCAATTTTACCTCAATAGGTGTTTCTTACTAATGCTAATAAGTAAAATGTTTTTTGAAGCCAAGAAGAAGTGGCGTGTAGAGAGATTTACGATCTGTATTGAAATTGCCTTTTTCTAGTATAAGTTGTGTGTTCTATAAAACGCTACGATCATTCTCTCTCGTCTGCGGTTGTTCGCTTGTCTTTCATTGGTTCCCATCTGCACAATCTCGCCAAGGTACTTGAAGCAATTGCCACGGAGGGTGAGTGGATAGCGTGTCGGTCTACTAACCCCAAGATGTTGGGATGTTAAATAACCCATTCGAATTCAGTAGGCAGTGTTCATAATGGCAAAATTAATTTCGGGAGTTCCGCCAACACGAAGTTCCTCATTTCTCTACTAGAAAGCGCTATAGTGTTCAAGGAGCTTATATATCTAACCTTATTGTTATATAAATAATGGCGGGAGACTTAAAAGTGCGTATTGCTCATGCTCTGAAATGTTTATTGAATATCGCGGAAGCAAGAGGATACCTTACGAAAGATAAGAAAGAAGACATTCATCAAGCGGTGAGTGTCATTAGAGACTATTTTAACACTCTGAAATGTATTGTAGAACATGAGAATGGGCATAACAAAAAAAATGCAAGATGAGGTTATGGAAGGAGAAAAGAATAAGGCAGAAGGGATAACAGAAAGCATAGATTACTCTATGATAGATAGCAGGACAGAAGGACAACTAGCACCAAATGATGGCGTAACACAGACAACTCGAAGCAACAGCAGCGCTACGCCTAGTTGGGGAAGTGAAAGTGACAACCAGCTTTTACCGATACCTGCCGGAGAACTGTCGAATGATCGGAACTCAGAGACATTTTGAACCCTTTACCCTATGTTGGTTAAATGATTCTACTTTTTTATTTCTTCAATTAATAAATATTTCAACCAGCATCATGAAAGTAGCCAGACAGCGATGAGGAAATTTCAAGCATTTGTTGGAGACAGTAGGGACATACCTGCATCGGTTTAACAAAAGGCTAAGTACTTGAGCTATGAAAAGAAATAGCAGAGCGATGTATCATAAGGACAGGTGTGGCTACCTCAATTTTAGAAGCGACGCGCGGTGAGACATGGTTCTGGTATGTTCATTGTGATATTCGCGCCTAGAAGAAATATGATGCAGTAACGTGAATGGCTGATGAAGAAAATAGACACTCCCAAGACGCCAAGATCTACTAGAAACCGCCAAATTATCAGAAAATGGAGAACCAATGAGAAGAGAATGCCTATTTGCGCGCCAACTCTGGCTGGGGTACGCGGCGGCTAGCATTCACGCGGGAAATCGCCTAGACAAAATCTCTACGATCGATTCTAGGATTAATGGGCATATTCGTGACCTGTGCAATATTACGAGTTCAGTGATATCTATTTCATTCCTGTATCACAATTACTTCGATAAATTTTTACATAAAATCCCCCTCCATCTAGACCCAAGGGCCAGTTCATTTATAAGTGTGTCGAAGAGCCAAGACATTGACTTTTTTTCCGTGTGTTGAGGACACACTATTATTATTCTGTGCGTCTACAGACATTGACTTTTATTCCGTGTGTCGAGAACACAGGACTTTGATTCTGTTCGTCTGAAGAGATAGCCTTTAATATTTGTGTCGAGGACACAAGATATTCATTGAAAAGTGTTAAATTCAGTGACAGATAGTCATAGTACTATAGTTATAGGGACAGTAGCGTCGATAATTCGCCAACGAACTGTGACAGGGAATTTAGTACCTGAACAAGCGAATTTAGTAGTCAGGCATAAAGTGTATAATAACCTAATTTTTGTATCAGTGCAAGGATGACATCAATGAATGCAGAGGAAGTGTGGAATTCTCAACAGTCCGTCCAGATGGCTGCTATGAGATAAAAGATCATCCAGTTGGGGAATGGCATCTGATGTTCTTTGACGGGTGGCTACAACACGAGATGAGTACAAATAATATTTTATTATTTATTAAATTAACTTATGGTTTATGGGACATATTTTGTAAATACTTTGCTTGTGTGATTTAATGTAGTATATTTAGTTTGATCTGACACACTTTTGTTGGGAAGCAGCTCGCACAATGGTAGTTAATGGAAGGTTCTTTTCTTTGTGTTGTGTTAACTAACGTATCTATGTGAACGGCCGTGTTCGCCTAGGTTACGAAGTGCGGTTAAAAACGTCTCTCGGAGATATGTCGTGTTTCAGAAGTAGGACTGAATTAATATAATTATAGAGTAGATTGGAGGGTAATTAAATGTTATTGAAAATTATTATTGATCAGATTCAGTGTGATTATTGCCTTTGGAGCAATGTAATTTGTGACGAAGAGTACTCAGCTCTATCGTAGGTTTTAAATATTGTGTTAAATGTTTGCGAGCTTTAATTCAGCAGACCCATGTGAAAGGCGTTATGTCAGTCCCAGATGTGTGTACTGTGAGTATATTGTTGTGGTATTACAAGCGGGAACTTCAGCAGAGACTGATTTCTGTCAGCTTGGTACCAGATTCATATTATATCCTTGCGAGGACAATTATGGATATGTGATTATTGTCTGACCATATGTTGAGTGGGAGGAGATGTTAGCGGCTGTTGATTCCTTGAGATAACAGTTCAGCGGGTCGGCTATTTATATACACTGGATGGGGGACATGACTGGTATGTGGAATGGGTGAGTTGTTGTCACGAGGGCTGGCTGAGTTTCGCAAGCAGAGCTCATTAGTGGAGTGCACGACTGGCTCCAAATTACTTGAAAATAAATATAAATGTGAGAAACTGATCAATGGTAAAATTGTTTAAATAAATGGGAGTTGCCTACGAAACACGATAAACTTCGAAGCGTTTCCTTAACATGCAATTTTGTTAATATAAAGTAATCTTAACCACTCAGGTTGTTTGTTGTTGTTGGTTTATTCTTTGTTTATTGTCCATGTCAGTGACCCGTGAGTCACGTGCGGCGCTGTGTTTCCTTGTTGTTGAGTATCTGGCCATTGGCAGCTCATTTGTTAAGTGTGTCACCACACTAATAAGGGTCTCAGAGAGATGCCTGTAAATAGTAGAGTTGTAATATGTGTGTCAGAGTTAGATTTAAGGATTTTTATTAATGTTATGCCCATAGCCATAAAAGTTGATTTTACGAGATGATTGTTCGTGAGCACCGTGGCTGTTAACCCGTTGTGAACGAATGATCATCCAAGTACTCATTTCTCGTAGATAGTCATCACGCGAACATAAATTCACATGCAAGATAGTGGAACTGGGATCCACATTTTATTAGAAAAGGGGAGATCCATCTGACTCCTCAAAGTGATAAATATTCCTGTCAGGGGAAAATTCAGGGAGGATTTTGTTTATTATTGTTTATTTTATTCTTTTATGCACAAATTAGTTATTAAATCTTGTTATTATCTTACGTTTTGTCTCCTTTCTTTCTTAGTTATAGTTTTCATCCTATAACCCTTGCCTCAGAAAAGCACGTAGTTTGGCGGACGTAAACACCACACTATGAACTGAACGCGACCCCTTGATCTAAGATTCTTGCATATAACACTGCTATTCTGAAGGGTTCATAGGTTGAAAACTGGCGCCCAACGTGGGGTTATTCACTGTGGTGTAACGGGGAGATTACACATGTCAATAGTGGCGCATTTGAGTAAAACTGGCATGCCGCAAGTGCAGGCAGATGTGACAGTATTTAATCACCGGGAAGTGATATTTTATTAAAAGTAGTTGAGGCGAAGTGGATACCGCCAAATGTGTGAAAGATAAATTAAAATCAGGAGTTTGCAAAGTAAAATACGGTTCACGTTGTTGTCTTTTAAATTAAAGTAAAATTAAGATGTGATACCGGGCGCCCAATGATAAAGTTAAAACTAGATTTGTGTAGAAAGTCAAACTCATGGAAATATTAGGAGGCTGTAGCCTAAAATGACAATTTATACTTTGTTAATTAGTCAGTGTTAATATCAGATCAGGATAACTGTTTAATGACTAAATATGTGCTTGGGGTTAAAATTAAATTGAGTAAAACTAGAACTACTCAGAGATGCAATCAACTAATGGGATTAAAGGTAAAAATAAATGAACTGAGTAGGATAAAGAAATTAAATGTGCATTGGATTTATGTGCGTGTCAAAGGGCATTGGCGTAGGCCATTTCCCATATGTCTCATATATATTATAAAACATGGCAACGGTGGCGCAGATCCAGGAGATCATTGAGAGTGCAGCGAGGAGAACTCAGGAATTGTTGGATACTAAACTAGCAGAACAGAGTCAATCTATAAACACTAGTATGTTAGAGCAAAGTGAATCGCTAAATACGAAAATGTTAGAACAAAGTGAATCGCTGAACACGAAGTTATCCGAACAAATAAACACTAAATTATCAGAACAGAGTCAATCTATAAACACTAATATGTTAGAGCAAAGTGAAGCGTTGAATACAAAATTATCTGAACAAATAAACACTAGTATGGTAGAGCAAAGTGAAGCGTTGAATACAAAATTATCTGAACAAATAAATATGAAAATGTCAGAACAAAGTAAATCGCTAAATACTAAACTGTTAGAACAAAGTGAATCATTGCGGACACAGTTAAATAACAGTAGAATTGAGCAAAATGAATATCAGGCGGAACAAGCTAGGTTATTAAAGAGTGAAATTAATGACACTATAAATTCACAGTTAGAGGCGCAAAATAATAAAAACACGAACCAATTAGCTTCGTTAACCGCAGAGATGAAAGAGCACACAAACCAACAGATGATATTACTGGCCCTTGATGTAAGCAAAAATAATGAGAAACAATTAGAGCAGATTAAACAAATGGAGAGTATTTTCGATAAAAAACTTAGCATTCTCGATGAAACGGTGTTAGCTAAATTAGAGCAGATTGAAATAGCATGCACAATGAATACAAGCGAGGTCAAAATAGCCCAGGATAAGTTGGAAGGTCGATTTAAGGAGATGGAGAAAAGTGGCAGGGTCATTCAACAACAAATATCAGCAGTAGATGAGAACATATCAGGCATAATTAAAGATATGGACCGTCTCGAGATAAAATCAGCGGAACAGTGGAAAAGCCTAGAAACTGAACAAGAACAATTTAAGAGTACATTAGACGAAAGGCTAAGCCAGATAGAAAATAATCAGGATGAAAATAAGAGCCAAATTGAAGAAAAAATAAGCACGATTAAAGAACAGATCAGGAAAGATTGGAAGAAAATGAATATTGATTCTAGAGAGGAAAGATCCACCATTATTAAAACAGTAGGCGAAAACCACACGCGTATTCAAGCTTTGGAGCAAGAGGTAAAAAATAGACTTAAAGAGCAGACAGACAGGATCATTAAAGCCGAACTTCGCTCATTAGAACAATCGTCTATATTTAAAACGGGAGCATTGAAAGACAAGCAGGATGACTCACATAGTTCCCAACCCAGCATAGCAGGAAGTCAGAATCAAGCAGAGAGCCCATTAACAACAAACACGGAAGGATTTCGTAAGAACATAGATAGAAGCTCGACACCACAGGACGGTCATCAGCCCACAAAACTTATTCAAGTAATTCGCTCAAATGACTACAAACCGCAGAAATACACCGAAAATTCAGGGGTAACACCTAAGGCCTTTATCAAAGAGATTGAAGACCATTTTAATGACACTGGGGTACCTGAAGCACGTAGATTGAGAATGATGGAGAGATTTTTATCAGGGAATGTTCTCACCTGGTTTTTAAGTTTCAAATACACATTTGGAACCATGTCAGACTTTAATTTAGCGTTTCTGCGCAAATACTGGTCTCCCGCCATACAACAGAGTTTAAGAATGGAGCTTTACTCTAGAAAATACCAAACTACCCAGCAGACAAAATACTCAGATTTCTTTAACATGCAAATGCTAAAATTTCGCGATCTGGATTACCCATTAAACGAATCGGATTTGGTGATGACAATAGCAAGGCAAATGCCAGTTAATGTACAGCAAGTGCTAGTAGCAGCAAACGTCAGTACGGCCCTACATGCAGAACAGATATTACGGCAAATAGATGAGACCACATCTCATAGTCATTTTAGAGGAGGAAGACAGCTGGAATTAGTCAACACTACAGAGGTCGTAAAGACAAAACAGGGAAATACTAAAACGCAGGGTACTAATACGAGCACCTCCACACCTAGGCGAAACCAGGAAGAAGGGGAAAACAGACCATATCAGCGTAACGAAAATTACTACAACAATAGATACCAGGGCAACAATAGATACCAACAGAGAGGATATCAACAATGGCGTGATAATCGAAGGAATGACAGGCCTTATGGAAGATACGGTGATTACAATGCCAATCAACGATGGAAAGGAAGGAGAGATCAAAATCAAGGAGATCAACGTAACTATCGAGATGACTGGGATGATAGGCACGCTCAATCACAAAATTACTTAGAGGAGTTACACGCTAATCAAGGTGGAGAGCTAGGAAGATGGGAAAAGGCCATTGGGAACAGAAAGAACCCAGATACACATACTGAGGAAGCTGGAAGTCTACTGAGACAAGAGGAATATCAAGGACATGAGCGACAGAAGGATGATGGGAGTCGAAATGGAGCTTTAAAAAAATGTTAATTTTGGATCAAGGAGACAGTCTCAAAACACAACAGTCGGAAGTAGAAGATGGATGGATAGTAGCGAACATACAAGAATGGATTGCTTTACCAGAAGATTGCCTGGAGGAGACGGTGAAACCACGGAACGACGAAATTAGGCAATTACCCATTATTTACGCAAGGATTGGTGGAATTAATATAAGATGTTTATTGGATACAGGGTCACAGATCAGTCTAGTATCGGAGGCCTTGGTTCGAGAGTTGGGACGGACTCAGAATATTCCTGTAATTCCGGTACCACAGCTCAAAGTGAGGGGTGTTATTCCTGAACGCACCGTCACTTGTAAACGTCAGGCATACTTAGAGCTGAACATATTGGAACATACTTTTGGGCAAACATTCATTATCATGGCAAAGATGAATTTCAATATAATTCTTGGTGCAAATTTCATTTGTGACTATCAAGCAGTGATAGATTTACACAAGAATACAGTCAGTTTTAGAGAATATGACCAGCTGAAAAACGTGGGATTGCATATGGATGAAATCACTACCGGAAGAGATGTAAATTCTTGGGCATTGGAAGCAATATCAGAAGAGACGGAAGAGGAGGTACGAAAGGCGGAAGATAACATCGGAGAAGGGGCTGTTGTGGAACTAGATGAGGAGATAGAATCCCAGGAGATATGGTCTTTATTAACAGAAGGAGATGACAGCGATGCACAATTTGAAGAGTTACTACAGGAGCGGCTCAATAACATTCAACTTGGGGGTGAACACAGAAAACAGTTGGAAGAGGTTTTAAGGAAGCACAAATGAGTATTTGATACAGTACCTGGGAAAATTTTAAATTTCAAGTACTCTATGCAAGTCGAGGACTGGTCACCTTTCAAAAGCAGATTGTACCCAATTCCTGAAAAGTATCGTGGTCAAGTTAAAATCATTATAGATGAGATGTTAGAAGCTGGAGTGATAAGGAAGACACCTACACCTTATCTAAATGCGATTTTGGCAGTCACAAAACCAAATGGATCTATTAGACTTTGTTTAGATGCCAGAAATCTCAACATGAGACTCATTTTTCCTGAGTATGACAGAGCGCCAATTATCAGAGACGTATTAAAAGGCTTTAAAAACAAGAGCATTTATTCATCAGTCGATCTGACGAGCTCGTTCCATCATCTTGAGTTGGATGAGAAGTCACAGCTTCTAACTGGCTTCTTATTCGATAACCAGACATTTTGTTTCGTCAGAATGCCTTTCGGGGTCAAAACAGCGGGCTGTGCTTTAATCCGAGCACTGGACCGGAACCTAACCGAGGAAGTAAAGGAGATGACGGTGCGATACATTGACGACATTCTGTTGGCATCCGACAACATTGAAACTCACATGGAAAATTTAGATAAAGTATTGGGCAACTTGAATGCTTCGAATTTCAAAGTAAACCTGAAGAAATCGCATTTCTTCAAGAGCGAGATCTTATATTTGGGTCACGTCATTGACAAGGAGGGAGTGATGCCAAATCCAGCCAAGATCGAAGCGATAAAGAATTTCCCTACACCAACGAGAGTCAAGCACATTCGGGTTTTCTTAGGCGTAACGGGATTCTTTCAAGAAAACTGTCCAGGTTATACGGAGACTGTAGCTCCAATGCAAGAAATGTTAAAGAAAAATAACAAATGGTCATGGAACGCGGAATGTGAGAAGGCATTCCAAGCAACAAAACAGCTATTGGAAAACTGCATTAAATTAGGCTATCCAGATTTCAAGCTCAAATTCATAATCCAAGCGGATGCTTCACTAATTGGGATAGGTGCTATGCTCTACCAAGAGGATCCAGCTAAACTGCAGCACAAAACATATTTGGCATTTGTCAGCCGAAAATTGCGTAAGCACGAACGAAACTATACTGTAACCGAGCTAGAATTGTTGGCCATCCTTCATGCGCTCCAACAATGGAAACGAATAATCTATGGTTACCCGATTGTTGTCAGAACTGACCACAAGGCACTAACATTCTTGTTTAAGACGTCAATGGCAAGCGAACGTGTGACACGTTGGTCTATATACATTCAGCAGTTCAGCATTGAAATTGAACATTGTCCAGGGAAGATGAACGTGATACCGGATGCACTCAGCAGGAATCCAGAGCCTGATAATGAAGAAACAGCGATGGTACAACACTTGGAGTTAACACCGAAGGACCGGGAATTCTTGGAGGAGTTACGTGAGATACAGCGAGAACAGGAAGCGGAACCATGGATGATGCTATTAATTAAATACTTCAAAAAGCAACTACCTCAGAAACCATGTGAGCTACTGGCAATGGACTGTCTTGGTCCAATTCCGAAGGGAAGGAGAGGTTGCCGTCATTTGCTAGTGTGCATTGATGTATTTTCTAAGTTTGTAGTACTATGCCCTATTCAGAAAACAACATCGAAGCAGGTACTCAGTCGCATTCGTAATAGAGTTATTCCAACCCTTGGAAAACCAGAGTTTATATTATCAGATCACGGCAGTTATTTCACAAGCACCGAATTCAAGAAAGGAATGGAAGACATGGGTATAAAACATGTTTTAAGCAGTATCCGACATGCCCAAGCTAATCCAAGCGAGAGAGTAATTAAATCTGTAACTGCATATTTGAGAATCTTCATTCCGAACGAACACCACAAATGGGTCGATAAAATTAAGGACGTAGAGACATGCATGAATTCTACCAGGCACGAGTCAACAGGACAAATCCCTATGGTCCTACACAAGAACGAGTATCCAGTAAGAACGTGGAAAAGCATCATTAACTGTCCACAAGATCCCATGATAGCACCAGACTTGAGAATTGAAAGAACGAGAGAATACATGAGGAAGCAAGCAGACCGCAGATTACGGCGAGTAAGAAATAAGAGGTTCCACGGTGATCTTGAAGTCAACCAGCTCGTTTTGGTAAAACGACCTGCTACATCGGACCCAGAAAAGAAAATCTTTAGTAAGTTCTGCGAAAAATTCATAGGACCCTATTCTATCGTAAGAAACCTTGGAAATAATGCTTACAGAGTGAAAGAATTGAGCACAGGAACAATGTCAGTTTACAACGCTGCCAACCTAAAGAAATATCGTCGAAGTGAGCCATGGTAGCGCCGAAATAATGACGCTGTTTGAATATACGGACGTCCTACTATCAACAAAGTCAACGGGGAGCAGTTGAGGACGGCACATGATGAAGGAGGAAGTAGAGCTGTTGTTGACAAAAATTAACGAGGCAAGTAAGGTATTGCCGCAGGCATCGAGCGTCAAGCAAGATTGGAAGGGGAAGAGACAAGCAGGATATGAAAACGAGTAAATGCCATTGAAGACAGGAGCGCCTAGACCAAGTAAGAAAAAGGGGTGATTCTGGAAATAAAACAAATTGGCCTACGGAAGTATTGTAAAATTGTCGACTTTATTCCTAAGTTCGAAATTTTGTGAGTGGGAGAGTTGTGAACCCTTTACCCTATGTTGGTTAAATGATTCTACTTTTTTATTTCTTCAATTAATAAATATTTCAACCAGCATCATGAAAGTAGCCAGACAGCGATGAGGAAATTTCAAGCATTTGTTGGAGACAGTAGGGACATACCTGCATCGGTTTAACAAAAGGCTAAGTACTTGAGCTATGAAAAGAAATAGCAGAGCGATGTATCATAAGGACAGGTGTGGCTACCTCAATTTTAGAAGCGACGCGCGGTGAGACATGGTTCTGGTATGTTCATTGTGATATTCGCGCCTAGAAGAAATATGATGCAGTAACGTGAATGGCTGATGAAGAAAATAGACACTCCCAAGACGCCAAGATCTACTAGAAACCGCCAAATTATCAGAAAATGGAGAACCAATGAGAAGAGAATGCCTACTTGCGCGCCAACTCTGGCTGGGGTACGCGGCGGCTAGCATTCACGCGGGAAATCGCCTAGACAAAATCTCTACGATCGATTCTAGGATTAATGGGCATATTCGTGACCTGTGCAATATTACGAGTTCAGTGATATCTATTTCATTCCTGTATCACAATTACTTCGATAAATTTTTACATAAAATCCCCCTCCATCTAGACCCAAGGGCCAGTTCATTTATAAGTGTGTCGAAGAGCCAAGACATTGACTTTTTTTCCTTGTGTTGAGGACACACTATTATTATTCTGTGCGTCTACAGACATTGACTTTTATTCCGTGTGTCGAGAACACAGGACTTTGATTCTGTTCGTCTGAAGAGATAGCCTTTTATATTTGTGTCGAGGACACAAGATATTCATTGAAAAGTGTTAAATTCAGTGACAGATAGTCATAGTACTATAGTTATAGGGACAGTAGCGTCGATAATTCGCCAACGAACTGTGACAGGGAATTTAGTACCTGAACAAGCGAATTTAGTAGTCAGGCATAAAGTGTATAATAACCTAATTTTTGTATCAGCGCAAGGATGACATCAATGAATGCAGAGGAAGTGTGGAATTCTCAACAGTCCGTCCAGATGGCTGCTATGAGATAAAAGATCATCCAGTTGGGGAATGGCATCTGATGTTCTTTGACGGGTGGCTACAACACGAGATGAGTACAAATAATATTTTATTATTTATTAAATTAACTTATGGTTTATGGGACATATTTTGTAAATACTTTGCTTGTGTGATTTAATGTAGTATATTTAGTTTGATCTGACACACTTTTGTTGGGAAGCAGCTCGCACAATGGTAGTTAATGGAAGGTTCTTTTCTTTGTGTTGTGTTAACTAACGTATCTATGTGAACGGCCGTGTTCGCCTAGGTTACGAAGTGCGGTTAAAAACGTCTCTCGGAGATATGTCGTGTTTCAGAAGTAGGACTGAATTAATATAATTATAGAGTAGATTGGAGGGTAATTAAATGTTATTGAAAATTATTATTGATCAGATTCAGTGTGATTATTGCCTTTGGAGCAATGTAATTTGTGACGAAGAGTACTCAGCTCTATCGTAGGTTTTAAATATTGTGTTAAATGTTTGCGAGCTTTAATTCAGCAGACCCATGTGAAAGGCGTTATGTCAGTCCCAGATGTGTGTACTGTGAGTATATTGTTGTGGTATTACAAGCGGGAACTTCAGCAGAGACTGATTTCTGTCAGCTTGGTACCAGATTCATATTATATCCTTGCGAGGACAATTATGGATATGTGATTATTGTCTGACCATATGTTGAGTGGGAGGAGATGTTAGCGGCTGTTGATTCCTTGAGATAACAGTTCAGCGGGTCGGCTATTTATATACACTGGATGGGGGACATGACTGGTATGTGGAATGGGTGAGTTGTTGTCACGAGGGCTGGCTGAGTTTCGCAAGCAGAGCTCATTAGTGGAGTGCACGACTGGCTCCAAATTACTTGAAAATAAATATAAATGTGAGAAACTGATCAATGGTAAAATTGTTTAAATAAATGGGAGTTGCCTACGAAACACGATAAACTTCGAAGCGTTTCCTTAACATGCAATTTTGTTAATATAAAGTAATCTAAACCACTCAGGTTGTTTGTTGTTGTTGGTTTATTCTTTGTTTATTGTCCATGTCAGTGACCCGTGAGTCACGTGCGGCGCTGTGTTTCCTTGTTGTTGAGTATCTGGCCATTGGCAGCTCATTTGTTAAGTGTGTCACCACACTAATAAGGGTCTCAGAGAGATGCCTGTAAATAGTAGAGTTGTAATATGTGTGTCAGAGTTAGATTTAAGGATTTTTATTAATGTTATGCCCATAGCCATAAAAGTTGATTTTACGAGATGATTGTTCGTGAGCACCGTGGCTGTTAACCCGTTGTGAACGAATGATCATCCAAGTACTCATTTCTCGTAGATAGTCATCACGCGAACATAAATTCACATGCAAGATAGTGGAACAGGGATCCACATTTTATTAGAAAAGGGGAGATCCATCTGACTCCTCAAAGTGATAAATATTCCTGTCAGGGGAAAATTCAGGGAGGATTTTGTTTATTATTGTTTATTTTATTCTTTTATGCACAAATTAGTTATTAAATCTTGTTATTATCTTACGTTTTGTCTCCTTTCTTTCTTAGTTATAGTTTTCATCCTATAACCCTTGCCTCAGAAAAGCACGTAGTTTGGCGGACGTAAACACCACACTATGAACTGAACGCGACCCCTTGGTCTAAGATTCTTGCATAAAACACTGCTATTCTGAAGGGTTCAATTTATTGACAGCACAAATGCAGCAACAAGCGGCAGCCACCATATTATACCGACATCTACCGGGATACTGCCGAACGACGAGATCGCTAAGACATTCGAGGTACCGGAAGACAAAATCATGGAAAATGTAACCCAACAAATGAAAGTAATGATGGAAAACTTCACACAAAATATCAGGAAGATGATTAAAGAGGAAATTGCAATCACAAAGCAACATGACTCAAATCTACAACAAGGAAATGCCAAACTGCATACTGCCAACCTCACAGAGAAGCGTCCGTCTTACGCCAAGTTTTGTAAGGGACCCAACGCCATCATGGGGGAGGGTGAAAGAATTGAGAACTGCACCACAAAGGAAGATTACTCTCCATTGCAAACAAGCGGATCGATCCAAAATCAAGAACAGGCAAGGTCAACGGATTCAACAACTGAAGAGCAATGGAGGCTGGTATCCCAGAGAAGGAAACGATGGCCGGCGCGGAAACAAGCTACTATGACCGGCACTGGATCAGGAGATGAAGATTTACAAGCTGTAGACAAAATGGCTTGGCTTTTCGTGGGAAGAATAAGACCGGAAACCACAATAGAGGCAATAAAGAAATTCCTTGCCAGGAAGGAAATCGCAGGAAACGTCATTTGCGAGGAAATGTTATCGAGATATAACACGAAATTTTTCAAGGTAGGAATACCTCTAAAGTTCCTAGAAATAGTAAATGATACAAATTTCTGGCCAGCAGGAATAACGATCAGTCGCTTTCGATTCTTTCGGCGGGACCCAGGGGTATCGCTCGAATAAGACAGGTACGAGCCAGTCAGAGAACAAGGACACGAAGTACAGAGAGAAGGAAAGACGAAAAAGTATCAAGATAATGCTATGGAATATAGAAGGTTTAAAAAATGCAACGAGTATGGCACCAACAGACTGTCTGGAAGGATTTGACATAATAATACTAACGGAAACTTTCCTCATGGATAAATGGCAGCATGCGAAATACTATAGTATACATCTGCATGCGAAGCAAGGGGGAAGAGGTAGACCGAAAGGAGGACTAACCGTTCTCCTCAAGCCGTGGCTCACTCCAATAATCTTGACCATCAAGCAAGATCACACCATGCTAATTGAGACGAAATATATTACAATTATTTCGGCTTACTTTCAACTGAACACAACTGCTATGGATATAATAGATGAGTTAGGCCAACTAATCATAGAAAGTAAGCAGGACAAACCTCTAATCATCGCAGGAGACCTAAATTGCAGGCTTGATATAGAAAACTACAAAACTAAACTAGTCATGGAACAGTTGCATGAAGAAGGCCTCCGCCTATTAAACAATAGCACTGTACCAACATATATTTGCCACAATGGCAAAAGCACAATAGATATCGCATTGATAAGAGGCCAAATAAAAGGGGAAATAACCCCTCTTTGGATAGCACATCTCACACCATTACGAAAACATATACCAATGGAAATAAAGCTTCAATGAGAATGGAAGGAAATACAAATCGAAGTAAAACAACAACTCTCGAGGAAAATAGACGTCCGGAAGGAAGAAGAACGATCAGAACAGATAGAACAAATGGAATCATTAATAGAAGACTCAAGATTGGAGGAAGCGGTGCATGCTATAGAAGAACTTCTAACACAAGCCGCAAGGCCTAGGATGAAGAGAAAAGCAAAACAATGGTTCGAACAGGAATGCTATTTGTCAAGGAAAGAGGTACTGGACAGCCTACACCAGCTAAGATTGAACATTGCGAATCATACACTCACCCAAGAGTACAACAAGAAGAGAAGTTGTTACAAGCAGCTACTAAGAGAGAAGAAGAGGATTTATTGGGAAGAAGAAGGCAAACGAATAGTAGAAGAAACTACAGGAGATCCATATATTGCACTACGTCCAAGGAAGCAAGCGCAGACGCACTATATAAACATGGAAGAATGGAAATCTCACTTCAGTAGCATTCTTAACAGAGAAGGAATAAAAGATACACCAAAACCCACACAGGAGAACGGCCTGCAATTACCAACAGAATGGGCCCCACTGACTGATAGTGAGATCCAATTCATCATCGCAGGAACAAAGAACAGAAAAGCTGCAGGACCAGACGGGCTATATAATGAATATATGAAGGACACTTTCCATCTACTAGTTCCTATTTGGACGAAACTATATAATAAATGCGTAGAGACAGCATCAATACCAGATAGGTGGAGAGAATCAATAATCAAAATGCTGTATAAAGGAAAAGGAGATTCCAAAGACCCCAATAAATACAGAGGTATTGCGTTGGAGAATATCCCCTTTAAAATATTTACAAAAATAATAACTGAGAGAATAATAGAAACAATCAACGAACATCTTCCGGAATACGAATTCGGTTTCAGAAAAGGAGGATCGACTCTAACTGCAATAGAACTGCTGTTAAATGACATCTGGGAAGCCCTTAACAGAAAGGAAAAGTTTTAAGCCATTTTCAGAGATTTCACTAAGGCCTTTGATTTGGTAAACAGGAATTTGGTGATAAAGAAACTAGAAGAGACTCTAGGCAAAAATAATAGAGAAGTATAAGCTCCATACTCCAATGGAACAAAGTAAGAATCTCGGACAATCTTTCAGTCTCAGAGCCGATACTCCAAACAAACGGAGTACTGCAGGGAGATCCACTAAGCCCTCTACTATTCATTCTAGCAGCAGGAGATCTAATGCGAATAACCTAAAAAGAGAACATAGTTGCTTACTCGTACGCCGACGATATAGTGGTTGGATCAACAGACATTATTGAACTTCAGGACACTATATATGATATAGAGAAATGGTGCACCAAGCATGAGTTCGAGATCAACATATCTAAGACAGAAATGATGGTCTTTAGACCAGGAGGAAAGGCTCCAGCATTGGCGGAAATATGCATCAAAAAGTCGACAATAAACATCGCTAAAGATTTTCAATATCTAGGCATCACGCTGCAAACAAGCGCCAAATGTTTCACGAAACATATAACTGAGAAAGCAACTCAAGCAGCAAGGGCGATGCACGAGATCGGCTACATTAAATCCCTCAACTTAGAAACAGCAATGATGCTCTTCAGAGTTAAAATAATGCCCATATTAACGTATGGGATAGAAGTCATATGGTCGCACCTCACCGAAAAGAACCTATCCGAATTAGAACGGGTAAAAGCATTATACATCAAACGAGCACTAGGAGTGTCAAAGACTACACGTCCCAGACTCGTCTACCTCCTCGCAAGAGAAACATTCCTTATCGAGGACCTAAGAACACTTTTGACTCTTCCCAGCACTCGAGCCTCGGAAAATCTTTTATCAACATTAAAAGCAAAAAGGGAAGAAATACCCGCAGAGTTTTATGGAACGGGGGCCATGGTAGATCGGACATGGGCCACATCAAGCTTTGAGATGAGGCACGTGTTTACCAGAATGGCGGTACACGGATTTCATCATCTCATCTGTGTGAACACATCCTATCATAAGTCAGCTGAGACGTGTGAGTGCAACTTATGTGAACAAACATGTGGACGCTACCACATAGAATTGTGCAAAAAGAGAACCCAATCAATTACAGAATATGCAAACCAAGGCACCAGAATGCAAATTTGAAATTGCTTGAATAATTTGTATTGTAATTGAATTTTCCTTTTGTTTTTGTTTGGCCATTTGGCTGCATTAAAAGTATTATTATATATCTAACCTCCTTGACTTTCATAGTGATTCAACGAACAACGAAATTCGACATGCAAGCTACTCTCTGGGTGTCAAATTACAAAGCTTACACCTGGCACCCGAGGCCATACGATATTATTATTATTATTATTATTATTATTATCATTATTATTATTATTATTATTAATTTTAGCTGTCTTTAGGTGTTGTGGAGCTGTCGCGATGTTCGTTAAGTACTTAGTTTTTTCGAAGGAAATCTGGAGCCCAGACTTTACTGATTGTTCTTTCAAAATATTTATCTGTTCAACAGCTGCGCCTGTGATTCTAAATAGAATCGCCAGATCATCTTGTGTAGTATAAAATATTAAGAATTACTTAAAAATTCAGTAATGGGGTAATCTTCATGGATAACAGAAGTGTTAATAATATAATAATAATAATAATACAAAGCGACGAGGAGATACGAGCCCCGTGGTCCTCAGTAGGCCCAAACGACGAAGAATAATAATAACAATAATAATAATAATAACATTTTTTTTTTAGCGTATGGCTTTTATTGCCGGGAGTGTCCGAGGACATGTTCGGCTCGCCAGTTTTGTAGCAGCTTCGAGACGGACACCCAATGGGTGAGCTACAAGTACCGTTGGGGAGGAAAGTTGGAATGGAAGGTCGAGGAGTTGGAAGGCAGCGGCTGTGGCCTGTAGTTAGGGAACAACCCCGGCATTTGCCTGGAAGGAAGATGGGAAACCACAGAAGACCATCTTCAAGGTTGCCGGTGGGGGGATTCGAACCTCCTCGCCTCCCGGATGTGAGCGACTGCCAGCAGTCATGCCGTAACGAACACGGCTAACTCACCCGGTATAATAATATCGTATGACCTCAGGTGCCGGGTGCAAGCTTTGTTATTTCACATCCAGAGGGCAGCTTGCATGTCAATTTCGTCGCTCCTTGGAATGCAATGTAAGTCAAGGAGGTTAGATATCTAAACTCCTTGAACACTATAGCGCTTTCTAGTAGGAAAATGAGGAACTTTGTGTTTGCGGAAAATCCCAAGATTAATTTTGCCATTATGAACACGGCGTACTGATTTCAAATGGGTTCTTAAACATGCCAAAATCGTATGACATGTGTATCGTGATTTTTGTCGCCTTTCAAAAATCACTTACCACGGCCAGCAGCAAACCTGCAAGCTTGGGGTTGGCAGTCCGACGCGATATCCACTCACTCACCGTGGCAAGCAACAGAAGTGTTGACATCATAGCTTTCAAGAATAATACCGATGATAGATCACTCTCCTTCCATCTCTCCCCTGCCATATATAATCTTATTAGCGAACATCTTCCCTCTCCCACTAATTAAAGTCTCTCTTCTGTTTAAGAGTGTAGCTAATGGAGTTAAGAGTGTTCTTTCTCCATGAATATCTTAAAGGGATGTAATGGCGTTGAACTTCTCGGTAATCTTCGGAAACTATTTTAAACTTGTTGGGGAAGTTGAGTGAATACTGGACTTATGAAATTCAGACAATTGAACGTTCTTAATCACTTCTTAACCAATATAGAAGAAACAGGTTTATTAATTATGTTTAAGTGCTGCGAATATCACGGTTGTTTTGTGGGATCTAGATATATATGGATGGACATAGGAAATTGAGACCTGACCGAGAGTTATGCAAAGAAAATGGAGGAATTATAGAGTCGACTAGCTGTTATGCCCGGCGTTTCTCGGAATCACAATTGGATATTAAGGGAAAAAAGGCCAATATTCATTCGATTGTTAAATATGCTACACATATTGTTGACAAATGCTGCACATATCCCAGTATTGGTATGCTTCCTGGCAACCAGAAGCAACTTCAATAATGTAAAAATTCTAATTAAAACATTTTAACGTAATATTTTCAAAATTTCCTGCCTTTTTAACAACGAATCACTGTTTTCCTTATAAATTCCAAGTTTATAAGAATCTTCGTACTTTTCATTTTTTAAAGTGTGTATCAGACCTCAACCTACAAAATGGACCTCAATCACTAACATACACTGTGATTTAGATATTTTTATAGAGTTTTTATTCTGAGCACCTGAATAAAATAAAATAAAATAAATAAAAACTCTATATAAATATCTAAATCACAGTGTATGTTAGTGATTGAGGTCCATTTTGTAGGTTGAGGTTTGATACACACTTTAAAAAATGAAAAGTACGAAAATTCTTATAAACTTGGAATTTATAAGGGAAAGTGATACATTGTTAAAAAGGCGGGACATTTTGAAAATTTTATTTTAAAATGTTATAATTAGAATTTTTACATTATTGAAGTTGCTTCTGGTTGCCATTAAGCATACCAATACTGGGATATGTGCAGCATTTGTCAACAATATGTGTAGCATATTCAACAATCGAATGAATATTGGCCTTTTTTTTGTCTGTTAAGCTGGGTCTCCCCCCTTAAGAGATCGTATCTTTGCTCGCATTATCGTATTGTGTGTAACCCGGAGGAAGGTCGTTGTACTGAGCAATATTATTGCCACTTAACGCGAAAACAATAGGCTACTTGTAACACGGCTACGAACGCACATACACCATATGTTTACAGGACATGTTTTGCTTGTTGCCAGGTCCTCTATCGAATCCCCGGAGCTTTCACACATATTTAGTTACACCCCGTGTATACGACAGATAATTGGCTGGATCCTCCGTCGATTCGTAGGTTATACCCTATTGCCATTGCATTCAACGAATAAATACAATTAAAAAGAAATTATAAGGTGCGTTCAAAAAGTAACGAGCCGGAAGCATAATTTCAGAAACCAGTACCTGTATGTTAGAAGTATTGGTCCTGGCTGTTGAGGCACTTGTCCCACTGTGACACGAGGTGGTGAATGGCTGTCTCATAAAATTCCCTGGGCTGCGATGTGAACCAGTTCCGCACGTACAGCTGGACGTCGGCTCCGAGGTGAATCGTTGGTCCCGCAGAGCCCTTTTCAGGGGACCAAACATGGCGTAATCACAGGGAGAGAGGTCTGGACTGTATGGAGGGTGGCCGAGAACCTCCCATTTGAATTTCTGCAGGAGTGCCGTGACTGTGTTGGCCGTATGAGGTCGTGCATTGTCGTGGAGTGACCACGGCGGCTATGGTGTTCACTGTCACTCGACGGTCCTGGGTAATGAGAGCATCAACCAGCTGTCCGTTGTCATCGGTAAAGCAGGGGGGTGCCCCAGACCGGGCATCATCGGCTAACGACACCCGTCCTTCCCTGAAGCGCTTGTGCCACGCCTTGACCCTTGCAAGGGACATGCAGTGTTCGCCGTACACTAGTAACATTCGGCGATGAATGTCCGTTCCCCCTACTCCTTCCGCAGTCAGAAACCGAACAACACCTCTTTGCTCTTCGGTTGACGCCTCCATGTCACTGTTTGCAATGCGAATGGCAGCGTTGGACGATTGATGCATGCTGCTGCTCGCTTTGTATCGTCACGTGACGTGCACGCGTGGCCTCTAGCGACGGGCTGTGACCTTCCACGCTCTGGTCGGAACCTCACCTCGTTACACACGCCAAGATTGGCCGATGTCGTCACCGGTTTGCGCATTCCAGCCTCCGGCTCGTTACTTTTTGAACACACCTTATACATTTACAGTTTGACGCATACATTTATGTTTCTTATTCCGCTGATTTTCTGAGGGCCACTTGCAGAATGAAATTGGATGGTCCAAGGATATAACCGTGATACACAATCTGTACGTTTGCGCCAGCCTTCAATATGTCTATTCCAAGTCTACTGAGCTGCTTTATGTATTCTCGAGCTATGTCCTTCCTCAATTGAAATTCACTGCTCTATTTCATTGCTGCTCGTATTCACAGAGGTGCGGTAAACTGAGGTTGTCTGCATCACCGCGAATCACACCATAGAAGCATTACATCGCTGCTGCAGTAACAAGGTATTGTACTTCTGCGCGCCAATACAACTCGCAGAATATGTCAGCAAGGAGGGAGCAATTTACATACAGCTCAAGAACTGTGTGTGTCTACAAAGCATGTATGAATACAGAGCAGGTGAGATGCTTGGGAGTGATGGTGATCTTGTTTTAAGGGGCTCCTAAATGTCCAAAATCCTTACTAAAAATTCAAAGTTTTGTGTTCGCACCACAAAATCCACCGACTTGTAGCTTTCTAATGGTACAATACAGGGTGTTGCAGGAGGAATAGTAAATATTTTAGGAGGTGGTAGTTGCAATTAAAACAACTAGTTCCGTGAAGAACTATACAGCCTATTTTCATATATCCTACTCATGTTAATTGCTTCTATCTACATACAAAATTTCAGTTTGAAGGTTGTGATTGATTCGTAGATATTGAGAACCGTCTAAATATTTCAAATGGTCGCCAGGTTCGATTTTGATTTATGTACTGAACCCTTATTGATCTTCGATAAATAAGTATTCATATTTATTATTATTATTACTGCCCAGGCAGTACTTGAGGAAGTCGACATGGATATAAGGGAGGCTAGCATTTCGTAATATTGCAACAGGAGCTGAGCTGGTAGCTATTCTTGGGGGACGGCTAGAATTAGTCGGGTTCAAGGCCAAATTGAGCAACTACTGTACGAAAATTGGAAGCATAAAGGAAGGAGCACGAGGCACTTGCAACGAACATACGATTGAATCAGCCAATCACAAGAGACCAAGCCATGACCACGCGGTGGACAGCGTCAGTAGTAAAAAGCCCGCGGAAATGGATATCTAGAGAACCGCCGAACGGATTAATCTCCGCACGAGTAAATTGAGACTTTTGATTTATTTGAAGAAGAATGACACTAGTCCCATCTTTGTGAGACAAAAACTCTGGAAGTTTTTATCCGACTCCACCCCACTCCTCCGCCCTGTCAGTTTTCTAATAAATAGTTTGGCATGACGCCACTCTAGGTCATTCTTTTTGGAGCCGTGAGGGGCTTACTTCACGCCAGTTTGTATCGTGATTTTTGACGTTCTGAATTTGGTTAAGTCATTTTATTTGGGAGCTCTGAGGAGCTAAAGTCACAGCGATTGCATTATCAAATTTTAAAGCTCGAATACTTTTTTTAAAATTCTGGAATCAACTTTATTTTGTGAGCTAAATATTTCACGCCAGTGCGTGATAACTTGTAACATTTACTTAAAGACGACGAGTTCAGCTCTAAGGGGGAAGTCTTGTAACACCCTAATTAGCGCTCACCGGAGCAAAGGTCCACAGTACAGGACGGAAATACCGAGCAAGATAGCGACTGCTAGTGCAGCCAAGATCTTAAACTTGTTAACGAGCCAGTGACGTGGTCTCGAGGTGTATATTTATGTACATATTGCAGTGTATTTTATATGTGTTTTATTGTGCGTGTGTGCGAGATATGTAGGGCCAGTCTTCGCTATTATTCGCATTAGGACAATTGTGGGTGAACTGAGTAACCTGCAAGCGATTATAGATAGGTAAAATAATTAACATTGAACTTTTCTGCCAAGGAGTCGATACCAAGATGATCAGCACGTGGTTTGGAGTTGGGATGAACTTCAACAGATCAACGCAGACGACTACTATGGAGTGCTAACTTGTCCATAGGGGCAATGGGTTGAGGAGGATGTCCTTAGTTCTACAAGCAGAGCGGTGATGTACAACAATTGGATTATTTCAATTATGTAGTTAGATTTGGCCGGGGAACTTTGTAAATAGTCATGTTTCTTTTCTTGTTGTTTAGAGTTTTTCTTGCACCGACGCTCAATGTTTTAAATGTCCGTTGGCGCGTGGCCAAAGTGTTTGTTAGATATCTGTTTTTCCTTGAGTCATATGTAATGCGCGCGGCGTGCGTGCGTGCGTGTTTTTTGTCCTTGCAAATGCGGAACCCCTTACATTCGATAAATGGTGCTTTATTAACGTTAATACACACATCAAAAAAGTTTTGCATCACCTCGGTTCCAAGAGTTCCGGAACCTTTAAATACAAAGGGAATAGAGATCAACACAAACAACATTTCAGCTCGTTTTATTGCTCATGAGACCCACACATTGCATGTTGTACCATCATACAGCTAGACTTTCAGCATTTGTGGTCCAGATTGCAGTACACACCACTACCTCTAATACCCAGTAGCACGTCCTCTTGCATTGATGCATGCCTGTATTCGTCGTGGCATACTATCCACAAGTTCATCAAGACACTGTTGGTCCAAATTGTCCCACTCCTCAACGACAATTCGGCGTAAATCTCTCAGAGTGGTTGGTGGGTCAAGACGTCCATAAACAGCCCTTTTCAACATATCCCAGGCATGTTCGATAGGGTTCATGTCTGGCGAACATGCTGGCCACTGTAGTCGAGTGATGTCGTTATCTTGAAGGAACGCATTCACAAGATGTGCACGATGAGGTCGAGAATTGTCGTCCATGAAGACAAATGCCTCTCCAATATTCTGCCGATATGGGTGCACTATGGGTCGGAGGATGTCATTCAGGTATCGTAAAGCCGTTTCGGAGCCTTCCATGACCACCAGTGGCGTACGTCGGCCCCACATAATGCCACCCCAAAACATCAGGGAACCACCACCTTGCTGCACTCGCTGGACAGTGTGTCTAAGACGTTCAGCCTGACCAGGGTGCCTCCAAACACGTCTCCGACGATTGTCTGGTTGAAGGCATATGCGACACTCATCGGTGAAGAGAACGTGATGCCAATTCTGTGGGGTCCATTCAGCATGTTGTTGGGCCCATCTGTACCGCGCTGCATGGTGTCGGGGTTGCAAAGCTGGACCTCGCCATGGACGTCGGGAGTGAAGTTGCGCATCATGCAGCCTATTGCGCACAGTTTGAATTGAAACACGACGTCCTGTGGCTGAACGAAACGCATTATTCAACATGGTGGCATTGCTGTCAGGGTTCCTCCGAGCGGCAATCCGTAAGTAGCGGTCATCCACTACAGTAGTAGCCCTTGGGCGGCCTGAGCGAGGCCTGTCATCGACAGTTCCTGTATCTCTGTACCTCCTCCATGTCCGAACAACATCGCTTTGGTTCACTCTGAGACGCCTGGAAACTTCCCTTGTTGAGAGCCCTTCTTGACACAAAGTAACAATGCGGACGCGATCGAACTGCGGTATTGACCTTCTAGGCATGGTAGAACTACAGACAACATGAGCAGCGTACCTTCGTCCTGGTGGAATGACTGGAACTGATCGGCTGTCGTACCCCCTCCGTCTAATAGGCCCTGCTCATGCATGGTTGTTTACATCTTTGAGCAGTTTTAGTGACATCTATGAACAGTCAAAGGGACTGTATCTTTGATACAATATACACAGTCAACGTCTATATGCCGGAGATCTGGGAACCGAGGTGATGCAAAACTTTTTTTGATGTGTGTATTTGAAATAGGAATGGGAGGAAATTACTGTAAGATATTTGCTGAACAGGTTATTATTCATATTAGGGTTGCCAAGCGCACCAACTTAAAAGTAATTTGTAGAACACCGTCGTTCTAATTTTGATAGATTTTTTTTGAGTCCTTTTCAGGTTGACTAGTCACGGCATAGAACGGTGGCGCCAGCATGTGGATATTATTTGTGTCTTTTTATTTCAGGGTCTGTCAAAACCCATACGTGTGAGTGTGTGTGTTACTGTGTCAAGTGTGTGTTGATTTTACGTGAGGAGGGGGTAGAGGTCCTACCGCCCTCATATTTCTGCTGCTGTTGTATTTTTGATGGAAAGACAGGGTGCTCTAGGGAGACCGCTGTTTCTTGTCCATATTTATTTTCTGACACACACACGTATTATTGTGCTTTGGGGCACACTTCTCCGAGATTCGACCCCATGTCCTGGGAGGTCGAGGTTATTGCACACGTGGGTTGACAGATATGCAGAGTTCCACAAATCGCTCGTTTGCCTGTGACTTATTTTTGATAGGCAGTCCTGATTTGTCCGACTGACCCCTGTAAGCTTTCATGTAGCAAACCTGATCATTGTGATGGTGATTTTTTAAGCCATAATTAATTGGGGAGTTCGCCATGTGTGTAACGGCTTGTTGTACGTTGTATGGGTAAAATATTGTATTTAACGTAAATGTTGGCTGTGTGCCTATTGCTTTGTTGATGACTCGATTCATGTAATTTTTGTGTGTCACACCGGTGCGGTGTAGTGGTAGAGTATTTGTAAATTTTGACAGCGGTCATTTTGTGTATTTTTATTTGGTCACGTGTTAATGTACTTGTGTTGATTTGTGTGAGAAGTCCTAAGTTTTTAGGCAGTAAATGTTGCTACGGCAATTTGATTCCAATTTCACACGGAAATTTTGTGTTTGTTTATATTAGATTTAGGAAGTGTCGGTTTAATTTTTATGTATTGTAGTTGTGTTCCCCCGTGTCGGTCTAGCTCTAGAAATGTGGATTAGTTGTCTGAAGGATCATTCTGGATGATGACGAATCACGCATTCATTGTACACATCGTGATGCATGTAGAACGGCATACGCACATATATGGTCACTTTTGTATTTTATCTCAGGGACACTTGGTCCAGGTAATTAATCTCTCCAGAGATTTTCGCCTAGTTTTTGGCATTTTTATTAAGTGGGAGTAAGATGGGAGTTTTTGTTGTTTATTTTTTAAGTGTAAATCATGGTGATTTGTTATTAAATTCATTTGTTTTAACCCTGGCTTCACTCTTTCCTGCATGTTATTTTGTTATATGTTACCCTGCAAGTTTATGAAGCACCTTGACAACAACTTACGATATGAACCGTTACACCCCCCGAAACTGAGTCTCATATGCTTCTTTGCAAGGGTTCAGTACTTTTAAATGAAGATTATTGTGTAGGCGTGGTATTAAAATTGCAATCGTATGATTTAAACACAAGGAGTAAAAACGAGATTTTAAAATTTCGCACAGCTGCCATTTTGTGGTTATGGAAACAATTGAAATAAATTAGATGCCAGTGGATTAACATTTGTATAAGCATTAAACGTGCATCGTTTCACTGCACTCGGATGGTTAAATTGCGAGATACGTCCATTTAAATATTTATAATTCGCGTCGCCGTCATGTTGGATTTGTGATCACCAGGTTTTTTTTTAAGTCCTATAGGTGAACGTAAGTTCATAGCCCCTATGAACATAACAAAATTCAGTTTGATTGCTATAATAGATTCGTAGATATTCAGAGCCGTCTAAATATTTCGGATGGTCGCCATGGTGGATTGTTAAATATATAGGCCATAGAGTCATGTACCATTAAAGGAAAATTATTGCGTAGGTTCATTATTCAAACTTTCACATCGATCGCATGATTACGTCACAAGAAATAAAAACTTAATTTTAAAATTCTCATAGCCGCGATCTTGAGGTTATGTAAACAATTGAACTAAATTAGATACCAGTGTATTACAATGTGTATAAACATTTCCTGTACCAGATTTCATTGCGGTTGGAACATTAAATCGCGAGAAAGGTCTATTTAAAATTTTTAAATTCGCTTGGCCGCCATATTAATTTTGAAGTTAACCGGTTTTTGAAAGTCTTATAGATGAACTTCCAGTAGTGCCCTTTATCGCCGTAAAAATGTCAGGGTGATACCGCATATAGTTTCAGAGATATAGAATGCCAGTGAATTATTTCGCACATCCGCCATCTTGTGGTTATGTAAACAATTGAACGAAGTTAGATGTCGGTGCATTACAATGTGTATAAACATATACTGTACCAAGTGTTATTGCGTTTGGTTGCTTAAATCGCGAGAAACGTCTATTTAAAAGTCGCAAATTCGCGTGGAAGCCATGTTGGTTTTGTAGTTACCAGTCTTTCAAATGTTATATGGGTGAACTTCTAGTAGTTCCCTTTATCACCACAAAAAATCCAAGGTGATATCGGTAATAGTTTCGGAGATATTGAATGCTGGTGAAATATTTCGCACATCCGCCATGTTGGATTGGTGAGACGTAACACAATTTGAAGGGCACGGTCGGGGTCTTCCGGAATAGTGCTATGAACTTACCGAGTTTCATCGAAATTGCTCCAGCCGTTTGGATGTTATTAGGGGGGGTGGGGTGGTTGTGGACACACACACGCACACACAGACAGGCACACGGGCAAAAGGTGATCTCATAAGCCTATTTTTTCATAAATGAAAATAGGCTAAAAATTCATATAACACGTGTCCCATTTGTATTGCGTACAGAGATACAGCAGGTAGTATTTAACCCAAACAAATATAAAACCAAGTTAAATGAGGACGTTCATTGTTCCCAAGTTTCAAAAATTCCACCACCAATGTATTTTGCACTTCTCACACCGTGCAGCTCTTTGGAGGGCGTCTTGGTGTTCTTTGATGAGGACTGCACTATGCATAATCCGAACGACCAACTCTGCTCTTGTGTCAACTTTTTCCTTTTAGACATCGCTTTTCAACCATCCCCACAGGCAAAAATTCAAAAGGGTAAGGTCCGTGGACCATGGTGGCCAAGGAACGTGCCCATATCTCCCTATCCATCTTCCGGCGATCGTTAGGTTTAGATGTTGTATCACCAGACGACTAGAATGTGTGGGAGCCCCGTCATGCTGGAAGAATATACGCATTCTTGTAGCCAAACGAATTTCTTCGAATAATGCCGGAAGTTCATTTCCTTGAAAGTGTTGATAATGGGGTCCTGTTGGACGATGCGGCAATACAACAGGCCAAACCAACTGATTGTCAATCAACCCACTCCACATATTTACAGAGAAGCGTTCCTGAAAATGTGTTTCAACAATGGCATGTGGGTTTTCTTCTGACCACTGATGTTCATTACGAGTGTTATTGATTCCGTCACGAGTGAACGTGAAGAATACAAATGGGATTACTTGGCGATCTGCACGTATCCAACGACAAAATTCCAATCGTCTATCTGCATCTCCTGCTCGAAGGAGTTGAACGGGCTGGTAATGACACGGATGCAACCCGTGCATATGTAATGTCCGCCATACTCTTGTACATGGAACACCGATACGTGCAGAAAGTCTACGTCAGGCTGTTCCAGCCGAACAGCTCGCCCATGAGCAGCAGAGTACTCGCCGCCTTGAGTGAGTAAACCTGCAATATGCAATACAGCTCTGCTGTGGGGGTTGCCGTTACTAAGCTACATCAAGATTGGCAGGAAGCGCATGGACTTGTACTATGACCTTCGCCCAGTGACGTATTGGCTATCATCCCCAATCCCTCTCCAACCGTGCTCCGAGCATCACTGCTGAGTATTCACGTGTACGCATACTCAAACTCCTGGATTTGGAACAGCCTGGTCTACTGTGCCCTTGCAGCAAGAAATATGCAAATCACAGTATGCCAGCATTGCTCAATTCGGGATTTTTCGGGGCTGCGGTAAGTTTTCCCACTCTGTGACTTACTTATTTTGGATTAAATAGAGGATAAGCTTGCAAAATTAACAACAAAATCAACACCTATTTTAACACATTTAATTAATCAAAAATTATGGCGCTACAAACAAATAAACACATAAACTACTGACCAATATCATTCTACTTGTCCAAAGTGAACAAGGAATAGCATAAAAATAAAACAAATATTAGATTAAAACACATGGTTTTCTTTAAAACCAACAATTCATGATTATTTTCACTTCCATAAAGTACTTATCTTAAAGTTCCAAATAACTACGAGCTTCTTTGGCTCGATACTTTCCCATAATAATGGTGTCATATTTTTGTACACCTCAAGAATTATTTTTATCTTTTCTTATCATCAAAACAAATATATAATTACATTTAAAATTACATGTTAATTATTCACTTCAATATTTGGGCATATCACATGTTCTCCGTATTTACTATCTCTCTCAAGTTTTGCAAATTCACTACGGTGATCGGGAAAACTATTTGTGTACTCCAGAGTTATAAAGATTACTTGACAAAGTCAAAAACTATGATCACTCCCGAAACCTAGTTATCTTCACAAAACTCGTGGATTCCTTCTTTTCCATACAATATTACAATAGGAATTTTATTTAATTCATTTGTCTTATAAGACCATTATCACATAAGAAAACTACGATCTGAATTGGCAAGCGATAATATCAATCTACAAGGACCTCGGTTCAACGCCCGGGCCATTAACAACTTTAAACACTCACGGTGTATTTAACACATCTTACAAGACGGTTTTTACCCACCCTCGCTCGATGAGGGTCAGGCCATTATACTCGGGCGTGATTTATGACAAGGAAAGCGACTCTCTGCCTAACCTACGGTGGCAGCTCTCTTCAATGCTTTAAAACAAACCTTCACATTATTCTCAGTTCTGTGGAGAGACCTGGCTTTTACTTCACTTATCTCCATTCAACAATATTCTTTGGCTCATACACCACTTTCGTAACCTTGGCATTTATTAATTATGAGAGGGTCCTCATTGATTGGGAAGATTAATACACATTCTACGACGAATAATTAGGGTCTTTAACAACAAAAGGATTCTAGGTTCGAATCTCTTAACATGCCTCGGGAACATTTCCACATCAGAGGACTTATACAAAACGCGATTTAGGGTCAAGCCGTAGCTTACAGGACCTACGCTCAATAATACCGTACATTAGCTCCCTTTTAAATAATACACACATGGCCTCGTGATCCACGTCACAATTTAGAGGACTTGCAACATATCTCAATTCACTGCAATCAACTACCCTCCATAAGTAATTTACCAAGTACTTTAACTTTTACGCGTTCCTAGCGTGACTTTTTATTTAATTGCGTTCCATTACGCTACACATTTCTTTACGGCCGAATGTCTTCCAAAGAACTGATAAATTTCATAGTAACAATTGATACATATCTTAATTCTTATATTAATCTTTTCCGTTGACAATAAATCGCTCCCTTTTTAAGACCACGCATTCACATCATGTCTTATACATTTGTTAAGGCTTCAACGCTCTATATTTTTATATCATTCAATTTAATCTTTATTTAGATTTCTTTACCTTGTTATTCACATCATGTTTTCATTCCTTACGAAAGCTCAAAAGCTATTTCTTTCATATAATTCACATTTACCTTTATGTAAATATCTTTGTTATAATTATTATTATCACGCTTGCTTTTATAACATTCATTAAATACTGACATTTTATTCCATGCCTTTCCTCTACAGGATTTATTATTTCACATAATTATTTATTATTTCTTAAAACTTTATTTTCGTTCAGATCGCGTTCTTATTTAGTTATTATTCATTTAAAAACATCCCTTCTACTCAAAACTCCGGTGGAATTGTACACAAAATTTTTCCCGACACCAAAACATAATGAAAATCTTTACTTACATGTTTAAGGTCGCTTTCTGACCTTTATTCTCGTTTGATGTGACATTTTGGCCCACCTTCTTGACCTACTCCATATTGTACAATCTCATTTTATGTACAGAAATTTCTTGACACATATTCACTATATTTAACACTGACAACATTTTTTTATACACTGGTGTATCCGTTTTGAACACACATTAAAACACTAAAAAATATTACTCTGGTACATACTATAACACATATCACTGTGCATAAAACGCTTTCACTTTACCTAAAACACTTAAAACGATACTCTTATTTCTTTTCTTACAATATTTACACTTCACTCCTATCACACGGGCGTACCTCAACGATTTTTACAATTTCTGTCGGCTGTTGATGCTCCCTGATGTGAATCCTATCGACCTGCATTGGACGTGTGATTTTACTCGTTCAAAGTTTCTCTCTCCTACAATGGAAACTACTGGTTTCAGTCTCTCAAAACCGCTTCTATTGTCTATTACTCGGCTTTACTTTATCTGCTTTAACTAGGCGATAAATTTCTTTTCTTTGCCGTCACCTCTATTTATATATGGTGGTCTATCGCACCCTATAGTTTCTATATCTTGGCCTCCCTTCGAGGACCGTATACTGTCTATCGTACCCTATAGTTTCTATATCTTGGCCTCCCTTCGAGGACCGTATACTGTCTATCGTATATTTTTGACGTTTTCTCACTAGAGTACGTTTTCCCTCTGGTTTCGAACCTAAGTTCCTAAGTTCCTTTCGCTTGAACTTCTATCTTTCGCGATCGTAATTACTGTTTAGTTCCTTTACCGGACTTAATGTCTTTAACAATGTCTTTACTAGACGTAACGCCGTTTATTTATTGGAGTTCTTATAACTTCGTAACTGTATTGAACTAGTATTCTTCTGGAACTCGAAGTTCCCTACTGATCGCTGTGTCTTACTTTGGCGATATTGCTTTAAAGTCCGTATATTTAATGTTCTTTATAATTTAGGACTCTTCAAAGTCTTGAACTGCTAACCCTCAGCGTAGCGTACTTATATCGTAACTGGTCTACACTCGGTGAACTTGTAGCATAGCCTCCCACAGGCTCTGGATCGATGTCTGATACAGCTTAACGTCCCCCTCACGGGCTCTTGAATACTGCGTATACGATGTGGTGCAGCACTTCCGCTCACGGAATGCTCGTAGACTGAATGATTATGATGCTCCAGCGTCACGCCCCCCTGGACGGACTAATACTGCATGTACTGATACAGCGTGACGTTCCCCTCACGGGCTCTCGTAGACTGCATCCACTGATGCAGAGTAACACCCCCTCACGGGCTGTCAGAATAACTGCATGATTGGCTTGGTGAGGCCAGGAGTTTTATACCTTTCAGTCACAAAAAGATAAAATCCTAGTCCTTTTCGTGACCAACTTCTGAACTAATTGTCGCACAATTATAAAAATCGTATCTCCAGACAGCTCGTCTTCCAAACGTAAAATAATCTTCCTGTCCATAGAAATCGATCGTGCATTTCCGAGATATTAATTAATTTCTCGTCCTCAACTGTGTGGGTGGTGCTGTTCTTTTTTTATTCTCCCACTCCTTGGGTCTCGGTGAACCCCCAATGACGTCTACTTGCGTTTGCAGTTTTCTCCTGTGCAATTTTTACAAGGTTTTTCTTTACACAAAAATCTC
Source organism: Meconema thalassinum (assembly GCA_946902985.2). Lineage (NCBI taxonomy): Eukaryota > Metazoa > Arthropoda > Insecta > Orthoptera > Tettigoniidae > Meconema > Meconema thalassinum. The sequence goes on from OX336401.1 coordinate 139,506,147, forward strand.
TAATCCAAATTGATTCACCGTACTGTATCTGTTTACTTATTTTTATACTCGTAAACGGGTTAAATTTAATTATTCCTGTTCTGACTCAGCAGCGAGGTTGCCATATTCCTGCAACGTAAGAGCAATTTCTGAGTCCAGCTTCTTCGTCTTACAGTCAAAACTTTCCACTCGTTCTAATAATATCCATGACTGGCTCCTTATAAATGTCAAGAGGCATGAGCTCATCTAAGGAACACCTGGCCCTAGCGCTTGCACAATGTTAGGCTATAATCCTGGCTTGAAATCTCTCTCCGTTCCCTTAGAAACTGTATGATTCTTTCATTCCTTTCTCAAAGTACATGGATTCGACCCCCTTTGAGGCCATGGTACATGGGTTCATCTCACCCCTCCTTAGGTTAAAAAATTTTCGAAAAATTTTGAGGAAATTTATTTCAATTATTTATAAAAATCTTATTTTTCCTTTAATAGTCGAAGCCATTATAACGTTCTCCGTACTTTTTATTTCTTTATTCCTAAAAAATCCCACGATAATTTGATTTCTTTCATCTTTTGAAGTCATATCCGGTAATTGTGTCGGTTGGGTACGCTCTGTCCCTACCCTTTCTTTCTCCTTTTTATTTGTCTGGATATCAGGTTTCCAGAACCTCATTCTTCTTTACGGGTGTGGTCTATCCCTACCCGTTCCCTTATTTCATCATTCTCCTTCCTTAAATTGAAATTTTCTTCTTCAGTAAAATCAATTATTTCTTTAAAGTTCCCTTCCTCTCTGGTTTATATTTGTATGGGTCTTTCTTAAAGGTCCCAGTCATTCATTCATTCCCCTAGTGGACGTCTACACTTCAGGGTCATAAATTTCTTGTCACGTTCGGGTGTTTTGTTAGTCTTCCTCTAGTCTGGTGTGCACCCTCCAGGCTTGCGTCGAACAGTTTGTTTCTTTTCTTCTTTTCATAAGACGGACATCCTGCCGGTCTGTTTTTCTTTCCATCTTTACATATTGTCAACTTAATGACCTTCTTTTAACGCATTACGGGTGCAACTGGCTTTACCCGTAACATCATCATTATTATTGTCAGACTCCTCAAGTCTGTAAAATTTCATTTTAATTCTTAAGAGCTCGGTCTAACCTCACCTGACTCTTTTCGGTTTTCTACCACCTTCCTCATCTCTTTTTGCGATGGTGTTTCAAACAAAATTAATTTTATTCCTTTTATTCTTCAACGGTTGCATCTGGCTTAACCCGTTGGTTCCAATGGAATAATTCTTTTCTTCATCTCGCATCGAGATGGCATTTCGAAAGAGTATTTCTTTTTTCGACTCTTCCAATTCTTTAGATCCTTCAGATCTCCCGTCTTTCTCTTCTTTTTATCCTTCCCTTTCTTTTTACGAAGTTTCCAACTGAAATATGCCTGAGCGTCCTCTTCCTCCAAGGCATTGTACATTTTCTCTCCTCCTTTCCTAGTTTCCATGGGGTATCTGTTTTCCTGTAAACCGACTACCAATTGCGGTTTTCCTCTTTCCTGATTTTCTTCAAAGGCATCTCCTTCCTTCTTTTCATTATCTCCAACAATCTCATCTTTTCCTTTGAGGTTTTCTTGGCTCGTGTTTGGACCTCTTTCCATTTCTCTTTTCTTTTGTTGCCAGTCCTGATATTTAATCATTAATTCCAGGATCTGTGCTTTCAATTTTGGTCCTTCTTCTTCTTCTTCTTCTTTTAATGCCCTTTTATCTTCCTGATCTTCCTGAATCTCTTCGGGGTTTTCCTTTTCAATTTCCATGAACTCTTGAACCTCTGTTTCTATCGGTGCTTCGACAATAGTTTCTATTATGGTTTCGTTTCCTTTCTCCATTTCTTCAGGAATTATTATTTCCATCTCTTCAACTTCCGCTTCTTTCATTATTTCCTGTTCGGAGATTATTTCTGGCTCTTCCAGCTCAACCTTTTTATCAAAATGATTCTCTTCACTTCGCAGCTCGTTTCCACTTTGGCTATCCTCCTGGTCTGGACTTACTACTTCCTCTTGAGTATCCATATCTTCTTCAGGAAGGATCTCAAGGTTGTTCTCAGTCTCCACTGGAATTATTACGATTTCTTCTTCTTGTTTTTCTTCTCTAATATCAATTTTTGGCTCCTCTGGCACCGTGAATTCTTTTTATTCTTCAATTTCAGCTTGTTTTTCCTCTTGGGCAACTATTTCATTTGCCTGACGGTTCTGCTCCCACATGTATTCCTCATATTTCTTTTGGATGGCTTCTAATATTTCTTCGTATTCCGAAATCTTAACCTTTCTCAATTCAGCTAACTCCTGAACAGTTATTATATCTTGTTCATCATACATGCTCATCGTGAACTGATGCATCTTACTCTTTTCTTTTCCAATCCATTGTTTCTGTTCCTGCACGTAATCTCCTTCTTTTGGCTTTGGATAAAAGGTATTCCACCAAATGTGATTCCATTTATCATGTACCTCCGACCATTTTTCCCTTATCTCATTAATTTCCCCCACAAATGTCTTTATCTGTTCCCACGAAGCTAATTCCATTTTTCCTTCTTTCACCATACGTTCTGCAAATTTCTTCTTTGTTTCTCTTAATGACTCTTTAACTTTAGGGATTTCTTTGTACAATTCCTCTAATTCTTGTTTGGGTATTGTATACCATTTTTACTTGCCCTTTCAAGGAGCTCAAATATCTTCTTTATTTCTTCGGAAATACTTTCTCTTTGTTCCTCAATTCCTTCTTTCACTCTTGACTTTAAATCTTTTAATTCCCAAAGTTCGTCATCCATCTTCTCATGCTCATTCCACATTTCTCTAATTATATCCAAGAATTCTTTTATTTCCTTCCAGGTCGCCATTTCTACCTTTTCCTGATCCTGAACGCAAAGACTATCGTTCTTTTTCCCTTCGCTTTCCGAGCCTATTTGAACCTGCCTTTCTACGTGAGACTTTGAATTACCTTTACTATTATCATCCTCGGTATTAATTTCATTCTCCCTTGGACTCGGTTTACATTTTTCTTTTTCCGTTTGGAGCTCTAAAGGCTCATTTGTTACCCTGTTGTCTGCAGACATGTTACCTTCTCTTCGTGTAACTATGTCTCCAGGTGCACGCATGCTTTCTACAGAAACCTTTACAATTTCCATATTTGGGTACTCTTTATCACCTATTTGGAGGTTCTCTTGACTATCTCTAGCTTTACTTTCTGCCTTCTTGGCCTCCCAAACTTCATTATTTATCTTTATCATTTCCTCCACCTCTTTATTAAAATGCTCCCTCAGGCACTTCTTAACATCTGTAATTTTACCTTTATCTTTACTCTTTACCCTTACATTCTCTGAGAGCCTCCGCCTCTCTTCACTTAATGACATCATATTAGAATATAGTAGGCTATCCATGCCACATCGCTAGAACATGCTTGAGAGATAGTAATCTGAACCATTGTGTCCCAATTTCCTTAAAAAATTACTTTGGTACGGGTGTTTACTACACCGTACACTTTTGATACTCTTCCTCAAACTCAAAGACCTTTATGGAAGTATTTAAAATTCAAAATTTCGAAAAACCATTTTTTTTAATTAAAATTTTGATTTTTCGAAAAAACTCGGGTTTTCCCTAGGAAAACTCATCCCTGCGTACTGGGCGCCATGAAATTAGTGGTTGCTAGGTGTATGATAAAATCATACATGCCCCACGTTGGAAAACAAATAAACACATAAACTACTGACCAATATCATTCTACTTGTCCAAAGTGAACAAGGAATAGCATAAAAATAAAACAATTATTAGATTAAAACACATGGTTTTCTTTAAAACCAACAATTCATGATTATTTTCACTTCCATAAAGTACTTATCTTAAAGTTCCAAATAACTACGAGCTTCTTTGGCTCGATACTTTCCCATAATAATGGTGTCATATTTTTGTACACCTCAAGAATTATTTTTATCTTTTCTTATCATCAAAACAAATATATAATTACATTTAAAATTACATGTTAATTATTCACTTCAATATTTGGGCATATCACATGTTCTCCGTATTTACTATCTCTCTCAAGTTTTGCAAATTCACTACGGTGATCGGGAAAACTATTTGTGTACTCCAGAGTTATAAAGATTACTTGACAAAGTCAAAAACTATGATCACTCCCGAAACATAGTTATCTTCACAAAACTCGTGGATTCCTTCTTTTCCATACAATATTACAATAGGGATTTTATTTAATTCATTTGTCTTATAAGACCATTATCACATAAGAAAACTACGATCTGAATTGGCAAGCGATAATATCAATCTACAAGGACCTCGGTTCAACGCCCGGGTCATTAACAACTTTAAACACTCACGGTGTATTTAACACATCTTACAAGACGGTTTTTACCCACCCTCGCTCGATGAGGGTCAGGCCATTATACTCGGGCGTGATTTATGACAAGGAAAGCGACTCTCTGCCTAACCTACGGTGGCAGCTCTCTTCAATGCTTTAAAACAAACCTTCACATTATTCTCAGTTCTGTGGAGAGACCTGGCTTTTACTTCACTTATCTCCATTCAACAATATTCTTTGGCTCATACACCACTTTCGTAACCTTGGCATTTATTAATTATGAGAGGGTCCTCATTGATTGGGAAGATTCATACACATTCTACGACGAATAATTAGGGGCTTTAACAACAAAAGGATTCTAGGTTCGAATCTCTTAACATGCCTCGGGAACATTTCCACATCAGAGGACTTATACAAAACGCGATTTAGGGTCAAGCCGTAGCTTACAGGACCTACGCTCAATAATACCGTACATTAGCTCCCTTTTAAATAATACACACATGGCCTCGTGATCCACGTCACAATTTAGAGGACTTGCAACATATCTCAATTCACTGCAATCAACTACCCTCCATAAGTAATTTACCAAGTACTTTAACTTTTACGCGTTCCTAGCGTGACTTTTTATTTAATTGCGTTCCATTACGCTACACATTTCTTTACGGCCGAATGTCTTCCAAAGAACTGATAAATTTCATAGTAACAATTGATACATATCTTAATTCTTATATTAATCTTTTCCGTTGACAATAAATCGCTCCCTTTTTAAGACCACGCATTCACATCATGTCTTATACATTTGTTAAGGCTTCAACGCTCTATATTTTTATATCATTCAATTTAATCTTTATTTAGATTTCTTTACCTTGTTATTCACATCATGTTTTCATTCCTTACAAAAGCTCAAAAGCTACACACATCAAAAAAAGTTTTGCATCACCTCGGTTCCAAGAGTTCCGGAACCTTTAAATACAAAGGGAATAGAGATCAACACAAACAACATTTCAGTTCGTTTTATTGCTCATGAGACCCACACATTGCATGTTGTACCATCATACAGCTAGACTTTCAGCATTTGTGGTCCAGATTGCAGTACACACCACTACCTCTAATACCCAGTAGCACGTCCTCTTGCATTGATGCATGCCTGTATTCGTCGTGGCATACTATCCACAAGTTCATCAAGACACTGTTGGTCCAAATTGTCCCACTCCTCAACGACAATTCGGCGTAAATCTCTCAGAGTGGTTGGTGGGTCAAGACGTCCATAAACAGCCCTTTTCAACATATCCCAGGCATGTTCGATAGGGTTCATGTCTGGCGAACATGCTGGCCACTGTAGTCGAGCGATGTCGTTATCTTGAAGGAACGCATTCACAAGATGTGCACGATGAGGTCGAGAATTGTCGTCCATGAAGACAAATGCCTCTCCAATATTCTGCCGATATGGGTGCACTATGGGTCGGAGGATGTCATTCAGGTATAGTAAAGCCGTTTCGGAGCCTTCCATGACCACCAGTGGCGTACGTCGGCCCCACATAATGCCACCCCAAAACATCAGGGAACCACCACCTTGCTGCACTCGCTGGACAGTGTGTCTAAGACGTTCAGCCTGACCAGGGTGCCTCCAAACACGTCTCCGACGATTGTCTGGTTGAAGGCATATGCGACACTCATCGGTGAAGAGAACGTGATGCCAATTCTGTGGGGTCCATTCAGCATGTTGTTGGGCCCATCTGTACCGCGCTGCATGGTGTCGGGGTTGCAAAGCTGGACCTCGCCATGGACGTCGGGAGTGAAGTTGCGCATCATGCAGCCTATTGCGCACAGTTTGAGTTGAAACACAACGTCCTGTGGCTGAACGAAACGCATTATTCAACATGGTGGCATTGCTGTCAGGGTTCCTCCGAGCGGCAATCCGTAAGTAGCGGTCATCCACTACAGTAGTAGCCCTTGGGCGGCCTGAGCGAGGCCTGTCATCGACAGTTCCTGTATCTCTGTACCTCCTCCATGTCCGAACAACATCGCTTTGGTTCACTCTGAGACGCCTGGAAACTTCCCTTGTTGAGAGCCCTTCTTGACACAAAGTAACAATGCGGACGCGATCGAACTGCGGTATTGACCTTCTAGGCATGGTAGAACTACAGACAACATGAGCAGCGTACCTTCGTCCTGGTGGAATGACTGGAACTGATCGGCTGTCGTACCCCCTCCGTCTAATAGGCCCTGCTCATGCATGGTTGTTTACATCTTTGAGCAGTTTTAGTGACATCTATGAACAGTCAAAGGGACTGTATCTTTGATACAATATACACAGTCAACGTCTATATGCCGGAGATCTGGGAACCGAGGTGATGCAAAACTTTGTTTGATGTGTGTATTTCTTTCATATAATTCACATTTACCTTTATGTAAATATCTTTGTTATAATTATTATTATCACGCTTGCTTTTATAACATTCATTAAATACTGACATTTTATTCCATGCCTTTCCTCTACAGGATTTATTATTTCACATAATTATTTATTATTTCTTAAAACTTTATTTTCGTTCAGATCGCGTTCTTATTTAGTTATTATTCATTTAAAAACATCCCTTCTACTCAAAACTCCGGTGGAATTGTACACAAAATTTTTCCCGACACCAAAACATAATGAAAATCTTTACTTACATGTTTAAGGTCGCTTTCTGACCTTTATTCTCGTTTGATGTGACATTTTGGCCCACCTTCTTGACCTACTCCATATTTTACAATCTCATTTTATGTACAGAAATTTCTTGACACTTATTCACTATATTTAACACTGACTACATTTTTTTATACACTGGTGTATCCGTTTTGAACACACATTAAAACACTAAAAAATATTACTCTGGTACATATTATAACACATATCACTGTGCATAAAACGCTTTCACTTTACCTAAAACACTTAAAACGATACTCTTATTTCTTTTCTTACAATATTTACACTTCACTCCTATCACACGGGCGTATCTCAACGATTTTTACAATTTCTGTCGGCTGTTGATGATCCCTGATGTGAATCCTATCGACCTGCATTGGACGTGTGATTTTAGTCGTTCAAAGTTTCTCTCTCCTACAATGGAAACTACTGGTTTCAGTCTCTCAAAACCGCTTCTATTGTCTATTACTCGGCTTTACTTTATCTGCTTTAACTAGGCGATAAATGTCTTTTCTTTGCCGTCACCTCTATTTATATATGGTGGTCTATCGTACCCTAGAGTTTCTATATCTTGGCCTCCCTTCGAGGACCGTATACTGTCTATCGTACCCTATAGTTTCTATATCTTGGCCTCCCTTCGAGGACCGTATACTGTCTATCGTATATTTTTGACGTTTTCTCACTAGAGTACGTTTTCCCTCTGGTTTCGAACCTAAGTTCCTAAGTTCCTTTCGCTTGAACTTCTATCTTTCGCGATCGTAATTACTGTTTAGTTTCTTTACCGGACTTAATGTCTTTAACAATGTCTTTACTAGACGTAACGCCGTTTATTTATTGGAGTTCTTATAACTTCGTAACTGTATTGAACTAGTATTCTTCTGGAACTCGAAGTTCCCTACTGATCGCTGTGTCTTACTTTGGCGATATTGCTTTAAAGTCCGTATATTTAATGTTCTTTATAATTTAGGACTCTTCAAAGTCTTGAACTGCTAACCCTCAGCGTAGCGTACTTATATCGTAACTGGTCTACACTCGGTGAACTTGTAGCATAGCCTCCCACAGGCTCTGGATCGATGTCTGATACAGCTTAACGTCCCCCTCACGGGCTATTGAATACTGCGTATACGATGTGGTGCAGCACTTCCGCTCACGGAATGCTCGTAGACTGAATGATTATGATGCTCCAGCGTCACGCCCCCCTGGACGGACTAATACTGCATGTACTGATACAGCGTGACGTTCCCCTCACGGGCTCTTGTAGACTGCATCCACTGATGCAGAGTAACACCCCCTCACGGGCTGTCAGAATAACTGCATGATTGGCTTGGTGAGGCCAGGAGTTTTATACCTTTCAGTCACAAAAAGATAAAATCCTAGTCCTTTTCGTGACCAACTTCTGAACTAATTGTCGCACAATTATAAAAATCGTATCTCCAGACAGCTCGTCTTCCAAACGTAAAATAATCTTCCTGTCCATAGAAATCGATCGTGCATTTCCGAGATATTAATTAATTTCTCGTCCTCAACTGTGTGGGTGGTGCTGTTCTTTTTTTATTCTCCCACTCCTTGGGTCTCGGTGAACCCCCAATGACGTCTACTTGCGTTTGCAGTTTTCTCCTGTGCAATTTTTACAAGGTTTTTCTTTACACAAAAATCTCTAATCCAAATTGATTCACCGTACTGTATCTGTTTACTTATTTTTATACTCGTAAACGGGTTAAATTTAATTATTCCTGTTCTGACTCAGCAGCGAGGTTGCCATATTCCTGCAACGTAAGAGCAATTTCCGAGTCCAGCTTCTTCGTCTTACAGTCAAAACTTTCCACTCGTTCTAATAATATCCATGACTGGCTCCTTATAAATGTCAAGAGGCATGAGCTCATCTAAGGAACACCTGGCCCTAGCGCTTGCACAATGTTAGGCTATAATCCTGGCTTGAAATCTCTCTCCGTTCCCTTAGAAACTGTATGATTCTTTCATTCCTTTCTCAAAGTACATGGATTCGACCCTCTTTGAGGCCATGGTACATGGGTTCACTACGTGTACCAACACACGAGACGACATCTGCTCTGGTTACATACCAACGTCTGTATCTCGATACGCAATAAAAATGGGACACATGTTATACGGAATTTTTGATTGCAATTCATCTATACTACACCGGGTGAGTTAGCCGTGGTCGTTACGGCATGACTGCTGGCAGTCGCTCACATCCGGGAGACGAGGAGGTTTGAATCCCCTCGCCGGCAACCTTGAAGATGGTCTTCTCTGGTTTGCCATCTTCCTTCCAGGCAAATGCCGGGGCTGGTCCCTAACTATAGGCCACAGCCGCTACCTTCCAACTCCTCGTCCCTACATTCAAACTCTTCTCCCCCAGACAACACTCCCCACGCGACGGAACGTGTAGCTCACCCACTGGGTGTCCGTCTCGAAGTAGCTACAAATCTGGCGAGCCGAACATGACCTCGGACACTCCCGGCACTAAAAGCCATTCGCTAAAAGAAATCTATAATACCACCTCCTAAAATATTTACTGTTTCTCCTGAAACACCTGTATACAGTCGCCTCTCGTTAATTTGAATCTCTTGAATATTAGCGGCTATGGTGGCGTAGTTGGTGGCATACTGAGCTTATATGCCCAAGATCGCGGGTTCAAACCCGGGCGAAGTCTTCGGATATTTTCAGAGCGTTAAAATCCTTCAGTATGCCTTCCTTTTGAGGGGAAGCAAAGCCGACGATCCCATGCCATAGATTTATGGCATGTAAAAGAACCTACCACTACGATAATAATTAGACAAAGGTTTAGTGCTTTTCAGTAGGTCAACACGAATGTACCCAAAAAAGAGCTGGGTTATGTCCTAATCCTGAAATAAATTACATGATATTAATAAATACACTAGGATGACCAGTTTCGATCGTCAAGCGATCATCATCAGATCCATTACACTTAGGCTGTAACATCAATGTTTGAGAATACAGGTGAAAAATATTTACAATATGTACAATTATTTAGTTGCAGTATTGGTAATGCAACTGTCGGTGTATGCTATATGTAGTATATCTAATGTTAGGTGAAATGCTAAAATGGGGATAAAAATCCGGAGTTTGTCTGTTTGGGGTGATTATATGGTTATACAAAATCAACTATAGTTATACTGTAATAATACAGGCTGATACTTATCCGGTTGTCTTCCTGACTGGAACTTCGAGTAGTTTCGTGTTCATTCTAGCACCAGTTTTGGTCGATTAACCCGGGTGTTAACTGGACGAAACTGGTTTTTCCTTTCTCCCCCTTTGTTCATATGTGGTTTCTGAGGTCAGTGCAATGTTTATTTGTGTGACGTTGCCAAATCTAGATAAGAATGTATGTTATTGAATACAGGAAGATCTACAACTATTGAACACCGTGGAACTGTCTTCGCCACGCGTGGACTAAAAAGCCATTCGAACTAAGCGCTGCCCGGTCTATTGAAGACGTCCAGGCACCTTTAATACTGCCGCGCATACCGGCCTAGGTTTATTGCAGAAAAAAGTACATAGTTCACCTGATCCAGATAACATTTACCTATTAACCACCGCTATTTCCCCCCTTTTTTAAAATCTAGCTTGGCTGTATCGCTAAGTTGTGTCTTGTTTCCTACAATAATAATTAGTAGTATGTAGCCAAAATTGTAGGTTATATTTCGTTACAAAAACTCTCTATCAAGATCAAACGTTTGTCGCTAGGTGTCAGTGGCATCTGGTAGCTGAAGTTGGAACTACTTGAAATTAAACTTGCTCATTCATCTTCCTTAATTTCATCTCATCCACTTACGGGGCTACATGACCGCGTTGTCGCAGACCCTAAACTAATGAACCAACCAAAAAACATCTCATCCACACGCGACGGTACTTGTACTGTCCCCGCGCCAGCTCTGAGGACCTGGCAGGAATGTCGAGTGGAGTGAGTAAGCCAGTGAAGACGTAGCACTCTACTATACTATGCAAAAATAATTACTGTCAGTCTGAAAGACTAGACGTTTTATCATTTCAAATGACTCATGCTACAAATGCTACACATGTTAGAAAGGCTCAGGACTTTTTCAACAGACTCCATTACCCATTAACTTGGGCTTCCCGCGCGGGCACCTCGTTACGTGTCACCCTGTAATTTGCTCTGACATCCTGCACACCTATTTAGGGGGCACCCTGTATTCTTATCTGGCATCTTGTATATCTCTTTAGAAGTCACCCTGTATTCTTGTGACATCTTGTACACCTCTTTAGGAGTCACCCTGTATTCTTGTCTGACATCTTGTGCACCTCTTTAAGAGTCACCCTGTATTCTTCTCTGCCATCTTGTACACCTGTTAAAGAGTCACCTTGTATTCTTATCTGGCATCTTGTATATCTCTTTAGGAGTCACCCTGTATTCTTGTGACATCTTGTACACCTCTTTAGGAGTCAGCCTGTATTCTTGTGACATCTTGTACACCTCTTTAGGAGTCACCCTGTATTCTTGTGACATCTTTTACACCTCTTTAGGAGTCACCCTGTATTCTTGTGACATCTTTACACCTCTTTAGGAGTCACCCTGTATTCTTGTGACATCTTGTACACCTCTTTAGGAGTCAGCCTGTATTCTTCTCTGCCATTTTGTACACCTCTTTAAGAGTCACCCTGAATTTTTATCTGGCATATTGTACTATATTTTGCTCTGACATCCTGCACACCTCTTTAGGAGGCACCCTGTATTCTTATATGGCATCTTGCATATCTCTTTAGAAGTCACCCTGTATTCTTGTGTTCGCTTCGCTCAAAGCCCCAGGTCGCTCGACGCCGCAGGACTCTTTCAACAGACTCCAATAACTATAAGCTTCTGCTTCCCGCGTGGCTGCATGACGTCACGCACTCACTTCCCGCGCGGCTGCATGACGTCACTTCCGTCTCCGTCTCCGTCTCCGTAACGCATAACGTTGGACCCAACCTTAACGACGAAGTCGACAAGATCAATTGAAATGATAAAACATGTACTCACCTTAGAGTAGCGGTGTTGCTAATGGAGAATCCGGAAACCGATTTGTTTTACTACTTTTCGTAATGAAGTGTGTGACCAAGGAAAAGTTATTTTGCCTTGTATCACAGGCAGTAGTTTTGGAATGGTAGGAACAGTTTTTTTTTTCACATAAAACGCTTGAATAGCTCGACAAATTACACATTTATCAAAATCATCAATGTTCACTACAGTGTGTGATGGCCTAGTATTACGTCTCTTACCGGGAGTGGACAGCTCACTCCCTCGTTTCCTTCCGTATCTTTTTAATAAAAGATTCGAACACTCCAGCATAGTGAGCAGATCTTTGTGTCGCCTGGTTTACTGTGAAAGCAAAACGTTTGTTTTCAGCCTCTTCATCACATTTTACAATAATGTTACTTATGATACCACGACCCTCAGAATGCACAACTTTATTTTTCTTTCGCACCGTCATAACACTATGAGAACCACACAGTCAAAGTCTATTTCTTCACTGAGGTAGTATAAGCATAAGCATGGCCCGGAATTCCCTCGTTCACTCATCGTTCCCGCTCCACTTACCCCCCCCCCCCCCCCCTCGGGACAGTTGCTCACCCAAAGGATGTCTTCATAGAAGCAGCTACAAACTCTGGCGAGCCGAACATGTCCTCGGACACTCCCGGCACTAAAAGCCATACGCTAAATAAATAATATCTCGATAATTTGACACTCGGTAATTTGAATCTCTCGATAATTTAAAGTACATTCCCTGTCACTTGAATAATACTTCATAAATTGAAATAAATCAATGTGATATTGTTCCCTCGGTAATTTGAAGTAGTAGGAATGGTTCGCCGTCATTCTGTAATATGAAGTCGGTGATTACAGTATTGTTATCATGCACACACCTGTTGTTCGTTTAAATCAATAATGAGGTGTATGTGTGAGTTCACAGTCTTGAGTCTTCTTTCAAACGTTACAGTGTGTTACAATATAATGTTTGATTTGTGTAATATTTAACTATCAAAATGAGTTCAAGAAAGAACAAGTGTGTATCTATAAGTGAAAAAAAACCACTTTACGAGTCTTACAGTAGTCGCATATGATGTGTAACATCTGATATAGAAGAAACCTCATGTGAAATTGTTGATACACCGGTATCTTATAACATTATTGGCACAAATATTAATCTATTGTAAAAGGGAGTGTTTTACAGATATTGTAGTTTATAATACGGAACTCATTTTATTAGATGATTTGTAGCTTCCACCAGCACTAGCCTAAATAAAGAATACGATATGGATCAACTAGATTAATAGACGCGACACCGCTCATGACCTTAAATTCCTTGTCAATAGACCAACTTGCGAGTAAATGCAATGTGCACAGCAGTAGATCATGAAAGGCTTGCCCAGTTCCCGGACCTCTTGATTCACAGACCAACATATTGTAATTTCATATGGATTCTGTTAAAATGAACCATATTGATATGATTAGCAAGAGAGTATCAAGAAGGCAATGCGAGAACAATCAAGAAGGCAGTGCGAGAGTAGAAGTATCAAGTAGGCAGTGAAGAAAAAAGAGAGAGTCTTGGAATTATTATGTAGTCCATTATTAGTGTGTAAATAAAAGATAATGTTTGTGTGTTGATGAGTGTCCAGGAGGCATACGATCCAGCTGGCAGTGCATCTTACACACTTCCGTCCGATCCACTTCCGTCAAATTTTTCAAAATCACTCCCACAAAAATATCCATCAACCGAGTGGAAAGATGTTACACATCAAAAAGCGCGTGATTCATGCTGTGGTGCAAAGGCAGTTAAAAAGAAAGATGTGTCGCCAAACAGTTCGGTATTTTACCATCGACATTGTCGATGATTTTGAAAAACAAAATAAAATTACAGACATTTTCAAATTGAACATTTGTGTATAATTGTACAAATGTTGTGAACTAGAAATCAGTAAGTACAGTAATAAAATCACGAAAATCAAACTCTCGTTTATTTGAAGTTTACACTCCCTCTAGGTTATTTGAACTCCTATTATTTTGAACTCTCGGTAAATTGAACTTTTTCTCTGAGTTTCAAATTATCTAGAGTCACCTGTATCTCGTTCCTGAGGCTACTTTCTTTATAATTTTCCACAATCTTCGTCCTCTAAGTAAACGCACCTTCTGTAAAAGCCACAGTAGTCAAAAGAGGCGTAAAATAAATAACATTACTAGGTAGATTTCATTAGAAAGCTAACTATTGCAATGGGTACCACGTTTTGACTTCCGGAAATTTTTGACATATCTTCGCGTTTCACATCCCCCGGACCTCAAAACCACCGTCACTTCAAAAGTTTATATATAATTTATGTATGTATATACATATATATGTATATCAGTTTCTTGTGGACACGATAATTGCCGTAATTTTGCACCAATCACTTTGAATATTTTACTAAATATGTATACCTATAAAATCTCGGTCGAGTTCGTTACTGGAGTAAATCGGTCGAAGGGTGTGAAAATGGGGGTCTTTTTTCGAAAAAGTGAAATATTGCTATAACTCTCTTAATATGTGAAATATCTAATCCGTTCAACGTTCATACTATGTGTCGGATAAAGCCCAAAAATGTATGTTTGAAGAGTTTTTTTATAGCACCAACCATTGACCAAAGGGGTGGGAAAAAGTGGGTTTTTCGGGAAACATTAATCATATCTCTCTTAATAGGCACAATATCAAAACCGTATAAAGTGTACAATATTCCCCTAATAATTACCTAAAACTTTTGTCTGAAAGAATTTTTGATATGACCCCCATTACGCCAAGGGATGACAAAAATGATTTCGGACATATAAGAAAATGCCAGGAGCTTTCAGAGGTTGCCATGGCAACACTACTAAATTGATGAGGGATGAGCCATCAGAAGTTGCCATGACAACGCACTTGCACGAGATCAGATTCAGATTTCCATCTGACTTAGTGTGAAGCGGCTTCGGTGACGTAACTGGTAGCATGCTGAAGTTCTATGCCCAAGGTCGCGGGTTTAAAGCCGGCCAAAGTCATCGGATTTTCTAAGAGCGCTAAAAATCCCTCAGTATGCTTTCCTTTTGGAAGGGAAGTTCCAATGTTCGTTGCGAGTTGCTGGTTGCGGTGGCATCTAGTAGCCAAGTTCACAGCTAGGTGTCGTTGACTGTAGTATTCTGGTAGCAACATTAGGAACTACTGCTTGAAATTGACCGTCTGCAGTCCTTGCCTGAATTGCAGACTAATACAGCCATCACAATTCACACCGTTTATCAGACAGATTCTACACACACACAAAGTACACGGGGTTACATGAACGCGTTGTCGCAGCCCCTAAACTGAGGAACCAACCAAAATCTCTGCGGGAGATATAATTTTGCGTGAAGTAGTAACAGACTGTTACATAGTAACACATCAGTGTCGAAACCTTGCATAAGGACAGTGTGACCACAAGTATAATAAAAATGTACTCCAAATAAAATACTTTCTCGCAATAAATGAGGTCTGATACTTCTACGAAAACATGCATATTCTGCTTATTTTCGCCTATCCCCAAGTTTGTCCGGTGAAATCTACCTCCGCCTTCCGGCGTGCCGAGAGGACTTTTATTATTATTATTATTATTAGTAGTAGTAGTAGTGGTAGTAGTAGTAAATTCACCAAAGTACATTTTTATTTTTATTTCTATTTAGAAGCACGGGCAAAGGAACATGGTACAACAGCAAAATGGATGCTAGTGCTTCAAATTGAAGAAGAGGAATCCTATTGCAATGGCACTTATTCTAAAACCCGAAAAAAAAAAAATCCCAATTTATCACAAATGTTTTTCTAGATGTAATTTCCTTTTTTTTTTCTTTCGAAACTTTTCAACAACAAAACTGAAATATTTAGATGCAGTTCCTCCTATTTTTCAAAATTTACTTGAGTTTACTTTTAACAAATGGTAAAGTTCATCAAAGTGCTGCTAAAATTAAGTATCAAATATTAAAAAGATTAATGAAAATTCAAAAGTACATTTATATTAACCCTTGCAAAGAAGCATATGAGACTCAGTTTCGGGGGGTGTAACAGTCCATTTCGTGAAGTTGTTGTTAAGCGCTTCTTATAACATGCAGGGTAACATATAACATAATAACGTGCAGGAAAAAGTGAATACCAGGGTTAAAACATATGAATTTAATAACAGATCAACAAATTTACACTATTTACAATAAAAAAAAACCAAGGTCTCCCAAATGACTCCCACTTGAATTAATGAAATGCCAAACTAGGCCTGATCTCAGGAGAGATCGTAAACATCTCGACCAAATGTCCCAAATTACTACAATGACATGTGCGTGTGCGGCTTTTCTACATGCGACACGATGTGTACAAATTAATGCGAGATTCGTTACCATCCAGTAAACCTTCAGGGGACAAATCTGCATTGTCTTAGAGCTAGACAGACACGAGGAACCAACTAAAAACTAATTAAACTAATCCGACACTTCCTACGCTAAATAAGACAAAATAATTACCGCATGAAATTGGAATCAAGAACTGCCGTAGCAAACAACATTAACGCCTAAAATTAGGACTTTTCAAATCAACACAAGTAAATCAACACGTGACCAATCAAGAAAAATACACATATGGCCGCTTGCCATTTTTACAAGAAAAATACAAAATACACCCAACGGTGTCACAACAGACAAATCTAACAATGAAGTGAGTCATAGAAATCACTAGGCTCAAAGCCAACATTTACATCATAAAACAAATATTTTATTTCATACGATATGCGGTAATTCGTAACGGACATGGTGAACTCCCAATTTAATTATGATCCAATGACCATTAAAAGAACAGGTTTACTACAGATAGCTTACAGGGGTCAGTCGGTCAGCTGGACTGCCTAAACGATGAATCACCAGACATAGACGGGCGCAAAGTGGAATCTGCACATCTGTCAACCCACGTGTCAATAACCTCGACCTGCCGTGGCACTGGCTCGAGTCTCGAAGAAGCGTGCTTCCAAAAGCACATAATATACGTGTGTGTGTCAAAATAAAATATCTTAGCATTTCCCACGTAAATCCAAGAATCAGCACTGGACAAGGTACAGTAGCCTCTGAGAGCGCTCTGCCTTTCCATAAAAAAACAACCACAATATTTGAGGGCGGTAGGCACATTCTACCCCTCATCACGAAGAATCAATACACACACCTTGACACAATACACACACCAGAATCACACGTATGGGTTTGACAGAAACCTGAAATAAAGGATATAAATATTTTCCACCGACTTGCGCTCCCAATCTAGTGCGTGACTAGAGAACCTGAAAAGGACTTAAAAAAACTCAAAAATATAGAACTAAGGTGTTCTACAGAGACATCTTAACTTATTGCGCTCGGCAACCCTAGTATGAATAAAACCCTGTTCGTAAAACATCTAACCACTTTTACCCCCTTTTCCTACAAAAAAAAAATGAATTTGAATAAAGCACCACTTGTCGACCATGACGAGTTTCGCATTCGCATGAATACAAATCAAAATACACACGCCGTGCATGCTAATAATGACTATAAGAAAAACATACAATTAAACAAACCCTTTGGCCACGTGCCAACGTACATTTAAATATAACAGTGTCGGCACACAAAAAATCTAAATACAAGAAAAACAATGAATAACATATTTACAACCTTCCCGCGTCTAATCTAGCTACATATTGAATAAATCAATGGTTTGTACATCACCGTGCGGCTTGTAGAACTCAACCTCCATCCCAAGGCATTTTCCTACGGGAAATCTACTCGTCCATCGTCGACGCTATGGTAGAGGCGTAGCACTTCATCCCACCAATCGATCTTCCAGAAGACATCTTGGCGTGGCTTCTTGGAAATAAATGTTCAAAGTTATTAGTCTGCCTAGCTAGAATCGCTATGAGCTACTGACTTTCACTCAAATAATGTCCTAGGCGATTACTCAACGTAGAACTGGCCCTATCTAAGCATTCGCTTACATCACACGCACACATATATCACACAAAATATAACACAAAATTTACAGAAAATTACACTCTTCGTTCTCTACGCAACTGGCTTTTAACAAGTCTCTCAAAATTATGTCTACCGCGTAGTGCTTATCTCGACTAGAGATCTCTGCACTCAACCTGCACTCTGCTCCCCAGAGCACAATTAAAATGTTCAAACAGACGTGAAGTATGCTCACTAGAGCCTGATAAAATCGTTACTCAAACTGGCGTGGACGATGCTCACCAGAGCTTGATAAAGTTGTGTCCCAAACAGCTCATCACCGATCAATTTATTAGAAACTGACAGAAAGGGGTGGAGTGGGGGCAATCTGTGAAAATAATCTGTAGTTTTCAACTCACAGACTTGGGACTAGTATCAATCTTCTTCTTTTCATCCAAACGTCTCAACGGACTTACGCGGAATTATATCGCATCGGCGGTTCCTCAGACACGCGTTTTAGCGCCTTTTTTTAAGGTACGCCACTCTCCGCGTGGTTTAGGCGTCCTCTCTCCTGATTTGCTGATTCAATCGTGTATCGGTTGGAAGTTCTCTTCTGGCACGCCCATAATGACGCCGACTGGGGTGCCCGTTCACACTGAATTTGTCCTTGAACTCGGCTTAGCTGGTCATCGTCAGGAATAACTACCACGCTACTTCTGTTGTAATCGTTGCGACACACTACCTGTCTCCCCTTCGTCTACCTCCAACATGTTTTGCCTGGGCATCAGTAATAATAATAATAAAAATCATGAAGACTTATTGATCGGCAAATCAATAAGGGTTCAATTTATTTTCAAAAATCCAATGTTGAAGTAAAGGGAGAGTCTTTAAGAACATCCTTGAAATGAATCAAATAGTGTATGTTAATAGTTTCTGATAAAGGGAAAATTTGAACTTGGAAATTAGCATAGGCCCTAAACGAAACGACGGCAACAACCTTAAGAATGAAAAAATACTGGACAAGAAGGAAGGCCGAACGAATGTTGGTTCCGCGAAGTCCTAGGTGATCCGTTCGCGCAGAAGGTCAACAGAAACAGTAATAATAATATATTATCATAAAAAAAAACCTGGCACTGTACAGCCCATGAAGGGCCTAGACCGACCAAGCGACCGCTCCCCAGCCATTTGGCCTGCAGATATTGGGGTGACGCGTGATCAGCGCATCGGGTCCATTCGGCCGTTAATCTTGGTTTTCGTGATCGGATATATTGTTATACAGTCGTTAAAACAGTCTCTGAAGTCTGCCATGGCTTAATTCGAAGCTAACATTATTCCTATTCTGACTTACAGGATAGAAATTATTCCTATTCTGACTTACGGGATAGAAATGATTCCTACTCTGACATACGGGATAGAAATTATACCTATTCTAATTTACGGGATAGAAATTGTTCCTACTCTGACATACGGGATAGAAATTATTCCTATTCTGACTTACGGGATAGAAATTATTCCTACTCTGACATCCGGGATAGAAATTATTCCTATTCTGTCTTACGGGATAGAAATTATTCCTATTCCGACTTACGGGATAGACATTATTCCTATTCTGACCTACCGGATGGAGATTATTTGGGATAGGCTGACGACAACCGACCTAAGGACGCTAGAAAAGGTTAAAGCACGCTTTTTAAAAACAACTATGGGAGTATCCAGGTACACAAGATCTAGATTAGTTTACGAACTATCGAAAGAAACTATGCTGTTAGAAGATCTACGCTTGAAAATGCTACTTGCGCCCACGCCGACCTTCGAAGAAGTAGTCAGAGAACACATAGCAAAGAAAAAAAGATATTTGGATGGAATTTTGCACCACGGATGCCATGATAACGACGGACTGGAAAGATTTGCAGTGCATGGTTTCCATCACAAGTGCTGTAGACCATACGTTTTCATGAGCCATGAGCGGGCTGTGTTTGTCGTATGTGTGGGAAACTCTGTGAGAGATATCACGTGATAGGTTGTTCAGATAGGATCTAATCATTGTCTCAATTCTGTTGTGACTCAACTTGATTGTATATAATTGGCCATTTGGCTGCATTATTAAATTATTACGAGGGCAGATCAAAAAGCAATTTGCACTTCCCAGTTATGGCCATTTATTACACCACCTATACAACAGCAACACGTCTATAACGACATACAATGTAACGACACTTTTCGACATAGCTTCCAAGAGACTCCAACATTTCTGCGAACCCACAAACAACTTGTCGATGACGGATGCATAGAAAGTTCATCCAGCGTTCTGCAACCACACGGAGACAGCGGCTTTACATCTTCATCGGTCGGGAAACGTCGACCACCGAGCTCCGTTTTGAGCTTACCGAACAGGTGAAAGTCACATGGCGCTAGGTCGGGACTGTAGGGTGGCTGTTGCCAGACCTCCCACTTGAAACGCTGCAGCAGTTCGCTCGTTTGGCGGGCCTTGTGAGGTGTTGCGTTATCGTGCAATAAAATCACACCGGCGCTCAATTTCCCCGGCGCTTCTCCAGACCGATGAGGAGGTGAAGGCCGCTGTCTCCGTGTGGTTGCAGAACGCTGGAGGAACAAGTTGGTTGTGCGTTCGCAGAAATGTTTGGAGTCTCTTGGAAACTATGTGGAAAAGTGACGTTACATTGTATGTCGTTATAGGCGTGTTCCTGTTGTATAGGTGGTGTAATAAATGACCATAACTGGGAAGTGCAACTTATTTTTTGATCTGCCCTCGTATATACATCTGAAACTATTATAATTGGTGACAAATCTCGAATAAAAATTATCGGAAAACAAGAAAGGAAAATTCTCAGGAAAATCTTAGGACCAAAGTGTGAAAATGGAATTTGGATGAAAAATAAATCACATGAGGTTTATCAAGTTACAGAAAACAAGATGTTCAGTAATGAACATATAGCCTACTTTCTCCTAAATGCATGGGCATTGTTATAACTCTTTGTCCTTTTCAAGGAGTATAATTGAATGTTGGTTGTAGTAGCTTGTTGAAATACAACGTGCTATAGGGATATTAAACATGAATATGAGGAGCCCTTTGTTAGTGCTACCTCTGTAAAAAAAAAATCATTCAATTCGGTTTCACCGTGTTTGAATTGATATGGGGAATGGATTTACACATACTTGGCCACCATCTGCAAACTATTGGGCAGATGATCTTGCAGTTTGGTCAGGATATGCTTTCCACATAAAGATATGTTGTTGCAAAATTTGGTAGAGACTAGATTATTAGGTTGGTCGTATTTACATTTTAGCTTTTAACATTTGGGTGGCCGCGATTACGTTTCCGTCAAGATGGCGGCGATATAAAACATGACACTGAGGTGCCCTTTGCTACTGCTACCTCTGTACCAAATTTCGTTCCATTCGGTTTCACCGTGTTCGAATTAATAGGGGGAATCGATTTTGACACAAAGATGGCCGCCATCCGCAAACTATTAGTCTAATGACCTATTAGATTGGTCAAATAATGCTCCCTCCATAAAGATATATTGTTGCAAAATTTGGTAGAGATCGGATGATTAGGTTAGTCGTAATTTGATTTAAGCTTTGAATATTTGGGTGGCCGCCATTACGTTTCTGTCAATATGGCGTCAATATAAAAAATGACACTGAGGTGCCCTTTGCTAGAGCTACCTCTGTACCAAATTTCGTTCTATTCGGTTTCACCGTGTTTGAATTAATAGGGGGAATCGATTTTGACACAAAGATGGCCGCCATCCGCAAACTATTATTCTAATAACCTATTAATATGGTCAAAGGATGCTTCCTCCATATAGGTATGTTGTTGCAAAATTTGGTAGAGATCGGATGATTAGGTTAGTCGTAATTTGATTCAAGCTTTGAACATTTGTGTGGCCGCCATTACGTTTCCGTCAAGATGGCGGCGATATAAAATATGACACTGAGGAGCCCTCTGCTAGAACTACCTCTGTACCAAATTTCGTTCAATTCGCGTTTCCCGTGTTCAAATTGATAGGGGGGGACAGACATTCAGAGTCCACACACTCACTCACACACACACACACACACACACACAGACTCACACACATACATACACACACACAGACAGACACACTTTTTTTCGCCCTGTGTTGATCTCATAAGTCTACTTTCATTTTTTGCAAAAATCGAAAGTAGGCTAAATACACAGATACCATAAGAAAAAGGCGGATACAGTTTTACTGACACCTAGAGTAAATAGAATGGGAAATAACAGGCTCACAAAGAAAATTGTCAACCTACTGTCGACCAAAGTATTGTGTGCACTCAAGTTTGAAGGTTGTTTGTGAAGTAACCAATAGACCTACATAAAATCCAATAACATCATCATTTTCGTCATACCATTTTACGTTAGTTCATGTAGGTTTGGAATTTTTAATTTATATTTTAATATGCTTTATCGCAGTTGGAACACAAAATGTGCCTGTTTTTAAGCGTGTTTCAACCATGCGTCGCATTTAAGAATTATTATCTCAAAACCCCGTCATCAGATCGAATGCAAATTTTAACTGAATATACATTGGAATGTTGTATAACTGGTTTATTAATTTCAAAATTTTGTGTGTCCAAGAATCAAAGTTGTTATCATTTTTGTAAGGTAACTTTTTCTCGGCTCGGGGTGGTTGGAAAATGTAGCTCTTGGTCGCGTTGTAATCCTTATATATCAAGAAGTTATGCTGTATGACTGTGAAATACGTAAATTAATTTACTTATTTTATATCGGTTTGTATTTGTTCGTGGAAATAAGGCATGATTCACCAGCCAGCCGCTCCGGGGTAAGCTGTACAGCGTTGCTGAGATGGAGCCCATCACTGCCGAGCCTGGCGAGGTCGTATTTCCCCGTTCAAATATAAACCGATATAAAATAAGTGAATTAATTAACGTATTTTAAAGTCATACAGCATAACTTTTTGATGTATATGGATTACAACGCGACCAAGAACTACATATTCCGACCACCCCAAGCCGAGAAAACGTTACCTTACACAAATGATAGCAACTTTGTTTCTTGGATACGCAAAATTTTGAAATTAATGAACCAGTTATACAACATTCCAATGTATATTGTGTTGAAATTTGGATTCGGTCTGATGACGGGTTTGTGAGATAATAATTCTTAAATGTGACGCAAGGTTGAAACACGCTTAAAAACGGGCACTTTTTGTGTTCCAACTGCGATAAAAAATATTAAAATATAAACTAAAAATTCCAAACCTACATGAACTCACGTAAAATAGAACGACACAATTGATGATGTTATTGGATTTTATGCATGTCTATTGATTACGTCACAAACAACCTTCAAACTCGAGTACACATAATACTTTGGTCGACAGTAGACTTATCAATAAAAACTCAAAACAATTGGCGAAAAGAAATCAGTGAAGACATAAATGAAATTGGCTGTCATGAAGAAACCATTCAAGACCGAACAATATTCAGAACTTTATTTCACAAACACACATTTTCTGAGAAGACCACCCGACATAATACAGGATGGACAGAACAGTGAAAAAGGGAACAGAGAGAGAGAGAGAGAGAGAGAGAGAGAGAGAGAGAGAGAGAGAGTGAAGAGTTATTGGGAAGGAAAGAAGAAAAAGTGCTGATAAGTTGTAACGCACTCCTTAGTTGGGCACAACTAATAAAAATATAATAATGATAATAATAACATATTCATTTAACTCCGCCATAGCCGGTCCCAAGCCCGGTTGAGAAAGTAGGAGGGAGCAGCGTCTGACTCGAATCGAGCGGCTGCAAACAGCGTCTGTTCTCCATGTTAGGAGCGGATGATATTATAAACCTCAGGGCTAACAACCTTGATGGTAAACAACCCGTCGCCCTTTAGGGTGGCCTACTTACTTACTCGTTGAACTCAACATGAAGGGAAACATTAACATAGAGAATACCCCAGGTGGTAACCAATCCACCCCCACTCATGGGGCATGCAGGCCATCGGACTCTGGGGAGCCTGCACTTCCATGTGCTCCGCCGTATACGCAACAGCCAAGAAATAAGAGAAATATCACCTACAGGTACCTAGCTACAATTAACATCAACTCCATGTTAAAGGTAGGTAAAATGAAACATACCCTGGATGTGCTGGACAAGCATAACATCAATATAGCAGCACAGCAAGAGACTAGATTCACGGACGAAGATGCAATAGAATCTCAAGGATACAGGATTTACAAAGGGAAACCAGGCATCAGAGTGATGAAGAACGTCCCTCACCTTGGCACTGGCTTTGCTATACATCATAGTATCGTTGATAACATAATAGGGTTCAATTCGCCTAATGGTAGGACTTCTTCAATATCTTTAAGTTTCCGCAATAGGGCATATACCATAATGAACTTTCATGCACCCACAAACGACACAAACAGAAAAGACCTAGAGTCAGTTGAGCAATATTGGAGTGTTCTAGAAGAAACCCTTGACAAGATTCCACAACATCATACCACCATACTCATGGGTGATTTTAACGCACAAATTGGCAAGGAGAAAAAATATCGTCGGATAGTGGGCCTCTATCCAGCCCATAAGAGGACCAATAAGAATGGAGAACGCCTCATAGATCTTTGCGATAAGTATGACCTGGTCCTAAAATCAACTGCCTTCAAACGCCTGCCTCGGAAGGCCAAGACTTGGAAGAGCCCAAATCCAATGCTAGGAGAGTTCCAGTTGGATATGTGGCTATGGACAGAAAGTATCACAAAGAGATACAAAATGTCAAAGTGCTAAGGGCAGCTAACTTAGACTCAGACCATTACTTATCTCTGGTGAAAACCAACCTGCAGCCAATTAGGAGACCACCAAATACCTCCAAAGTTGGTAAAATACCAAAGTTCAACGTCCTCAAACTGAGTGATGAAGACTGTGGTTTCCAAGCCACCCTGAAGGAAAACACAGAGAAGCAAGGTTGGTCCAACCTACAAAAGGCTCTACTGGATGCCGCTCAAAAAACCATGCCTGCCTCATCCAACAAAGCCAAGCATCCCTGGTGGACGACTACATGTGACCAGGCTATAGAAGAAAGGCGTAGAGCCTGGGTCACTTGGAACCAGTGCAAGAATGAAGATAACTACCAGGCCTTTCTTACACAAAGAAAAATAACTTCCAATATAGTGCGACAAACCAAGAGGAACCATAATAAGGCTCTAATAAAACAGGCAGAAGAGGACTTCAAAAGACATAACTCGAGGGATTTCTACAGAGAACTCAGAAAACAGTCGACACAATACAAAGCTCCTACCCTTCATCTTCGTGGACCTGATGGAAAACTTCAGTACAACAACAAGGATTGCACCAGTACCCTTGCAGGGTATTTCAAGAAGCTCCTCAATGCAGAGGAACCTGAAGAGAGACTCACCTTCCATGACCCTCCTTCCAGAAATCCAGACTCCTTACCGCCAACCATAGAAGAAATAAGGGAGATTATCAAGAGCCTAAAGAACAACAAGGCCTCAGGTGAAGACGGTATAGTTGCAGAAATGTGGAAACATGATGATGAACAATCAATACAAAACCTCCATCAAATCATACAGGACATATGGGCAACGGAGACCTTACCTGTGGGATGGACCTCAGCTGTGATCCATCCTCAATACAAGAAAGGTAGTAGGATTGACCTTGATAACTACAGAGGCATATATCTAATATCTGTCACATACAAGATAATATCTAAAGCCTTGCTAACCAGAGTTACTAGTCAACTAGATTCCCAACTAGGTGAATATCAGGCCGGTTTTCGTGCAAATAGATCATGCATAGAGCAAATACAGAACCTCAAGACAATCTTAAGGTACAAGAATTGCGGCGGACATCGATGGGTAGTCATACTAGTGGATTTCCAGAAGGCGTATGATTCAATAGACAGACAGACCCTCTTCTCCACTCTATGGGAATTAGGACTGGATGCGAAGACCACCAGACTAGTCCAGGCTATACTGAAGACTACGACCTCCAAAGTCAAGTTCAGAGGTGAACTCTCAGACAGCTTCTCTATCCAAACAGGAGTTAGACAAGGTGATGGCATTTCCTGTATTCTCTTCAATTGTGTACTTGAGAAGATTATCAGGGAATGGACTACCACGTTACCATCAGGAACAGGACTGCAAATTGGGTACAAGAAAGACAATCTCAATGTACCTTGCCTGGCCTTTGCCGACGACCTTACCTTGTTAGCGAACAACATAGAAGAAGCTACTCACCAACTACAGAGCCTCTATAACATAGCAGCTAAAACTGGCTTGAAGGTCAATATACAAAAACAGTGTTCATGACAAATATAAAGGGAGCCCCTTCTACTATTCTTGTGAAAGACACCGCAATTCAAAAAGTTCCTGCAGTGAAGTACCTAGGGGAGTGGATTCCAGCAAACGAGAGTGAGACCTTAGCAATAGACACTAGATGCACGAAACTGGAAAGGGTCTACCACTCCTGTAAGAGCATCTACACATCCAAATGCCTCTCTAAGAACCTTAAACTTCTACATTACAACTCAGTAGTAAGACCTTCCGTTCTATAAGCCTCTGAGTGTCTCCTGATGAACCGGAAAGGCCCACTGAGGAAACTAGAACTCAAGGAACGGAAAATACTTAGAAGGATTTTAGGACCGATAAGGGAAGAGGGTGGTACTTACTGGATCAGGCACAACAATGAGCTCTATGATCATCAAGAAGATATCGTCACATCCATGAGGAAGAGACGATTAGCTTTCTACGGACATCTGACACGCATGGGTCCAGATAGACTTACCAGCCAGATCTTCACCACGACAGGAAGAGGGAAAGCGTCCAAAAACAAATGGATCACCACAGTGAAGTCAGACCTACAGCAACTTGGAAATTCATCAAAAAACATACAGGATCGATCACAATTCCGACAGATGATTCAACATGGTGCCTTTCCAGTGTCTCTCACCAGCAGGAAGAGTACAGGGACTACCAGACCGAAGTGGACACAGGAAAGAAAGCAGACACACAGCCAGAAGATGAAAGCTGCCTGGGCTAAGAAGAAACATAAATTCCTTACAAGAAGTCAAAACGAGCCCCGTGGTCCTCAGTAGGCCCAAACGAAAAGAAGAAGAAGAACATATTCATTTGGAATAGTTAAATGGTCCTTTATCGACTTAGAAGAGATATGTAGGAAGATACGAACCTTGTTCACTGAACTTTGAATACACCTTATGGAATATTAGCATAGATGCTCCTTGCGGAAATATTATGATATCTTGTTGTGCCAATTTTGGATGAAATCCATTTGTTAGTATAGAAGTTACATGTATTTTAAAATTGGATTTATCAGCAAGCATAGAATCATGTTGGAAGCACTGACATATTAATTACTCCAAATAAATCTAGAATGTCAGGTGCTCTACGTGTGCAAAGTATAGAGCTGTTGGCTTGAATACTTTCTGATATATTGATATTAGGGTAAAACAAATATATACAGCATTTATTAACAGTTGGCAGCCCTGATTGCTCTTAAGAATACTTATTGTCATATCTGTTATGTTATACATAGCACATACGAAATTTGGATGAAATCCAACTGAGTGTATAGAAGTTACATGTATTTAAAAATTGGTCCTATCCGCAGGCTTAGAATCATGTTGGTAGAACTGAAGTACATAAGTTACTCCAAATTAATCTAAAATGTCAGGTACTATACGTGTGCATAATTTAAAGCTGTCGGCTTGCATACTTTCAGATATATTGGTATTTGGATACAGAGAATAGAGAGAACATTTATTAACAGTTGGCAGCCCTGGTGACACTTAAGAATACACTGAGTCATATCTGTTTATGTACACATATTACATACAAAATTTGGTTGAAATCCAATTGATAGTCTAGGAGTTATATGCATTTAAAAATTGGACTTATCAGAAGGCTTAAAATTATTTTGGCAACACTGTCATGTATGGCCTCCTGGAAATTAAACTGAAATAGTATTATCTACATGTGTGCCAATTTTGGAATAGCTTCCATGCATACCTTCCAAGATATCCAACATGGAGCTCAAATTTCTAGTGCGTTTTTCAGCAGTTGGTAGCACTGACATCATTTTCAAATATGGACTTGAAATATTCTGGTATACATCTTTACTCATACTAAATTTGGTCTCGATTGATGCAGCCGTTTAGGAGTTGATAGGGGGACACACACACACACACAGCCAGACAGACAGAAGGACAGACAGACAGACACACATTTTCCAGGATCGATCTCATTAGTCTACTTTTTCCTCATTTTTGCAAAATGTAAAAAGTAGGCTAAACATATTTACAAGAAGTAATAAATATCCATTAACGCCAAGATACGACATTACTGCACAGTAATAAGATCGGAGCCTTTATATGGTGCCGAATGTCCTTGCTATGAGTAGAAAGGGTATGATCGAGAAGCTAGGAATAAGAGCAAGACAGATCTTGAGAGAAATCAAAGAAAATGGCGAATCCAGGACAAGACACAATGATGAACTCGACTCACTTGTAGAAAAGATCACGGACTCCATTCCTAAGGGAAGGATAGTTTTCTATGGCCACAGTGTTCGAATGAGTTCTACAAGGTTGAGCAATAGGATCTTCACTTTTCTTAACAAGAAAACCTGGAAGGCGTGGTTCACCGAGGTAGAAAAATAACTGCGTGAACTGGGGATAACCCAGGAGAATGTCCAGAAACGTTTTCCACTAAAGCTGAAACACCAAGAACTTCATGGATTCCAAGAAAAACCTAAATTAAAAACTGACAAAACATGGGCTGAAGCGAGGAAGGAACAGCAGAGGGAATACTGGGTAAACGTTTAAGTCCAGGCGCAAACACATGGAAAAGGACAGATTAAATAGCGTGGTCCGTAGATGGCCGAAACGACAGCAATAATAATAATAATAATAGTAATAATAAAAATAATAAAGGCACTATGCGATCAGAGGCTCTGTATACAGCGGAATGCCTCACTGTGAACAAGAAAGGCCTGGTAGAAAAATTGAAGATCAAAGAAAGAAAGAAAGAAAGAAAGAAAGAAAGAAAGAAAGAAAGAAAGAAAGATCTCGAGGAAAATTCTTGGGTCGATTTAAGACAAAGATAAGGACGACGGCATAATCATGAGCTGTATAATCATGTCCAATGTAAAGTGCGTTCAAAGAGTAACGAGCCGGAGACTGTAATGCGCAAACCGGTGACGACATCGGCTAATCGTGGCGTGTGTAACGAGGTGTGGTTCCGACCAGAGCGTGGACGGTCACAGCCCGTCGCTAGAGGGCACGCGTGCACGTCACGTCACGATACAAAGCAAGCAGCAGCATGCATCAATCGTCCAACGCTGCCAGTCGCATTGCAAACAGTGACATGGAGGCGTCAACCGAAGAACAAAGAGGTGTTGTTCGGTTTCTGACAGCGGAAGGAGTAGGGGCAACGGACATTCATCGCCAAATGCCACAAGTGTACGGCGAACACTGCATGTCCCTTACAAGGGTCAAGGCGTGGCACAAGCGGTTCAGGGAAGGACGGGTGTCGTTAGCCGATGATGCCTGGTCTGGGGCACCCCCCTGCATTACCGATGACAACGTCCAGCTGGTTGATGCACTCATTACCCAGGACCGCCGAGTGACAGTGAACGCAATAGCCGCCGTGGTCACTCCACGACAATGCATGACCTCATACGGCCAACACAATCGCGGCACTCCTGCAGAAATTGAAATGGGAGGTTCTCGGCCATCCTCCACACAGTCCAGACCTCTCTCCCAGTGATTACGCCATGTTTGGTCCCCTGAAAAGGGCCCTGCGGGGCCAACGATTCACCTTGGACGCCGACGTCCAGTTGTACGTGCGGAACTGGTTCACATCGCAGCCCAGGGAATTTTATGAGACAGCCATTCACCGCCTCGTGTCACAGTGGGACAAGTGCCTCAACAGCCAGGGCCAATACTTCTAACATACAGGTACTGATTTCTGTAATTATGCCTCCGGCTCGTTACTTTTTGAACGCACCTTATAGATCGCTGATGATATGAGGAAAAGGAGAATTGCATTTGTGTCCCATACAAGTTACACGCTCTCGCGTCGAAAGTTGGCATTTGACTTCACCGGAAGGAGCTCCGAAGAAGCTCAACTTCCCCTATGAACGGGGAAATAAAGGATGGTGTTTCTAAGATTTGGCATAAGGTCCACGGCATTAAGAGGGTAAAGGGATGAACGAGTGAACTAGGAGAGTAGAAGGGAAGGGATAATTTATAACTTGCTCAGTCACCCGGGTAGGAAGTTGAGTAATTAGACCAGCCTTTCCAAAAGTTGGTTCAGACACAGCTCCAAGTGTTTCCTGGGTCTGTGTCTGCACTGTGGTGAAGCGAGAGTAATTTACACAACTTCACAGACAAGGGCATTCATCTCTAGCTGAGGAGGGCAGGGTTCCTTTAACTCAAAAACCTTCGTCTATAATTTTCCCTTCCCTTTCTTTTCCTTTCGTAACCTGCCAATTCCCCAATTGGCGTGCACAAATTCGTACTTCCCTTCTTGCTCTGCATTCTGGGAATCATTATTTAATTTTCCTAAGTTCTTATATCAGAGAAACGACTAGCGGACCCGTGTATTGACTGGTTGTGACAGTTTAACTAAATGAGTGTACATATTGTAAATAGTGTCACCCACACTTGAAGACATAGAACTGTAATGGACGTGTAACGGATCTGATCGTTAATGCACATATAGCATTAACAGTTTTATTTATTTATTCAGGCGCGGATCTAGAGTTTGGCTTTGAAGGGGGTCAGAGAATCGAAATTGTTAAGAAAAATGGTATCACTAAAAACGGAATCACAAAATAACCAAACGTACAAAACCAGACCAATTTCTTTTTCAAGCTACATGGATAGAAATTTGATGCGTTTAGGTCACCAAAAATATTAGTACAAATTGCAACGGCGTGTTTTGCGACTTTTACATCGAGCTTCGAGAAAAGTATCAAGGTACGTTACAGCACGGTACCGACAAAGGGAGAAAGTCACAGCTTAAATTGCCAATCAAGCTTGCAGTTTTGACGTCGGCGAAATTTTTTGGTGCGAAAAAAGCCCCGAATTCCTATCCGTATATATATATGACAAACAAAAAATTTTTTTTTTATAAACCAATATATACTCGGCACAACAATTAGCGGGCCACTTATCAATGCTGTTTAATGGTCAAGTGGCAATTAATTGTTGTGCCAAGTATATAAAAAATTAGTTGTGTAAGAAATAGGTATGAAGTTGTAAATATGTACAGTTGTAACAGAACATAATAATTGCCATAAAGATATATTCAGTATTGAATAAAATGAAAAAATAACTGTTTTTCAGTTAACGTTCGTTAAGTTTTATTTGTCTGGTATTTGTCTGGTTATTGTGTTTTCGTTTTTTTGGAGTTAGCAAAAAGAATTGGTCTCCGTTTGAGGTGGGGGTCATGAATCCGCGCCTGTATTTATTTTATTCATGCTATTTTTCGGCGTGTTATTCTATTCATTTCATTGCGATTAATATTTATATAGAGCGCAGCACAGTTCAATTGCATTGTTTCAGCGCCAAGATTTGGCTAACACGAGGACTTGTTCTACAGACATGACGCGAGTAACATTTGTGGAGACAACAGTCTCATGTGACGCACAGCAGTGCAAATATTTCAAGTTCAGCCAAACCATTGGCATACTAATTGTTTACATTTCAAGTGTATGATAACATTTCCAGTGTCATCATAGTGCAATATTTTATAATATATGTGAATGTGTGTGTACAATCAGTTCATATTGTTGTTTCACGAGTGGTGCAATAAACCAGTGGGCTTTTATATGATTACGATTGCATTACATTTCCTATTCTTTATAACATTTATCCGAAAAATACTTTTAATTAACGTGGTGTTTATGTGCGACCACCAGAGGTAAGGTTCGATCGTGAGCACGTGCTCTATCGCGATCAAAAACTGATGATGATCGCTTGATGATCGAAATTGGTCATCCAAGTGAATTTATTTATTTACATATTTTACGCCCACATTGGAGCACTTAAATTAAAACAAATGCATTTAAGTCCTCTACTGATTAGCAGGGAATTTAGCTGTCATGTTCTTCCTCTCCCTAAACCTCATCAGTCTGGCCACCCTTTCCTCATTAGATGTGACAAACTGTTTTCTTTGATTAATTTTTAGTGTAAGTCTTATATGTTTGTTATTGTTGTTGTTGTTGTTTGAGTCTTCAGTCTTTTGACTGGTTTGATGAAGCTCTCTATGCCTCCCTGTCCTGAGCTAATCGTTTCATCTCTACATAGCTACCACACCCTATATCCAAGGCAATCTGTTTAACATACTCTAACCTTGGTCTACCCCTACAGTTCTTGTCCTCGACCCTTCCTTCCATAACTAAGCTTGCTATTCCTGGGTGTCTTAGTATGTGCCCTACCAACCTATCTCTTCTCTTCATAAGCAGTCGCCAGAAACATCTCTCCTCTCCCACTCGTCTTAATACCTCTTCGTTTGTAACCCTATCTACCCATCTGATTCTCATGTAACACCACATTTCAAACGCTTCAATTCTCCTCTTTTCTGCTGCACCAATAGTCCAAGTTTCACTTCCATAGAGTGCGACGTTCCAGACAAAGGTTTTCAAAAATGTCTTCCTAATACCTAAATCTATATTCGATGTCAACAGATTCCCTTTCTGTAAAAATGCTTTCCTTGCCTGAGCGAACCTACTTTTTTATCCTCTTTGCTTCGTCCATCACTGGTTATTTTGCTTCCTAAGTAACAGAAGTCTCCTACATCCTTTAGTTTTTCCCCTGCGAATTTGATGTCCAGAGAGGTTTTTGATTTATTGCGGCTGCATTCCATTTGTTCTTAAGAATCATGTTTCCTCTCTATTTTCAATTTCGTACATTGCAGTTCAACTAATCTAAAATATTTTGAACTTCCTTGAGTCAATTATTTGAGCTTCTATGCCCAAAATCGTGGTTTCATACCCGGCTGAAGTCGTCGGATATTTTAATAGCGTTAAAAATCCCTCAGTATGCCTTCTTTCGGAGGGGAAGAAAATCCGGCCGTCCCATGTCATAGATTTAAGGCATGCTAAAGAACCTTCCACTAATTACACTTTTGTGAAGCTAAATTATAGGTTAAATTTGACCAACGCTCTTAGGTTTCAACGTTCGTCGCTAGGAGCCGACTGCGGTGGCATCTAGTAATCAAGTTCTGATCTAGTAGTCGTTGACGGTGGTGTTTGGTGGCAAAAGTAGGAACTACTTGAAAAATGCAATGTCTACAGTCCTTACTTGAATTAAAAACAGATAACACACTAATACAGTCATCACAATTAAAACCGGTTATCAGACAGATTCTACACACACCCAAAGTACAAGGGGATACATGACCACGTTGTCGCAGCCCCTAAACTGAGGATTCTTTTTTTGTTTTATTTTTCCAAAATTAGTTAAATAGTTGTTTTAGTAGTTCGTTGTTATGTATTCACGATAAATGACACAAAAAAAGGTAATTCTCTCTGTTCTCATTGTGTCTATTATTAAATCACTTTCCCGATAGACAACTGCATTATGCAACAATCTCCATTGTCCATCCAGTTGATGCATTCTATTTAAGATTGTTCTGGTTATTCTTTTGTTAACCTTCTGCAGTTGATCTGTCGCTGATTTGGTGTTTAATTTAAATAGTTATTTATTTAATTAACGCATGATGCTTCATTTGACAATCGTTTGAAATGTATTTTACATATAATTGTTATTAGAAAACAATATTTATATACATATTTATATACATGGATATAAAGTATTATAGACTAACTAGGAGGCACGCATACACACACTCACACAGCTGCAGATTCTGAGTTCCAACCAAGTGAGTGCCGCAGGGATTACTTGATGTAGCTCCTCCATAGGCCCAGTGAATGCTCGTAGAGGACATTCTTTCACGATGTGGCTGATGGTTTACACTTCAGCACCACAGTTGCAGGAAGGAGACTCCAACCACCCCCATTGGTGTAGTGCAGAAGCAGTTCTTCCAACGCCGGAGCATATCTTGTTTAGCCTGGTCCAGATGGTGCGTGGGAGGTTGAACCCAGGAGGTTTTGCTGTTGGGTCATCGATGTTGATTAGACCATGTGGGTGTAATCTGGCCTGGTCTTGCTTCCATGCTTCGTTAGGTCTAAAAGGTATGTCAGCTAGATTCCTGGCCGTCTTCCAGGCAGGTTTCCGGTATTTCAGTCTCGCTACGTCGTTTTACACTGTATCCTGGTGGATGGGAAGTGAGCTGTTCATCATCACCTTAGTCCATTATCTGACAAGGGCATTTTGTCGTCTGATGTGAGGAGGTTGAATGTGGCTCAGTACGGGTAACCACTGTACAGGAGTAGAGTGCAGGGTGCCAGATATGATAGTGTTTCACTAGCTTAAGTCGCTTCTGGTTTAACGTTGAAATTTATCATTTATCGACAGAGATTTCTTCTTGTATGTTGGCCAAGTAATTCGTGTTTCTTAAATTTAAATGTACTACTATCTATTGACGATTTTTCATTGGAGTTCCAAGTAAAAATTTCACCAATATATTAAAATTTATTTACAATTTTAATTTGTTTGTTATGGTTGTATTATTATTATTATTATTATTATTACAAGACTTGAAAGCAATGAAATGTCCTTCCAGCAGACAGGCATCTAAAAAATTTAGACGCTATACTATTTGCTGATGATGTTGCATAGGTAGCAGCATCTGAAGATGATCTGCAGTGGTCAGTATTCAACCTCCAGAAAGTGGCATCAAAATTCAACATGTGCATTTCTACTGAAAATACTAAAGTAATGGCCTTTAAGGGTAAGGACCCTATCCCCAGTAAAATTTGTCTGGATGGTAAAATTTTAGAAAGAGTTAACGAATTCAAGTATTTAGGATATAATTTATCTTTTCAAGAAGAACGAGACATAACTGCAAAAATAACTAATTATACCAGAACAACAGGAATCATCAATCACGTCATGAAGCAATCTCTTGTCCAAAGGCATACACGCTTGCGTTTGTATAACACATTAGCCAGACCAGCGAGGGATGGACAATAAGATGTCAGGACATCTCCAGACTCACAGCACGCGAAATGAACTTCATGTGCCGAACAGCAGGCTATACTAAATGGGATCATAAGAGAAACGAGGATGTGCTGAAGGAACTAAAAGTGAAACCAATAACTACATACATTTGTGACTACCATGAGAACTGGAAGCATCATGTCCAAAGGATGGAACCTGGAAGATTACCAAAGGAGATGCTTCGCTACCAGCCACGGGGAAATAGATCGTTAGGACGTCCGATGAAGAGATGGAGGGAAAGTGCAAGACCGTAACAGGAGATTTGGCCCAATACTTGGAAGGAAGATGATGATGATGGTGAAGATTATTATTATTATTATTATTATATTTGAATTGTAGCCAATGGCCATAGCGGGGCATTTTTAATTGAACGCCCGTAGGCTCCCCATCATGTTCAATTTCAACTTTAGCTACCAGACATGCCACTGTCACTGACACCTAGAGGCGAACGTTGGACCTACAAATTTAGCTATACACTACCAATTGTAGTGGTAGGTTCTTTTACATGCCATAAATCTAGGACATGGGCCCGCCGGCTTTACTTCCCCTCCGAAGGAAGGCATACTGTACTGAAGGATTTTAACGCTGTCGGCCGGGTTTGAACCTGCGATCTTGGGCACAGCAGTTCAGCCTACTACTGACTACGTCACCGAAGCACCCTTATTGTATGTTATTCAGGGTTAGGGAAACACCCATTACAATTGTGTAGACCGACTGAAAAGTAAAATTAATTTCAATTACTGAGTCATCACTGAGAAATGGCGTGAAACGTCATAATGTTTATTTATTTTATTATTTTTTATTTAATATTTTAATTATTATTATTTTATCATTTCAAATGATCTTGTCCACTTCATCGTTATGCGTTACGGTTACGGCGTGTATGACGTCATCATGTTGTACAGTGCATATGCACCGAGTCTGAGTTTACTCCTGCGAGACGGCGAGTGCGTGACGTCATGCAGCAGAGTGCACCTCCCACTATCCGTTCCCCGTGCGGAAAGCCTAAGTTAAAGGGCAATGGAGTCTGTTGAGTCTGAGTTTACTCCTGGGGTCTGGCGTCATGCGTGACGTGACGTCATGCAACAGAGTGCACCTCCCGCTCTCCGTTCCCCGCGCGGGAAGCCTAAGTTAATGGGTAATGGAGTCTGTTGAAAGAGTCCTGGGATATGTAGCATTTGTAGCATGCGTCATTTGAAATGATATAAAGTCTAGTCTCTCAGACTGACTGTATCTTTTTTTAAATTTGATTACTGAATTCGTTAAGTTCAGATTCAGTTCTGTTTACATTATATCGCTAGTTCAAGCTAGCAGAGGTTGTATCTCTGAGAGAGTAAGGCGGATTGTTCTAGTCATGCAGTAGAAACCACGAAAGAGTTTGTGAACTGTATGGGGCGGTGAATAAGTATCGACTTGGCAGATTAGCCAGGGGGAGGTTGAATTATAGAACTACGGAACACTAGCTGACAAGTTTTGAGGTAAAGAATTACGACCCTTCATGATTTTAGATGAATGTTGGTTCCTTGTTTTGGCTTGTAAAGTAGTGTGCGTTATTCTCACCTCAATGTAGACGAGGAAACACTTTGGGGTTGTGTCTGGAAAAGTTTAGTAAAGCCTGTTCTAATTACCGCCTTCCTTCCGAAGTGGTTGGGCAGGTTATAAATTATACTACCCCTCCACCATTCCCCACTGCACCCTTGCTCTTATTACCGTCACCAGGCATGTAACATCTTCTAAGGACAGAATCGCGCACTTCAAACTCAAATACTTGAGAATAAACTGCTGTTCTGATTTACCACCTCAGTTCGCATTCGGAACGCGTGAGGAGTAAATCATCATTAGGGCTCGGATGTTGATACCATTAAAAAGTTTAAAAATACACTTCAAATTTTCAAAAATGACCTTAATAAATGACCTACAAATTCGGAAAATGCACTATAAAATGGAGAAGATGATCTTATAATAAAAAACTCACCGATATTTGAAAAATGACATCTTAAGCTCAAACTGAAAAGTCAATCAAAATAGATTTCTAGCACTTAACAAAAGGTTTATATTCACGTTAGTCTGAGTTGCACTGCACTACGAATGCCATTCTGATGTTGTCAAATGTAAAATGATATGCGGTCATCAGCCAACAAGTTTTTATATCTCGAAAAGCTGCGTTCAACATCAACGACATGAGGAAGGTCGTTTGCTGCTAAATCCTCCTCAATCCCATCCATGCAGTAGTTTTTACCAGAAAGAAAGTCAGCGATTTTGCATAATGTTTTATACCAGGTGTTTTTGTCCAGCACGTTTTTCAGTTTTAATGCAATGCCCGTAGCAATTTCGCCACGATTGTTGCTAAGACTAGTTTCCACCTGGTTGATTAATCAATATTTCATTTTAAATTATCTTTTATCAGCTACTAGCTTCTTCTTTACTCTCAGAGACGTAACTCCCTCATATGAAGCTGTGACATGACTAAATTGAAGAAAAAAAGACCTTATAAGGCCGATTTCTCTAAAATAACACCAAAAAATCTACCAAACTTTAAAAAATGCTCGTAAAATGGTAAAATAGCAAAAAAAAGTGCAAAAAGATGCAAAATAAAAATGACAAATTTGAAGACGGGGTGGCCCCTCCGGAGTTTCTATGTACTTCAGCATTTGTTTAGACAGCTCAGTAAAAAGATGATATGTCATCAACATCCGGGCCCTAATCATCATCATATACTGTATATAGAACGCTAAGGTGTATATTCACAAATCGCAAAGTCTTCAACGAGAGGGAGTTAGA
This sequence comes from Meconema thalassinum, assembly GCA_946902985.2. Lineage (NCBI taxonomy): Eukaryota > Metazoa > Arthropoda > Insecta > Orthoptera > Tettigoniidae > Meconema > Meconema thalassinum. Next base: position 139,544,079 of record OX336401.1, read on the forward strand.
AGGTGCGGTTTGTAACAAAATCTTCCAAATCACCTCAATAGTACAGGGACATGGAATGTATTTATTTGTTTATAAAGTGCGCTTAAACAAATAACGAAACGATAGCTGCTTCCAGAACTAGGTCGCGTCCAGCCCGCATAACAGAAAAACTGGGAGGGTGGTATATACGAGGGAAGATCAAAAATAAGTTGCACTTCCCAGTTATGGCCATTTATAACACCACCTACACAACAGCAACACGCCTATAACGACATACAATGTAACGTCACTTTTCAACATAGCTTCCAAGAGACTCCAAACATTTCTGCGAACGCACAACCAACTTGTCGATGACGTATGCAAAGAAAGTTCCTCCAGCGTTCTGCAACCACACGGAGACAGCGGCCTTACCTCCTCATCGGTCTGGGAATGTCGACCACCGTTCTGTCTAATGATCGCATTCACACTGTTGACATTTGCACGAGTCCTGGACGTTGCGGGCCTGCCCTCGCGATATCCGTGCGTCCGACTTCGAATTGCTGACACCACTTTACGATCCCTTGCCGGGAAATGGCCCGCTCCCCATACACAGCACTAATTTCACGTTGAATGTCCATGCAATTCTTCCTTTTGGCCCATTGGAATCGGATTGTCGCACGCACCTCATATTTGGAGTGAACGTCCAGTCGACACGCCATTGCATTTGGCCGCTATTCACACCATACAAGACGAGACACCACAGCGACCTGCCTAACAGATGTGTGGGCAGTGTCTGTCCCTTTCTCCGCTGTGCCCACGTTTGCGACACACAGCGCGCTTCTGCAGCGCGTTAGTGCAACTAACTTATTGATCCACCTTCGTACATGGATTCAAAGTTTAAAATATACGCCAATCAATACTACACAAATATATCTATTATACTCGTATAAACAAACACACAAACGAACAAGACGATAGCCCTTGCTAGAACTATGTCACGACCAGCCCGCATAACAGTAAAGCCAGTTGGGTTGTATATACACATGCTAGATTCTCGCACACGACCTCTAGTATAACAGAATTCTCTTGCAGACCCGGTCATTGCTCGTCATTCACACATCTAACAAAAGACGGAACCATGCGGTAACGTGCAAGGTCATGCGACTTATTCCTGAGGCTACTTTCCTTTTAGTTATTTAGTATTGAGGTTTTAAGGGGAAGAACTTCGAGGTCATCTGTTTCTACTTTCCCCACAATCGTGCGTCCTATTAGTAAACGCACCAAAGTACATTTTTGTTTTTATTTCTATTAGACGATAGATACAAAAAAGAATTAAGAAAGAGGATGTGTTAAAAGAAAGGGCGAAGGGACATGGAACAACAGCGAAATGGGAGAAGAAGAATCTTATGGTAATCAATGAGGCCCGAAAGTTCATACGCTATTATATGAATAAATATGCTTGCAAAAATGCACTAATTTTTGGTCAAATACGCACCACATTAAAAAAAAAGATACGAGCCTTACAGTAGTCGCATATGATGTGTAACATCTGACATGTTATCCTACTCTTATACTACACAGCTTGGAAATTTTTAAATGTTAATTTACACTCCATTTTCATACTGGTACTATGATGAATGTATAGATTGAATTGGAGATATGCTAATGTCACATTTGTGGCGCAGCGGTAAAGCTGTTAGTCTCTCACCAAGGTAGACCGGGTTTGATTCCCGGTCAATACATGTGAGATTTTCGAATTGAAATGCCAAGTCCTGTGGTTCGCATTCCACGTAAAAGGGAGGTACCGTGAATCATGATCGTGAGATTTACGGACACTCAAAACTACATGCTTCCTTCCTTCCATTTACATTAATAATTCATAATAACAAAGTGACACACAACGTCGACAGTACTCTCAAATACTGTGAGCACATTCCTCAGTAACTATAACATTCATTATTCTCAAGGCTCTCATACAGTTTGTCGTAAACAATCAAAACATGGCTTCCTACAATCATGAAATGACCTAGTCTCACATATGATGAAAATACAGCTTTTATTCCATTCATATAACAACATTCTGTTATGCATTTAATATTTGACTACTCACCCACAGCTTGACAATAATGCCGCTTACTTAAATGTCATTTGTCGTCTTTGTCGTACCCCATGTGATATTCAATCTTGAACGTGAAGCTTCATAAACTGCTCAATGACAAATGAAAGTCGGTGAAATATTTGCCACTGTGCTCGTCAAACCAGTGCCTGCTAAATGCACTGCCTACTGTATTGCCATAACATTCTCGCGCTACAGAGCACACGCTGCCTTGTTTCCAATACACACATTTTCAATTGTACATCCAGCTGGCAGTGTGTCTTCACTTCCGTCCGATCCACTTCCGTTCGATCCACTTCCGCCCGATTCACTTCCGTCCCATTTTTCTGGCAGTGCGTCTTCACTTCCGTCCGATCCACTTCCGCCCGATTCACTTCCGTCCCCAATTTTCAAAATCACTCCCACAAAACTATCCAGCAACAGAGCGGAAAGATGTTACACATCAATAACTGGGAGGGTGGTATATATACAGGGTCTTTCATATAAAGTAAGAACGGCAAGCAGCAGCTATGTTATTCGCTGCTGTGGTGGCCTTGGCCGAGCTTGTGGCGCGCCATGGCCCCCTGCTGTAGGCCTACTATTGAAAGAGCGCCTGTAGTACATACGAGGGCTGTTTTTCTTTCTTCAAGTTCCGATGGACTGTATAAAAATAACAGATTGACATACCAAACTGAATTTACTACTAAATGTTTGCTTGTTTTATTCTTATGTCTCAACATAATCGCCAAAACGATTGAAACATCTGTCGTATCGTTACACCAGCTTGCCAATGGCCTCGGCAAAATATTCTGCCACCACTAAGGTGTGTACATCTGGACAGTCCCTGAAGTTTTTCCTTTTTGACGAGACGTTGCCGCACAACCATACCTTCAATTCTCGAAAAAGGTGAAAATCATAAATAATACAATTTTAAAAAGATTTATGAAAATTCAAAAATAAATTTATTTTTCAAAAAGTCTGTGTTGAAGCAAGTAGAGGATCTTGAAGAACATCCCTGAAAAAAAAAACAAGATGTTCAGTAAAGAACATATAGCCTACTTTCTCCTAAATGCATGGGTAAAGTTTTAACTCTTTGTCCTGTTCAAGGAGTATAATTGGATATTGGTTGTAGTAGCTTGTTGAAATACAACGTGTTATACGGATATTAAACATGAATATGATGTGCCCTTTGCTAGTGCTACCTCTGTACCAAATTTCGTTCTATTCTGTTTCACCGTGTTCGAATTGATAGGGGGGGGGGGGCAGACATTCAGAGTACACACATACTCACATACATACATACATACACACACACTCACATACACACACACTAACACACAGACAGACACACAATTTTTTGGTCCATTGTTGATCTCTTTTCATTTTGTGCAAAAATCGAAAGTAGGGTAAAAAGATAAGTTTCTGTGAATAGTTTCTGAGGAAAAGTTGGAAATTAGTTAGTTAGTATTGTTTTAACCCGTTATAGGTTACTGGTCTGTATATTAACCACCTGCTATGTCAAAGATGCTGAAGGTCGAATATTTCAGCCATTATGTCGACGAATTTTTAGCCTATTTTCATCTATGATGGTGTGTGTATCCCACCCTAATAACTTCTAAACGGCTGGACCGATTTTAATGAAACTCGGTAAGATCATAGCACAATTCCGGATGACCCCGACCGTGCCCTTTAAATTTTGTTACGTTTCATCAATCCAACATGGCGGCTGTGCGAAATATTTCACCAGCATTCAGTATCTCCGAAACTATTACAGATATCACCCTGAAATAGATAAAGGAAACTACTAGAAGTTCATCTATGTGATATTTGAAAACCTGGTAACTACAAAACCAACATGGTGGCCAAGCGAAGTTGCGACATTTAAATAGACGTTTCTCGCGATTTAACGAACCAAACGCAATGAAACATGGTACAGTATATGTTTATACACATTGTAATGCGCCGACATCTAACTTCGTTCAATTGTTTGCATAACCTCAAGATGGCGGCTGTCCGAAATATTTCACCGGCATTCTATATCTCTGAAACTGTTAGCGGTATCACCCTGAAATTTTGTACGAAGATAAAGGGCACTACTGGAAGTTCATCTATAAGACTTTAAGAAACTGGTTAACTACAAAACGAATATGGCGGCCAAGCGAATTTCAAAATTTTAAATATACCTTTCTCGCGATGTAATGATCCAAACCCGATGAAACTTGGTACAGCAAATGTTTATACCCTTTGTAATGCACTGATATCTAATTTAATTCAATTGTTTACATAACCTCAAGATGGCGGCTGTGCGAATTTTAAAATTAAGTTTTTATTTCTTGTGTCGTAATCAGCGATTGAAGTTTGAATACTACACGTACACAATAATCTTCATGGAACAGTACATAACTCTAAGACCTACATATATAAAAATCCAACATGGTGACCATCCGCAATATTTAGACGGTTCTCGATATCTACGAATCTATTACAGCAATCAAACTGAAATTTTGTATGTTGATAGAGGTAATTACCATAAGTAGGATATATGAAAATAGGCTGTATAGTTCTTCACGGAACTACTTGATTTTGGAAATGTTAATATTTTATGAAATCATATTTTTCTATCTTCTTGATCTGACATGCTTGATATTTTTCAGCAACAACAATTAACACGTAGGCCTAAATAATAAAATATGAAAGAAATTAAAATTGAAAATAAATAATTTGTAGAAATGTATAAATTTTTAGAACTACTATTGAAATTAAATAAGCTTATAAAATAGAATTATCAAAAATAAGATCATAAAAATAATATTAAAATAAAATGATAAAAATATTTAAACATAAAGATTAAAAATATAACACAAAATGAAATTAATACATTTAAAGTTGGCTAAAATAATTAAATTAAAACAAATACAAATAAAATATTTAACAATACTTCTGCCCTATAAAGCGTTAAGGGGCGGAACTACGAGGTCATCTGTCCCTTTGGAAATGAGCATGGGAAATATAGGACATTGCGCAGTCCCTTAATAATAGAATTAATTTACAAGCTTGGATTTCTAGAGCGAGAAATGCATCTCCCTGGACTTCCCAAGTGATGACGTCCTTATGAAAATTCTCAAAACTTGCAAAGTTTGAAATGCTGGGATATCATCTCCCGTTTTATTAAAACTGGAATTATTTCACCGATCGCGAAAATAGCTCGTGGTTATAAAAATTTACTGAAATTAAACTCCAGAATTGAATGACGTAATATAATTTTTAACTACATTGGGGTTTTTATTACCATCTTCTCATCAGCTTTGCCACGGGCATAATTTTTGATGTCGATGGAGATCGTGGCAAATATAATCTTCTTTTCCACTAATGAGATCATTTTACTGCGGAAGAGGAGATTACTTCGCTCCTTCGCCACATTAAGGGCAATGGCGTGATGAAGCAATTTGACAGAATTGAGCGCCAGATAACCATTCGCACTGCGCATTTTTCCGATAATGAAATAAGAGTAGAATGGATTAGATTTTATAGTAAATGAGAACGGAAAGTCAGAAAGGAATAATAATAATAATAATAATAACGAATACGCAGTAATTAAATCAGAATGCTTATATGCCAGTGAATGCCTAATACTAAATTATAATTAAGGGGTTTGAAGCCATTTTTCAGTGTTGCCTTGGTAAAAAAAAAGTTTGGTGCTTTTCAATCGGTCAACAGGAATGTACCCTAAGAGAGTTGGGTTATACCCTAATCCTGAAAAAAGTTACATGAGATTAATAAATTATAAATTGGATAAATTAGAAGTATCAGAAAGAAAAAATATACGCAAAATTCTCGATCCACTAGGAACTACAGAGTTTTGGAAACTAAGAAGTAACGAAGAAATATATCGGAACATTGAAAACATAACAGAGACAATAAAGAAGAGATTATTATTATCGGACATTTGTATAGAATGAATAATAGCAGGTTAACTAAACAGATTTTTAAATATCTTTGGAAAAAGAAATCGACAACAGCCTAGTTTCAAGTAGTAAAGAAAGATTTAGAATGAAACAATGTAAGAGAAGAAGGTGCACTAGAGAGAGAAATTTTCAAAACAAAAAGGGGTATTGGGAATGGAAGGACTCCAAGGAAGGCAATATAAGAAAACAGGCTCTAAAGGTCGGAATAGAGAAACAAGACACACAGCGAAAAGATGAAGGAGCATTGGAGGAAGAAGAAACAACAACAGAGGACTAAACATTGAAATTGGTTCGTGGTCCTCAGAAGCCCCTCACGGAGAAAGAAAGAACAAGAACGAATACGCAGACTTGTAATAGCATACCAAATATCACGCACGATTTATAACAAATAGTGTCTTTTTCCCAAAATACTGAGATACGTCACTATGAATAGGTTCTGAAGCCACAAGTTATGTAGCCTATGAAGCCGAAACCATTTCCCTAAATGCCGATAAAGGGCTCGTCGAAGAACTGGAGAAAAAAGAGCGCAGAATCATTAGATGAATCGTGGGATACAATTACGAGAATGGTATCCACCAAAACAGATTCAACATGGAAGTCTATAAAAACAAAAGTTTGATGCTTGCCAGTCGGTTAGGATTACGGAATATCCCACCTCATTTGGGTACAATTCCTGGAAAAATTGATTATCCGCGACTTGAAAAGGTCGAACATCAATTCCCCTCGATTTTCGTTAATTCCACTCGGTCCTCCAAGGGACCCAAAATGAGTTCCTCAACTCCGCTCAGGCTTTGGCAAGGGGCCGGCAAAGGGGTTATCCCCACTGACGTAAAGAAATATCATAACCCTCCAACTGCGGATGCTGAAAATACTGTTTTCCAGCCTAGAACGGAAAAATCAGCTGCATTCCCACACAACAAATAAAGTTATGAATTCTAACTCTTATAGAGCTAGGCTTGTTTACCGTAACAGCAATTCGGAATTAAGATATCGTCTGTTCTTATCAGTTTACAAGTGATAAAATATTGTTAAATGAGGAGTAGACTAAGTAACAACAAAACGTTAAACAATTCTACTCTATGTTTTGAAATTAGCTGTTCCACTTATTTTAGTAAACTTAAAAATGTAAACACTGAAGCAGTGGTTATTGTGCTGCTGAAATATAACTGACCACGGTAGGTTATTTTGAGAAGTTATACTTAATTTGTTATCATTATTAGAAGTTATATTAGTTATATTAGAAGCATTGATTATAATCAATGGTAGAAGTGAGCATGGAAGACTTGTGTCGTTCTAAGAATGCATAAGGATAAAGAGACCGTGACCGAGCGGAGTTGAGGGACTCCTCTGGAGACTACCTGGAGTGTTGAGTGGAATTGACGCCCGCCCCTTGAAAAGGTGAAAACTAGATACCTGAAAGTAGAAATAGGAGCAGGGAAATACGCCCCAAACAGGATGATATATGGCCTAACAAGAGAAACCCTCTACCTAGAGGACATAAGATTCCAACTACAGCTGCCATCTACAATCGTATACCAGACAGTGATAACCAGACGAAAAAAGAAACAAGAAGAGATCATCGAGGACTTCTATAGAACAGATGATATGATTAATAGAGAATGGACCAAAACCAACCAACCCCAAAGACATGCCATCATTAAGCTTGCTATTCATGGATTTCACCGCGGAATGTGTACAAACAAGAAATTCCACCAAGAAAATGATCAGTGCATTTGTAAACTCTGCGAACAAAAATGTGAACAGTACCACGTTTCATGGTGCAAAGAACTAAATCTCTTACTGATTACAGTCAAGATAATCGTAGAAAATAATCTCATACTGTTGTAAGATTATGTAATGTAAATGGCTTTCGGCTGCAATAAAACTTATATTTGGATACAATCGTGCTGATCAACTGAAAAGCATCAAACTTCTCCGTGTTCCCTTCTTCTATACGCTGATGACCTCAAGATATTCAGAAAAATTTCCAATTCTGACGACCACGCTGACCTCCAGGAAGCAGTGAATACTTGTACTGATTGGTTCAACAAATGGAAGTTATCCCCAAATCCGAAAAAGTGCTTCAATGTGTCTTTCTCACTACTGAAATCTGGAAATCAGGCGAACTATAAAATATGTGGAAATAAATTGGATACGGTTTCTCAGGTGAGAGATTTAGGTATTATTCACGATGATAAACTGACATTCTCTCCCCACATTGACCATATCAAATCTCGCGCAATGCGCAGTCTCGGCATTCTATACAGATTCACAGAAATTAAAGACCTCACTGCACTTAAATTATACTTCACCACATATGTTCTCCCTATCCTAGATTTCTCTTCTCCAATCTGGTCTACTTCGGCTATAACCAATATTTCTAAATTGAACAGTGTCTTTAATTTCTTCATATCAATTGTCAAAGCTCGCAATCCTTCACTAAGGCACTTCGTCAAATCCGATATTCTAAACCAGCTCAATGTACTCGACCTGAGAAGCCGTCTACAATTTACTGACCTGTGTTTCTTACATAAAATTATGAATGGTTACACAAAATGTAACATGCTCTTAAGCTACTTCCCACTCCATGTTCCCTCCCGCTCAACACGCCAGAACCATTTACACCACGTACCTCGCCCACGTCTTGAATTACAGAAGCGCTCTATTTTCCACCGTCTACCTACCCTTAGCAACTCCCTTCCAAACATTGACATATTCTCTCCCTATCGAACATTCAAACATAACATTAGAAGATCCCTTTCACCCTCTTTTCCTAATCCCTCGCCCTCCTAATCACTCACTACCCCAATTACTCCCTGCGTCCTTCCCGAGATTTATCCTTTCTGCCGTCACTGCCAATTGTTACCTGTTATTGTTGTTGTTGTTTTTGTTATTATTATTTGAAATTGTTAAATTATTAGTGTAAAATGACCTTTTCATGGTTGTATCTAATAATTGTTAAATAAATAAATAAATAAATAAATAAATAAACTTTTGTTTACTAAGGCAACACCATAATAAAGGAAGTGTATAGTAAAATAAAGAACATTACAGACACAATCCGTAAAAGACGGGCACGACTTTATGGCCACCTCAGACGATTGGACGGCAACAGGTTAACAAAGAAGATCTTTCACTTTTTTTTTATTCCAACGACAAAACCACGATGTCCTGAATTAGAAACAGCAAAGAAGCACTCCATATGATCCAAGTCAACCCGACGATGCATTGGATAAAAGGTAGTGACGAACGGGCTTAACCGAGTGTTGCCTCGAAAAAGAAGACATGGGGCTTTTGGTCAAAGGAAAGCAAGCAGGTTCATTCCCAAAGGATAAGGGAATTCTGGGCGCAAAAGAAAGCCAAATGTGACAAGACTTAACATGGTCCTAGATGGCTCTATCGAATTCATCATCTTTTATTGCACTTATGAGCCTTTAAAGCCTACAGCAGAAGAACAATAGAAAGACAAAGAAGAGAATAAGTGATAACAAAGGAATCAGTCACGAAGGAGGAGGTATCCACTGCAGATAGCATTCCAACACTGCCAGTCTCTATCTTCATCTTCCACCACGTTCGGCTCCACTTGCTGAAGTGTTATCAATGCTCGATCCTTCCATCGCGTCCTGCGACGTCCCCATGGGCGTCTTCCAGCAGGTTGTGAATGAAGGATTCGGTTTTGGATGGATTCCTCAGCTCGAAGGATATGGCCAAACCACCGTAACCTCTTCTGTCCTAGTACTCGGTCAATTTGTGGTTTTCCAAACCGCTGATAAAGGTCATCCTTCGTTCTTCGTTCCCATTTACCTTCCATGGCATTGAAAACGGGTCCATAAATCTTTCTAAATACCTTCCTCTCGAAGGCAGAGATGGCTTCTTCGGTTGTTGCTGACGTCGCCCAGGTTTCACAACCATACAAAAGTACCGGGCGTACTTGTGTCATGTATAGCGATAATAGACGAGATTTAAATAATTTATTCAGACTATAGAACATGTGATTAGCGTTTATTATTCACTGACGCATTATAAAATAATAGTCTAATAATTCGGAGATGATATCAGACACTACTAGAAAAAAACAATTGATCTTTAATGGACATCTTCAGAGAATGGACAATGAAATACTTGCTGAAAGGCTATTTAATCGTGTCAACCGGGTGAGTTAACCGTGGTCGTTACGGCGTGGCTGAAGGAGGTTGCTCTCATCCGGGAGGCGAAGAGTTTCGAATCCCCCTCGCTGGCAACCTTGAAGATGGTCTTCCTTCCAGGCAAATACCGGGATTGTTGCCTAACTATAGGCCACAGCCGCTACCTTGCAATTCCTCGTTCTTACATTCACACTTTCCTCCCCACGTGAAGGTACTCGTAACTCACCCCATGGGTGTCCGCGTAAAAGCAGCTACAAAATCTGGCGAGCCGAACATGTCCTCGGACACTCCCGGCACTAAAAGCCATACGCTGAAAAAAAACAATAATAATTGGAAAATTTCTATTAATAAATTGAAAATGACCTTCTATAAATCAACTTAACAGACGAAACTTTATGGGTCAGGTCTAGCTTCAGACCGTTGGTATACAAACATCACTTTGCTGTAAATCCCCGGATGAGAGCCGCCGGGTGCAAGCTTTGTTAATTGACACCCAGACGACAGCTTGCATGTCGAAGTTCGTGGTTCCTTTGAACGCTATGAAAGTCAAGGAGGTTAGATATCTAAGCTCTTTGACACTACAGCGCTTTCTAGTAGAGAATGGAGGAACTTTGTGTTGGCGGAAAATCCCGAGATTAATTTTGCCATTGAACACGGCCTACTGAATTCAAATGGGTTCTTTAACATGACAACAGCGTATGACATCCATGTCGTGATTTTTGTCGCCTTTCAAAAATCACTTACCACGGCCAGGGGCGAACCTGCAATCTTGGGGTTGGTAATCCGACATGTTAAACACTCACCCACCGTGGCAAGCATAATAATAATAATCATCATAATCCGTATGATCTCAACCAGAAACATGTCGACATTGATTTGTCGAACAGCTGGTTGACTCATGCGGACCTATTCACTGAGACTGAAGGATTCATGGTTGCAATCCAGGATCAACTTGTGGCTACCAAAAACTATCTTATTAATATAGTTAAGACAAATATTCAGGATGATAAATGCTGAAGATGCCAACTAGAACCGGAAACAATTCAACATATCACAGGAAGCTGCCAAGCAATCTCCTGTACTGATTACAGGAAAAGGCACAACCAACTGGCCAAAATAATGCACCTAGACCTTGCTCAAAAGCACTTATTACCTGATAATATATTGCCTTACCATCAGAATGTTCCTGACGCCGTTTTGGAAAATCCTAGTCACCAGTTGTTATGGGACCGATCAGTTATTACTCATAAAACCATACCAGCAAACCGGCCAGATATCGTTCTTGTGGACAAGGTGCAGAAGAGAACCTTCCTAATTGATATTGCAGTGCCTAATTCCCATAATCTGCAACAAACCTGCTGTGATAAGTTCACCAAATATCTGCCCTTGGCTGAGGAAATACGGCAAATGTAGAGACAGGAAAGTGTAGTGGTTCTGCCCATAGTAATGTCTTCTACCGGCATCATCCCCAAATCATTGGCTCGCAATCTACAAATATTGGGAATACATCCTGGTCTACATATCACCATGCAGAAGGCCGAAAACTCGGAGACCTGTTCCATTGTTCGCTCGTTTCTAAATGTGCCACCTTAAGAGAATTAGCAATACCGTCTTGCAAACAAGCCGGAGATATGTTGATATGTCCAACGTATGTGGTGAAATTATTATTATTATTATTATTATTATTATTATTATTATTAACTTGAAAATGGAATTTGGACGAAAAAGAAATCACACGAAATGTTTCAATCCGCAGAAAAAAATCACAGATACTATCAGAAAACGACAATTAAAATTCTACGGACCCCTTCACAGAATGGATAACGACAGGCTGACAAAGAGAATTCTAAATCTAGCGCTAACCCTGAAAATCTGCAACAATGGGTTAACAGAAATATATGAAGATCTACAAGAAATGGGTATTGCTGAGAAAACCATTCCAGATAGAGTAAAATTTAGAAGCCTGGTAAACAAACATAAATTTGCAGACACACCAAAAAGGAACAAGTAGTTCCGTGAAGAACTATACAGCCTATTTTCATATATCCAACACATGTTAATTGCCTATATCAACATACAACATTTCTCTTTGAAGGTTGTGATAGATTCTTAGACATTGAAAACCGTCTAAATATTTCAGATGGTCGCCAGGTTGAATTTTTATTTTTGTACTATTACATTAAGATTATTGTGTACGTGTGGTATTCAAACTTCAATCGCATGATTAGAACAAAAGAAGTAAAAACGAGATTTTAAAATTTCGCACAGCTGCCATCTTGTGATTATGCAAACAATTGAAATAAATTAGATGCCAGTGGATTAACATTTGTATAATCATTTAACGTGCAACGTTTCACTGCACTCGGATGGTTAATTCGCGAGAAACGTCCATTTAAATATTTATACTTCGCGTCGTCGCCATGTTGGATTTGTGCTCACCAGGTTACTGAAAGTCCTATAGGTGAACATATGTCCATAGCCTCTAAGAACATAAAAAAAAATCAGTTTGATTGCCGTAAAAGATTCGTAGATATTGTGAACCGTCTAAATATTTCGGATGGTCGCCATTTGGATTGTTATATTTATAAGCCATAGAGTTATGCACCATTCAAGGACGATTATTGCCTAGGTTCATTATTCAAACTTTCACTTCGATCGCATGATTACGACACAAGAAATAAAAAAATAATTTTAAAATATCGCACAATCCACATCTTGAGGTTATGTAAACAATTGAACGAAATTAGATGCTAGTGCAGTAGACTACAATATGTATACTCATTTACTGTACACATTTCACTGCGCGCAGAGAGTTAAATCACGAGAAAAGTCTATTAAAATGCTTCAACTTCGCTTGGCCGCCATGTTCGTTTTGTACTCTACAGGTTACACAGATAAACTTGTATTAGTACCCTTTATCACCGTACAAGTAAGCCTCCGTGGATAAGGCGGCAGCACGCCGGCCTCTCACCGCTGGGTGCGTGGTTCAAATCCCGGTCACTCCATGTGAGATCTGTGCTGGACAAAATGGAGGCAGCCAGGTTTTTCTCCGGGTACTCCGGTTTTCCCTGTCATAATTGCATTCCAGCAACACTCTCCACTATCATTTCATCTGTCATTCATTTAATCATTGTCCCAGAGGAGTGCGTCAAGCCCCGGCAGCCGGCACAGTTCATATCCTCGCCGCTAGATGGGGGCTTCATTCATTCCATTACTGACCCGGTCGGAGACTGGAAGCAGGCTGTGGATTTTCATTTTCATCACCGTACAAAATTTCAGGGTGATATATGTATTAGTTTCGGAGATACAGAATGTCAGTGAAATATTTCGCACAGCCGCCATTTTGAGGTTATGTAAACAATTGAACTAAATTAGACACAATGTGCAATACAATGTGTATAAACATTTGCTGTACCGAGTTTCATTACGTTTGGATGGTTAAATCGAGAGAAAATGCTATTTAAAACGCTTGGCCGCCATGTTGGTTTTGCAGTTACCAGGTTTTTGAAAGTCTCATCGGTGAACTTCTAGTAGTACCCTTTATCACCGTACACAATTTCAGGGTGATATCGGCAATAGTTTCGGAGATACTGAATGCTGATGAAATATTTCGCACAACCGCCATGTTGGATTGGTGAGAGACAATAAAATTTGAAGGGCACGGTCGGGGTCGGCCAGAATGGTGCTATGATCTTACCGATTTTCATTGAAATCGCCCCATCCGTTTAGAAGTTATTAGGACACACACACACACCATCACACACGCGCACACACACGCACACACACAGACACACAGACAAAAGGTGATCTCACAAGCCTATTTTTTTCATAAAATGTAAGTAGGCTAAAAATACCGGCTGGACAGAAGCACGCAGAAAGGAACACAGTGAACGAATGAAGAGATATTGGGAAGAAAGAAGAAGGAACATTGCGCAAAATAAGTTCAAGCGCGCTCCGTAGTTGGCCATAACGATTTAAAAAAAACAAGTAGTTCCATGAAGAACTATAGAGCCTATTTTCATATATCCTACTTATGTTAATTGCCACTATCAACATATAAAATTTCAGTTTGATTGCTGTAATAGATTCGTAGATATTGAGAACCGACTAAATATTTCGAATGGTCGCCATGTTGGATTTTATATATGTAGGTCCTAGATTTATGTACTGTTACATGAAGATTATTGTGTACGTGTAGTATTCAAACTTCAATCGCATGATTAACACACAAGAAGTAACAACTAAATTTTAAAATTTCGCACAGCTGCCATCTTGTGGTTATGGAAACAATTGAAATAAATCAGATGCCAGTGGATTAACATTCATATAAGGATTTACTGTATCAAGTTTCACTGCACTCGGATGGTTAAATTGCGAGAAACGTCCATGTGAATATTTATACTTCGCGTCGTGCCATGATGGATTTGTGACCACCAGGTTATTGAAAATCCTATAGGTGAACCTATGTTCATAGCCCCTACGAAAAAAAATCAGTTTGATTGCTATAATAGATTCGTAGATATTCATAGCCGTCTAAATATTTCGGATGGTCGCCATGTTGGATTGTTAAATGTAAAGGCCATAGAGTCGTGTACCATTGAAGGAAAATTATTGCGTAGGTTCATTACTCAAACTTCCACTTCGATCGCATGATTACGGCTCAAGAAATAAAAAACTTAATTTTAAAATTCCCACAGCCGCCATCTTGAGGTTATGTAAAATTTGAAATAAATTAGATACCAGTGCATTACAAAATGTACAAACATTTCCTGTGCCAAGTTTCAATGCGTTTGGAACATTGAATCGCGAGAAAGGTCTATTTAAATTTTCAAATTCGCTTGTCCGCCATGTTCGTTTTGTAGTTAACCGGTTTTTGAATATGTTATAGGTGAACTTCCAGTAGTGCCCTTTATCTCCGTACAAAATTTCAGGGTGATACCGCTAATAGTGTCAGAGATATAGAATGCCGGTGAAATATTTCACACAGCCGCCATCTTGTGGTTATGTAAACAATTGAACGAAGTTCGATGTCGGTGCATTACAACGTGTATAAACATATACTATACCTCGTTTTATTGTGTTTGGTTAGTTAAATCGCGAGAAACGTCTATTTAAAAGTCGCAAATTCGCTTGGCCGCCATGTTGCTTTTGTAGTTACCAGTTCTTCAAGAGTCATATAGGTGAACTTCTAGTAGTTCCCTTTATCACCGTAAATGAATCCAGTGTGATATCGCTAATAGTTTCGGAGATATTGAACGCTGGTGAAATATTTCGCACAGCCGCCATGTTGGATTGGTGAGACGTAACAAAATTTGAAGGGCACGGTCGAGGTCGCCCGGAATAGAGCTATGAACTTGCCGAGTTTCATTGAAATCGCTCCAGCCGTTTAGAATTTATTAGGGGGGGGGGGGGACACACACCTCACACACACACACACACACACACACACACACACACGGACAAAAGGTGATCTCATAAGCCTATTTTTTCAATACTGAAAATAGGCTAAAAAACTTGAAAAAGAAAATGGAAAAGAGTGGATTCTCAAACTCAAAGGCAGGTTCAACTTATTTCATAATTCTCTCCCCCTCATTAGAAGCTCCTTCTCCTAAGATACAGAGAGATATTTTATAAGTAATCTAGCAAACAGCTCCGGCTTCGCCCGGTATAATTAACGGTTTATCCAGCGTACGTTTAATAGGCGCACGTACGGCAGGTCCCAGACGAATTTCAGAAAATCCGAGGTGAACAGCGAAGCTCCAAACACATATACTCTTCTCTGAAGTCTCAACTCGACACGACTCGACAGTTTGATTATGGCAGAAGCTGGGGTGATAGGCTCATTCGCTAGCTCGTAAATTAAATTTCCACTGAATGGAGATTATTGGAAGAAATGTAAACGTACAAACACTGATAGTGGACGATGTATTGAAGATAGAGATATGCTGTCGTGGACTTCTCTGTAGAACAATTCTTACACTCATAGTTGTTGTTGTTGTTGTTGTTTGAGTCTTCAGCCGTTTGATGAGGCCTCCATGCCTCCCTGTCCTGAGCTAATCGTTTCATCTCTACATACCTACCACACCCTGCATCCGAGGCAATCTGTTGAACATATTCTAACATTGGTCTACCAATACAGTTCTTGTCCTCGACCCTTCCTTCCATAACTAAGCTTGCTATTCCTGGATGTCTTAGTTTGTGTCCTACGAACCTATCTCTTCTCTTCATTAGCAGTCGACAGAAACATCTCTCCTCTCCCACTCGTCTTAATACCCGTTCGTTTGTAACCCTATCTACCCATCTGATCTTCATCATTCTCCTGTAACACCACATTTCAAACACATCAGTTCTCCTCTTTTCTGCTGCACCAACAGTCCAAGTTTCACTTCCATAGAGCGCCACGCTCCAGACAAAGGCCTTCAAAAATGACATCCTAATACCTAAATCTATATTCGATGTCAACAGATTCCTTTTCTGTAGAAATGCTTTCCTTCCCTGAGCTAACCTACTTTTTATATCCTCTTTGCTTCGTCCATCACTGGTTATTTTGCTTCCTAAGTAACAGAAGTCTCCTACTTCCTTTAGTTTTTCACCTGCCAATTTGATGTCCAGAGGTTTCTGATTCATTTCGGCTGCATTCCAGTATTTTTGTTTTACATTTATTAATTTTCATCATGAATTCTTTCCTCAAGACGGAGTCCATACCATTCAAAAACTCATTTAAATCCTCAGGATTTTCGACCAAGATGACGATGCCATCAGCAAATCTCAAGAGTTGAAATTATTTCTCCGTGAATCTTCACTACAACTTTAAACGTTTCTGCAATTTCCTTCATTGCTTGTTCAATGTAAAGATTGAAAAGTACTCATAGTATATACAGTCTATATTTTAACGGTTTAACCAGCGTAAGCATAAAAGGCGCACGGACGGCAGGTTTTTCTTCGACTTGATTCACTGAAATCGTTACTGCTCGGCTCCCTTTGGTCATAAATGATTTGTTTCTATACAGAAACCTTTCTCGAGATATCCTCTACAGATTGGTGAAACCCGCATCAAAAGTCACCCAGAGGTTCTCTAGATTACCGATTACATCCAAGAATTGGGAACTTTGTTTTATACTACGTATGTGGAGACTAGCGCTAGCCTCCGTGGCTTAGGCGGCAGCACGCCGGCCTCTCACCGCTGGGTCCGTGGTTCAAATCCCGGTCACTCCATGTGAGATCTGTGCTGGACAAAACGGAGGCAGACAGGTTTTTCTCCGGGTACTCCGGTTTTCCCTGTCAAAATTTCATTCCAGCAACACTCTCCACTACCATTTCATTTCATCTGTCATTCATTTAATCATTGCCCCAGAGGAGTGCGACAGGCCTCGGCAGCCGGCACAATTCAAATCCTCGCCGCTAGATGGGGGCTTCATTCATTCCATTCCTGACCCGGTCGGAGACTGGAAGCAGTTTGTGGACTTTCATTTTCATGTGGAGACTAGCAATTACTCGCGATATCTGTCCGCATTGTATCATGTTTTACATTGCTATTCCCATGGATGTATAACGTTATTTTCGTATTTTAGGTGCTTGTCACTACCTGTTACAGAGCTTGAAGGAAAGTTGATTGGTTTTGGGGTAGATGACCCCGCTGTTCCACGCCATAACACAACAAAAACAAACAAAGGTTAATGAGACATCGTGAGCTGGCGTTGCCATAGTTGCAGCTGAACATTTTTCCATCTCTATATATATATAAAAATGAAAGTTTGTCTGTTTTTTCTGAATTTCCACGGAAATTTGCGATATTTGCGCGTTTCAGACTGTTTTGTGATGGATGCGCGCAAAAATATATTTTTTGTCTGTCTGTCTGTCTGTTTGTTTGTTTGTTTGTCTGTCTGTGGACAATTTTTTGTGTCCTTAAAACTCGAGAACGGCTGAGTGGATCAACGTAAAATTTGATACAGATATCCTTCAGAGGCACGACACCAATCATTGTTGTAACTCTTCTCCGTACCTTTCATAAAAGGGGCCCTACCCCCTTAAAAACATGCTGAAATAGGCGTAGAAGGGTGAAACAAAGCTCATTTTCAGCCCCTCAATGTGAGAAACGAAACTCGGGGGCCCTAAACGGACCCCGAAAACCACATTTTAAGGCCCTAAAACCAACAGTTTTTGAGATATTCCCAGAAAACTAATTTCACTTAATAAATTAATGAGAGAATGCATGCCGGTAACCATGGCAACTGGATCTCAGAGGTCCATCTATTTCTGTAAGACGCAATGCAATTCCATTTATTGCATTACTGTGAAGGTTTGCAAACGGCTATAAGGTTATAACTGATTCAAATTAAGCTGAAATATTCATCAATACATACAATGCGCTTAAGGGGTCAAGTAGCTTAAGGGTCAAGGGGTACTCTAGAATTTTTTCACGCGATTTACACTTGCTGGTGTGGTACGGAAGGTCTATTACATCCCTACTCTATTATATAAAAATGAATGTTTGTCTGTTTTTTTCTGCATTTCCACGGAAATTTGACATATTTGCCCGTTTCAGACTGTTTTGTGACAGATGTACGCAAACATATTTTTTTTGTCTGTCTGTCTGTCTGTTTGTCTGTGGACAATATTTTGTGTCCTTATAACTCGAGAACGGCTGAGTGGATTGACGTAAAATATGGTGCAGATATCCATCAGAGGCACGACACTAATCATTGATGTAACTCTTCTCCGTACCTCTCATAACAGGGTGCCTCCCCCTTAAAATACAAGCTGAAATAAGCGTAGAAGGGTGAGACAAAGCTCATTTTCAGCCCCTCAATGTGAGAAACGAAACTCGGGGGCCCTAAAATAACCCCGAAAACCACATTTAAGGCCCTAAAACCAACATTTTTCGAGATATTCCCAAAAAACTAATTTCACTTAATAAATTAATGAAGGAATGCATGCCGGTAACCATGGCAACTGGATCTCAGAGGTCCATCTATTTCTGTAAGACGCAATGCAATTCCATTTATTAGCCTACTTTCCACATTTTGCAAAAATGAGGAAAAAGTATACTTATGAGATCGGGCAAATGTGTGTCTGTCTGTCTGTCTGTCCTTCTGTCTGTCTGGCTGTGAGTGTGGCCTCCCCCCCCCCTAACAACTCCTAAACGGCTGCAGCAATCGAAACAAAATTTGGTAGGAGTAAAGATCTATACCTGAATATCTCACGCCCATATTTGAAAATGATGTCAGGGGTACCAACTGCTGAAAAATCGCAATTGAAATTTGAGCTCCATGTTGGATATCTTGGAAGGTATGAATAGGAGCTATTTCAAAATTGGCACACGTATAGATAATAATATTGCAGTTTAATTTCCAGGAGGTCATACATCGCAGTGTTGCCAAAATGAATATACGCCTTCTGATAGGTCCATATTTTAAAATGCATATAACTTCTACACTATCAATTGGATTTCAACCAAATTTCGTATGTGCTATGTGTACATAAACAGACATGACTGAACGTATTATTAAGATCCACCAGGGCTGCCAACTGTTAATAAATGCTCTCAATTTATTTTATCCAAATACCAATATATCAGAAAGTATGCCAGCCGACAGCTTTAAACTATGCACACGTATAGTACCTGACATTCTGTATTAATTTGGAGAAACTTATACGTCAGTGCTACCAACATGATTCTAAGCCTGCTGAGAGGTCCAACTTTAAATACATGTAACTTCTATACTATCATTTGGATTTCAACCAAATTTCGTGTGTGCTATGTGTACCATAACAGATATGTATATGCTGATTCTTAAGAGTAACCAGGGCTGCCAACTGTTAGTAAATACTGTCTCTATTTTTGTTACCCTAATATCAATATATCAGAAAGTATGCAAGCCAATAGCTCTAAACGTTGCACACGTATAGTACCTGGCATTCTAGATTAATTTGGAGTAACTAATATACGTCAGTGCTGCCAACATGATTCTAAGCCTGCTGATAGATCCCATTTTAAAATGCATGTAACTTCTATACTAACTAATGGATTTTATTCAAAATTGACACAACAATATATCATATTATTTCAGATTATTCCTGACCAATACATGTATGTCATTGTTGCCAACATGATTTTACGCGCGCTGTTAGATCCAATGTTTAACTGCATGTAACGTCCATGCTATCCATTGGACTTCAACCAAATGCTGTATTCTGAACCTTAAGAGATGGAACTAAGAATATATTCAGTCACCAGGGCTGCCAACTGTAGTTCTCTATTAGGCTACGGTATGCCAGGTATACAGTATTTCGAACTAATTAGAAATTTCGATATTACCAACTTAATTTTGTCATTATTCTAGATAGATACGTATAGATTAATCATTGGCATAGATCTTAAATTTTAAGAAAAGTAGGCTCTTTAGTTCGTTACGGAACTTCTTGTTATATTACTGTGAAGGTTTTCAAACGACAATAAGGTTATAATGGATCCAAATTATGCTGAAATATTCATCAATACATATAATGCGCTTAAGGGGTCAAGGGGTACTCTAGATTTTTTTAACGCGATTTACACGTGCGGGTATGTTACGGAAGGTAAATTATATCCCTATTCCTATATTGTTATATTATTATTATTACTATTATTTTAATTATTATCATTATTATGGCGTACAACGACGAGTCAAACTAATTTTCAAACCCTTGGTGTCAGAAACAAAACTCGGGGCCCCTCAAGAGCCGAAAAGGGTCCCCGAAAACTATATTTTAAGGCTCTAAAACCAACAGTTTCTTAGATATTCCCAGAAAACTAATTTCATTTAATAAACTAAAGAAGGAATGCAAGCCTCTAACCATGACAAAAGTATCTCAAGAGGTGGCATCCAACTTTCCATCTATTTCTGGAATAAGTAATGCTACTCCATTTATTACATTTCTGTGAAAGGTTGCAAATGGCTATAAGGTTATCACGGAACCAACTAAAACTGTAAAATTCATCAATGCGCTTAAGGGGTTCAAGGAGTACCCTAGATTTTTTTCACACGACTTACACGGGCGATATGTCGTACAGAAGGTCTATTATATCTCCAAACAGCAACATTATTTTCAAAAATTCCTGATTTGAAATAGTAGACTGTTTTTTGCTGATTTTAGGAATTTGGGCCATTGGAGGCTAAAGAAAACTGAATTTTCATGCACCACAAGCATTTATAATTTATAAAAGGGGTCTTCCTGTAGTTGGGCACTTGACACAACGGTTAGGGTCAGTTTGTATGTGACGTGTATTGCGATTCGTCTACGAGGTTTTCAATTTTTTTTCACGCCAGGAAGAACACGTTAGGTAAATTTAATTTGAGAGCACATTTTAGCTAATCATTTTTCTTTGCCAACAAACAGTTTCCAAGCCCCTAAACATTGCAACAGTAGATCAATTGGTAACATCTGGTTATTAATACCGAAGACCGTTCGAAGAATGGGTACTTCTGCTAGTTCGTTTATAAGAGCAGTCACATTTTTTTGAAAATCATAAAATATAGGGCTTTAAAATGCGGCGAAGGACGTAAAATGAGAGATATGTCCGAACCTTTTACGTTGTTGTTTGAGTCTTCAGTCGCCTGACTGGTTTGATGCAACTCCACGCCTCCTTGTCTTGATCTAATCCTTTCATCTCTAGCTAGCACACCTTACATCCGAAGCAATTTGTTTAACATATTCTAATTTTGATCTACCCCTAGAGTTCTTGTCCTCGACCCTTCCTTCCATTGCTAAGTTGGCTATTTGCTATTCTCTAGCAGTCACTAGAAACATCTCTTCTCTCCCACTGGCCTTCATACCACTTCATTTGTTACTCTATCTACCCATCCGATCTTCATCACTCTCCTGTATCACCACCTTTCTAGCGCCTCTTTTGTCCTCTTTTCTGCTGCCCCTACAGTCAAGGTTTCACTTCCATAGAGTTGTCAGGCTCCAGACAAAGGCTTTCAAACCTGACTTTCTAATACCCAAATCTATATTCTATATAAATGTCGACACATTTATTTTCTGTAGAAATACTTTCCTAGCCTGAGTCAACCTAGTTTTTATCATTTCAAACGATGTTGTCGACTTCATCGTTATGCTTTGGTCTACCGTAATGCATTATGGTTACGGCTTGTATGACGTCATGATGTTGTTCAGTGCATATGCACCGAGTCTGAGTTTACTCCTGGAGTCTGGCGTTATGCGTTACGGAGACGGCGAGTGCGTGACGTCATGCAGGTGAGTGCACGTCCCGCTCTCAGTTCCCCGCGCGGGAAGCGTAAGTTAAAGGGTAATGGAGTCTGTTGAGTCTGAGTTTACTCCTGGGGTCTGGCGTTATGCGATACGGAGACGGCGAGTGCGTGGCGTCATGCAGCAGAGTGCACCTCCCGCTATCCGTTCCCCACGCGGGAAGCCTAAGTTAATGGGTAATGGCGTCTGTTGAAAGAGTCCTGGGGCTTCGAGCGAAGCGAGAGGCCTTCCTGAGCCTTTATAATATGTGTAGCATTTGTAGCATGCGTCATTAGAAATGATATAAAGTCTTGTCTCTCACACTGACTGTATCTCCTATATCGTCTTTGCTTCGTCCATCACTGGTTATTTTGATTCCTGAGTAGCAGTCTCCTTCTTCCTTTAGCTTTTCACCTCACTATTCGACGCCCATAGGGGTTTCTGATTTCCAATATTTGTTTTACATTTATTGATTTTTGTCATGATTTCTTTCCTCAAAACGGAGTCCATGTCATTTATTTTAGAACTCAAAGGTTCATTCTGGTTATGTATTGATAAACTAATTGAGTAATAAATATGTTAAAAGTTCCGCCTAATCAATCCCTCCCCATATTATACTGCTAAGGTCCCATTCCAGTTTTGTACCGAAAATAAGGCCCCATTAACACCAACCTACACATATGGGGTACCTACCTACAGGTTCAGCATAACCCAATGCGTAAACGAAACGCACTCACTACTCTTTAAATGCCTCACAATTAAATAAATACCTTAAAACATGTATATTTACAATGAAATAATGAAAGACTGCAACACGGTAACCATGGTAACAGAATCTCACAGGTCCATCTATTTCTGTAAGACGCAATGCAATTCAAATTATTATATTACTGTGAAAGTTTCCAGACGGTTATAAGGTTATCACTGAACCAAGTTAAGCTGTAAAATTCATCAATACATACAGTATAATGCGCTTAAGGTGGTCAAGGGGCACTCATTTTCACGCAATTTTCACGTGTGAGTGTGGAACGAAAGGTCTTTATCACTCGACTATAAAGGGTCTCCGAAAACCACATTTAAAGGCATTTAAATTAACAGTGTCTGTGATATTCCCAGAAAACTAACTTCGCTCTGATATACCTATGAAGGAATGATAAACCCCTAACCACTGCATCAGTAGCTGAATTGATAAAGTATGATTATTCATACCAAGGATAAATCAGTAATAGCATTCGTGATTGAGATTTTGCGAAGCCACGACGAGTAATGCTAGTACTTATTATTAAATAAAGATCACTGTGTGGTCATTGGTGGGAAATGTTTCAAGGCCTATTTATTTTTGGCCCCTCCATCAGCCGATATGAATTAATAAAATGTCAAAGACACAAGAAATGTATCCTCTCTCTATTTATTCGTTTAGTCGATTCCGACTCTCCGTGACCCCATGTACTAAACTAAGCTAATTTATTCTGTCCTGCACTGCCACCCGAAGATTTTCCAAGCTGGAATTTAGTGCTTCTGTGATGCGATCCATTCATCTCATTCTTTGCCTCCCTCTGCTCCTTGTTCCTTCTATCTTCCCCAGCATTAAGGTATTCTATAATGAATTATGACTTCTCATGATGTGTCCAAAGTAGCTGAGTTTTTGTTTCAGGATTAAGCCCTCCAAGGAACACTCTGGTTTAATATGCTGTAAAACTGATTTATTTGTTCTATTCGTAGTCCATGGAACTCTGAGAACACTAAAAACCTTATATGGTGTACCATAAAGAAGGATGGAAATTGAACCCCTAAATCAACACAATATGATGTGGAAAAACGTGGCTAGTATAAACTAGGAAATACTTTCAAAATTGTAAACCTGTGTAGTTCAAGCCTTCAGAAGTGTTCATCGACGATAAACATTTATGAAAATAAACACACGCTTCACTGTGGTTAACAGATGTTAATAATAACAATATGATAATAATATCGTATGGACTCGGGTGCCGGGTGCAAGCTTTGTAATTTGACACCCAGAGGGTAGCATGCATGTCGTATTTCGTTGTTCCTTGAAACACTATGAAAGTCAAGGAGGTTAGATATCTAAGTTTCTTGAACACTATAGCACTTTCTAGTAGAGAAACGAGGAACGTTGTGTTGGCGGAAATTCCCGAGATTAATTTTGCCATTATGAACACGGCCTACTGAATTCAAATGGGTTCTTTGACATGCCAACATCGTATGACATGCGTATCGTATTTTTGCCGCCTTTCAAAAATCACTTACTACGGCCAGGAGCGAACCTGCAATCTTGAGTTAGTAGACCGACACGCTATCCACTCACCCACCGTGGCAAGCTAACAGATGTTAATGAAACCTAATTTCAATACTTCACCAGTTTTTTTAATTTTTTTAGCGTATGGCTTTTAGTGCCGGGAGTGTCCGAGGACATGTTCCGCTCGCCAGAGTTTTGTAGCTGCTTCTATGCGGACACCCATTAGGTGAGCTACAAGTACCGTCGCGTGTGGAGTGTTGTCAGTGGCGGAAAGTGTTAATGTAAGGACGAGGAATAGGAAAGTAGCGGCTGTAGCATATAGTTAGGGACCAATCCCGGCATTTGCCTGAAAGGAAGATGGGAAACCACAGAAAACCATCTTCAAGGTTGCCCGCGGTAGTATTCGAACCTCCTCGTCTCCCGGATATGAGCGACTGCCTGCAGCCACGCCGTAGCGCCCACGACTAACTCACCCGGTACTTCACCAGTGATGTAGACGTATACAATCAATGAAGTCAATTACGTTGAAATACGTCTGCATCACTGGTGAAGTATTGAAATTAGGTTTCATTAACATCTGTTGACTCAGTGAAGCGTGTGACTATTTTCTTAAATTTGTCTCGTCGATGAACACTTCTGAAGATTTGAACTACACAGTTTTACCATTTTGAAAGTGTTTCCTAGTTTATACTAGCCACGTTTTTTCCACGTGATATTGTGTTGATTTAGGCGTTCAAATTCCCATCCTTCTTTATGGTGCACCATATAAGGTTCAATAGCAAGGGACTTCTTAGTGTTACACTATACATTTCTTTGACATTTATTAATTCATATCGGCCGATGAAGGGACCAAAAATAATTAGACATTGAAACATGTCCCACCAATGACCACACAGTGGTCTTTATTTGATAATAAGTATTGATTAGGCCAATTGGTTCACAGATTTCTGCTGATAGTGACTGCAGCCATGAAATCAAAAGACGATTGCTACTTGATATATTATTATACAGTATTCTGCCTAATGGCAGGTCCATGTCTTCGTACAGAGAATTTCTGATGTCAATGTTCCCGGTCTTCAGCTTCTCCCTTCAGTCTGGTATAACTCCTTCCATCTTTCATGTCATCCAGATGTTGAATTCTTCTTCTTCCCCTTCCTGTCGTTCCTTTGATCTTCCCTTCAATGACGTTGTGCATGAGCCCCTCATGTCTAAGTATGTGCCCGATCCAGTTGGTCTTCCTCTGAAGAATTGTATTCAGAAAAGTTTTCTTCTCACCTACTCTTCTCAGTACAGCATCGTTTGTCACCCGATCTGTCCACTTGATCTTCTCTATTCCCTTCCAGCACCACATTTCAATACTTTCTCCACGCACAAAAGGCACTGAAGCGACGCCACCTAGCAGAAGACTCTGATCAGCTGCTCGCGGGTAATGTTTACAACTGTTAAGTATTTTCTTTCCCTTTTTCTCATTGTCCACGTCACTGCCCCGTACAGTGCAATGCTCCAGATGTAACACTACACCAATTTCTTCCTTAGTTCTAAACTCAACTTGCTGGTGAGCAGAGTCCTCTTCTTGTTGAATGCGGCTTTGGCCATGGCGATTCTGGCACGAATTTAATTTGAGCACTGGGCATCTTTTGTCAGCAAGCTTCCCAAGTACTTGAACTGCTACTTGGTAGACAGGCATTTTCAAATCTGGACAATATCTTAAGGGACACTGGGACTGAAATTTTCAAATTCTATATAAACTGAGGTACAGCTTTGAAATTTTATATGCTTATGAATAGTCATATTATAAACTACTGTGGGAAACTTGAGCATTTCGTCACTCCTGTGGGGGTCCGGGCGGAGACACCAAGAGCCCGCCGATGAGCCTAGCTTGGTGTCCTAGGCGAAACCCCACACAAGACACGGCACAAACCTAGAAGAATTGCTGAGTTTTAATTCACCGGCCGTGAAAGCCAATATACCATCTTTTTGGAAGCCTTCATAGGGAGGTTAAGGCTGCTTGAGCTTTTAGTTCTCGTAGTCAAGTGGTGCAGTTGCACCTTATATAAAGGGAGGTGGCGCGCAGTTCGTCACTCCTGTGGGGGTCCGGGCGGGGACACCAAGAGCCCGCCGATGAGCCTAGCTTGGTGTCCTAGGCGAAACCCCACACAAGACACGGCACAAACCTAGAAGAATTGCTGAGTTTTAATTCACCGGCCGTGAAAGCCAATATACCATCTTTTTGAGCATTGTAAGTTGATTAGTTCTTCAGATGTTGTACATTTATTGTGCTAATTATTCAAGTTTTATAAAGGTCAGCCGCGTCAAAAAAAATCAAGATAGAGTAACTTTTAGGTAATATTCTATTGCACAAAAACAATTGGAAGAAACCTACGGATCCGATTTTGAATTGATTTAATGAGTGTCAAGATTTTTTTTTTCATATCCAAGTTTTTTTCTCCAAAAAATCTTGAATTTTTCCAGTTTGATTTTTTTTTGCAGCCAGACCAAAAGTGCAATCTAAAAATCGATCCGAAGGTTTATAGTCATTGCAATGAAGGTAATAAATGCCCATTTTGAAAGCAATACCATAAGATTTATGACGCGAGTAACATTTTGAATGCCTGAAAAAGTGAATCAGAGAAAACAGCAATTTTCTAAAATGATGCAAAATTTACAAGGTTTCAGCTTACCAAGGACATTAGGACTGTCCTGCAGCATAGGTGACACCCTCCTTCTGTTTTGCAGCCTCCGCCTTCATTTCTGTCAGTTTCACCTTCCATCGACATGACTTTCGCTTCTCCAATTATGACCGCGGACTTACATACTTCCTGCGACTGTCACATCTTTCAAGTGTTTGTGCTGGGACATGAGATACTGAAGTTTGTCTTATTCCTGATTTCAACTCTCTTGTTGCACTACACCCCATGTTGAATTCTGCTACAGAATTACAAACAGCAATTTCAAGTCTCTTCCCTGAAATAAAAATCTCTTTTGGGCACTTCCTCCAGAGAACAGAATGCAGAGACTAATTCTGATTTTCAGTAGCACCCCGGATGCATCTGGATAGTAGCTCATCTGACACCAGCCTTTGATAAACAGGCATAATCTTGACAAATAAGGGTTCTTAAAGCTTTACAGCCATTTTGTCATGACCCTGTGGTGTTTAACCTGCTGCGATACTTCGATTGTAGAAGCACCAAGACTCAGAACCTTCAGGACACTTACTGTGCTGGGGCGTTTAAAGGACACAACATGCATTTTAAATCTACGCTTTAAAAATGGCGGAATTCGGATAAAAACACTGCTATCTGATCCGCAGGGGATAGGGGTGTATTAATATGAAAAAAAAAAACGAAAATCTATATTTTTCACATATTTCACTAAAATTTCAGTCCCAGTGTCCCTTAAGGAGTAGAGACATAACATTAACAACAAAGATCCGTATAGTAAGGGCTATGGTTTTTCCAGTTGTTATGTATGGATGTGAGACCTGGACAATAAGAAAAGCTGAACGCCGTAGAATAGATTCCTTCGAATTATGGTGTTGGAGAAAAGTTCTTAAGAGTTCCATGGACTGCGAAGAGAACAAATAAGTCAGTTGTACAGCAAATTAAACCAGAGTGTTCCTTGGAGGGCTTAATCCTGAAACAAAAAGTGACAGTCTGAAAGACTAGACTTTGTATCATTTTAAATGCTACAAATGCTGAAAAATGCTAGAAAGGATGGAGGCTTCTCGCTTCGCTTGAAGCCACAGACTCTTGACATATTAGAAAAGTATCTGCATAATACTTATCTTGCTTTATAATACTTTACCTTATTTCAAATTACTCGCGAACGGCAAGTGCAAACCAAGGGCAAAGCAAGGTCAAGTGCGCGGAATGCCGTCACGTTCACCAGAGCACGCGGGGACGTGTCCCTTCCATCCAGTATAAAAACACTTATATTGGGCGATGTATTGAAGATAGAGATATGCTCTCGCAGACTTTTTGTAGAACTTTCCATGCTGACCAATTCTTACGCTCATAGTATATTGATATGTTTAACGGTTTGCCCAGCGTAAGCTTAAAAAGCGCACGGACGCCAAGTTTGTTTTGGACTTTTTCACTGAAATCGTTACTGCTTGGCTTCCTTTCATCATACATAAATTATTTTCTACAGAATCTTTCCTCGAGATATCCTTTACAGAATGGTGAAAACCGCATCAAAATCCATCCAGTGGTTCTCGAGATTACCCGTGTCATCCAAGAATCGGGGATTTTAGTCTTATACTAACGAAGTAGAGATTGTCGGGGAACACATGCACCAAACGGTACTATGACGCCACACACCTCAGTGCATCTGGGTACATTTCGTCCCGTCACCGTAACGTAACGCCAGACCCCAGCGTAACGACGAAGTCTACAAGACCATTTAAAATGATAAAACTGAGCTACTTTGGAAACATCATGAGAAGGAAGGAAGGAAGATTGTAGTTTTACTTGACCGTGAATCTTGTGATTATGAGCCACGGGACCTCCTTTTTACGTGGAATCCGAACCACAGGACATGGCATTTCAATTCAAAAATCTCACATGCATTGACCGGGAATCGAACCCGGACCGCCTTGGTGAAAGGCATACAGCTAGACCGCTGAGCCACCACGCCCCCATCATGGGAAGACATAATTCATTAGAGAAGACCTTAATGCTGGGAAAGATAGAAAGCACAAGGAGAAGAGGAAGGCAAAGAATGAGATGGAAGGATGGCATCACACAAGCACTAAATTCCAGCTTGGAAAATCTTCGGGACTCAGTGCAGGACAGAAGAAATTGGCGTAGTTTAGTACACGGTGTCGTGGTGAGTCGGAATCGACTAAACGAATAGAGAGAGAGATTGATTAGGCGGAACTTTCAACCTATTTATTACTCAAGGAGTCCATATCATTTAAAAACTCCTTCTAATCCTCTGGTGAATCGGCTAGCTATAATTCCTCGTCCTCTTTCTTTCACTGAAACCACGCATATTGCTAATGTGTGTAGAGCATTTCCAGTGGTGGTCATAAATCATCTCTGTCTGAAGCTGATTTCCAAGCCAGACCAACTGCTGCCATTGCAGTCACTGCAAGGCGAGGGTATCTTAATGGCTCTTTACAAAGTCAACACCTTGCCCTGACGTGAGCACTTACATTAACTTTTTGACGGGGCGGGAGAGGTTGTGGTGTGGCTTGGAGCAAACATCGTGCAAACTAATTTCCAACTGCGGTGGCTACAGTATGGACAAGAAATTGTGTATTTGATTTATAGGCCAACATCAGGGAAGGCCTAATACAACTCCATGTTGCTAAGTTTGGTCATCAGTAATTTTACATAACCGCAGAGTTCTAGGCTTGCGGGTGGGACACTATAGCACGGCAAATGTACACTGCTGGCCAAAGAAAAGCGTAACACTTAGATATCTTCAAGGAATGAACACGAAATTATTTTTCCTTGCATTAGCTTGAAACTTAAAAAAGTGTTCGACACATGACACTTTATTAGACAGAATAGTACAGTAGTTAGTAAATAAATTATATTTGTATTTATTTTCAATTAATTCTTTTACCGTAATTATACTTATTATTAATTTTAATTTTTGTTTTCTTTGGCATTTTAATGCTCATAATTACTTTTATGTTCGACCCTGACTATTATATGTCTGAAAACTGTATCATAATGATGGTCATTACAACACTATTTTCCATTATGAAACAGTTTCTCCCAGCAATCAGAGCTCAAGAAACAGTTGTTTGACCAATTAGATAAGGATACCTTCTCGCATGCGCTCAAAATTCAACATGTCTAATACATTACCGAAAGTGCACCGTCCATATGTTCGCGTAAATAAACTGGTGAATATGAGACAAGAAATAGCACTGTACCTTAATATCCCCAATTCCAATTTCTACACAGCGCGTTGTTTTCAAACGACTTCGGTGACAGTTTAACTGAATACTGGTGCACAATCTTCACATATGGCATTGAAGCACACAGAGCGCATGCGTCGGTCGGCCAGAGAGCTTGGAAAACAGAGATATCCTACCCAGCGCAGCACCCGATCACAAAATTCTAGTGACTGAACAGATATTTATGAATATTTATGTTAAAACATATAACAAAGTTATAATTATCGTCGAACATTAACAGTCGTATGCAACTCGCCTATAATGGTAATTAAGACGCTCGTATGGAAATTATAAAACTCGCATACGCTTGTTCTATAAACATACTCGTGTCTTAATTAATGCCATTATAGGCTCGTTGCATAATGTACTATTATATTACCGCCTGAATCAATACCGTACTTTAATGAAAACATTATTAACAAAGTTGTTCTTGGTCCATGTTTCAGGGACTAATGAAAATTTTTGTTCCCTTCATCAGCCAAATATGAAAGCATTAAAATAATGAAATTATGATAAAGCATAGCACGAAACTATCAATGGTCATTGAACCTAATATGGTGCACCATATACAGTATATAGGTTGTTGATATAATTAAGGTAAAGATCAAAATAGAGTACCGTAGTTGTTGACAGTGTGACATGTGCGAAGATAGTATGCGGTTTGCAAATGTTATTGTAACGTGCCACCCCTTGTGGCACTTTCGTTAACTGGATTTCGGTGGGTAGAAGCACAACACAATGGTCCTTTTAAGGAAATAGTAGTTTTATTGCAGGTCTTAGCAAGTTACAGTTCACCACACAATAAACAGATATAAGCAATTAGCTGTCTTACAGAAGCTGCCTCTATGGAGCTCGACTCACCCTTTCACTCAGTTATGCAGTTAAGCCTACCGTAATGAGGTCCGTGTCCTCGGCTGGAAGTAACGGCACTCTCCCTCAAGTAAACAAGCCACACTCACTTGTTCCGAATGTACTGTATACTGTCTCGCCGTCTGCAGGCTAGGAAAACAGTCCACTGCGTTTCGCAATCCACACAGCACTTCACCGCATGCAATAGCCTCACTTGGGTTTCACACGTCACGTCACCAACTATTGTCGCACTCGCTCAAAAACGCTGTCCGTCCCTTGCTGGTGAGGCCGCTTTATATAGTGAGGCTGGTGACTCGATGGATGTTTCTAGAATTGACCAGGGTTCACACCTTCTCGAGAATTCCAACACCAGTAGGGCCACGAATATTCGAGACGGTCTCTTTTGTACTACCTGTCTTCAATGTTGCGCAAATCGCTGGTAACACACGGTCAGGATAGCCTGGGGCGGACTGAGTCACGCGCGGGGCGACGAAGCTGTCTAGCATTCGTAACATTATTGAAGAAGCATGAAGCAACCAGTAGTCGGTGCATTCATAGTTCCGCTTGAAGCAATGGTCAATAGCTGAAGATGACTAACTTGGAATTATAATACAATACAATAATATAATATTAAACATGAACAAACCTTGTCCTCAATGGAGATGCGTATGCTACGATGGTCCTTGGGAAATACACGGCTGGATCATATTAAGAACGAAGACGTCCGCAATACTCTTGGAAATGCCCCTATTCCAGCCAAAATGAGGGAGACTCGGTTGCGTTGGTACAGGCATGTAGCCCGAGCAAATACAGAGTCCATTGTAGGCAAGTCACTTGCTCTCGAGCCTGATGGACAAAGACCTCCAGGACGACCAAAAAGGCGTTGGATGGATACCCTACACGATGATTGCGCATCGTAAGTCTTCGTCCTATAGATGCAGCAAACCACAACAAGGCGGCTTCGGTGGCGTAGTCGGTAGCATGCTGAGCTTCTATGCCCAAGATAGCGGGTTCAAACCCGGCCGAAGTCGTGGGATTTTTTAAGAGCGTTAAAAATCCCTCAGTATGCCTTCCTTCGGAGGGGAAGTAAAGCCGGCGGTCCCATGTCATAGATTTATGGCATGTTAAAGAACTTTCCACTAATTACAACTGTGTGAAGCTAAATTATATAGGTTAAGAATGTAAACAACGCTCTTATTTTCCTACGTTCGTTGCCGAGAGCCGAATGCGGTGGCGTCTGGTAGCTAAGTTCTGAACCAGTAGTCGTTGACGGTGGCGTTTGGCGCAAAAGTAGGAACTATTTGAAAAATTCAAAAGTCTGCAGTCCTTTCTTGAATTACAAAACAGATAACACACAGTAATACAGTCATCACAATTAACACCG
Organism: Meconema thalassinum; assembly: GCA_946902985.2. NCBI lineage: Eukaryota > Metazoa > Arthropoda > Insecta > Orthoptera > Tettigoniidae > Meconema > Meconema thalassinum. The sequence goes on from OX336401.1 coordinate 139,576,874, forward strand.
GTTATCAGACATATTCTACACACACCCAAAGTACACGGGGCTACATGACCGCGTTGTCGCAGCCCCTAAACTTAAGAACCAACCAACCAAACCGCAACAAATGGAGAACAAGGTGCAGAGTGGCGGACCCCAATATAAAATTGGGAATAACGCCAGGAAGAAGGAGAAGCAGAAGGAGAAGAAGACAATAATACAATATGAAACATTATTAAACAATTAAAATAGTAAACAATTAAAATTAAAAAGTAAAGAAATTTTAAAAATACATTATTTTAATTACCTTTTTATATTTTTTCCTTTTTTTTTAATTTTACTTGTTTTATTAAAACATTTATGTAGCACCCTAGGTCAAGGAGATAATCTAATAACATTTGGTTTACAGAAACATTAACACTTCTACAAGAATTAGTTGAAATATGAGCGAAAGGTTCAACCATCTGCATCTTTGGCAATATAAATTGTCCTTTTGGTTGGTGGTTAATAAACTCCCCTTTAACCTATAAAGAGTAAAGGGGGTACACACAGCGTAAGGAGCCAAAACAATACCAACATTTCCAAGGAAACACACGCATCTTGCTGTGAGAAATAAAATTTAAAACCCTCTTAGTGCCAAGCCATTTTCTATGGTCATGCAGACTATTAGAAAAAAAATCATAAATACCACATTTCCAACGATAGAATCATTATTTTTGCTTTGCATTATAACCAATACCTCATTCTTTCATACATTATGTTCGTGAAAGTAAATACGGGATCTTAACCTTTTTAATTGAGGTTATTCTTATAATTGGTCAATTTTTCAAATTTGTTTGGGAAAAAATCAGTTTTGAGCCTAAATTAAGGACACCTAAGAGCCATATTCGAAGAAACACTATGTTTCCAGCTGTAGAAAGTCCTTAGATACATCTGTAGGCAGAAAACTTCAAAAAAAAAAAAAAAAAACCAACTGCATCTCAATTTTGGCGGGAACGCGCGTGATTGCGGGAGTGCTAAGGGAGGGCGTGAATTTAAACTCAAACCTATCGCCTAACGGACTTCGAAGGAAAAAAGTAAATACTGCACGGGAAAGCTTGAAACCTCACCTTTCCAACAGTATGAAATAATCACGGATGTATGCCTACAGAAATCTACAAATATAAGATAAACAGCGCGCCGATTGAATCGGCTTTGGCACTTTAGGCGCGAGCAGCGAGAGCCAATCTGATCGGCGTGTGGCACTGAGAGTGTATAGTAGTAAAGTTTAAAATTTTCAAAATTCAAATCGTGCTTCCATTTACTTATGCCGTGCTCCTATCAATCTGTCGATCTCCCTTGGTCAACTCTTGTTCTCTTCCGACCCCGACGATTATTATTTATTTATCGTATGGCTGTTAATGCCGGGAGTGTCCAAGGACATGTTCGGCTCGCCTGAGTCTGTAGCTGCTTCCAGCGGACACCCTAAAGGGTGAGCTACAAATTCCGTTCAATTTCAAGTAGTTCCAACTTTCGCCACCAGATATCAATGATACCTAGTGGTCACTGGCGTCGGAGCGGATATTTTATTGGGGGTGCAAGATTTACTCGACCCAGCCTTTTTTTTTATTTTTTCGCGAAGTCGGTGGCGACGAATGGCTTGAAAAATTACAACGAAAGAACTACTTTCATTTCGTAAATATTTTGGGTATGAACTAATTCACTAAAAGATGCAATGAAAAAAGCAAAATATGTTTATTTGTTAAATAGAACTCAAGACGGTATTAGGGTATCAGAGGCCTAGGGTGACTTTCACTTTCCCACCTTAATGGACCGTTGTCTAATATTTCCTGATACCCTCATTTTTCCAGGGTCAGACCTCTTGCTTTTCTTTTCATTGTATCTTCTGTCTTCTGCTCAATGCCTTCAAGGGGGCAGGGTGTGTGTAGTCCCACCACTGAGTCCGACAATGATTCCCCATACTTGGCAGTCGTGGTGTGCGATTAAACATGGTCATATGAACGCACCAGCTCATGACGTTCATGGATAAACAAGCCTTGGAATAGCCAAGGAAGAAAATGGAAGCCAGCGTAAACACTAGTGCTGTTATATAATCGTCCCACTCCTTCAACAAGGATGATTGATGGTGCAGTGAACAGTATGTTGGTGTCAACATATTTTAATATGAAAACTCAACACACAACTTTACAACGCTGGTGAAAAATGAAAGCAGAACTGCACGTCACATGACTGCGTTATTAATGGAGTGAGGATATTGATACAATTACAAGTTAGTTTCAAATACATTATATTACCACTCTTCATAATGTTTGACCTTTCGAATGTAATGCCACTGCTTTTAAAGGGGTCTTAAATTAGGTAGAGGAGGTTGGTCAAGAAAATAATGAAACAGAGAAACCTCTCTAAAAGACCACCCCTATTAAAAAGACCACCCCTCTTAAAGACCTATTTTTCTTGGAACCGATTTAAAACCTCATAAGGTTAATGCATTTGTTACCTCTATTTAAGGACCACCCCTCTCCCCGACCAAAGACCAGGCATTTTCTCAGTATGACCTCTTTCAGAAGACCACTTCTCGTCTGCCTTCCCATTGGAGATGGTGATGAGGGTGATGATGTAAACAATGATTCTGTTGGCACTGAACTGCATCAGCATACAATGTTATTAAAAAAAAGTGGTATGTGACGTATAAACAAGTAGTTCCGTGAAGAACTACACAGCCTATTTTCATATATCCTACTTATGTTAATTGCCACTATCAACATACACAATTTCAGTTTGATTGCTGTAATAGATTCGTAGATATTGAGAACCGACTAAATATTTCGGATGGTCGCCATGTTGGATTTTATATATGTAGGTCCTAGAGTTATGTACTGTTACATGCAGATTATTTTGAACGTGTAGTATTCAAACTTCAATCGCATAATTAGGACACAAGAAAAAACAAGGAGATTTAAAAAATGTTCACAGCTGCCATCTTGAGGTTATGGAAACAATTGAAATAAATTAGATGCCTGTGGATTAACATTCGGATAAAGATCTACTGTACCAAGTTTCACTGCACGCGGATGGTTAAATTACGAGAAACGTCCATGTGAATATTTATAATTCGCGTCACCGCCATGTTGGATTTGTGATCACCAGGTTATTTAAAGTCCTATAGGTGAACTTAAGTTCATAGCCCCTATGAACATAAAAAAATGTATTTTGATTGCTAAAATAGATTCGTAGATATTCAGTATCGTCTAAATATTTCGGATGGTCGCCATATTGGATTGTTATATGTATAGGCCATAGAGTCATGTACCATTAAAGGAAAATTATTGCGTAGGTTCATTATTCAAACTTTCACTTCGATCGCACGACTATATCACAAGAAATAAAAACATAATTTTAAAATTCGCACTGCCGCCATCTTGAGGTTATGTAAACAATTGAACAAAATTAGATACCAGTGGATTACAAAGTGTATAAATATTTCTTGTACCAGGTTTCAGTGCGCTTGGAACATTAAATCGCGAGAAAGGTCTATTTAAAATTTTCAAATTCGCTTGGCCGCCATGTTCGTTTTGTAGTTAACCGGTTTTTGAAAATCTTATAGATGGACTTCCAGTAGTGCCCTTTATCTCCGTACAAAATTTTAGGGAGATAACGCTAATAGTTTCAGAGATATAGAATGCCGGTGAAATATTTCGCACATCCGCCATCTTGTGATTATGAAAACAATTGAACGAAGTTAGATGTCGGTGCATTACAATGTATATAAACATATACTGTACCAAGTTTCATTGCGTTTGGTTGGTCAAATCGCGAGAAACGTCTATTTAAAAGTCGCAAATTCGCTTGGCCGCCATGTTGGTTTTGTAGTTACCAGGTTTTCAAAAGTCACATAAGTGAACTTATGGTAGTTCCCTCTATCACCATAGAAAATGTCAGGGTAATATCGGTAATAGTTTCGGAGATATTGAATGCTGATGAAATATTTCGCACAGCCGCCATGTTGGATTGGTGAGTAACAAAATTTGAAGGGCACGGTCGAGGTCGCCGGGAATAGTGCTATGAACTTTCCGAGTTTCATTGAAATCGCTCCTGCCGTTTAGATTTTATTAGGGGGGGACACACACACGAATCACACACACACACACGGACAAAAGGTGATCTCATAAGCCTATTTTTTCAAAATTGAAAATAGGCTAAAAATACAAAAACGGCTCTCCTAGAAGATAGTTCGAACCCAGAACAAATTAATGGACTTTCTAACTCACACAGAGATATTCTATAAAGTGAAATTGTTTAAAAAAGATGTGCTAATCTCAAACAGAGATCAATTCGTGACTTTTTTAAATGACAGAGTTCAGAAAATAACTAATTGTAATTAATTTGTACTAAATGTGAAACAATGCAGATAAATTGTAATCAAGTGTGTTCCAACTGTACATTATTAATAATGCAGTATAAAATTATTTTAATGCCTACCCCTATTAAGAGACCATCCCTCTAAAAGACCAGTTTTCCATGGAACCGCCACTAGTCTCACTGAATTTATGAGCCATGTCTACATTTGCTCTTCTTTTTCTTTAGCGTTTGTCCCACAAATCAGCACGGTCTGCATTTTTGGTTCTCTGAAACTATATTACACGATTGTGTGCCATGTCAGGATGAAGTCCGGCAATTTTTAAATCGTCATGAAGGTTTCAGGCCAACGCTGTCTCGGTCATCTTATTGGTCTTGGTTGGTTGGTTCCTCAGTTTAGGGGCTGCGACAACGCGGTCATGTAGTCCCGTGTACTTTGTGTGTGTGTGTAGAATATTTCTGATAACCGGTGTTAATTGTGATGGCTGTATTAGTGTGTGTATCTGTTTTCAATTCAAGTAAGGACTGCAGAAATTTAATTTCTTTCAATTGGTTCCTACTTTTGCCGCCAAACGCCACCGTCAGCGACTACTAGTTCAGAACCTGGTTACCAGATGCCACTGCAGTCGGCTCCCGGCGACGAACGTCGGAACCTAAGAGCGCTTGCCAAATGTTTGGTTGGTTGGTTCTTAAGTTTAGGGGCTGCGACAACGCGGTCATGTAGCCCCGAGTACTTTGTGTATGTGTAGAATCTGTCTGATAACCTGTGTTAATTGTAATGACTGTAATGGTGGGTGTTATCTGTTTTTTAATTGAAGTACTGCAAATTAGAATTTTTCAAATAGTTCCTTCTTATGCCGCCAAGCGCCACCGTCAACGACTACTAGTTCAGAAATTAGCTACTAGACGCCAGCGCAGTCGGCTCTTAGCAACGCACGCAGAAACCTGAGAGCGTTGTTTACATTCTCAACCTACCCAATTTAGCTCCACACAGGTGCAATTAGTGGAAGGATCTTTAACATGCCATAAATCTATGGCATGGGACCGCCGGCTTTACTTCCCCTCCGAAGGAAGGCATACAAAGGGATTTTTAACGCTCTTAAAAAAACCGACGGCTTCGGCCGGGTTTCAACCCATAGAAGTTCAGCATGCTACCGACTACGCCACCGAAGTCGCTATTCTTATTGGTCTCTTCCCTTCTATCCGCAATGCCAATCCAGTGTGTGCAACAGTTGTTTCAGCAGCCCGATAGACATGTCCATACCAACGGAGACAGCTTTCCCTCATCTCCTCAGCAATTTGCGCTACTCCACATCGCTTGCGAATGCCATTATTGCTGACATGATCATGGAGTGTCAAGCCAGATGTCCACATGACATTTCCTCTCAGAAAAGCAAAAAGAAATACCCAACCAAACTACAGTACAAAGGAAATATTCCGAAACCACTGAAAAAAAATTCTATGACATCGAAGGAATATTACTTAAGAGAGTTGCTGCGAGTCTCCCTGCACTTTCATTTCTACGTAAGTTAATACTCGTTTTGTCAAATGAGGAATACTTGTTACCTTGGTGACCATATAGCAGGCTTAGATGACCTTTACACTCCCGATTTAGATGATGAATACTTGTTGCCTTGGTAACCATACATTATAGGAGACCTAGATGGCCTTTACATTTCAGATTTAGATGATGAATACTTGATGCCTTGGTAACCATACATTATAGCAGGCTTAGATGACCTTTACATTTCAGATTTAGATGATGAATACTTGTTGCCTTGGTAATATTCAATTATAGGAGACCTAGATGGCCTTTACATTTCAGATTTAGATCATGAATACTTGTTTTCTTGGTAACCATATAGGAGGCCTAGATGGCCTTTACATTTCAGTTTTAGATGATGAATACTTGATGCCTTGGTAACCATACATTATAGGAGACCTAGATGGCCTTTACATTTCAGATTTAGATCATGAATACTTGTTTTCTTGGTAACCATATAGGAGGCCTAGATGGTCTTTACATTTCAGATTTAGATGATGAATACTTGTTGCCTCTGTAACCATACATTATAGGAGGCCTAGATGGTCTTTACATTTCAGATTTAAATGATGAATACTTGTTGCCTCTGTAACCATACATTATAGGAGACCTAGATGGCCTTTACATTTCAGATTTAGATCATGAATACTTGTTTTCTTGGTAACCATACATTATAGGAGACCTAGATGGTCTTTACATTTCAGATTTAGATGATGAATACTTGTTGCCTCTGTAACCATACATTATAGGAGGCCTAGATGGTCTTTACATTTCAGATTTAAATGATGAATACTTGATGCCTTGGTAACCATACATTATAGGAGACCTAGATGGCCTTTACATTTCAGATTTAGATGATGAATACTTGATGCCTTGGTAACCATACATTATAGCAGGCTTAGATGACCTTTACACTCCAGATTTAGATGATGAATACTTGTTGCCTTGGTAACATTCAATTATAGGAGACCTAGATGGTCTTTACACTTCAGATTTAGATGATGAATACTTGTTGCCTCTGTAACCATACATTATAGGAGGCCTAGATGGCCTTTACATTTCAGTTTTAGATCATGAATACTTGTTGCCTTGGTAACCATACATTATAGGAGGCCTAGATGGCCTTTACACTTCAGATTTAGATCATGAATACTTGTTGCCTCTGTAACCATACATTATAGGAGGCCTAGATGGCCTTTGCACTTCGGATTTAGATCATGAATACTTGATGCTTTGGTAACCATACATTATAGGAGGCCTAGATGGCCTTTACACTTCAGATTTAGATGATGAATACTTGTTGCCTTGGTAACCATACATTATAGGAGGCCTAGAAGGCCTTTACACTTCAGATTTAGATCATGAATACTTGTTGCCTTGGTAACCATACATTATAGGAGGCCTAGATGGCCTTTGCACTTCGGATTTAGATCATGAATACTTGTTGCCACTGTAACCATACATTATAGGAGGCCTAGATGGCATTTACACTTCAGATTTAGATGATGAATACTTGATGCCTTGGTAACCATACATTATAGGAGGCCTAGATGGCCTTTACACTTCAGATTTAGATGAGGAATACTTGATGCCTTGGTAACCATACATTTTCGGAGGCCTAGATGGCCTTTGCACTTCGGATTTAGATCATGAATACTTGTTGCCTCTGTAATCATACATTATAGGAGGCCTAGATGGCCTTTACACTTCAGATTTAGATGATGAATACTTGATGCCTTGGTAACCATACATTATAGGAGGCCTAGATGGCCTTTGCACTTCGGATTTAGATCATGAATACTTGTTGCCTCTGTAACAATACATTATAGGAGGCCTAGATGGCCTTTACACTTCAGATTTAGATGATGAATACTTGTTGCCTTGGTAACCATACATTATAGGAGGCCTAGATGGCCTTTACACTTCAGATTTAGATGATGAATACTTGTTGCCTTGGTAACCATACATTATAGGAGGCCTAGATGGCCTTTACACTTCAGATTTAGATGATGAATACTTGTTGCCTTGGTAACCATACATTATAGGAGGCCTAGATGGCCTTTGCACTTCGGATTTAGATCATGAATACTTGTTGCCTCTGTAACCATACATTATAGGAGGCCTAGATGGCCTTTACACTTCAGATTTAGATGATGAATACTTGATGCCTTGGTAACCATACATTATAGGAGGCCTAGATGGCCTTTACACTTCAGATTTAGAATATGAATACTTGTTGCCTTGGTAACCATACATTATAGGAGGCCTAGATGGCCTTTGCACTTCGGATTTAGATGATGAATACTTGATGCCTTGGTAACCATACTTTATAGGAGGCCTAGATGGCCTTTGCACTTCGGATTTAGATCATGAATTCTTGTTGCCTTGGTAATCATACATTATAGGAGACCTAGATGGCCTTTACACTTCGGACTTAGATCATGAATATTTGTTGCCTCTGTAACCATACATTATAGGAGACCTAGATGGCCTTTGCACTTCGGATTTAGATCATGAATACTTGTTGCCTCTGTAACCATACATTATAGGAGGCCTAGATGGCCTTTGCACTTCGGATTTAGATGATGAATACTTGTTGCCTCTGTAACCATACATTATAGGAGGCCTAGATGGCCTTTGCACTTCGGATTTAGATGATGAATACTTGTTGCCTTGGTAACCATACATTATAGGAGGCCTAGATGGCCTTTACACTTCAGATTTAGATGATGAATACTTGTTGCCTTGGTAACCATACATTATAGGAGACCTAGATGGCCTTTGCACTTCGGATTTAGATCATGAATACTTGTTGCCTCTGTAACCATACATTATAGGAGGCCTAGATGGCCTTTATACTTCAGATTTAGATGATGAATACTTGTTGCCTTGGTAATCATACATTATAGGAGACCTAGATGGCCTTTGCACTTCGGATTTAGATCATGAATACTTGTTGCCTCTGTAACCATACATTATAGGAGGCCTAGATGGCCTTTACATTTCAGTTTTAGATCATGAATACTTGTTGCCTCTGTAACCATACATTATAGGAGGCCTAGATGGTCTTTACACTTCAGATTTAGATCATGAATACTTGTTGCCTCTGTAACCATACATTATAGGAGGCCTAGATGGTCTTTACACTTCAGATTTAGATCATGAATACTTGTTGCCTCTGTAACCATACATTATAGGAGGCCTAGATGGTCTTTACACTTCAGATTTAGATCATGAATACTTGTTGCCTCTGTAACCATACATTATAGGAGGCCTAGATGGTCTTTACACTTCAGATTTAGATCATGAATACTTGTTGCCTCTGTAACCATACATTATAGGAGGCCTAGATGGTCTTTACACTTCAGATTTAGATCATGAATACTTGTTGTCTCTGTAACCATACATTATAGGAGGCCTAGATGGCCTTTACACTTCAGTTTTAGATCATGAATACATGTTGCCTCTGTAACCATACATTATGGGAGGCCTAGATGGCCTTTGCACTTCAGATTTAGATGATGAATACTTGTTGCCTTGGTAACCATACATTATAGGAGGCCTAGATGGCCTTTACACTTCAGATTTAGATGATGAATACTTGTTGCCTTGGTAACCATACATTATAGGAGGCCTAGATGGCCTTTACACTTCAGATTTAGATCATGAATACTTGTTGCCTCTGTAACCATACATTATAGGAGGCCTAGATGGCCTTTGCACTTCGGATTTAGATCATGAATACTTGTTGCCTTGGTAACCATAAATTATAGGAGGCCTAGATGGCCTTTACATTTCAGTTTTAGATCATGAATACTTGTTGCCTCTCTAACCATACATTATAGGAGGCCTAGATGGCCTTTGCACTTCGGATTTAGATGATGAATACTTGTTGCCTTATAAGAGACCTAGATGGCCTTTGCACTTCGGATTTAGATGATGGATACTTGTTGCCTTGGTAACCATACATTATAGGAGGCCTAGATGGCCATTACTTTTCAGTTTTAGATCATGAATACTTGTTGCCTTGGTAACCATACATTATAGGAGGCCTAGATGGCCTTTGCACTTCGTATTTAGATCATGAATACTTGTTGCCTTGGTAACCATACATTATAGGAGGCCCAGATGGCCTTTACACTTCAGATTTAGATCATGAATACTTGTTGCCTTGGTAACCATACATTATAGGAGGCCTAGATGGCCTTTACACTTCAGATTTAGATCATGAATACTTGTTGCCTCTGTAACCATACGTTATAGGAGGCCTAGATGGCCTTTGCACTTCGTATTTAGATCATGAATACTTGTTGCCTTGGTAACCATACATTATAGGAGGCCTAGATGGCCTTTACACTTCAGATTTAGATCATGAATACTTTCTGCCTTGGTAATCATACATTATAGGAGGCCTAGATGGCCTTTACATTTCAGATTTAGATGATGAATACTTGATGCCTTGGTAACCATACATTATAGGAGGCCTAGATGGCCTTTACACTTCAGATTTAGATCATGAATACTTGTTGCCTTGGTAACCATACATTATAGGAGGCCTAGATGGCCTTTACATTTCAGATTTAGATGATGAATACTTGTTGCCTTGGTAACCATACATTATAGGAGGCCTAGATGGCCTTTACACTTCAGATTTTGATCATGAATACTTGTTGCCTCTGTAACCATACATTATAGGAGGCCTAGATGGCCTTTACACTTCAGATTTAGATGATGAATACTTGTTGCCTTGGTAACCATACATTATAGGAGGCCTAGATGGCCTTTACATTTCAGTTTTAGATCATGAATACTTGTTGCCTCTGTAACCATACATTATAGGAGGCCTAGATGGCCTTTACACTTCAGATTTAGATGATGAATACGTGTTGCCTTGGTAACCATACATTATAGGAGACCTAGATGATCTTTACACTTCATATTTAGATCATGAATACTTGTTGCCTCTGTAACCATACATTATAGGAGGCCTAGATGGCCTTTGCACTTCGTATTTAGATCATGAATAATTGATGCCTCTGTAACCATACATTATAGGAGGCCTAGATGGCCTTTGCACTTCGTATTTTGATCATGAATACTTGATGCCTTGGTAACCATACATTATAGGAGGCCTAGATGGCCTTTGCACTTCGGATTTAGATCATGAATACTTGTTGCCTTGGTAACCATACATTATAGGAGATCTAGATGGCCTTTGCACTTCGGATATAGATCATGAATACTTGTTGCCTCTGTAACCATACATTATAGGAGGCCTAGATGGCCTTTACACTTCAGATTTAGATCATGAATACGTGTTGCCTCTGTAACCATACATTATAGGAGGCCTAGATGGCCTTTGCACTTCAGATTTAGATCATGAATACTTGTTGCCTCTGTAACCATACATTATAGGAGGCCTAGATGGCCTTTACACTTCAGATTTAGATGATGAATACTTGATGCCTTGGTAACCATACATTATAGGAGGCCTAGATGGCCTTTACACTTCAGATTTAGATCATGAATACTTGTTGCCTCTGTAACCATACATTATAGGAGGCCTAGATGGCCTTTACACTTCCGATTTAGATCATGAATACTTGTTGCCTCTGTAACCATACATTATAGGAGACCTAGATGGCCTTTGCACTTCGGATTTAGATCATGAATACTTGTTGCCTCTGTAACCATACATTATAGGAGGCCTAGATGGCCTTTACACTTCAGATTTAGATGATGAATACTTGTTGCCTCTGTAACCATACATTATAGGAGGCCTAGATGGCCTTTACACTTCAGATTTAGATCATGAATACTTGTTGCCTCTGTAACCATACATTATAGGAGGCCTAGATGGCCTTTACACTTCAGATTTAGATGATGAATACTTGATGCCTTGGTAACCATACATTATAGGAGGCCTAGATGGCCTTTACACTTCAGTTATAGATCATGAATACCTGTTGCCTTGGTAACCATACATTATAGGAGGCCTAGATGGCCTTTGCACTTTGGATTTAGATGATGAATACTTGATGCCTTGGTAACCATACATTATAGGAGACCTAGATGGCCTTTACACTTCAGATTTTGATGATGAATACTTGATGCCTCTGTAACCATACATTATAGGAGGCCTAGATGGCCTTTACACTTCAGATTTTGATGATGAATACTTGATGCCTCTGTAACCATACATTATAGGAGGCCTAGATGGCCTTTACACTTCAGATTTAGATCATGAATACTTGTTGCCTTGGTAACCACACATTATAGGAGGCCTAGATGGCCTTTGCACTTCGGATTTAGATGATGAATACTTGATGCCTTGGTAACCATACATTATAGGAGACCTAGATGGCCTTTACACTTCAGATTTAGATCATGAATACTTGTTGCCTCTGTAACCATACATTATAGGAGGCCTAGATGGCCTTTGCACTTCGGATTTAGATGATGAATACTTGATGCCTTGGTAACCATACATTATAGGAGGCTAGATGGCCTTTACACTTCAGATTTAGATCATGAATACTTGTTGCCTCTGTAACCATACATTATAGGAGGCCTAGATGCCCTTTGCACTTCGGATTTAGATGATGAATACTTGTTGCCTTGGTAACCATACATTATAGGAGACCTAGATGGCCTTTACACTTCAGATTTAGATCATGAATACTTGTTGCCTTGGTAACCATACATTATAGGAGGCCTAGATGGCCTTTACACTTCAGATTTAGTTCATGAATACTTGTTGCCTCTGTAACCATACATTATAGGAGGCCTAGATGGCCTTTACACTTCAGATTTAGATGATGAATACTTGTTGCCTTGGTAACCATACATTATAGGAGGCCTAGATGGCCTTTGCACTTCAGATTTAGATCATGAATACTTGTTGCCTTGGTAACCATACATTATAGGAGGCCTAGATGGCCTTTGCACTTCGGATTTAGATGATGAATACTTGTTGCCTTGGTAACCATACATTATAGGAGGCCTAGATGGCCTTTGCACTTCGGATTTAGATGATGAATACTTGATGCCCTGGTAACCATACATTATAGGAGGCCTAGATTGCCTTTACACTTCAGATTTAGATGATGAATACTTGTTGCCGTGGTAACCATACATTATAGGAGGCCTAGATGGCCTTTACACTTCAGATTTAGATGATGAATACTTGTTGCCTTGGTAACCATACATTATAGGAGGCCTAGATGGCCTTTGCACTTCGGATTTAGATCATGAATACTTGTTGCCTCTGTAACCATACATTATAGGAGGCCTAGATGGCCTTTACACTTCAGATTTAGATGATGAATACCTGATGCCTTGGTAACCATACATTATAGGAGGTCTAGATGGCCTTTACACTTCAGATTTAGAATATGAATACTTGTTGCCTTGGTAACCATACATTATAGGAGGCCTAGATGGCCTTTGCACTTCGGATTTAGATGATGAATACTTGATGCCCTGGTAACCATACATTATAGGAGGCCTAGATGGCCTTTGCACTTCGGATTTAGATCATGAATACTTGTTGCCTTGGTAATCATACATTATGGGAGACCTAGATGGCCTTTACACTTCGGATTTAGATCATGAATATTTGTTGCCTCTGTAACCATACATTATAGGAGACCTAGATGGCCTTTGCACTTCGGATTTAGATCATGAATACTTGTTGCCTCTGTAACCATACATTATAGGAGGCCTAGATGGCCTTTGCACTTCGGATTTAGATGATGAATACTTGTTGCCTCTGTAACCATACATTATAGGAGGCCTAGATGGCCTTTGCACTTCGGATTTAGATCATGAATACTTGTTGCCTTGGTAACCATACATTATAGGAGGCCTAGATGGCCTTTGCACTTCAGATTTAGATGATGAATACTTGTTGCCTTGGTAACCATACATTATAGGAGGCCTAGATGGCCTTTGCACTTCGGATTTAGATGATGAATACTTGTTGCCTTGGTAACCATACATTATAGGAGGCCTAGATGGCCTTTACACTTCAGATTTAGATGATGAATACTTGTTGCCTTGGTAACCATACATTATAGGAGGCCTAGATGGCCTTTGTACTTCAGATTTAGATCATGAATACTTGTTGCCTCTGTAACCATACATTATAGGAGGCCTAGATGGCCTTTATACTTCAGATTTAGATGATGAATACTTGTTGCCTTGGTAATCATACATTATAGGAGACCTAGATGGCCTTTGCTCTTCGGATTTAGATCATGAATACTTGTTGCCTCTGTAACCATACATTATAGGAGGCCTAGATGGCCTTTACATTTCAGTTTTAGATCATGAATACTTGTTGCCTCTGTAACCATACATTATAGGAGGCCTAGATGGTCTTTACACTTCAGATTTAGATCATGAATACTTGTTGCCTCTGTAACCATACATTATAGGAGGCCTAGATGGTCTTTACACTTCAGATTTAGATCATGAATACTTGTTGCCTCTGTAACCATACATTATAGGAGGCCTAGATGGTCTTTACACTTCAGATTTAGATCATGAATACTTGTTGCCTCTGTAACCATACATTATAGGAGGCCTAGATGGTCTTTACACTTCAGATTTAGATCATGAATACTTGTTGCCTCTGTAACCATACATTATAGGAGGCCTTGGTGCATTCTTGGAATACACGGTACCTGAGATTATAATTTTCAATGCTTTTGCATGTTCTTTCCTTCCTCTTTGTCAAACACCAACAGTGATCTATTTTCTCTTAGGTGTTCCGGTTGCTTATATTTTGTATGAGTCTGTTCCAGATATATATTCTATGACCCACCTAGCGTCATATAACAGCGAATCTCTGAAGCTCTTCAACTCTTCCTCGCGCAAGAGTAATTCCATATCCATTTGGCTACCAGATCCTGTTATCATCGCCAGCTATTTTCTCCTTGAGCAAGAGGACTACGTCCACTTCTTTACTCACCATGCTGCGCCGGTATCATCTGTTGTCAACTCTTTGAAGACCGGCTCAGCAAGAAAAGATAATTTTTTTGTTTTCAAGTTGGCAATTCTTATATGTTCTCCTTTTGTCTCCTACCCCCCACTCTTTTCCCCTTCCTAGGACCCTCCGTGCTCCGTTGAGCTGCTCTCACTTCTTAGTCGGCAGTTGAAGCAATCAGTTAAGGCTCAACCAGAGCTAGCCTCCTGACCTAACGAGGCATTTTTTAAATTCCACGCCATTTTGGAACTCTAGGCATCAGTGAGGAACTTCACTTCGAAATGCAACAAAGATAAGTACCTTCTTCAAGTTTTAACCTCATCTTCATGGTTTTAACTTCCACGTGTTTTTAATGATACTTTTATAGACAGTGTGAAAGTATTTAATTTGGGGCAATAATCATTCTTCGTGGGATTTGCCATGTCGAGCTTTCGCTTGTATAAGCCGATTTTACCATAAAGAGCTTTTATTAAGCTATTCAAATGAGAAATCCTCTCACTACGTGGGATATTATCTAATTACCCGCTGTCTATAATTCAACAAGCTAGTTCCTCCGCTGGATTTACATTGGCCCCATTTTACTGCTAAGATTGTTCTGGAACTTTCCAGATTCTGTACTCAATCTACAAGTCCTGCTGTCATGTATTTCTCACGTACCTGTGAGAATTCTATTTAAAATTGAATTATCTTACTTCTAAATTACTACATAGTGAAGTTTCGGCCACCGAGGGAATTTTCTATAGCGTATTTAATTGAAATTTACAACTTTCTCAAGAAATAGACTCTTACTGATCTAATGAAACCAGTTATTTTCATCATTGCAATAACTTTCTTTTCCATAAACTTTGTGTCCACACAGTGAACTTTTCATATATTTCAATGAACTATAGTGAAAACCAGTGCTTGCTCAACTTTTCTACCGCGTCGCGATCGTCCGGTTATATTAAATACGGCCATGAACATTGATCCTATATCCCAATGATCTTTCCTCAACCTTCTACTAACCATCATTATTAATAAAATTGTAACTTTCTATAAGGTGTCACCCATAAGGTGCCCTTCCCTCTTTGCTAGTTTAACATTAATTAAATTCTGCTTAATTGCTTGTGTGATACAAGTTTTAAATTTACGTTGTTCCTTTCCCATAATCAGGGAAAACAATTCTTTAAACTCTTGAGCGAGTCATGTTCAGGTTTCACGAAATGGAAACTGTCCCATTTGGCGAGTGATTCCTGCTCAAACTTGGGAAGTCCAGAACTTTCCCTTTCACTTTCTTCAGGTTTCACAGTAAGTGACCTGCCCTCTTTGTATAATTCTCATATATTAATTCTGTATAAATATAAGAAGTTGTAGGAACTTCTATCTTATTTTTCATGTTGTTATTATTGTTATTTTCAAAGTTGTCACTTTCTCTAGAACATTCTCTCCTGAATTTCTTAAGGTGCACTTTTGTACTCCAATACACGTTCAAGCTTTAATTATTTCATTGCTCATTTGTTTAAATCTTATAAGGATTTTAGAAACATGTAAGGTTTGAAACCTTGTAAATGGTCAATTGCCTGGAGCAACCTTTTAATGTTGAGAGGTCTGCGACCCTGTTTGTTAAAGAGTTCAAATGAACTATGTTTATTAAAATTATATTGCATAATTGTTAATTTCTTCAAACTTCTTCTAATTGTAAAATAAATGAATCTTTTCCCTTCGCTTTTTCATTTACGAATATAAAGTTTAGGCAAAATCCTGTCTTCCTTGACTCTCCTCACTCAATGATATTAAAATCATTAATAGGGCTTTCACCATTTGTTGTATTTGAGCAAGAACTCTTAATTTTCACCTCATTAAAGTCCTTCTTAGCGTTAATAGCTAATTCTAATTGGCCAGTAAGGCAAGTAAAGCTCGCTAAGCCAGCTACCTGCTTGTGGAGACTCTCTCCGAAAACTTATGGTCAGTTTTCTAAAAAATAAGTGTTTCTTTTTGTCTAAACTTTTAGCCGGCTCCTCGCTGAGTAAAAGCTTAGCCATTTTCCAATGCAACCATTGGTTCATTTACCAAGATTACCCAATAAGGCATAATCTTTTATCATTTTCCTTTTTAGAGACACTTGGTCGCCCTTCCAGGAGCTCCATAATTTTGGAAATCGAAAATACCAAACCTGAGTTAAATCATTGGCATTCTTCGAATTACTTTGTAAAACCTAATTTCTTTGAGAAGACATACAGTAAATTTGTTCCTCTCAGTCTTGCCAGACCAGCACTCTTCCCCATAGTAGTTTTATATATGCTTGAGAGGGATTATACGAAAGCCACTCTCTTGCAAACAGCCCAAGTTCTATCTGTGTTTCTCGTCAGCTTAGACCAAGTCCTTACTCATTTTAGGTATCCGAAAGAGGATTTTCGGTGGCAACCACCTTTAAGTGTGTTTAACACTAAACTTATTAGTTTTGTGGAACTCTCCTCCTATTTTTCTATCCTTCTTTTCCAATCCAAACTCTACTTCCTTCTATTAATCATCTTCCCTTGGTGGGTGGGTTATTCCTCAGCCAATTAACTACCCAAAATTTGGTGCCGAAACCCGGGAGAGCCCATTTTTTCTTTTTTCCTTTTAAAATAGTGTCATTTGACAATACTTTGCATATTTCTAATATCTGTGTTGAATATTTCAGCTATAACCACATCGTGCAAAGCCTGTGAACGGGAAAGAGGCCGCTCCTGTCTCCTATGGTGTGTCCCATTCTTTCTACTCATTCGCTGCTGCCAGCTTGACAGCATTTCCAAGGTTCCACAGTTTCGTGAGTTACATTTTCATTTACCTTCTTTAATATGGCTCCCACTGATAAGGATAAGGATGAAAAACTTACTTCTAAACGAGCATCCTATAAAGGGCAAATTACCCGATTCAGAAGGTACATAAAAGAATTAGATCCCTCAGACGCGCAATTAGACTTGTTGAAACATCGTGTAAAGGATTTTGAACGTTCATATGAAAACTACTGTAACATTCAAACTGAAATAGAAACTTGCATGCTCAATCAAACAGAAGATCGTGTCGAAGTAGAAAACTTATATTACGAAGGCATAGGTTCTGCTTTCAAAATAATACGCCAACTCGAAGAGGAGCAGAAAAAGGACGCTTCTGTTCTTGGTTCCCTTCACGAACCCCAAACTTCTTTCCGTGAGGGCACTCACAAGCCCAAACCTACTTTACCGAAAATTGATTTACCCCATTTTTCTGGAGATGAATCTGCTTGGGATTCTTTCTATGAGTTATTTTGCTCTCTTGTTCATGACAATGAAGACATTCAAGTCATTTACAAGTTTCATTACTTGAGATCTATCCTTCGAGGTCAAGCTTTGCAGTTGGTTGAAGCACTTCCTCTGCGTGCCGAAAATTACCCCATTGCCTTTAATTTATTAAAAGAAAGATATGGAAATTTACGTTTACGTATTCAACGCCATATGAAGGCTCTATTTAACCTACCTGCGTCACAGCACAATGACGTCACTAGTTTGCGTACTTTAATTGACACTACCCAACTCCATGTTAAAGCTTTGTCCCAATTAGATCAACCTACTGAACATTGGGATACCTTCCTAATACATTTAGTAGTCTCTAAAGTTGATGCTGCTACCCTCAAAGCTTGGGAAATTGAACTTTCTAAAGAAGACGACTACTCTTACGAGCATTTAGTCACTTTCATAAACGCTAGATGCCAACTTTTAACCGCTCTATCTAATCAAAGTGAACCTTCATCCCCTAGTTCCAAATTCGAATTAATGTCCATCAAATCCAAAAGTGAACGCTCAGCGTCCAATACCCAAAAACCCGGGTCCAGCTCATCCAAATTCAAATCAAACTCCACTGGTTACCCAACTAGGTCTAGTGAACGTCGTGTTGCTAGCTCTATTGTTTTAAACACGCAAAGCGAACCTCGCAAAAGTTTAAACGAGCCTGTAAAGTGCATACTTTGTAAAGATCCCCATGCCCTATACCTTTGCAAATCCTTTAAAGAAATGTCAGTCGATGACAGACGAAAATTAGTCGCTCAAAACAAACATTGTTTCAACTGCCTAGCGCCCACGCATTCTGCTTCTAGCTGTAAGTCCACAAGACTCTGCTACCATTGTGAAAAGGCTCATCATACTCTGCTACATCGTCATGATCAGGCAAGGTCATCGACAGCATCTACTTCGCCGAAAAATGATAGTGCTAACAATTCTAATGCTTCATCTTATATTCAAAATGCCAAGTCCATTCGCAGTGCTCAAGTATTGTTGTCTACTGTCCAAATCGAAGTTCAGGATAACTTTGGCAACTGGGTCCGTGCACGCGGTCTTCTAGACTCAGCGGCAACTCATGATTTTGTGTCCAATTCCTTGATTAGAAAACTAGGCCTACCTGTAAACCCCACTTCTATCAACGTGTCGGGCATCAACAGCTCAAAATCGCAAGCTTTACAATTCTCAAAGCTAACTATAAGAGATACTTGTCATAGAAACAACTTTCTTAAACTTAATTGTCTAATTCTTAATAGCATTGGAGAAGACACTCCAAGTCACTCTGTGGATATTTCAGGGTTAAACATTCCCTCGCATTTAAGGCTAGCCGATCCTTGTTTTAATATGCAGAACCCTATTGACATACTCTTTAGTGCCAATGTTTTCTGGAATTGCCTACGTAAACAGGTTCGTAAGTTATCCTCAAACGTGGTCGCCAGAGACACTAAATTTGGATGGATCGTCACAGGGCAACTTCCCCATTATTCTCCTCAACCCGCATCGCAATGTTACTTTTCCAATACTGACCTGGAACAGTTCTGGAAGCTTGAAAATGTCGATTCTCCTAATGTAACCTCTTCAGAAAATGAATTCTGTGAGCAACTTTTTTTGAACACCACCACTCGTTCTTCTGATGGCCGGTTCGTCGTTCAAATGCCAAGATTACATAATTCTCCTAAACTTATCAACTCTCAGCCTAAAGCTCGAAAAGCTCTTTTCGCCATCGAGAGCAAATTCAAAAAGGAACCTCTTGTTAAACAACAGTACACTGATTTCATGGATGAGTATGAAAGCTTAGATCATATGGAAGTTGTTAACAAATCCAATGATGAATTGCAACCCCCAATTGAAACGGTTTATTTAAATCATCATCCCGTGTGGAAAAACCCTCTTGTAAAAGATAAAATTCGAGTTGTTTTCAATGGTTCATCACCCGACGTTAATGGCAACAGCCTTAACGACACTCTTTATTCTGGTCCTGCTATTCAATCAGATTTATCTTCTATACTCTTAAACTTTCGATTATTTCCCATAGCTGTCATAGCCGACATAAAACAGATGTACCGTCAAGTGTTAATTCAACCAGAACAACGAGATCTTCAAAGAATCTTGTGGCGTGATGAAACCAGTAAGCCCATTAAGGTATTTCGCTTGAAAACGGTTACTTATGGCTTAAAACCCTCTGCTTTCCTTGCTATCCGATCCCTACACTTGCTAGCCTCTCAAGATGGTCATTTATTTAACCCCAAAGCCTCTGAAGCACTAACTACGTCATTCTATGTTGACGATTATTTGCAATCCTTCCCCTCTTTGGAGGAAGCTTCTTTTGTATCTTTAGAACTTCAGGCATTACTAAGGAATGGAGGTTTCCCACTCCATAAGTGGAACTCCAACTCCCCTAAGTTTCTCGCTCAGTTTCCCATCGAAGACGTAGATCCTTCTTCTGTCGAAATTTGTGGTAACTCCGAATCTATAAAAACTCTAGGAGTTCACTGGTGCACTAGCACTGACACTCTTATCTATAAAGTTTCGCTCGCAGAAGAGCTTCCTAATACAAAAAGACAAATTCTCTCTGAAATTGCAAAAATTTTTGATCCACTTCAATTCCTTGCCCCAGTTATCGTTATAGCCAAACTCTTCATGCAAGAGCTGTGGTCGCTTAAATGTGAATGGGATGACACTGTCCCTCTTTCTTTTCTTAATCGTTGGCTCTCGTTTCGCAGCAATTTGCTGGAGCTTTCCCTTATTGAAATTCCCAGGAATTTAATCAGCTCTTATTCTAATGCATCTTTTTTCCTTCATGTGTTCGCGGACAGTTCCGAAAAAGCTTATGGTTGCTGTGCATATTTAGTTTATCACTATTCACTCTATGGATCTCTAGTTTCCAACCTGGTTTGTGCCAAATCGAAGGTCGCTCCTCTTAAAACTATCACTTTGCCTAGGCTCGAACTGTGCGCTGCACTTATGGCTGCAGAACTTGTCAAGAAAAGTACGGGAAGTGTTAAAGGTCGAATTCTCGCAAATCTATCTCTGGAGCGATTCCATGATCGCCCTTTCTTGGATCACCTAGAACCCCTCTCACTGGCAAACTTTCGTTGCAAACAGGGTTTCCAAAATTCAAACTCTTTCTTCTGGATGTCAATGGAGGCATGTTCCCAGTGCGGATAATCCAGCTGATATTATCTCTCGTGGTTGTTTACCCTCTCAATTGGCAGCTTCCCAATTGTACTGGCATGGGCCCTCGTGGCTAATCGAAGAATCTTCCTCATGGCCTTCTAAACCCCCAGCTACAAACTCCAACTTGCCTGACGCTAAAGTACCTCTACCCATTGCTTCGTGTCTTGTTTCCAACGCTTCTCATCCTTTGTTGTCCCGCTATTCTTCTTTTCATAAATTACTACGGATTGTCGCCTATCTCCTTAGATGGAAATATCTTGTGGTTGACCAACCTCTTCTCCCTAAACCACACCTTACCAATCATGAATTGAATCTCGCTACCATTAAGATTTTACAACTGACACAGCAAGAAGCCTTTTCTTCTGAATTGTCATTGCTTTCTTTTAAAAGGGATCTTCCCAAATCCAGCCGTCTTCGTGCTTTAGCCCCGTTTCTTGATGACCATGGGTTACTCAGGGTAGGTGGAAGGCTCTCGCAATCTTTACTCTCTGAAGACAAAAAGCATCCCGTTATTTTGCCTTCCAAACATCACGTAACTTCCTTAATTATACGTGACTTTCATTACCGTAATCTTCATGTTGGTACACGTACTCTGCTTTGCCTCTTAAGGGAAAAGTACTGGATTATAAATGGAATTCATGAAGTTTCTTCTGTAATTCATAAGTGCATTCCTTGCTTTAAAGCGAAACCTAAAATCAACACTCAATTAATGAGCGATCTGCCCTCTTTTCGTTCTTCTCCTATACGCCCGTTTGCTTTAACTGGCGTGGACTATATGGGTCCGTTTCAATATCAACGAAATTCTCCTGAAGCTAAACGTAAATTGTTTGGTAAGCTTTATGTTTCTCTCTTTGTTTGCATGGTTACCGGCGCAATCCACTTGGAACTAGTAACGAATGCTTCTACTTCTTATTTTTTATCAGCTGTCTCTCGTTTCACTGCTAGGCGTGGTGTTCCTTCTGAGATGTTCTCTGATAACGCTTCCACCTTTCAGGGCGCAGCTTCCCTATGGAAGAAAGCTCTCACTTCCTCTCCTGCCATGGAACAAATCTCTAATTTTTCTTATTCAAAAGGTTTCAAATGGCGCTTTATACCTCCTTACGCTCCGCATCATGGTGGTAGGTGGGAATCTTGCGTAAAGCTCACTAAACGTCACTTAAGAAAAGTCTTAGGTAATCGAATTCTGACTTACGAAGAATTCAATTCACTGTCTGTTCTGATTGAAGGTGTTGTTAACTCTCGCCCTTTAACTCCACTTTCCAATGACCCTGATGACCTACTTCCACTCACCCCTGGTCACTTCCTTATCGGCACTTCTCTTTCTGCCCCTCCTCCTCTTCCCAATTCTTACAGGGATTTTAATTTACCTATTGCTTGGCGTAAACTTGAAGCCCTCCGTAATTATTTTTGGAAGAGATGGAACTTGGAATATTT
Source organism: Meconema thalassinum (assembly GCA_946902985.2). Classification (NCBI taxonomy): domain Eukaryota; kingdom Metazoa; phylum Arthropoda; class Insecta; order Orthoptera; family Tettigoniidae; genus Meconema; species Meconema thalassinum. Next base: position 139,599,621 of record OX336401.1, read on the forward strand.
AACTTCCTTGCAACGGAGGCAGAAGTGGTTTCTTTCCAGTCCCGACATTAAAGTGGGGGACTTGGTCTTGGTTAGGGATGTTTCTCCCCCTCTAGTCTGAACTTCCGGTAGAGTGACTAAGTGTTACCCTGGAAGAGATGGGAGAGTCAGGGTGGTCAGAGTCTTGACCATTAACGGTTCGATTACAAGACCTCTGTCTTTGATCTCTCCATTACCTTGAAATGTGTACTTGTTTTTCTTGTTCGCTGTTGGTGTCTGCCCCCCCCCCCCCCCCAGTATGGTGCATTCTTGGAATACACGGTACCTGAGATTATAATTTTCAATGCTTTTGCATGTTCTTTCCTTCCTCTTTGTCAAACACCAACAGTGATCTATTTTCTCTTAGGTGTTCCGGTTGCTTATATTTTGTATGAGTCTGTTCCAGATATATATTCTATGACCCACCTAGCGTCATATAACAGCGAATCTCTGAAGCTCTTCAACTCTTCCTCGCGCAAGAGGAATTCCATATCCATTTGGCTACCAGATCCTGTTATCATCGCCAGCTATTTTCTCCTTGAGCAAGAGGACTACGTCCACTTCTTTACTCACCATGCTGCGCCGGTATCATCTGTTGTCAACTCTTTGAAGACCGGCTCAGCAAGAAAAGATAAATTTTTTGTTTTCAAGTTGGCAATGCTTATATGTTCTCCTTTTGTCTCCTACCCCCCACTCTTTTCCCCTTCCTAGGACCCTCCGTGCTCCGTTGAGCTGCTCTCACTTCTTAGTCGGCAGTTGAAGCAATCAGTTAAGGCTCAACCAGAGCTAGCCTCCTGACCTAACGAGGCATTTTTTAAATTCCACGCCATGTTGGAACTCTAGGCATCAGTGAGGAACTTCACTTCGAAATGCAACAAAGATAAGTACCTTCTTCAAGTTTTAACCTCATCTTCATGGTTTTAACTTCCACGTGTTTTTAATGATACTTTTATAGACAGTGTGAAAGTATTTAATTTGGGGCAATAATCATTCTTCGTGGGATTTGCCATGTCGAGCTTTCGCTTGTATAAGCCGATTTTACCATAAAGAGCTTTTATTAAGCTATTCAAATGAGAAATCCTCTCACTACGTGGGATATTATCTAATTACCCGCTGTCTATAATTCAACAAGCTAGTTCCTCCGCTGGATTTACATTGGCCCCATTTTACTGCTAAGATTGTTCTGGAACTTTCCAGATTCTGTACTCAATCTACAAGTCCTGCTGTCATGTATTTCTCACGTACCTGTGAGAATTCTATTTAAAATTGAATTATCTTACTTCTAAATTACTACATAGTGAAGTTTCGGCCACCGAGGGAATTTTCTATAGCGTATTTAATTGAAATTTACAACTTTCTCAAGAAATAGACTCTTACTGATCTAATGAAACCAGTTATTTTCATCATTGCAATAACTTTCTTTTCCATAAACTTTGTGTCTACACAGTGAACTTTTCATATATTTCAATGAACTATAGTGAAAACCAGTGCTTGCTCAACTTTTCTACCGCGTCGCGATCGTCCGGTTATATTAAATACGGCCATGAACATTGATCCTATATCCCAATGATCTTTCCTCAACCTTCTACTAACCATCATTATTAATAAAATTGTAACTTTCTATAAGGTGTCACCCACAAGGTGCCCTTCCCTCTTTGCTAGTTTAACATTAATTAAATTCTGCTTAATTGCTTGTGTGATACAAGTTTTAAATTTACGTTGTTCCTTTCCCATAATCAGGGAAAACAATTCTTTAAACTCTTGAGCGAGTCATGTTCAGGTTTCACGAAATGGAAACTGTCCCATTTGGCGAGTGATTCCTGCTCAAACTTGGGAAGTCCAGAACTTTCCCTTTCACTTTCTTCAGGTTTCACAGTAAGTGACCTGCCCTCTTTGTATAATTCTCATATATTAATTCTGTATAAATATAAGAAGTTGTAGGAACTTCTATCTTATTTTTCATGTTGTTATTATTGTTATTTTCAAAGTTGTCACTTTCTCTAGAACATTCTCTCCTGAATTTCTTAAGGTGCACTTTTGTACTCCAATACACGTTCAAGTTTTAATTATTTCATTGCTCATTTGTTTAAATCTTATAAGGATTTTAGAAACATGTAAGGTTTGAAACCTTGTAAATGGTCAATTGCCTGGAGCAACCTTTTAATGTTGAGAGGTCTGCGACCCTGTTTGTTAAAGAGTTCAAATGAACTATGTTTATTAAAATTATATTGCATAATTGTTAATTTCTTCAAACTTCTTCTAATTGTAAAATAAATGAATCTTTTCCCTTCGCTTTTTCATTTACGAATATAAAGTTTAGGCAAAATCCTGTCTTCCTTGACTCTCCTCACTCAATGATATTAAAATCATTAATAGGGCTTTCACCATTTGTTGTATTTGAGCAAGAACTCTTAATTTTCACCTCATTAAAGTCCTTCTTAGCGTTAATAGCTAATTCTAATTGGCCAGTAAGGCAAGTAAAGCTCGCTAAGCCAGCTACCTGCTTGTGGAGACTCTCTCCGAAAACTTATGGTCAGTTTTCTAAAAAATAAGTGTTTCTTTTTGTCTAAACTTTTAGCCGGCTCCTCGCTGAGTAAAAGCTTAGCCATTTTCCAATGCAACCATTGGTTCATTTACCAAGATTACCCAATAAGGCATAATCTTTTATCATTTTCCTTTTTAGAGACACTTGGTCGCCCTTCCAGGAGCTCCATAATTTTGGAAATCGAAAATACCAAACCTGAGTTAAATCATTGGCATTCTTCGAATTACTTTGTAAAACCTAATTTGTATGAGAAGACATACAGTAAATTTGTTTCTCTCAGTCTTGCCAGACCAGCACTCTTCCCCATAGTAGTTTTATATATGCTTGAGAGGGATTATACGAAAGCCACTCTCTTGCAAACAGCCCAAGTTCTATCTGTGTTTCTCGTCAGCTTAGACCAAGTCCTTACTCATTTTAGGTATCCGAAAGAGGATTTTCGGTGGCAACCACCTTTAAGTGTGTTTAACACTAAACTTATTAGTTTTGTGGAACTCTCCTCCTATTTTTCTATCCTTCTTTTCCAATCCAAACTCTACTTCCTTCTCTTAATCATCTTCCCTTGGTGGGTGGGTTATTCCTCAGCCAATAAACTACCCAGGCCTAGATGGCCTTTACACTTCAGTTTTAGATCATGAATACCTGTTGCCTCTGTAACCATACATTATAGGAGGCCTAGATGGCCTTTGCACTTCAGATTTAGATGATGAATACTTGTTGCCTTGGTAACCATACATTATAGGAGGCCTAGATGGCCTTTACACTTCAGATTTAGATGATGAATACTTGTTGCCTTGGTAACCATACATTATAGGAGGCCTAGATGGCCTTTACACTTCAGATTTAGATCATGAATACTTGTTGACTCTGTAACCATACATTATAGGAGGCCTAGATGGCCTTTGCACTTCGGATTTAGATCATGAATACTTGTTGCCTTGGTAACCATACATTATAGGAGGCCTAGATGGCCTTTACATTTCAGTTTTAGATCATGAATACTTTTTGCCTCTGTAACCATACATTATAGGAGGCCTAGATGGCCTTTGCACTTCGGATTTAGATGATGAATACTTGTTGCCTTGGTAACCATACATTATAGGAGACCTAGATGGCCTTTGCACTTCGGATTTAGATGATGGATACTTGTTGCCTTGGTAACCATACATTATAGGAGGCCTAGATGGCCTTTATATTTCAGTTTTAGATCATGAATACTTGTTGCCTTGGTAACCATACATTATAGGAGGCCTAGATGGCCTTTGCACTTCGGATTTAGATGATGAATACTTGATGCCTCTGTAACCATACATTATAGGAGGCCTAGATGGCCTTTACACTTCAGATTTAGAACATGAATACTTGTTGCCTCTGTAACCATACATTATAGGAGGCCTAGATGGCCTTTGCACTTCGGATTTAGATGATGAATACTTGTTGCCTTGGTAACCATACATTATAGGAGGCCTAGATGGCCTTTGCACTTCGTATTTAGATCATGAATACTTGTTGCCTTGGTAACCATACATTATAGGAGGCCTAGATGGTCTTTACACTTCAGATTTAGATCATGAATACTTGTTGCCTCTGTAACCATACATTATAGGAGGCCTAGATGGCCTTTCCACTTCAGATTTAGATCATGAATACTTGTTGCCTCTGTAACCATACATTATAGGAGGCCTAGATGGCCTTTACACTTCAGATTTAGATGATGAATACTTGTTGCCTCTGTAACCATACATTATAGGAGGCCTAGATGGCCTTTGCACTTCAGATTTAGATCATGAATATTGTTGCCTCTGTAACCATACATTATAGGAGGCCTAGATGGCCTTTACACTTCAGATTTAGATGATGAATACTTGATGCTTTGGTAACCCTACATTATAGGAGGCCTAGATGGCCTTTACACTTCTGATTTAGATGATGAATACTTGATGCCTTGGTAACCATACATTATAGGAGGCCTAGATGGCCTTTACACTTCAGATTTAGATCATGAATACTTGTTGCCTCTGTAGCCATACATTATAGGAGGCCTAGATGGCCTTTGCACTTCGGATTTAGATCATGAATACTTGTTGCCTTGGTAACCATACATTATAGGAGGCCTAGATGGCCTTTGCACTTCGGATTTAGATCATGAATACTTGTTGCCTTGGTAACCATACATTATAGGAGACCTAGATGGCCTTTGCACTTCGGATATAGATCATGAATACTTGTTGCCTCTGTAACCATACATTATAGGAGGCCTAGATGGCCTTTACACTTCAGATTTAGATCATGAATACTTGTTGCCTCTGTAACCATACATTATAGGAGGCCTAGATGGCCTTTGCACTTCAGATTTAGATCATGAATACTTGTTGCCTCTGTAACCATACATTATAGGAGGCCTAGATGGCCTTTACACTTCAGATTTAGATGATGAATACTTGATGCCTTGGTAACCATACATTATAGGAGGCCTAGATGGCCTTTACACTTCAGATTTAGATCATGAATACTTGTTGCCTCTGTAACCATACATTATAGGAGGCCTAGATGGCCTTTACACTTCAGATTTAGATCATGAATACTTGTTGCCTCTGTAACCATACATTATAGGAGACCTAGATGGCCTTTGCACTTCGGATTTAGATCACGAATACTTGTTGCCTCTGTAACCATACATTATAGGAGGCCTAGATGGCCTTTACACTTCAGATTTAGATGATGAATACTTGTTGCCTCTGTAACCATACATTATAGGATGCCTAGATGGCCTTTACACTTCAGATTTAGATCATGAATACTTGTTGCCTCTGTAACCATACATTATAGGAGGCCTAGATGGCCTTTATACTTCAGATTTAGATGATGAATACTTGATGCCTTGGTAACCATACATTATAGGAGGCCTAGATGGCCTTTACACTTCAGATTTAGATCATGAATACTTGTTGCCTCTGTAACCATACATTATAGGAGGCCTAGATGGCCTTTGAACTTCAGATTTAGATCATGAATACTTGTTGCCTCTGTAACCATACATTAGAGGAGGCCTAGATGGCCTTTGCACTTCGGATTTAGATGATGAATACTTGTTGCCTTGGTAACCATACATTATAGGAGGCCTAGATGGCCTTTACATTTCAGTTTTAGATCATGAATACTTGTTGCCTCTGTAACCATACATTATAGGAGGCCTAGATGGCCTTTACACTTCAGATTTAGATGATGAATACTTGATGCCTCTGTAACCATACATTATAGGAGGCCTAGATGGCCTTTACACTTCAGATTTAGATCATGAATACTTGTTGCCTCTGTAACCATACATTATAGGAGACCTAGATGGCCTTTGCACTTCGGATATAGATCATGAATACTTGTTGCCTCTGTAACCATACATTATAGGAGGCCTAGATGGCCTTTACACTTCAGATTTAGATCATGAATACTTGTTGCCTCTGTAACCATACATTATAGGAGGCCTAGATGGCCTTTGCACTTCAGATTTAGATCATGAATACTTGTTGCCTCTGTAACCATACATTATAGGAGGCCTAGATGGCCTTTACACTTCAGATTTAGATGATGAATACTTGATGCCTTGGTAACCATACATTATAGGAGGCCTAGATGGCCTTTACACTTCAGATTTAGATCATGAATACTTGTTGCCTCTGTAACCATACATTATAGGAGGCCTAGATGGCCTTTACACTTCAGATTTAGATCATGAATACTTGTTGCCTCTGTAACCATACATTATAGGAGACCTAGATGGCCTTTGCACTTCGGATTTAGATCACGAATACTTGTTGCCTCTGTAACCATACATTATAGGAGGCCTAGATGGCCTTTACACTTCAGATTTAGATGATGAATACTTGTTGCCTCTGTAACCATACATTATAGGATGCCTAGATGGCCTTTACACTTCAGATTTAGATCATGAATACTTGTTGCCTCTGTAACCATACATTATAGGAGGCCTAGATGGCCTTTACACTTCGGATTTAGATGATGAATACTTGATGCCTTGGTAACCATACATTATAGGAGGCCTAGATGGCCTTTACACTTCAGTTTTAGATCATGAATACCTGTTGCCTTGGTAACCATACATTATAGGAGGCCTAGATGGCCTTTGCACTTCGGATTTAGATGATGAATACTTGATGCCTTGGTAACCATACATTATAGGAGACCTAGATGGCCTTTACACTTCAGATTTAGATCATGAATACTTGTTGCCTCTGAAACCATACATTATAGGAGGCCTAGATGGCCTTTGCACTTCGGATTTAGATGATGAATACTTGATGCCTTGGTAACCATACATTATAGGAGGCCTAGATGGCCTTTACACTTCAGATTTAGATCATGAATACTTGTTGCCTCTGTAACCATACATTATAGGAGGCCTAGATGGCCTTTGCACTTCGGATTTATATGATGAATACTTGTTGCCTTGGTAACCATACATTATAGGAGACCTATATGGCCTTTACACTTCAGATTTAGATCATGAATACTTGTTGCCTTGGTAACCATACGTTATAGGAGGCCTAGATGGCCTTTACACTTCAGATTTAGATCATGAATACTTGTTGCCTCTGTATCCATACATTATAGGAGGCCTAGATGGCCTTTGCACTTCGGATTTAGATGATGAATACTTGTTGCCTTGGTAACCATACATTATAGGAGGCCTAGATGGCCTTTGCACTTCGGATTTAGATGATGAATACTTGATGCCTTGGTAACCATACATTATAGGAGGCCTAGATGGCCTTTACACTTCAGATTTAGATCATGAATACTTGTTGCCTCTGTAACCATACATTATAGGAGGCCTAGATGGCCTTTACACTTCAGATTTAGATCATGAATACTTGTTGCCTTGGTAACCATACATTATAGGAGGCCTAGATGGCCTTTGCACTTCGGATTTAGATGATGAATACTTGATGCCTTGGTAACCATACATTATAGGAGGCCTAGATGGCCTTTGCACTTCGGATTTAGATGATGAATACTTGATGCCTTGGTAAGCATACATTATAGGAGGCCTAGATGGCCTTTGCACTTCAGATTTAGATCATAAATACTTGTTGCCTCTGTAACCATACATTATAGGAGGCCTAGATGGCCTTTACACTTCAGTTTTAGATGATGAATACTTGATGCCTTGGTAACCATACATTATAGGAGGCCTAGATGGCCTTTGCACTTCAGATTTAGATCATGAATACTTGTTGCCTTGGTAACCATACATTATAGGAGGCCTAGATGACCTTTGCACTTCAGATTTAGATCATGAATACTTGTTGCCTTGGTAACCATACATTATAAGAGGCCTAGATGGCCTTTACACTTCAGATTTAGATGATGAATACTCGTTGCCTTGGTAACCATACATTATAGGAGACCTAGATGGCCTTTACACTTCAGATTTAGATGATGAATACTTGTTGCCTTGGTAACCATACATTATAGGAGGCCTAGATGGCCTTTGCACTTCAGATTTAGATCATGAATACTTGTTGCCTCTGTAAACATACATTATAGGAGGCCTAGATGGCCTTTACACTTCAGATTTAGATGATCAATACTTGTTGCCTCTGTAACCATACATTATAGGAGGCCTAGATGGTCTTTACACTTCAGATTTAGATCATGAATACTTGTTGCCTCTGTAACCATACAATATAGGAGGCCTAGATGGCCTTTACACTTCAGATTTAGATCATGAATACTTGTTGCCTCTGTAACCATACATTATAGGAGGCCTAGATGGCCTTTGCACTTCGGATTTAGATCATGAATACTTGTTGCCTTGGTAACCATACATTATAGGAGGCCTAGATGGCCTTTGCACTTCGGATTTAGATCATGAATACTTGTTGCCTCTGTAACCATACATTATAGGAGGCCTAGATGGCCTTTACACTTCAGATTTAGATGATGAATACTTGTTGCCTTGGTAACCATACATTATAGGAGGCCCAGATGGCCTTTACACTTCGGATTTAGATGATGAATACTTGTTGCCATGGTAACCATACATTATAGGAGGCCTAGATGGCCTTTACATTTCAGTTTTAGATCATGAATTCTTGTTGCCTTGGTAACCATACATTATAGGAGGCCTAGATGGTCTTTACACTTCAGATTTAGATCATGAATACTTGTTGCCTCTGTAACCATACATTATAGGAGGCCTAGATGGCCTTTACACTTCAGTTTTAGATCATGAATACTTGTTGCCTCTGTAACCATACATTATAGGAGGCCTAGATGGTCTTTACACTTCAGTTTTAGATCATGAGTACTTGTTGCCTTGGTAACCATACACTATAGGAGGCCTAGATGGCCTTTACATTTCAGTTTTAGATCATGAATACTTGTTGCCTCTGTAACCATACATTATAGGAGGCCTAGATGGCCTTTGCACTTCGGATTTAGATGATGAATACTTGTTGCCTTGGTAACCATACATTATAGGAGACCTAGATGGCCTTTGCACTTCGGATTTAGATCATGAATACTTGTTGCCTCTGTAACCATACATTATAGGGGGCCTAGATGGCATTTACACTTCAGATTTAGATCATGAATACTTGTTGCCTCTGTAACCATACATTATAGGAGACCTAGGTGGCCTTTACACTTCAGATTTAGATCATGAATACTTGTTGCCTTGGTAACCATACATTATAGGAGGCCTAGATGGCCTTTAAACTTCCGATTTAGATGATGAATACTTGTTGCCTTGGTAACCATACATTATAGGAGGCCTAGATGGCCTTTACACTTCAGATTTAGATCATGAATACTTGTTGCCTTGGTAACCAAACATTATAGGAGGCCTAGATGGCCTTTACACTTCAGATTTAGATGATGAATACTTGTTGCCTCTGTAACCATACATTATAGGAGGCCTAGATGGCCTTTACACTTCAGATTTAGATCATGAATACTTGTTGCCTTGGTAACCATACATTATAGGAGGCCTAGATGGCCTTTACACTTCAGATTTAGATGATGAATACTTGTTGCCTTGGTAACCATACATTATTGGAGGCCTAGATGGCCTTTACACTTCAGATTTAGATGATGAATACTTGTTGCCTTGGTAACCATACATTATAGGAGGCCTAGATGGCCTTTAAACTTCCGATTTAGATGATGAATACTTGTTGCCTTGGTAACCATACATTATAGGAGGCCTAGATGGCCTTTACACTTCAGATTTAGATCATGAATACTTGTTGCCTTGGTAACCAAACATTATAGGAGGCCTAGATGGCCTTTACACTTCAGATTTAGATGATGAATACTTGTTGCCTCTGTAACCATACATTATAGGAGGCCTAGATGGCCTTTACACTTCAGATTTAGATCATGAATACTTGTTGCCTTGGTAACCATACATTATAGGAGGCCTAGATGGCCTTTACACTTCAGATTTAGATGATGAATACTTGTTGCCTTGGTAACCATACATTATAGGAGGCCTAGATGGCCTTTACACTTCAGATTTAGATGATGAATACTTGTTGCCTTGGTAACCATACATTATAGGAGGCCTAGATGGCCTTTACACTTCAGATTTAGATCATGAATACTTGTTGCCTTGGTAACCATACATTATAGGAGGCCTAGATGGCCTTTACACTTCAGATTTAGATGATGAATACTTGTTGCCTCTGTAACCATACATTATAGGAGGCCTAGATGGCCTTTACACTTCAGATTTAGATGATGAATACTTGTTGCCTTGGTAACCATACATTATAGGAGGCCTAGATGGCCTTTACACTTCAGATTTTGATCATGAATACTTGTTGCCTCTGTAACCATACATTATAGGAGGCCTAGATGGCCTTTACACTTCAGATTTAGATGATGAATACTTGTTGCCTTGGTAACCATACATTATAGGAGGCCTAGACGGCCTTTACACTTCAGATTTAGATCATGAATACTTGTTGCCTTGGTAACCATACATTATAGGAGGCCTAGATGGCCTTTACACTTCAGATTTAGATGATGAATACTTGATGCCTTGGTAACCATACATTATAGGAGGCCTAGATGGCCTTTACACTTCAGATTTAGATGATGAATACTTGTTGCCTTGGTAACCATACATTATAGGAGACCTAGATGGCCTTTACACTTCAGATTTAGATCAGGAATACTTGTTGCCTTGGTAACCATACATTATAGGAGGCCTAGATGGCCTTTGCACTTCGGATTTAGATCATGAATACTTGTTGCCTTGGTAACCATACATTATAGGAGGCCTAGATGGCCTTTGCACTTCGGATTTAGATCATGAATACTTGTTGCCTCTGTAACCATACATTATAGGAGGCCTAGATGGCCTTTACACTTCAGATTTAGATGATGAATACTTGTTGTCTTGGTAACCATACATTATAGGAGGCCCAGATGGCCTTTACACTTCGGATTTAGATGATGAATACTTGTTGCCTTGGTAACCATACATTATAGGAGGCCTAGATGGCCTTTATATTTCAGTTTTAGATCATGAATTCTTGTTGCCTTGGTAACCATACATTATAGGAGGCCTAGATGGTCTTTACACTTCAGATTTAGATCATGAATACTTGTTGCCTCTGTAACCATACATTATAGGAGGCCTAGATGGCCTTTACACTTCAGTTTTAGATCATGAATACTTGTTGCCTCTGTAACCATACATTATAGGAGGCCTAGATGGTCTTTACACTTCAGTTTTAGATCATGAGTACTTGTTGCCTTGGTAACCATACACTATAGGAGGCCTAGATGGCCTTTACATTTCAGTTTTAGATCATGAATACTTGTTGCCTCTGTAACCATACATTATAGGAGGCCTAGATGGCCTTTGCACTTCGGATTTAGATGATGAATACTAGTTGCCTTGGTAACCATACATTATAGGAGACCTAGATGGCCTTTGCACTTCGGATTTAGATCATGAATACTTGTTGCCTCTGTAACCATACATTATAGGAGGCCTAGATGGCATTTACACTACAGATTTAGATCATGAATACTTGTTGCCTCTGTAACCATACATTATAGGAGACCTAGGTGGCTTTTACACTTCAGATTTAGATCATGAATACTTGTTGCCTTGGTAACCACACATTATAGGAGGCCTAGATGGCCTTTACACTTCAGATTTTGATGATGAATACTTGTTGCCTCTGTAACCATACATTATAGGAGACCTAGATGGCCTTTACACTTCAGATTTAGATCATGAATACTTGATGCTTTGGTAACCATACATTATAGGAGGCCTAGATGGCCTTTACACTTCAGATTTAGATGATGAATACTTGTTGCCTTGGTAACCATACATTATAGGAGGCCTAGATGGCCTTTACATTTCAAATTTAGATCATGAATACTTGATGCTTTGGTAACCATACATCATAGGAGGCCTAGATGGCCTTTACGCTTCAGATTTAGATCATGAATACTTGTTGCCTTGGTAACCATACATTATTGGAGGCCTAGATGGCCTTTACACTTCAGATTTAGATGATGAATACTTGTTGCCTTGGTAACCATACATTATAGGAGGCCTAGATGGCCTTTACACTTCCGATTTAGATGATGAATAATTGTTGCCTCTGTAACCATACATTATAGGAGGCCTAGATGGCCTTTACACTTTAGATTTAGATGATGAATAATTGTTGCCTCTGTAACCATACATTATAGGAGGCCTAGATGGCCTTTACACTTTAGATTTAGATGATGAATAATTGTTGCCTCTGTAACCATACATTATAGGAGGCCTAGATGGCCTTTACACTTCGGATTTAGATCATGAATACTTGTTGCCTTGGTAACCATTCATTATAGGAGGCCTAGATGGCCTTTACACTTCAGATTTAGATGATGAATAATTGTTGCCTCTGTAACCATACATTATAGGAGGCCTAGATGGCCTTTACACTTTAGATTTAGATGATGAATAATTGTTGCCTCTGTAACCATACATTATAGGAGGCCTAGATGGCCTTTACACTTCGGATTTAGATCATGAATACTTGTTGCCTTGGTAACCATTCATTATAGGAGGCCTAGATGGCCTTTACACTTCAGATTTAGATGATGAATACTTGTTGCCTTGGTAACCATACATTATAGGAGGCCTAGATGGCCTTTACACTTCAGATTTAGATGATGAATACTTGTTGCCTTGGTAACCATACATTATAGGAGGCCTAGATGGCCTTTACACTTCAGATTTAGATCATGAATACTTGTTGCCTTGGTAACCATACATTATAGGAGGCCTAGATGGCCTTTACACTTCAGATTTAGATGATGAATACTTGTTGCCTCTGTAACCATACATTATAGGAGGCCTAGATGGCCTTTACACTTTAGATTTAGATGATGAATACTTGTTGCCTTGGTAACCATACATTATAGGAGGCCTAGATGGCCTTTACACTTCAGATTTTGATCATGAATACTTGTTGCCTCTGTAACCATACATTATAGGAGGCCTAGATGGCCTTTACACTTCAGATTTAGATCATGAATACTTGTTGCCTTGGTAACCATACATTATAGGAGGCCTAGATGGCCTTTACACTTCAGATTTAGATCATGAATACTTGTTGCCTTGGTAACCATACATTATAGGAGGCATAGATGGCCTTTACACTTCAGATTTAGATCATGAATACTTGTTGCCTTGGTAACCATACATTATAGGAGGCCTAGATGGCCTTTACACTTCAGATTTAGATGATGAATACTTGATGCCTTGGTAACCATACATTATAGGAGGCCTAGATGGCCTTTACAATTCAGATTTAGATGATGAATACTTGTTGCCTTGGTAACCATACATTATAGGAGACCTAGATGGCCATTACACTTCAGATTTAGATCATGAATACTTGTTGCCTTGGTAACCATACATTATAGGAGGCCTAGATGGCCTTTACATTTCAGTTTTAGATCATGAATACTTGTTGCCTCTGTAACCATACATTATAGGAGACCTAGATGGCCTTTGCACTTCGGATTTAGATCATGAATACTTGTTGCCTCTGTAACCATACATTATAGGAGGCCAAGATGGCCTTTACATTTCAGATTTAGATCATGAATACTTGTTGCCTCTGTAACCATACATTATAGGAGGCCTAGATGGCCTTTACACTTCAGATTTAGATCATGAATACTTGTTGCCTTGGTAACCATACATTATAAGAGGCCTAGATGGCCTTTGCACTTCGCATTTAGATCATGAATACTTGTTGCCTTGGTAACCATACATTATAGGAGGCCTAGATGGCCTTTACACTTCAGATTTAGATCATGAATACTTTCTGCCTTGGTAATCATACATTATAGGAGGCCTAGATGGCCTTTACATTTCAGATTTAGATGATGAATACTTGATGCCTTGGTAACCATACATTATAGGAGGCCTAGATGGCCTTTACACTTCAGATTTAGATCATGAATACTTGTTGCCTTGGTAACCATACATTATAGGAGGCCTAGATGGCCTTTACATTTCAGATTTAGATGATGAATACTTGTTGCCTTGGTAACCATACATTATAGGAGGCCTAGATGGCCTTTACACTTCAGATTTTGATCATGAATACTTGTTGCCTTGGTAACCATACATTATAGGAGGCCTAGATGGCCTTTACACTTCAGATTTAGATCATGAATACTTGTTGCCTCTGTAACCATACATTATAGGAGGCCTAGATGGTCTTTACACTTCAGTTTTAGATCATGAGTACTTGTTGCCTTGGTAACCATACACTATAGGAGGCCTAGATGGCCTTTACATTTCAGTTTTAGATCATGAATACTTGTTGCCTCTGTAACCATACATTATAGGAGGCCTAGATGGCCTTTGCACTTCGGATTTAGATGATGAATACTTGTTGCCTTGGTAACCATACATTATAGGAGACCTAGATGGCCTTTGCACTTCGGATTTAGATCATGAATACTTGTTGCCTCTGTAACCATACATTATAGGGGGCCTAGATGGCATTTACACTTCAGATTTAGATCATGAATACTTGTTGCCTCTGTAACCATACATTATAGGAGACCTAGGTGGCCTTTACACTTCAGATTTAGATCATGAATACTTGTTGCCTTGGTAACCATACATTATAGGAGTCCTAGATGGCCTTTAAACTTCCGATTTAGATGATGAATACTTGTTGCCTTGGTAACCATACATTATAGGAGGCCTAGATGGCCTTTACACTTCAGATTTAGATCATGAATACTTGTTGCCTTGGTAACCAAACATTATAGGAGGCCTAGATGGCCTTTACACTTCAGATTTAGATGATGAATACTTGTTGCCTCTGTAACCATACATTATAGGAGGCCTAGATGGCCTTTACACTTCAGATTTAGATCATGAATACTTGTTGCCTTGGTAACCATACATTATAGGAGGCCTAGATGGCCTTTACACTTCAGATTTAGATGATGAATACTTGTTGCCTTGGTAACCATACATTATTGGAGGCCTAGATGGCCTTTACACTTCAGATTTAGATGATGAATACTTGTTGCCTTGGTAACCATACATTATAGGAGGCCTAGATGGCCTTTAAACTTCCGATTTAGATGATGAATACTTGTTGCCTTGGTAACCATACATTATAGGAGGCCTAGATGGCCTTTACACTTCAGATTTAGATCATGAATACTTGTTGCCTTGGTAACCAAACATTATAGGAGGCCTAGATGGCCTTTACACTTCAGATTTAGATGATGAATACTTGTTGCCTCTGTAACCATACATTATAGGAGGCCTAGATGGCCTTTACACTTCAGATTTAGATCATGAATACTTGTTGCCTTGGTAACCATACATTATAGGAGGCCTAGATGGCCTTTACACTTCAGATTTAGATGATGAATACTTGTTGCCTTGGTAACCATACATTATAGGAGGCCTAGATGGCCTTTACACTTCAGATTTAGATGATGAATACTTGTTGCCTTGGTAACCATACATTATAGGAGGCCTAGATGGCCTTTACACTTCAGATTTAGATCATGAATACTTGTTGCCTTGGTAACCATACATTATAGGAGGCCTAGATGGCCTTTACACTTCAGATTTAGATGATGAATACTTGTTGCCTCTGTAACCATACATTATAGGAGGCCTAGATGGCCTTTACACTTCAGATTTAGATGATGAATACTTGTTGCCTTGGTAACCATACATTATAGGAGGCCTAGATGGCCTTTACACTTCAGATTTTGATCATGAATACTTGTTGCCTCTGTAACCATACATTATAGGAGGCCTAGATGGCCTTTACACTTCAGATTTAGATGATGAATACTTGTTGCCTTGGTAACCATACATTATAGGAGGCCTAGACGGCCTTTACACTTCAGATTTAGATCATGAATACTTGTTGCCTTGGTAACCATACATTATAGGAGGCCTAGATGGCCTTTACACTTCAGATTTAGATGATGAATACTTGATGCCTTGGTAACCATACATTATAGGAGGCCTAGATGGCCTTTACACTTCAGATTTAGATGATGAATACTTGTTGCCTTGGTAACCATACATTATAGGAGACCTAGATGGCCTTTACACTTCAGATTTAGATCAGGAATACTTGTTGCCTTGGTAACCATACATTATAGGAGGCCTAGATGGCCTTTGCACTTCGGATTTAGATCATGAATACTTGTTGCCTTGGTAACCATACATTATAGGAGGCCTAGATGGCCTTTGCACTTCGGATTTAGATCATGAATACTTGTTGCCTCTGTAACCATACATTATAGGAGGCCTAGATGGCCTTTACACTTCAGATTTAGATGATGAATACTTGTTGTCTTGGTAACCATACATTATAGGAGGCCCAGATGGCCTTTACACTTCGGATTTAGATGATGAATACTTGTTGCCTTGGTAACCATACATTATAGGAGGCCTAGATGGCCTTTATATTTCAGTTTTAGATCATGAATTCTTGTTGCCTTGGTAACCATACATTATAGGAGGCCTAGATGGTCTTTACACTTCAGATTTAGATCATGAATACTTGTTGCCTCTGTAACCATACATTATAGGAGGCCTAGATGGCCTTTACACTTCAGTTTTAGATCATGAATACTTGTTGCCTCTGTAACCATACATTATAGGAGGCCTAGATGGTCTTTACACTTCAGTTTTAGATCATGAGTACTTGTTGCCTTGGTAACCATACACTATAGGAGGCCTAGATGGCCTTTACATTTCAGTTTTAGATCATGAATACTTGTTGCCTCTGTAACCATACATTATAGGAGGCCTAGATGGCCTTTGCACTTCGGATTTAGATGATGAATACTAGTTGCCTTGGTAACCATACATTATAGGAGACCTAGATGGCCTTTGCACTTCGGATTTAGATCATGAATACTTGTTGCCTCTGTAACCATACATTATAGGAGGCCTAGATGGCATTTACACTTCAGATTTAGATCATGAATACTTGTTGCCTCTGTAACCATACATTATAGGAGACCTAGGTGGCTTTTACACTTCAGATTTAGATCATGAATACTTGTTGCCTTGGTAACCACACATTATAGGAGGCCTAGATGGCCTTTACACTTCAGATTTTGATGATGAATACTTGTTGCCTCTGTAACCATACATTATAGGAGACCTAGATGGCCTTTACACTTCAGATTTAGATCATGAATACTTGATGCTTTGGTAACCATACATTATAGGAGGCCTAGATGGCCTTTACACTTCAGATTTAGATGATGAATACTTGTTGCCTTGGTAACCATACATTATAGGAGGCCTAGATGGCCTTTACATTTCAAATTTAGATCATGAATACTTGATGCTTTGGTAACCATACATCATAGGAGGCCTAGATGGCCTTTACGCTTCAGATTTAGATCATGAATACTTGTTGCCTTGGTAACCATACATTATTGGAGGCCTAGATGGCCTTTACACTTCAGATTTAGATGATGAATACTTGTTGCCTTGGTAACCATACATTATAGGAGGCCTAGATGGCCTTTACACTTCCGATTTAGATGATGAATACTTGTTGCCTTGGTAACCGTACATTATAGGAGGCCTAGATGGCCTTTACACTTCAGATTTAGATCATGAATACTTGTTGCCTTGGTAACCATACATTATAGGAGGCCTAGATGGCCTTTACACTTCAGATTTAGATGATGAATAATTGTTGCCTCTGTAACCATACATTATAGGAGGCCTAGATGGCCTTTACACTTTAGATTTAGATGATGAATAATTGTTGCCTCTGTAACCATACATTATAGGAGGCCTAGATGGCCTTTACACTTCGGATTTAGATCATGAATACTTGTTGCCTTGGTAACCATTCATTATAGGAGGCCTAGATGGCCTTTACACTTCAGATTTAGATGATGAATACTTGTTGCCTTGGTAACCATACATTATAGGAGGCCTAGATGGCCTTTACACTTCAGATTTAGATGATGAATACTTGTTGCCTTGGTAACCATACATTATAGGAGGCCTAGATGGCCTTTACACTTCAGATTTAGATCATGAATACTTGTTGCCTTGGTAACCATACATTATAGGAGGCCTAGATGGCCTTTACACTTCAGATTTAGATGATGAATACTTGTTGCCTCTGTAACCATACATTATAGGAGGCCTAGATGGCCTTTACACTTTAGATTTAGATGATGAATACTTGTTGCCTTGGTAACCATACATTATAGGAGACCTAGATGGCCTTTACACTTCAGATTTTGATCATGAATACTTGTTGCCTCTGTAACCATACATTATAGGAGGCCTAGATGGCCTTTACACTTCAGATTTAGATCATGAATACTTGTTGCCTTGGTAACCATACATTATAGGAGGCCTAGATGGCCTTTACACTTCAGATTTAGATCATGAATACTTGTTGCCTTGGTAACCATACATTATAGGAGGCATAGATGGCCTTTACACTTCAGATTTAGATCATGAATACTTGTTGCCTTGGTAACCATACATTATAGGAGGCCTAGATGGCCTTTACACTTCAGATTTAGATGATGAATACTTGATGCCTTGGTAACCATACATTATAGGAGGCCTAGATGGCCTTTACAATTCAGATTTAGATGATGAATACTTGTTGCCTTGGTAACCATACATTATAGGAGACCTAGATGGCCATTACACTTCAGATTTAGATCATGAATACTTGTTGCCTTGGTAACCATACATTATAGGAGGCCTAGATGGCCTTTACATTTCAGTTTTAGATCATGAATACTTGTTGCCTCTGTAACCATACATTATAGGAGACCTAGATGGCCTTTGCACTTCGGATTTAGATCATGAATACTTGTTGCCTCTGTAACCATACATTATAGGAGGCCAAGATGGCCTTTACATTTCAGATTTAGATCATGAATACTTGTTGCCTCTGTAACCATACATTATAGGAGGCCTAGATGGCCTTTACACTTCAGATTTAGATCATGAATACTTGTTGCCTTGGTAACCATACATTATAAGAGGCCTAGATGGCCTTTGCACTTCGCATTTAGATCATGAATACTTGTTGCCTTGGTAACCATACATTATAGGAGGCCTAGATGGCCTTTACACTTCAGATTTAGATCATGAATACTTTCTGCCTTGGTAATCATACATTATAGGAGGCCTAGATGGCCTTTACATTTCAGATTTAGATGATGAATACTTGATGCCTTGGTAACCATACATTATAGGAGGCCTAGATGGCCTTTACACTTCAGATTTAGATCATGAATACTTGTTGCCTTGGTAACCATACATTATAGGAGGCCTAGATGGCCTTTACATTTCAGATTTAGATGATGAATACTTGTTGCCTTGGTAACCATACATTATAGGAGGCCTAGATGGCCTTTACACTTCAGATTTTGATCATGAATACTTGTTGCCTCTGTAACCATACATTATAGGAGGCCTAGATGGCCTTTACACTTCAGATTTAGATCATGAATACTTGTTGCCTTGGTAACCATACATTATAGAAGGCCTAGATGGCCTTTACACTTCAGATTTAGATGATGAATACTTGTTGCCTTGGTAACCATACATTATAGGAGGCCTAGATGGCCTTTACACTTCAGATTTAGATGATGAATACTTGTTGCCTTGTTAACCATACATTATAGGAGGCCTAGATGGCCTTTACACTTCAGATTTAGATCATGAATACTTGTTGCCTTGGTAACCATACATTATAGGAGGCCTAGATGGCCTTTACACTTCAGATTTAGATGATGAATACTTGATGCCTTGGTAACCATACATTATAGGAGGCCTAGATGGCCTTTACACTTCAGATTTAGATGATGAATACTTGTTGCCTTGGTAACCATACATTATAGGAGACCTAGATGGCCTTTACACTTCAGATTTAGATCATGAATACTTGTTGCCTTGGTAACCATACATTATAGGAGGCCTAGATGGCCTTTACATTTCAGTTTTAGATCATGAATACTTGTTGCCTCTGTAACCATACATTATAGGAGACCTAGATGGCCTTTGCACTTCGGATTTAGATCATGAATACTTGTTGCCTCTGTAACCATACATTATAGGAGGCCTAGATGGCCTTTACATTTCAGATTTAGATCATGAATACTTGTTGCCTCTGTAACCATACATTATAGGAGGCCTAGATGGCCTTTACACTCCAGATTTAGATCATGAATACTTGTTGCCTTGGTAACCATACATTATAGGAGGCCTAGATGGCCTTGCACTTCGCATTTAGATCATGAATACTTGTTGCCTTGGTAACCATACATTATAGGAGGCCTAGATGGCCTTTACACTTCAGATTTAGATCATGAATACTTTCTGCCTTGGTAACCATACATTATAGGAGGCCTAGATGGCCTTTACATTTCAGATTTAGATGATGAATACTTGATGCCTTGGTAACCATACATTATAGGAGGCCTAGATGGCCTTTACACTTCAGATTTAGATCATGAATACTTGTTGCCTTGGTAACCATACATTATAGGAGGCCTAGATGGCCTTTACATTTCAGATTTAGATGATGAATACTTGATGCCTTGGTAACCATACATTATAGGAGGCCTAGATGGCCTTTGCACTTCGCATTTAGATCATGAATACTTGTTGCCTTGGTAACCGTACATTATAGGAGGCCTAGATGGCCTTTACACTTCAGATTTAGATCATGAATACTTTCTGCCTTGGTAACCATACATTATAGGAGGCCTAGATGGCCTTTACATTTCAGATTTAGATGATGAATACTTGATGCCTTGGTAACCATACATTATAGGAGGCCTAGATGGCCTTTACACTTCAGATTTAGATCATGAATACTTGTTGCCTTGGTAACCATACATTATAGGAGGCCTAGATGGCCTTTACATTTCAGTTTTAGATCATGAATACTTGTTGCCTCTGTAACCATACATTATAGGAGGCCTAGATGGTCTTTACACTTCAGTTTTAGATCTTGAGTACTTGTTGCCTTGGTAACCATACACTATAGGAGGCCTAGATGGCCTTTACATTTCAGTTTTAGATCATGAATACTTGTTGCCTCTGTAACCATACATTATAGGAGGCCTAGATGGCCTTTGCACTTCGGATTTAGATGATGAATACTAGTTGCCTTGGTAACCATACATTATAGGAGACCTAGATGGCCTTTGCACTTCGGATTTAGATCATGAATACTTGTTGCCTCTGTAACCATACATTATAGGAGGCCTAGATGGCATTTACACTTCAGATTTAGATCATGAATACTTGTTGCCTCTGTAACCATACATTATAGGAGACCTAGGTGGCCTTTACACTTCAGATTTAGATCATGAATACTTGTTGCCTTGGTAACCATACATTATAGGAGGCCTAGATGGCCTTTACACTTCAGATTTTGATGATGAATACTCGTTGCCTCTGTAACCATACATTATAGGAGACCTAGATGGCCTTTACACTTCAGATTTAGATCATGAATACTTGATGCTTTGGTAACCATACATTATAGGAGGCCTAGATGGCCTTTACACTTCAGATTTAGATGATGAATACTTGTTGCCTTGGTAACCATACATTATAGGAGGCCTAGATGGCCTTTACATTTCAAATTTAGATCATGAATACTTGATGCTTTGGTAACCATACATTATAGGAGGCCTAGATGGCCTTTACGCTTCAGATTTAGATCATGAATACTTGTTGCCTTGGTAACCATACATTATTGGAGGCCTAGATGGCCTTTACACTTCAGATTTAGATGATGAATACTTGTTGCCTTGGTAACCGTACATTATAGGAGGCCTAGATGGCCTTTACACTTCAGATTTAGATCATGAATACTTGTTGCCTCTGTAACCATACATTATAGGAGACCTAGATGGCCTTTGCACTTCGGATTTAGATCATGAATACTTGTTGCCTCTGTAACCATACATTATAGGAGGCCTAGATGGCCTTTACATTTCAGATTTAGATCATGAATACTTGTTGCCTCTGTAACCATACATTATAGGAGGCCTAGATGGCCTTTACACTTCAGATTTAGATCATGAATACTTGTTGCCTTGGTAACCATACATTATAGGAGGCCTAGATGGCCTTGCACTTCGCATTTAGATCATGAATACTTGTTGCCTTGGTAACCATACATTATAGGAGGCCTAGATGGCCTTTACACTTCAGATTTAGATCATGAATACTTTCTGCCTTGGTAACCATACATTATAGGAGGCCTAGATGGCCTTTACATTTCAGATTTAGATGATGAATACTTGATGCCTTGGTAACCATACATTATAGGAGGCCTAGATGGCCTTTACACTTCAGATTTAGATCATGAATACTTGTTGCCTTGGTAACCATACATTATAGGAGGCCTAGATGGCCTTTACATTTCAGATTTAGATGATGAATACTTGATGCCTTGGTAACCATACATTATAGGAGGCCTAGATGGCCTTTGCACTTCGCATTTAGATCATGAATACTTGTTGCCTTGGTAACCATACATTATAGGAGGCCTAGATGGCCTTTACACTTCAGATTTAGATCATGAATACTTTCTGCCTTGGTAACCATACATTATAGGAGGCCTAGATGGCCTTTACATTTCAGATTTAGATGATGAATACTTGATGCCTTGGTAACCATACATTATAGGAGGCCTAGATGGCCTTTACACTTCAGATTTAGATCATGAATACTTGTTGCCTTGGTAACCATACATTATAGGAGGCCTAGATGGCCTTTACATTTCAGTTTTAGATCATGAATACTTGTTGCCTCTGTAACCATACATTATAGGAGGCCTAGATGGTCTTTACACTTCAGTTTTAGATCATGAGTACTTGTTGCCTTGGTAACCATACACTATAGGAGGCCTAGATGGCCTTTACATTTCAGTTTTAGATCATGAATACTTGTTGCCTCTGTAACCATACATTATAGGAGGCCTAGATGGCCTTTGCACTTCGGATTTAGATGATGAATACTAGTTGCCTTGGTAACCATACATTATAGGAGACCTAGATAGCCTTTGCACTTCGGATTTAGATCATGAATACTTGTTGCCTCTGTAACCATACATTATAGGAGGCCTAGATGGCATTTACACTTCAGATTTAGATCATGAATACTTGTTGCCTCTGTAACCATACATTATAGGAGACCTAGGTGGCCTTTACACTTCAGATTTAGATCATGAATACTTGTTGCCTTGGTAACCATACATTATAGGAGGCCTAGATGGCCTTTACACTTCAGATTTTGATGATGAATACTTGTTGCCTCTGTAACCATACATTATAGGAGACCTAGATGGCCTTTACACTTCAGATTTAGATCATGAATACTTGATGCTTTGGTAACCATACATTATAGGAGGCCTAGATGGCCTTTACACTTCAGATTTAGATGATGAATACTTGTTGCCTTGGTAACCATACATTATAGGAGGCCTAGATGGCCTTTACATTTCAAATTTAGATCATGAATACTTGATGCTTTGGTAACCATACATTATAGGAGGCCTAGATGGCCTTTACGCTTCAGATTTAGATCATGAATACTTGTTGCCTTGGTAACCATACATTATTGGAGGCCTAGATGGCCTTTACACTTCAGATTTAGATGATGAATACTTGTTGCCTTGGTAACCGTACATTATAGGAGGCCTAGATGGCCTTTACACTTCAGATTTAGATCATGAATACTTGTTGCCTTGGTAACCATACATTATAGGAGGCCTAGATGGCCTTTACACTTCAGATTTAGATGATGAATAATTGTTGCCTCTGTAACCATACATTATAGGAGGCCTAGATGGCCTTTACACTTTAGATTTAGATGATGAATAATTGTTGCCTCTGTAACCATACATTATAGGAGGCCTAGATGGCCTTTACACTTCGGATTTAGATCATGAATACTTGTTGCCTTGGTAACCATTCATTATAGGAGGCCTAGATGGCCTTTACACTTCAGATTTAGATGATGAATACTTGTTGCCTTGGTAACCATACATTATAGGAGGCCTAGATGGCCTTTACACTTCAGATTTAGATGATGAATACTTGTTGCCTTGGTAACCATACATTATAGGAGGCCTAGATGGCCTTTACACTTCAGATTTAGATCATGAATACTTGTTGCCTTGGTAACCATACATTATAGGAGGCCTAGATGGCCTTTACACTTCAGATTTAGATGATGAATACTTGTTGCCTCTGTAACCATACATTATAGGAGGCCTAGATGGCCTTTACACTTTAGATTTAGATGATGAATACTTGTTGCCTTGGTAACCATACATTATAGGAGGCCTAGATGGCCTTTACACTTCAGATTTTGATCATGAATACTTGTTGCCTCTGTAACCATACATTATAGGAGGCCTAGATGGCCTTTACACTTCAGATTTAGATCATGAATACTTGTTGCCTTGGTAACCATACATTATAGGAGGCCTAGATGGCCTTTACACTTCAGATTTAGATGATGAATACTTGTTGCCTTGGTAACCATACATTATAGGAGGCCTAGATGGCCTTTACACTTCAGATTTAGATGATGAATACTTGTTGCCTTGGTAACCATACATTATAGGAGGCCTAGATGGCCTTTACACTTCAGATTTAGATCATGAATACTTGTTGCCTTGGTAACCATACATTATAGGAGGCCTAGATGGCCTTTACACTTCAGATTTAGATGATGAATACTTGATGCCTTGGTAACCATACATTATAGGAGGCCTAGATGGCCTTTACAATTCAGATTTAGATGATGAATACTTGTTGCCTTGGTAACCATACATTATAGGAGGCCTAGATGGCCTTTACATTTCAGTTTTAGATCATGAATACTTGTTGCCTCTGTAACCATACATTATAGGAGACCTAGATGGCCTTTGCACTTCGGATTTAGATCATGAATACTTGTTGCCTCTGTAACCATACATTATAGGAGGCCTAGATGGCCTTTACATTTCAGATTTAGATCATGAATACTTGTTGCCTCTGTAACCATACATTATAGGAGGCCTAGATGGCCTTTACACTTCAGATTTAGATCATGAATACTTGTTGCCTTGGTAACCATACATTATAGGAGGCCTAGATGGCCTTTGCACTTCGCATTTAGATCATGAATACTTGTTGCCTTGGTAACCATACATTATAGGAGGCCTAGATGGCCTTTACACTTCAGATTTAGATCATGAATACTTTCTGCCTTGGTAATCATACATTATAGGAGGCCTAGATGGCCTTTACATTTCAGATTTAGATGATGAATACTTGATGCCTTGGTAACCATACATTATAGGAGGCCTAGATGGCCTTTACACTTCAGATTTAGATCATGAATACTTGTTGCCTTGATAACCATACATTATAGGAGGCCTAGATGGCCTTTACATTTCAGATTTAGATGATGAATACTTGTTGCCTTGGTAACCATACATTATAGGAGGCCTAGATGGCCTTTACACTTCAGATTTTGATCATGAATACTTGTTGCCTCTGTAACCATACATTATAGGAGGCCTAGATGGCCTTTACACTTCAGATTTAGATCATGAATACTTGTTGCCTTGGTAACCATACATTATAGGAGGCCTAGATGGCCTTTACACTTCAGATTTAGATGATGAATACTTGTTGCCTTGGTAACCATACATTATAGGAGGCCTAGATGGCCTTTACACTTCAGATTTAGATGATGAATACTTGTTGCCTTGGTAACCATACATTATAGGAGGCCTAGATGGCCTTTACACTTCAGATTTAGATCATGAATACTTGTTGCCTTGGTAACCATACATTATAGGAGGCCTAGATGGCCTTTACACTTCAGATTTAGATGATGAATACTTGATGCCTTGGTAACCATACATTATAGGAGGCCTAGATGGCCTTTACACTTCAGATTTAGATGATGAATACTTGTTGCCTTGGTAACCATACATTATAGGAGACCTAGATGGCCTTTACACTTCAGATTTAGATCATGAATACTTGTTGCCTTGGTAACCATACATTATAGGAGGCCTAGATGGCCTTTACATTTCAGTTTTAGATCATGAATACTTGTTGCCTCTGTAACCATACATTATAGGAGACCTAGATGGCCTTTGCACTTCGGATTTAGATCATGAATACTTGTTGCCTCTGTAACCATACATTATAGGAGGCCTAGATGGCCTTTACATTTCAGATTTAGATCATGAATACTTGTTGCCTCTGTAACCATACATTATAGGAGGCCTAGATGGCCTTTACACTTCAGATTTAGATCATGAATACTTGTTGCCTTGGTAACCATACATTATAGGAGGCCTAGATGGCCTTTGCACTTCGCATTTAGATCATGAATACTTGTTGCCTTGGTAACCATACATTATAGGAGGCCTAGATGGCCTTTACACTTCAGATTTAGATCATGAATACTTTTTGCCTTGGTAACCATACATTATAGGAGGCCTAGATGGCCTTTACATTTCAGATTTAGATGATGAATACTTGATGCCTTGGTAACCATACATTATAGGAGGCCTAGATGGCCTTTACACTTCAGATTTAGATCATGAATACTTGTTGCCTTGGTAACCATACATTATAGGAGGCCTAGATGGCCTTTACATTTCAGATTTAGATGATGAATACTTGATGCCTTGGTAACCATACATTATACATAATACATAATAATAATAATTATAATAATAATAATAATAATAATAATAATAATAATAATAATAATGGCGGTGGCAAGCTGTACAGCCCTTGATTTTGAGCTCCTCGCATTTCCGCTTTTTATATAAGTTTTACACGTTTATATGGTTAGTTTATGATTTCTATGGTGACTTTTAAGGACTCTTGTCGAAAACAAGTGTGTGTTATAGTGCTTGTGGATATATCAACGTCATAATCATCAAAATACAACTGCAATATGTTTGTTTACATTCATGTTGTGGTTGCTACACCGTTAGTTACAGTGCCTTATAACCCCAAATGCCTTCTCGAAATGGGTTATGTACGGTGTTTTGTGTGTAATTGGGATGTTTCAAGCCCATTTATTATATTAGTCATATAATGTGTGGAGGTAATCGTATTGTTTTAGTGT
Source organism: Meconema thalassinum (assembly GCA_946902985.2). Classification (NCBI taxonomy): domain Eukaryota; kingdom Metazoa; phylum Arthropoda; class Insecta; order Orthoptera; family Tettigoniidae; genus Meconema; species Meconema thalassinum. Next base: position 139,626,893 of record OX336401.1, read on the forward strand.
TAATATTACGAAAGGTGAATTGTACATCTGCTTAACCTACAAAATTAGGTTACACGTATTTGCTACATATATTCGTGTAAGTACAGTATTCCTTCTCTGCTGCACTTAAATGACGTCCACTGTCGTAATAAAAACAATATCCCTGCAAGATAATTATACCGTAGGCTATAGCTTATCTAAAGTGAGTTGTGAGAAATCTGTAATGACAAGGTATGTGCTAACCAGAAATGATGAGATATACTAAATGGGGTAGGCGGGACTCCTCAGCCGTGGTGAAGGCAACCTGCCTAGGGGAGGGAAAACCCTGATAACAAACCTTAACTGCAGTGTCTGATCCGTAGCGGGCGGCTGCAAACAGCGTCTGTTCTCCAGGTTAGGAGCGGCTGAAGATGAACACCTGGCTGTAGGTTAAAAAGGCACCAACCCATAATATGGAGAAAATACATTTAAAAATTAATGAAAGGCCGCTGCCTGAGGTTCGTCAGGGCATGTCTAGAGCCGGCGATGGACATGACAGCAAGCGAGACGTCGGTGGCAGGGTGCTGATGAGGCGGGCTCCTGTCGCACAAAAAAATACAGCCCAACAACTACAACAAAGCCAACCAACGTCAAGTGCTTTGCCTGCTAAAAGTGCTGTGCCAGAACCACTTCCGGCACTCACCCAAGTAGGCCTGCCAAGAAAGCGCTTAAAATGGTCAATCGCAATGAACGAGACTATAATGCGCATTTATTATAAGGTGACTCGCATTGGAACAGAACTAACTGGATATAGGCAGAAATTATTCAAGGAGTTCCATGAAGCATACCCCGAACTACGTGTGACTGAACAGAGAGTAGCGGACCAATATAGGGCGATAGTCCGTAATAATTTAGTGCCAGAAGCAAGACTGAATACAATCAAGCAGGAGGTCAGAAGAGTGTTTGATTGTGATCAAGGAACTAATCTGGAGGGTGAATTAGCACAAGAGCTCCATGAGCAGGAACAACATCAAGAAGAACACAATGAGCCAGTCAGTGTGATACAGCCGGATACACATCATGAAGATGAGTCACATACCAAGATCTTAGCAGATGAAATGATGACGGCAATGGCTCAGTTCAATGGAACAGACGCAATGCATAGACCTGCCTTGCCTCGAGTGAATTCGTCTAGGAAGGTATCAATAATTTTAAATATCATGAATCAAGCTATCCTACCCAAACTCTTGATAGATGTGAATGACTTAGAATCTCTTCATACTGTTTTGTACTGTGGAGCCGTCACAGTTATCAGAACTATGGGCATACAACTGAGAGAAAGGAATAATTCCTGCAGTAAGAAATGTGCTCCTGTTACTCCTAAATGGGAAAGACGTCTGATAGGCAATATTGAAAAATTGCGAACAGATATTGGCCGTTTGACTGAGTTTATCAGAGGAACGCACACAAGAAGACTGGTGAGACTCTGTAAAGCAATAATGAGGCGGTCCAAAATACACACCGACAGAGATGATCCAAACACAAAAGCCGAACAGTGTTTAGATACACTCAAACAGAAACTTACGTTGGTAGCGAACAGACTTTCAAGATACAGAGCCAGTAGGAAACGGAGACAGGACAACAACTTATTTGTCAAAGGTGAGAAGAAATTCTACAGAGCACTGAGCAAAAACCATGTATCCTCAAATGCTCCTTATCCAACAAAGGAATAAATTGAAGAGTTTTGGAGCAATCAACTATCCAAAGCCACCAATTTAACCCAGACTCCCATTGGGTTCAGGAAGTAACAGACATCTCTAAAGAATATAATTCGATGCAATATGATCCAATAACATCAACTGAAATTTCTTCCATCATTAAAGGTCTTCCTAACTGGAAAGCACCCGGTTTAGATCAGATACAGAATTACTGGTATAAGAAATTCTGGTGCGTTTACGATCTTCTGTCTACTCTGGTGAATGAAGTTGTTGCTCATCCACAGAAGATGCCAAATTTCCTTACACAAGGTGTAACACATCTACTTCTGAAAGACCCACAAAATATGCAAGATCCTAGAAAATACCGTCCAATTACATGCCTTCCCACGATGTATAAGATCATCACGTCCTGTCTTAGTAGGAGGATATATGCCCACTGTGAACAAAATAACATCCTAGCAACACAACAAAAAGGATGCACGAAAGGGTCCAAAGGGTGTAAAGAAATACTTATCATTGACTCAGTGGTTTCTAACCAGGCCTTTGCCAATAACAGAAATTTATTCACGGCATATATTGACTACAAGAAGGCCTATGATTCCGTGCCCCATGATTGGTTGATCCATATTTTGAAAGTGTATACAATTGATCCACAGTTTATATATTTCTTGGAACACGCCATGGCAACGTGGCGTACAGTAATGTGCCTTAGTACTACAAATGGCAGTATTGCAACCAGTATGATCCCAATCCACAATGGAATATTCCAAGGAGACTCCTTGAGCCCATTATGGTTCTGTCTTGCGATGAATCCACTATCAAACCAACTTAATTCAACAAAATATGGCTTCAGTATCAAGAAGAACTCCAGGGAGCTTGCAAAGCTCAATCATCTCTTGTATATGGATGACCTAAAGCTATATGCTGCCACCAGAGCACAGCTAGAGTTTCTGTTGAAGATAGTGGAAACCTTCTCGCAGGATGTGAAAATGGAATTCGGGCTGGAGAAATGTAAAACGCTGAACGTTATGAAAGGCAAGCTGCAGGAAGGAATATATGAAACAGCTCAGGGCCAGCTGATTACAACAATTCTCACTGACGAGACCTACAAGTATCTGGGAATGAAGCAAGCCCGACACATAGAACACTCAGTAGTGAAACAAGATCTGACGAAGGAATTTGTCAGGAGAATTAAGCTTGTTTGTAACACCAGCTTCAACAGTAAAAACGTGGTTAAGGCAATCAACGCATATGCTGTCCCTATCCTTAGTTACTCGTTTGGGGTCATCAAGTGGAGTAAAACTGACATTGCAAGTCTAGAACAGAAAATTAGAACATCACTGACCAAATCACGAAAATACCATCCCAGGACATCTGTGGAACGAGTCATGTTACCGAGACATATGGGTGGGAGAGGAATTGTTGATATAAACAACCAAGTAGCTCGACAGATCTATGAGCTAAGAAAATACTTCTGTTCTATATCGAACCATTCGATACTGCACAAAGCTGTCACAGAAGCAGATGATTCAACTCCACTACTCTTAAGTCAGGAAGAGACTCAAAATCAGGTGCGCAGTGATTTGGATAGATTCAATGCCTGGTTGTCCAAGCCACTGCACGGAAGACATCCCAATGAAGTCATCCAAACTCACGTCGACAAGCTAGCGTCGAACTTTTGGTTGATTTCTGGGCAGATGTTTCCTGAAACAGAAGGCATTATGATGGCTATTCAGGACCAGGTTGTCCCCACGATGAACTACCTTAAGTACATTATCAAGGATGCATCTGTGCAAGATGACCATTGCAGATAAGGTTGCCCAACATCGGAGACTGTTCAGCATATTATATCAGGTTGTCGCCATTTTGCAGGGACAGAATATAGGAAGAGACATGATTTTGTTGCCAAAATAGTTCATCAAGAACTGGCTATACGCCTTCAACTGCTGAGCCTAGAGAAAGTGCCGTACTACAAATATGCTCCTGAAAGTGTACTGGAAAATGACAGCTTTACGTTGTACTGGGATCGTACTGTATTGACAGACCAGTCAGCTGTGCACAACAGACCTGATTTGGTTCTTGTTGACAAATGCAAGAAGCACACCACCTTCATAGATGTGGCAATCCCAAACAGTGGCAACATGCTAACAAAGCATGTTGAAAAGCTGTCAAAATACACAGAGCTTTCAGAACTGATAAGGAAGCAATGGCACATGGCACAAGTCAGGACAGTTCCTATTATTATCTCCAGCACTGGCGTGATTCCCAATAACTTAAAGGAATCGCTCAGTGAGTTGAAATTAGACCCTGGCCTTTTCACACTGATGCAGAAAACTGTCATACTTTCTACGTGTCGCGTAGTAAGGCTGTTCTTGGGCAATCAGGCCTGAAGGAGTGGGGGAAAAGCGTAAAGCAACTAGCCTACTGAATGCAGTCACCAAGAATTTGCTCCTTATGATATATATGGTATCTGGGATTGTAAATGATTTCTTTCCAGCAAATATGCTGAGAATGTGTAAGCGCGTGCGCAAAATAAATAATAATAATAAAGACGTAGGGGAATAAGAAAGGAAAATATTGAGGAAAATCCTTGGTCCAGTCTGCTCAGAAGGAATATGGAAGAAACGGAAGTCTCAGCAGCTTTATCAGCATGCTGTAAAGTTCACTGACATCTTCAGGAACAGTGATTGAATTTCTACGGCCACATTCTCAGAATGAACAATGAGAGGCTCACCAAAAGCATTCTCATTCTTGCTTTCTCAATGAAAGTCAAGAAAAACTGGCTCAGTAAAATAGAAAAAGACCTTCAAGAAATTGACATTACAGAGGAAATTATACAACATCGACTCCAGTTTAGAACAGTAATCAACAAAAAGATGGTATATTGGCTTTCGCGGCCAGTGAATTAAAACTCAGCAATTCTTCTAGGTTTGTGCCGTGTCTTGTGTGGGGTTTCGCCTAGGACACCAAGCTCGGTCATCAGCGGGCTCTTGGTGTTCCCACCCGGACCCCACAGGAGTAACGAACTACGCGCTACCTGTCTTTTTATGAAGCTCACCTACGCCTCTTTACTGCGAGAACTAAAAGCTCAAGCAGCCATAACCTCCTTATGAAGGCTTCCAAAGAGATGGTTGTGTCCTAGGTGAAACCTCAAACTAGACACGGCACAAACCTACAAGAACTGATTAGTTTTAGTAATCAACAACCTTAATTTTGCTGAGGAAATGACTACCAGGAAATTATGGACTGAAATGAAGAGATTTTGGGAGAAAATAAAAACATCATTAGTTAAATAAATTCTATCGCACTCGACAGATATAAACAAAATTAATTTAAAAAAACTAATAATTGAAAAGACGTCTGAAATGGTATGACAATATTCTCAGAATGAGTGATCAGAGAATTCTAAATCTTACTCTCTCAATTAAAGCTAATTAATTTTAATTAAAACTGAGGAAGGTTACAAGCTAACCGAAACTACTATTATATTGTCATTAGTTTCAATATATTATTGATTTTATAGTGGATTATAATCATTTTACCTATTCATCATCATACTAAAGACACCCAGGAATAGAAAACTTAGTTTTGGAAGGAAGAGACGAGGACAAGAATTGTAGTGGTAGACCAACAGATTGCCTCGGATGTGGTAGCAATGTAGAGATGAAACGATTACCTCAGGACAGGGAAGCATGGAGGGCTGCATAAAACCAGTCAAAAGACTGAAGACTCAAACAACAATTCATCATCATCTTCTTCTTCTTCTTCATTATCATCATAATCATTTACTAAAGGCAAAGCCTTGTCGCTGCAGACACATCTGCTAGTCTCTTCATGCTGCGATAAGAACCACAGGCCAGTTCTCCAATGGAGTTATTGATGTACGACATCCTTAGACGTCCTTTAGGTTGTCTTTCCCAACACTTTGCCCTCGATAATGATTTGGAGATGAAGCTTGAAGCTTGTAGTTTAACGTGACCGTTAATCTCGCGATCATAAGCCACGGGACCTCCGTTTTACGTGGAATCCGAACCACAGGACATGGCATTTCACATCGAAAATCTCACATGCAGTGACCGGGAATCGAACCCGGTCCGCAATTGGAGATGAGAGTCGTGCCTTATTACATGTCCAAGGGACTTTGTTTTCCTCTTCTTTATTGTTTTTTATAAGCATCGATCGTCCTTCTCGTCCTGTAGAACACGATCATTTGTTTTCCTGCCAATCGAAATTGTTCTTGTAATTTTTCACCAAAATACATTTCTGAAGCCTTAAGATTTGTTTCTTCCAGTTTACCTAATGTCCAGGTTTCGCATCCATACAGTAAGGCACTCCAAACAAAGGTCTTGAGAAATGACTTTCTAGTCCTCAAACTGAGGTGATTATTTATCAGTAAGTGTTTTTTATTGGAATTGCCCCTATTCCAGCCAAAATGAGGGAGCCTCGGTTGCCTTGGTACGGGCATGTAGCCCGAGCAAATGCAGAGTCCTTTGTAAGGAAGTCATTTGCTCTCGGGCTTGATGGACAGAGACCTCCAGGACGACCAAAAAAGCGTTGGATGGATACCCTACAGACGATAAGCGCATCTATGAAAACAATGTGCAATGTAACGCGTGTAAACGTGACGTAACCTGAAATTTGGTCCTTTCCATGCTCGATTCTTCATTGCATCGGAATCAAAAAATTCTCATGGAATTTGACGTGGTTTTGCTTTCCTCCCTTCCAAGACCGCGTCCAAGGCAGCCGTGTTGGGTAGTTTTAAAAGCGATTTGATATCTTCCAGAAATAATGTTTCAATGCCATGTAGATATGCTATTCGATTTTCCAAAAACTTGGAGATCTGCAGAATGCGTTTTAAGTACCTGGCTTTTTGTATTTTCTACAAAATAGTGTAGACAACATCACTCAAAATATGAAGCTGAACACGCATGTTAACCCTGGAACGCTACACTTGCTTATCACAGACACTAATCTTACACTGGGGCACTCAGTGCCTCAAGAATAATAGGCCTGATTTACACATTACAAACCAATATTTATTGACTTTAGCTAGTTTGGTTTCATTGGACTTACGGAAAAGTTATTTTATATTACACTTTAACATTCTATAATAAAAATAAAATAATATTAAACAATAGGCCAGCTGCCATCTTGTCATGTGACAGAGACGGCTCATCTCTTTTAAGTCACTAATACAGTATAATATTATAATATTAAATTATAATAAATAACGGATTACGTCCTTTAGGATAGCTTAAACCACCCTTGGCTCGCAAATAGGAATTCGTGGGTCCCATGTTATGGATTATAACGTTTGCATAGTTTACACGGCCACCATCCTGAAATGGTACGGCTGATGACCTTTTAGTTCGGGTATAAGATGCGTCACATATTAAGGTATGTTTTTATCAAATTTGGTAGAGATCGGATGATTAGTTTAGTCTGTTTTGAACATTTGAGTTGCCGCCATTCAGTTTTCGTAAAGGTGGCGGCGATATAAAACATGACACTGAGGTGCCCTTTGCTAGTTCTACCTCTGTACAAAATTTCGTTCAATTCGGTTTCACCGTGTTTGAATTGATAGGGGGGGGGGGCAGTCATTCAGAGTACATACACTCACACAGACACACAAATGTTGGCCCTGTGTTGACCTCATACGTATACTTTCATTTTTTTTTCAAAAATCCAAAGTAAGCTAAAAACGTACACTATTTTTAACGGCATTTTGCAACACCTCGCATTTTAGTGTTTTACTGAATGCCATCTCTACCATTGACACAAACAGGTAATGCATGACTTTTGCATACAAACTTCTTACACTTAGCACACATCATAGTGGTTTTGGTGTCCTTGGTTCGCAGAAAGTACACAACAAAAACGTAACTCTAATCCTACACTGGGGTACTCAGTGCCCCAAAACTGATCTATAGCAAAGAAGCGATGCGTCACAACTATGACTAAACACGGCAACTGAAAAACAGTCAAGGACAAAGAAAAGTCACGGCGGCTGCAGGCTGTAAGAGTTGCTATCACAAACCCAGAGGAAAACGAAAATTCTCTGGGGCCTCCAGTGCCCCAGTGTAGGGTTCCAGGGTTAAGCAAGAAACTTAATTATCTTATTACTGTGAAAGGAAGGAAACTTGTAGTTTAACGTGACCGTTAATCTCGCGATCATGAGCCACGGGACCTCCTTTGTACGTGGAACTCGAACCACAGGACATGGCATTTCACTCCGAAAATCTCACATGCATTGACCGGGAATCGAGCCTGGTCCGCCTTGGTGAGAGGCCAACAGCTTGACCGCTGCGCCACCACGCCCCCTTACTACTGTGTATAGGGTCATGGAAAAATAATACCAACATTTCAAAAAATTATAGCACCGAAACCCTTTATGTTAAACATGTAATTCTTTCACTGAACGTCAGCTGGTTAAAGTAAGTTTTGTTTTGGAGGGGACGTGGCCTTGCTATGCGCACACTAGATGCGCAGTAGCCAAGGTCGGCCGCGGGCGCGTGCGCCAATGACTGCACCGCCCGACAAACTGTACCTGATTCCAAAGCTGTAATTCGATGGTTTAATCAGTTTAAGGAAACAGGGACTGTTGAGAAAAAATCCAGACCAGGCCGACCACCAACATCAGCATTGAACGCACGCTTTTCCAATGGCTGGATTGGTACGTGCAATCATTTCAAGAGTAACTGTCAAGATGGTGGCAGAAATTCGCTCCCGCAGTTGCTCCAAATCCCGAATTTTTTTCTTCATACACAATGTTTTTAATGTACCCACAGAAAAAAAATCCAAAGGAGTGAGGTCAGGACTTCGTGGGCGCACGCGCCCCCGGCTGACTTTGGCTACTGCGCATCTAGTGTGCGCATAGCAAGGTCACGTCCCCTCCAAAACAAAACTTACTTTAACCAGCTGGCGTTCAGTGAAAGAATTACACCTTTAACATAAAGGGTTTCGGTGCTATACTTATTTGAAATGTTGGTATTATTTTTCGATGACCCTGTATTATTTCTTACGTCGTTTTTCAATGAACCGATTAATGTTTGAGGCCTAATGTATTAAAAATGCCTCATGCAATTAATATAATTCCGGGAATGTGATGTGATGTGATTGAAGTGAACGATTGTATCTCTGTAACTCATTTATGATAGCCTGTTGGGAGGGTTGTGATTTTAAAATGAATAATTGGGGCAATTTATAACATGTCATGGGATGGAGTTTTCTGACAACTCATATGCATGTATTGTTAGAACAGGCAGTGATTTACAAGCCATGCTTATAATCAGCTCGACATACATCATAATGTTAACCGACATTGACTTTACGGGATTATTCGCAATGGTCATACAGCAAAAAGATCTGAATATGTTTCTTTCTGGCCATCACAATGAAATTGTGCAGTGATTGGTGCCATATCTTCAGTTTCCAAATTTAATTATTACGGTAACCTTCAAAGAGAAATACAGTCCAGCGAATGTGTGTTGTCTGAACCGTTCGAAAACCTGTTGCCCTGGATTGGTCCAGTCTCCACATTCACCAGATCTCTGTCCGTGTGACAAAGATTGGTAATAAATATAGACATTCATATAGAAATAAATCAAAAATAGATATAGAAACAAATATAGAAACAAATATAGAAAAAAACTCAAATAAATATAGAAATAAATAAATTAAAAAAATAGAAATAAATCAAAAATTAATGTAGAATTAAATTAAAAATAAATATAGAGACAAATATACAAAACAAATATAAAACATATAAAGAAAAACTAAATAAATAACTCAAAAATAAATAAAGAAATAAATCAAAAATAAATATAGAAATAAATATAGAAATAAAGAAATAAACATAGAAGTAAATAAAGAAATAAATCAAAAATAAATATAGAAATAAATCAAAAATAATTATAGAAATAGATCAAAAATAAATATAGAAATAAATCAAAAATAAATATAGAAATAAATCAAAAATAATTATAGAAATAGATCAAAAATAATTATAGAAATAGATCAAAAATAAATATAGAAATTAATCAAAAATAAATATAGAAATAAATCAAAAATAATTATAGAAATAAATCAAAAATAATTATAGAAATAGATCAAAAATAATTATAGAAATAGATCAAAAATAAATATAGAAATTAATCAAAAATAAATATAGAAATAGATCAAAAATAAATATAGAAATAGATCAAAAATAAATATAGAAATAAATCAAAAATAAATATAGAAATAGATCAAAAATTAATATACAGTGTGGTCCACCAGCCCCTTATTTTTTTGGAGGAAGGCAACCCAACTAACGCGTATATGACAGTCATCCTAAAAACATTGGTACCTGCTCCTTTACGTCCATTGTACAACTTTACCATTGAGTACATCCTCGCGAATATAGAAGATATCAATAGTGGCAGTGTTCTTTCAGTGACCTCAAATATAATGCATGATTGAAACGATCAGAGCTCCGAATGACACCTTCTTACATTTGTACATGAAGCGTCTACGAATAGACTCAATTCGTGCCAGCAATAATCCATGGTTCTCGGTAGCTAAGGTGGCTAAATCAAGAAGTGCTGGAGTAGCGTCAAAGAAGTCGCATTGTAGTAGGTTCGAACCTTGGACTAGTGCATTTTTTTTCTTAATGTCGTTTATTGTGGATGTATTATGGGCGCATATCTATCTGTTCCAACGAGTGATTTTTTTATTAGGTCCTGAAAATGACCGTAATTATCCGATGGTACGCAGCCAGATTGGACGACGACATAATGATCTGTAGAACGAAAGCAAGGTAGCCTATCCTGTATATTCAAGGTAGCAAGTGTTCGAAATTTTGACAACCTTTTCATAAAGGAAAACTCCGACTCACTCAGACGACCCACATAACAAATAGATTTGTTATGTGGGTAGGCTCACGAATAAATACATCAGACCGAAACTATAATTTCTTTCAACGGCGTCAGTGCGAAAAGCGCTTGCTATACACTTATAGTAATAGTTATTTAGTGAGGTTTTAAGGGGCGGAACTACGAGGTCATCTGTCCCCAAACATACAGTAAATACAGATAATTATAACATTATTGGTTTTACATCCCTTTTAACTGCTCTGGCATTTAGATACGCCGGGGTGCCGGATTTTGCTCCGAAGGGGATCTTCAACGTGAAGATAAATCTACTGACACGGCTCCCTCGCTTTTGCGCACCCTCAAATGCCAGCTGACTGCGCCAGGATAGGAACCTGCAACTTTCGGCACAGCAAGCGAGAACGTTACCGCTGAGCCTCGTATCATGGCAGTAATTACAGAACGTGTCATATTATGATTCTGAGATAAATATTGAACTATTAACATTCTAATTATCACGAATAGAGTCGCCTCCGTTGCGTAGTAGTCATCGTGATTAGCTGCCACCCAGGACGACCTGGGTTCGATTCCCGGCTCTGCCACGAAATTTGAAACGAGGTATGAGGACTGGGACGGGATCTACTCAGCCTCGGGAGATCCAAATGAGGAGAGGTGGTTCGATTCCCACCTCAGCCATCCTCAAAGCGGTTTTCCGTTGTTTCCCACTTCGCCTT